>OZ038486.1:104610848-104828348 GCA_964036315.1 Acanthosepion esculentum
TAATCATTACCTTACGTCGAAATGTCTCCGTGCTACCTAAATGACAAAATTTTGAATGCCGATTTTTAAGGCAAGTCGTGTGACCTCCCGAATTGGAGGATTGGCGCAAATCTATCTTCCTACCTTCATTTTGTAATTTGCTCTAGTAAGCAACACCGAGGTTATTACTGTGAGTTAATTTCTAACGTGGTTAGCAGCAAATACGATCCTCATAGGATTCGTTTGTTTTGTTTTGTTTTACGGCATATCAACCTCAATTGGTTATTTAATGCCGACAAGATTTTTTATTGCTGGTTATATTTTTTTTCAAAAATGTATTGCTGGTAATAATTTCTCAATGACACATGGCACAGTGTATAAAGGCGTTAGTTAGATCCAGCGACAGGACCCAAAGAGTGTAAGCTCAATCCCTGTTTAAGGCAGTTCAGAACTTTCAGTGGGAAATTTAACATGAGATATCTGATAACTGACATCCATTAAACACGGCATGTGGAACTAGAACAGTCTACCCTAGTGAGCGAAATAAAGGGTTCAGTAAAACGGCCAAAACGTTGTAATAAATATGGCGACAAAGATGAGGACAATAGTCCGAATAATGTAAATAATGTATAATCGTTTTCTTTAATTTTGCCCTTAATATCTCCCTTGTACTGATGGCTACAATAGGTAGTTTCTTTGTGATAGCTATGACAAACTCGTCGAATAAAGCAGAGATTCAAACAGATCGATTCCGTGAATGACGAAAACTCAGAAATAATGATTTCGAAAAACGTAAAAACATTATTAAACGTGTCGTACTTTTAATTTTATGACACTAATTACGATACTTTTTGATCAGATCTCATATTATTACTATTTTACTTAAAGTTCATATTTTCTTTTTCTTTTCTTTTTTTAAAAATAGTTTCACTCCAAGACAGGCGATAATAACACTAAGTTTCTTAGTGATTACTGAGAGTGAAAGAAACAGAATACGTTGGCGAGGAGAGAGGACAATAAAAATAACTGTATTCATGGAGACAGAATATGATGACTGACGCTATTTTAAATTTTTGAAAATATACTGGAGAGTTCCACAAGCGAGAAGCGCGAGAGAAGAAAGCCTTAGCATTGAGCTTTTACGGTTACTGCGAGCAGATTTCAAAAGTAAAATGATAATTCCAGGCAAAAATGTACAAAGTTTTCGTTAGTTCCTTAGTGCGCACGACCGTTACGCGCCGCCAATACCTTGTGCATAATGGACTATTTTGATCACATTCAAAGACAAAAGTTATATTAGTGACGCTGTTTGGTTTCATTGAAAGAATGAGGCACGGCAGAGTAATTGATAGCGGCTCGGATTGAGGATTTGGAGAGCCGAGTTCGAATTCCAGTCGAATCCTTTACATTCACTTACATACTAATACCCTTGGGAAAGATATGCGTCCTCTTCTTCTCCCCGCCGGCTATGTGTAAAATAGCTGGACAGACCGGCTACTATAGCCTTAGATGGCAACTGGTCTACCGCAGAAAGAAATGGCAACCTACTGCGGGAAAAAATCTGCCTCATCAGTCATGTATCTTTCGATACATGATCGCTTAAGCGTGTATCATGCATGGCACGAAACTGATAACTGAAAGAAAGAAAGCGGTATTTAACGCCTCCTGTTAATAGCTGATAAATAATGGACTATTCCGTATCGAATGCATAGGACGTAGCAAATACGCTACTTGGTTTCTGTCAGAAAATGTAAGAAAGAACAGAAGATTAAAGTTTTAACCTCTCTTTCAGTGAAATGGGAAAAAAGTTGTTTATTTAAATTTCTTCAATTTGGACCCCCTTACTTCTTAAAACAACATCTATATTTATGGTCAATATTGCAATATTCTGTTAAAGGTGTTATGCTCAAATATTAACGATGCTATAGGGGGATTTCTACGGATATTTTCTTGACGTAGAAATCGGCATGAGCTTATTCAATCATTAACTGAAGAATTAAGATTCATCATAAAATTCCAATAAGAAAACCGTGACATTTTCACGCGTACTTTTAGTTATTCTAATTCTGCTTGTTCATGAGTTAGTTATCGTATTTGACAGCATATAAGGCACACTTTTTTTACTAAAAATATCTTTTAAAATTCCCCTGCGTCTTATATGCCATATGTAGGTTTACTAATTTTACTAATTATTAATTTTTTTTTACTTACCCTGCTGAAATTGTGGGTGCGTCTTCTACACGCGTGCGTCTTATATGCGGTAGTTAGTACATACTTTACAACTTGCCATTACCTCAAATAAATAATAGACAATTCCATTTTGTTTGCTAGGATGGGGGAGGAAAAAGTTATATCAGAGACACAGTTTGGTTGAGGAGAAAGAAAGAAAGAAAGAAAGAATAAAGAGGCGATAATCCTCTAATACGTTTAACATCTACTTCAGTGAAATGGGAAAAAAATTGTCACGGTTAAATCTTTTCATTTTTACCCTCTTACTTCTTTACATAATGACCTGCATTTATGCCTATGATTTTTACTGCAATATTTTGTTAAGGTTGTTAAGCTGAAATATGTTATGATGCGATAAATTAATTTCTACATATATTTTATTGTTGCAAAACTCACCATGACCTTATTCAATCAGTAATGCAAGAATTAGTCACGGTGGGGTAAGGGATAGCGGCGGGGATTGAGGAATCGGAAATTTGGATGTCAATCGTGCAGAGGATTCGGAAAGTGTCAGATGAGTCTAATATTGATTACGAAGCTAGGGCAACTCGGAAAACTCACTCTCATCGTTCAGATGAGAAATAACTCCCAAACTTGTTGTCGAGGGCCTCTGACTCAACACAGAGGCCTACATCACGTGTCTTGACGAGGTAGTGCTGACTTGGGTCAAAATGGTGGCTGCTGGAAGAACCTATGTCTGGAAACAGGACTCTGCACCATGCTACACAAGCTGGAGAACCCAGTCATGGCTGTCAGACAATTTCTGCGACCACATCACCCCTTACATCTGCCCAACTAACATCCAGACTGCAATCCACTTGATTATTATGCGTGAGCGTAGTTGTGTGCAGTTGTGCAAGAAAACCTGTTTGTAACACCAAAGATGAACTGAAGGCAATGGTTATGGCAGCATTCACCAACTTAAACAAGGAGACCGTCCAGAACTGTTGCAGGAGATTCCGACGGAGGGTGTGGTTGCAGTCACTGGCGATTTTATTGAATAAATTTACTCTTTAGGATATCAAATTATTCTTGTGTAATTTTAGTAAATATGAGGAATCGGAGAGCCGAGTTCGAATTCCACTCGGATCCATTGCATACACTCACGTGATAATACCCTTGGGAAAGGTAAGAATCCTTTTCTTCTCCCCTCCCCAGAGACAGAAGGAAAGAACGGATGCTATAGCCTTAGATGGTAACTGGTCTACCGCAGGGAGAAATGGCAACCTACTGCGGGAAAAAAATCTGCCTCGTCAGTCATGTATCGCAAGACACATGATCTTCTTAAGCGTCTAGCACGTATGGCACATAACTGAATATCTGTTAAAATGAGACGTCAGTGTTAATTTGATTTTTGCGTAATTTAGACGAGAATTTACCCCTCGCACCATTATATATATATATATGTGTGTGTGTGTGTGTGTGTGCGTGTGTGTGTGTGTGTGTGTGTATGTGTGACTCTGTGTGTGTGTGTGTGTGTGCGTGTGTGTATGTGTGTGTGTGTGTGCGGGTGTGTATGTGTGTGTGCACATATATATATGTGTGTGTGTGCGTATATCTCTATCTATAAAAGACAGGATGTGTGCGTGTGTGTAACGAATGCACGGGTGCAATTTTCGACGGATTTGCACCAAAATTTACATGCACATGCCCAAGTTTGCCGGAAGGCCAAGAACGACTTTGATAGTGAAAATAAGCGATTTTTTCATGCTTCTACGGTAGTTTTCATGTAGTTTGCTGCCATTTTCTACTGGCTAGTGTGAGAGCCTATAGATGGCTGCCACGAATAGGCAGGAAGATTCTATTGGCCAGCGTGAGAGCCAACAGCTGACTGACACGAATGTTAACTAGCATGCTAGCATGCAAAAAAAAAAATCGATAGCTGCATTAGTCACAAGTGGGGAAAATTTAAATCTGCATGGCACTTTACTCCATATGTGTGTGTGTGTGTGTGTGTGTGTGTGTGTGTGTGTGTGTGTGTTTGTGTGTGTGTGTGTATGTGTGAATATTTTAATAAATAAAGGTTGGAAATGAGATATCGAAGAGCCGAATTCGAATTTGAGTCGCTTTGTTACATTCGCTTACATGAAAATACACTTGGGTAAATACGAATCTATCACTTATTTCCCTAACTACAGGTTAAATAACAAAACAGGCCCCGCTCTTTACACTCGATTAGCAACCAATCTAGGAGAAGGACAGCTCTGAATTCTAGACATGAAAATTTCTGTTTGCGGAGATCGTGGCACAATCTCTGCACCTGTTCTCTGAATTCAGTTCTCACGAAAAAATGTGGAACTGATTTGCAAAAAACAAACACACTTCACCGCTAAATTCAAATTGTATGCGCTGCTATAGACATCAGTGGTTTCCAATAGAAAACCGTGAAATTTCCATGGGTTAAAAATATTACTAAAATAACATATTGGTTTTCTAAGCGTAGTTTAAAAAATCATAACATAATTGTAGTATTATTTCTAAAGGCGAAAGTACCGAGCACCCAGTAAGGATCGAACTCACTATTCAGTCATAACAGAGAGAGGGGAAAGCTCATTATAACACGGCGAGATACCCTGATGCTATAATAATATATTCTGAAAATGAAGTAGCTATCGATTTAAACAGACACCAAGAAAATACGTGTTACGTAAGAGCACAATATTTTGCTAGGATATATACGCATAACTTCTAGGAGAGTTAGTTGAATACAGTGATTTGAACCAAAGAGTTGTGAGTTCGGTACCTGGGTAGTTCAGTTGAAGGGAGATAACTTATACTGACACACCAGAAACAGGCATAGCACGTGGAACTAGAACATTCTAACCCGGTGGAGGAAAGAAGGGTTCAGTTTGAAATTTCAATCACATGAAGAAGGCTTGAGCGTACAACCGCCGAAACGTTGTGAATATAGCAACGATGATGAGGACAACAGTCCGAACAATGTAAATAGTGTAAATAAGCTTTCCCTTTAGTATATATTTGCCAATGCTTAAAAAAAGAAAAGAAATACGCATATGTAACACCTATAATGGGGGGATCATTATTACATTCTTTCCATCTGAATATCTATTATGAGAAAGTAACATTATACAGTCGATCTAATCTCCTTATTAATGATAAGGATATTAGCCTGGCTTTAAATAATGTAAATAACACAATCATTCATCTTATCTCTACGTTATATGTCAGATAAAGATCAGGTAGTGACAACGCAAGTGCCGACATTTCACACATACATACACATAGCTCGTGTTTTTTTCTCGCCTTTTTGTGTTTCACTAAAAGAAAACTTCCAGTTTCCAACACATGAGAGGAATGAACATCAGGAATGCTATAGACTTTTATCTACTTTCGATCAGTTTTATACTAATACATATATGATATTTCCCACGAATAAAGAGAAACTCGTCTAAGGGTATCTTGTATTTCACTCATTGTGATTATTTAGCAATGACTTGCGAGTTTATTGCCGTGTCAGGCTCAGAAGCCAATAATCGAGAAACTAAATCTTTTTTTGTTTCTAGTAAACCAAAGCTAGTGACAACTATACTTGTCATTAGCATCTTCGGTGTAGAGGTTATCAGAAACAAATATCTAGTCAACTCTTTTGTATGTGAATTTGTTATTTAGATGTCACACGAACTGGTCTTCTCTGTTTCTTTCTAAGGCTCATAAAATTATCTCTGCTTTTTGTTACGACGTATGAGAAATAACAAGACGGTGTAAATAGTAGCGCTACGGACATGTATATTCACTTCGCCATTAATGCTCTGTGAAAAAGTACGAATTAGAATTAATATTTCGGCTTATTTGGTCAGGGTTCAGAATTTCTTATTTAATGCCGACAACATTTTTAGAATAGATTCGTATGAATAGAATATATATTCTTTGGTTTAGATTGGTTTGGTTTATTTTCTCTTACGGCATATCAACCTCAATGGGTTATTTAATGCCGACAACATTTTTAGGATAGATTCGTATGAATAGAATATGTATTCTTTGGTTTAGATTGTTTTTTTTTTTTTTTCTCTTACGGCATATCAACCTCAATGGGTTATTTAATGCCGACAACATTTTTAGGATAGATTCGTATGAATACAATATGTATTCTTTGGTTTAGATTGGTTTGGTTTATTTTCTCTTACGGCATATCAACATCAATGGGTTATTTAATGCCGACAAACATTTTTATTGCTGGTAATATTTTGTTTTGTCAAAAATCTGTTTCTGGTAATATTTTTCCTTCAAAATTGTATTGCTGGTAATAATTTTTTTCTTAAAAAGTATTGCTGGTAATAGTTAACTATAGCTGGGACCATAACAGGTGACCCCGGGTCAGGGTGGAGCTGTGAACACCAGCAATTAAGAGGTGGTTCCACGCTCTTCAAAACCTCCTGATCAGAGGCTTTGCTGCTGGACGTAGTTTATCGTCTTACCAATGACGTTTATGGTCTTATCCAGGACTGGAAATAGCCAGTGTTAAAGCGTTTAAAACATGACTACGTAAAGTGTTTCACTTGCTTCTCGCTCCTAGGGCGAAGAACTTGGATTATGCAACTGTTTGCACGTGATGTTTCACGTGAGTGATGACGCATGCGGCTGTTTCAGAAGTTGAAGAAATAGTTCACTTCAATTTTATAATAGCCATTCGGTACTTTGTATATACCACACATATCGATGAACTGGCGCCTTGACAGAAGGGACACTAGCTAGATTTCGCCTGTAACTAGTCTGGAGCAGATTGCAATAAGTCGATATATACAGCCCCCGAATTCGTGTCAGTCACTTAAGCGGCATACGCGATAGTCGCTTGGGCGATTTCTTTCGACTCATGACTGATTAGATAGAACCGTCATATAGCCTGACGTGCCTTAACTGTTCCGGCCACTAAGGATTGTTCGGTTGGCAAAGTCGAATTTACTGCTTATAAACTTCAATCTTCCATGAATCTCTCACGTACATTCATAACTGCTCATGGCGTATCAAAAGTAAACAAATGACGTCACACATTTAAATAATTGTCGGACTTTGTCAATTTCATAATATATATATATATATATATATATATATATATATATATATATATATATATATATATATATATGTTTGTGCGTGTGTGTGTGGGCGTATGTGTGTGTGTCTAATTTTTAATAAGACATTTTTCTCAGTATTGTATCCATCAGTTCTACACGCAACCTCTTTCTATATATAAGTGATTGGGCGTAAAAATAGTGGGCGCGACATATCTATATACTTTTTTTAAGCATATCACTCCAAGCATGGTGGGAGTGCAACGATCACGCAAGGGGTTGCAGAGAGTGAGGGCAAGAGTAAAGAAAGGTGTTTGAGAAAAGGATATAGAAAAGGACGGGGATCAGGATCAAGATGTCGATTGACATTGTATTTAAATATTTGAAGATTATAGCTGTCAGGGAAGGAAGTAAGAGGAAGAGAGTTCCACTGTCGGGAAGTTCGAACGAAGAAGCTGTTGGAGTAGAAGAGACGGTTACATTTAACTGTGGATAACATATTTAACAAGCTTGCATATTAACGAATGCCAAGGTTAGTAAAAAATAAAAATGAAACACTACTAAGTGCTATAAAGGATAGGAAGCTGGGGAGAACTAGGATCACCCACTTTCACAATGGCAAAGAAGAGATATCAGCCCGATGCTCATGGTCTTATGAAAATGTTAACATTTCTAGAAATAGATGCTTCTTCATGATGCGAGCAACACGTAAAGAGATTTCAATTATCTCGTGTGAATGTCTCCGATGACGTCTGACGTCTGCTACAGTGCCATGATTGAAGAATGAAATCCACAGAACAGGTGCTTCTGAGTTTCAGTCATTTATGGGGTGACCCACTAACGTGGCATTGTGCCAAAATCATGTAAGTAAATATTTATATAAAGCGTCCTACAAATACTAGTTTGTAAATACATCTAAATTGATGCGTTTGTAAGCACGATTTCTCTTTTCTTTTGTCTGGAAGAACAGTGGAAATGTTAAAAAATCAATATTTTTTCAGTAACTTACTTTTAATTTCTCTCCCATATATCTATCTATCTATCTATCTATCTATCTATCTATCTATCTCTCTCTCTCTCTCTCTCTCTCTCTATATATATATATATATATATATATATATATATATAATTGATTGCTGGTTAGTCGTTTTCTAGCACATCCAACTTCAAGGGCGGCTAGCAAAACCCTATTACAGTCGCCCGCTCAAAGAAGATATAGATCAAGGTTTATACTGCAACCATGCTGAACAGACCTCAAAGGTTTTGGGAGTGAGCGCATAAGATGGCGATGGCATTTTTTTTACAATGAAAGCACAGTCAATTCCTCGGTCACGGTGACTTGTGGTTTCGTGTTAGCATAGCTATCGAGAACTTCTAAACGGGTTCCTTCTACACAATTCCACTCACATGGTTTGGGTTAACCCGTGGTATTGTTTTCAGGCATTTTCCAATATATATATATATATATATATATATATATATATATATATATATATATATATATATATATATATATATATATAGAAAATAGCATATAAACTGAATGTATATATTATATATATATATATATATACTGTTCATACGTTATTATTCTAGATATAATTTATAGATAATTTAATATATTTATAAATAATTTAATTATATTTATAAATAATTGAAGTAAATGTTCTGTTTTTTTTATTAAACAGTATTAATAATTTTTTCCGGACTGAATGTACGATAAATTTCGTAGATATCATGCGTTCCCTGACAGGAATCGAACCTGTAAATGTAATGAGAACCGTAATTTACTAAAATAAATTATTTCTATAAAAATAATCTATAAACGGAATATATTAAATAATTGTCGGACTTAATCAATTTCATAATTTATATAAAGACTAATTTTTATTATTTATTCTTTCTTTCTTTCTTTCTTTCTATTTATCTATCTATCTATCAAACTTTCTTTTTTTTCTTTCTTTCTATCTCGAAGATTTCTAATCTGTTTGGTAGCATTGCGTATCACAATCCTCTATAAATGTCCGGATTCTGAATGGTAACTATAGTAGCAATAATAACCGTTTCCTTATGAGGAAACATTCGGTATTCATTGTCCGATCAGCCAGTACTACTGCCGGTATTAATTTCATAAAATATTTCTATTAAAACAATTTTTCAAGAAAATTAGTCTCTCAAGTCGTCTAAGTGCACACATGGGTGGGGGGGGGGCTTTCGTTCTAAGGTTTTTGCTCGAAGTAATGACGTAATCAATATGTTCACTTTCCTCACTACTTTAAAAACAAAAGTGTAGGATGGAAATTCCATCAAACCTTGAAAGAAAAATAACAGTTGACTTGAGAAGCCTATTTTCCTGACATCTTGATTCTATAGAATAATTTTATATATTTCAAGCAACTGCAGCACTAGCCATTCGGATAATGTATACCGAAGGTGTCCTTATAAGGAAACAACTAATATAATTATTATCATGACCATAAATATTGTCATTGGGAAATCCATATAATGTGGGACATATGAATAACTCTTCTCTAAATTACAGACTATCATTTGTTTCATTTTTTGCAATGAGTTCAACCCAAGCAAAGTTTATTGAGATTGACATAATATGACAAAAATAAAAAATAATAATTACGAAAAGAAAACAATAAAAGACGATTTAAAAAGACAGAAAATAGATATTGATATTGCATTTAAATTTGTGTGGATCAATGTCGACTAGAAAGCGAGAAACCGAAAAGAATTCCACAAGCGAGAAAAGCAAGAGAAGAAACTATTAACAGAGAACTTACGGTTACATATAGCCGTTTCAACTGTAATATAATGAAACTTAGCTGCCAAAAAAAGTACTGCGCTTAAATTCGTAAAGTCTAGATACCAAAGACGAAAGCACACCAGCCTAATCATCATAAAAATATTTATAGTGATAGTAGCGTGAAGCTACATTACAACCGTGACAAAGTGTCTGTAGCCGAGATGCAATGTCAAGACCAATAACACAGCAGGTTCTTCTTTGTATTTTATCTAGAATCTCTAAATACATACAAGATCCACCAGGCCAGATGTGGCAGAAATATTCAATGCATGGACAAGTGGTAGATTTATAAATGACTAAAATAGATTCTGGCGAGAAAAATTGACGGGCATGACACGGTGAATTAACATTCCTCGAAGCAGACCTAGCAATTAACAGTATAATCTGTCCACTTTCACCTTGATGCCGATTTAGCACTACGCTTAAATTCGTAAAGTCGAGATGTCACAAGGGTTACTGAGTGTGAGAGAGTAAGTAAAAGAGAAACATTATTAAAGATGGAGAACGGTAAATGAAGAGGACTGAAGAAGACAGTAGTTAACATCTGACATTGAATTTAAATTTTTGATTTTGAATTTAAAATTTTTGGTTGGAAAGCAAGAATCTTGAAGAGAGTTTCACAATTGAACAATGCGAGAGAAGAAACTGTTAGCACAGAACTTACGGTTGCATTTTGCCAATCTAATACTTCGCATGAATTCATAGAGTCTAGGTACCATGGCAATCAGAACAATTACTACGAAAATATTTATAGAAAATTCTGAGGGAAGAATGGCAGTTGGAATTTAACTGAAGCTGAGATGCCTGTTCAGAGTTTTTAAACATATAGCAGGGGCTCCAGACCAGATATGACCACAATATTCATAGCATGGAAGAGTGGTGTACTTATAAATATCTAAGATAGGGTTTGTCGAGAAAAAATCTAGTGCAGCAGATTTCGCAATTAATTCAATATAATCATTACACTGCACGTCAAGAGAGAATGTTAACACGAGAAGATGCAACGGGTCACTCTACTTGACGTGAATCTCAGACATGATGATATAAGGCAGAAAAGATTCTCTCAGACAATTAAGAAGTTTCGTTTTGGAGGCGTTAAAATAAAGTAGACGTTCCTTGCCCCAGTTAACAGGAAATTGTAGGTCATTTTTTAGATCAGCTGCCAATTTGACCTTATCGGACAACCGATCAGACTTATAGGAGTAAATAAATACCGAGTTGAGAACAGATGCCATCAGTTAGGTCATCGGTGAAAATTAGCAACAAAGTAGGTTCAAGAATAGAGCCTAGCGGAACACCTGCATTTATGTGAAAAGATCTAGAAGACTGACTCAGTTCAAAAATTCGTCTAGAAATAACATAACCTTTCTAATTTTAAAGAAGGCTGCTATACCAAACGCTGTCGAATGCGTTTGGAGATATCAAATGCAACAACACGAACCTTCACCTTTCTTATCTATAGCTTCATAGACTCGTTCAGCAATAATCACGAACGCATCAGCAGTTGACCTGGAGAATCGAAAGTGATATTGCTTGTCTGAAAGAAAGCTCTGTGATAGTTAGATGCTTAACCTATTTAAAATAGATAAGAACCTTTAGTACATGGCCAAAAAGTGGTAGAATGCTAACATTCCGATAATTTGAAGGATCACGCGTTTGACATGAGTTCTTAATGACTGGAAATAGAGAATAGGATCTCCACCGAGCAGGGGGATCTAGTTTAGAGATGATAGCAGCAGAAACCAGGACCGGAGATATATGCATATTGCTCAGCATAGACTCAGTACTAAGTAATTACTCAGACAAGGATACACCAGATGAGTATATATAAAACGAAGTGTAAGTTAAATCTATGTGAACATTATTGCCTTCGGAAATTAATTACGTTTTACTAGAAATATATAAAAACAAGTACAAGTTGAATTCTGTTGACTCATCTGAGTGGAAATCGTTGAGCCTTCAGAACAGTTCAGCAATATTTTCTTTCAGTATCTATCTATATATCTGAGGTGAGGTATTATGTACACTATTTACATTATTCGGACTATTGTCCTCATCTTCTGTCGACATATTTATTACAACCTTTCGGCTGTTGTACGCCTTCTTCAGGTTGTTGGAATGTCGAACTGAGCCCTTTATTTCGAACTGAACCCTTTATTTCGCTCACTGGGGTAGACTGTTCTAGTTCCACGTGCCATGTTTTTAATGGATGTCAGTTATCAGTTATCTCGTGTTAATTCCCCTCTCAAGTTCTCCCCTGCCTTAACCGGGTATTGAACTCACACTCTTTGGGTCCTGTCACTGGATCTAACCAACGCCCTTATCCGCTGTGCCATGTTCGACATTCCAACCAGCCGAAGAAGGTCGGAGCGTATAACTGCCGAAACGTTTTAATAAATATGGCGACAAAGATGATAATAGTCCGAATAATAGTGAATATTTTTTTTTGCTTCTAATGAAATTTTCCTGTTTCTTTATACTTAGTTTAGATTTTTGGAATTATATATTTAGCTGTTCCAATGCGAATTCGGATTTCGTAGTCATATTTCCTGTCATCTCTGCTAAAACACTTACAAAATATTTCAGTTTCTGTTCTTCTACTTGATTCGGATATCTCACATATAGAGCTTCTTTCAGAGATGAACAGACAAGTTATGCTGTGACCATTATTTCCTTTCCCCGTCTGAAAACTTCCTTATCGAAAAACTCTCGTTCACACTCTCATAAAATGAAGAAAACAAGCATAAAATTATACTTGCGATACTGTGAGAGAAAAATCTTTTTTTTTATGTAAGACAAAACAAAGGTTATCCACTTGTTCCACTCTATGGGAATCATATTTGCCTTTCTTGTTTTGCTCACGGTGTATCAGCCGGTGATAACAAATTCGTATTTCTTTAAAAAAAACATTTCGCCACCAGCAATACAATAAAGACACCCCCCATAACCCCCCCCAAAAAACAAGGGTTTACTGATACGTAGACAATATACAAAACGTATACTATCAAAGACAAAAGACAATAAAAGAACAATAATTATGAAGACAGAAGATAACGATTGGCATTTCATTTAAATTTTTGAAGATCAAGGTTGACAGGGAAGCAAGCAACAAGAAGATATTTCCACAAGCAAGAAGTACGATAAAAGAAACTTTTAGCATAGAACTTAGGCGTGCATCTAGTCATTTTAAATGTAAAATTATGAAACCTTGTCGCCAATCTAGTCCTGCGCTTAAATTCAGAAAGTTCAGGTGCCATAGAGCCAATTTCATCAAAAATATTACCATGAAAGTATTTATAGAAATGACAGATTGAAGCTACCTTACTGCAGTGGGAAAGTGAGTGTAGCCGAGATGCCAGGTCAGAATTAATAACATTGCAGATTCTTCTTTGGATTTTATCAAGTATCTCGAAATATATAGCAGGAATGGTAGACTTATAAATATGTAAGATATAACTGGCGAGAAACATTGTGTAGCTTGAAACAGTGAATCAATTTTCCTAGCTTGCTGGCTTAGCAATTGATTCTATATACACTTCATATCAGCGGAAAATTTTAGTCAGGGGAGGCGCAATGTGTCACGTTCTTGGAGGTTAAAGTAAACCATGCTCGTGGAAAGTAAACTCCGTACTCTCATACGATTAAAACACAATCGGAAGAAGCTATGTTTGTGCCTGCTTTTATGTGACACGTCCCTTCAACTTTCTATCTTTTATAGGTAATTTTTTAAAATAATTTCATCTTAAGTAAACCGATAATGCCACTAAGACGCAAGAGATGATATTGGTGTTGAAAAAGAATGAGAATAACTTAGTGAGGGGATAGGACAATAAAAGAACATGTTTCAGGAAGATGCCGATTGGCGTTGTATTCAAATGTTTGAAGAACGTACACCCTGATTAATTAAAACAACCGCTTTAGTTTCTTTCTTTCACCATACCGTCAATTTTAGACCCACTGCAGTGACAGGGTGTAATCGATTTCTATTTTTCCACGGTCATTTGCAGTGGTGTGCACTAATATGAATCCATTTTCGGGGTGAATGATGAAATGTGTTTGGCCCCGAAAAATATTGCGTCATCCGCGATTGCATCAGATTTTCATCGCACCCGGGCACTATTGTCTCAACTGTCGATTAGTTGTCCTACAGATATTGTCTCCACTGAACGTTACTTCAAGGAATCGTATTAAGAACACACTGGCAAGCCTTACCAGTGAGCAAATCAAAGTACTATAGACTGGCCCGGAAACTCTCCTGATTTAAATCCAATCGAGAATCTGTGGTCAACCTGCAAGAAACGACTTCGTGGAATGGACATGCGAAGTACGTTAGTACTTCGCATGTCCATTCCACGAAGTGCACTGGGTCATTTTTCATTGGAAAATACGAAATAAATGTAAATAATAATGGAATGTTTCGTTTTGCTTCAATTCATTTGCACAAGAGTGTAGGTGACAGAGAAGCAAGTAACTGGAAGAGGGTACCACAAGCGAAAAATGCGAGGAAAGCCACCATTAGAATATAACTTACGGTTTCATCTAGCTAGTTCAGCTGTAAAAAGATCAGACATAGTTACCAATCTAGTATTACACTTTGATTGATTGTTTAGGCATCGTTCTCACTCGTTCTGTTCTGAGATCCATTTACACGAACTGATTAGCTTGCACACTGCCTGTTTGCCTCTATTCATTTTATTTTCAGTATATCCCGTGAGTGTTAAATTCTGCAAACACATTTTCCTCATTATGTGCCGAGAAATCTCAGCTGTCTCTTTCTGATTCTAAGTGTAAGTGGGCTATTTGTTTCCATTTTCCTTAAAACTTCCTTGTTGATCACATGTTCTGTTCAAGTTATTCTCAGGAACCTTCTTTGGTATAACATCTCTGTTGCCTCTTCATGCAGAGAAAAATTTTTACTATTCACTACCATATCAGAGAAATTAAACTATATAGCAGTGCGGTATTCTTTTCTTTGTTTCTGACGAAATTTTCATATTTCTGCATTATTCAAATGCTCTCATGGATTTCACAGCCATATTTTCTGTCGTCTGTTAAAACAATACCAGATATCTGAATTGTTGCATTTGATTTACTCCTGACATTTGTAATACGTGGCTCGCATCTTGGGCCGTCGCTCTTGCTGACAACGATCCACCAAGAAATTACAAAAGTTAAAAATAATCTTGACAGTGTGATCAATCAAGCGAACAGATGTTAGTGAAATTCACAGAAACGTTTAAATGCTTCTGTTTTTCGATTTTATTTTTCAATTTAATACAACAGATAACTATTTCTTGTATGTTTGCCCAATATAATGTATGGACTTATTTTCTCCCTGTTTGAAATGATAATTTTCAGTTTAATCAGAATTACAAAAATAATATTGCCAGTTATTTTTGAAAAATTTATTGTGTGATTTATAAAATTAAATTAAGTTAAATCCAATTAAAATAATCCAATTAAAAAATAATCCAATGTTAAAGATTCATTCTGTGATTTTTAATTCACAAAAATTGGTTGATTTCATTTTTTTTTAATCATTTCACCTCAAGCAAGGCGATAAATCTACTAAGACGCAATGGGTTTTTGGGAGTGGAATAGAATGAGGAGATTTTATTGAGGAAAAAAGCAATAAAAGAACAGGTTTCAAGAAAACAAAAGATTAACGTTGAATTTAAATCCTTGAAGATTGAAGGTGAAGACAGAGCGTAGTATTGAGAGAATTTTCGCTCCCTGAACATTGCCTGTTCGTTTGTTGTCAAAGTTCGCAAAATGCTGGAAGCCACTGACAGGGTTCAACAAACGTAAAACGCCTGCCAAATATGTAGGAAAGTGCAGAAAATTATCAATAAGAACAAGAGAAAGCCAATTAACGCCACTGATAAGGAGCTCAAGATGTTCAGACGGTCTATCGGAGCAATTGTGAATGAGGACCTTTAAAACAAGTAATATGTGTTGGGCGAGAAAGGCAAGAGAAGAAACGGTTACATATAGCCATTTCAACTGTAATATAATAAAACGTAGCTGCCTAAAATGTACTGCCCTTAAATTCGTAAAGTCTCCATACCAAAGACGAATGAATATCAGCCCAATCACCATGAAAATATTTATACTAATAGCAGAAGGAAGGTACATTACAACCGTGACAAAGTGACTGTAGCCGAGATGCCATGTCAAGACTAATAACACAGCATATTCTTCTTTGTATTTTATCTAGAATCTCTAAATATATACACGAAGCACCAGACCAGATGCGACAGAAATATTCAATGCATGGACAAATGGTAGATTTATACATGATTAAGATAGATTCTGGTGAGAAAGATTGACGGGTACGACACGGTGAATTAACATTCCTAGGAGCAGACCGAACAGTTATCTAAGCATAATCTGTCCCCTTTCACCTTGATGACGATCTAGCACTACTCTTAAATTTGTAAAGTCGAGATGCCATCTGGGAAAGCTTATCAGAACAATTACGTAAAATAACAACGTAATAAATAACGTAAAACGCCTGCTAAGGGTTCTGATAACATCAGGACGCCCAACTATGTAGGAAAGTGCAGAAAATTATCAATAAGAACAACAGAAAGCCAATTAACGCCACTGATAAGGAACACAAGATGTTAAGACGGTCTATCGGAGCAATTGTGCATGAGGACCTTTGAAACAAGTAATGTGTGTTGTGAATAGGCCAATTGTTGTCCCCAAGGACAGATGATAAACGTCTGATCCGCGCCAAAATCTGATGAAAAAAGCTGTAACATCAAAAGTGTGGAATACGTTAATGAGAACAACGGAACAATCAGCTCAGCCTAAGGAATGTCTGATGGTTATGCAGAAACACTAAGGACGTTAAACGTTCCAGCACACAATGTTTCCGGCATGTCTGATGGTTCTGGGAGATAGTAAGAAACGAAGATGTCATGCCCCCTTTCCTCAGTATTTAAGGTTCAATCCTGCCGGCTATAAATTGTTGGGGAGAGTCGTGTGGACTTTGATAGAGAACGTAAACAAAGGAAGACTGTATACATTCCAACAAGACTCTGTTTAGACTTATAATGCTAAGACAACCATTGTCCTCGATTATATCACATACGGTTTCCTAGCTCTCCAGACCCGAATCTGTTGGAGCGCTATGTATGGAGTGTAGTCGAAAAGGAGGTCAATCAACCCCCGCAAAAAATAATAAAAATCTGTGAAGCCCACCATAACTACCACAATATCCATAATATATAAGGATCATCTGATTCGGGTGAGCCAATGATTCAGACATTAAAATGAAGCGGTCATCGAGTCTAACGGCGGATGTGTTAATATTATTATTATTATTATCAATAATAATAATAATAATATTCCTCGGCCTTTGAAGCATTAATTAATGAAATTTACTTCCTTGGAACTGATCCCCTCAAGCAATACAATCCCCACAAAAGGGCTAGGTTTAATCACTGGTGTTGCAGGCGTTCCTAAATCTGCTTTTGAGTCCTGCGTTCCTGAACAATTTTAATCCTTCTGCCTGAACTTTTTTAGTCAAAATTCGCAAATAATTAGTTTGTAATGTTTCACGGTAGATATAAAAATAGTGACAAGTGTTTACCCCTCGTTCAACCGGAGGCTACGGATTATGCTATTTTTCTCTACCACCGGTAAAACGGTGGTCATGTCTCAAAGGGTTACGGAGATGCATCATGAAGAGTCTCAAGATTATTCATGCCATTTTTTCATTCAAAGAAAGTTCTTCTTTCATGTCTTTTACTAATTTCAGGCAAACGTCCTCAAAAACTGGACAAGGCTGTACTATTACAGTTAATAATAATAATAATGTTATCTCTACGCCCAACTGAAGCGAATATAGCACAAGACCCTGTTTAAAGTTGAAGGTTTATGCGTTCAACTGACCAGAGGCCGGATAAGAAATGCAGTTTGGTAATTTTCCGTACACCCACTCGAAGTAAATATGACAAAAGGCCAAGTTTAAAGTGGGCGTTCAAAGCCCCCACAGGACGCAATATTAAAAAAAGTGCATGATTCTCGGCAGATTTGGGAACGCCTCAAACACCAGTGATTAAACCTAGCCCTTTTGTGGGGGTGGTATTCCTGGGTGGACCAGTCCCAAGGAAGTAAATTTAATTAATGCTTCGAAGGCTGTAAAGTATTATTATTATTATTATTATTATTATTATTATTATCATTATTATTATTATTATTATTAATAATAATAATAATACCCCGGATGATGTCAAGATTGGTGATGGAGTGACGACAGGTTGGATTTTCCCAATCTTCACATCAGGAAAATTAATGTAACTAGACCAGACATAGCCATAAAAAATTTCATAAAAGCATCCTCCCAAGAAATTTGATATATCTTGCCCACAGGATTCCAATGTTTCTAAAAGAGAATTTCAAAAAACCATTAAATTATAATGACGTGAAAATCGAAGGAACAAATATGTGGGAACTTAAAAATAGTCTTATGCCAGTATCTGTCTATATTTCTGAGATGAGGTATTATGTACATTATTTACATTATTCGAACTATTCTCCTCATCTTTGTCGCCATATTTATTACAACGTTTCAGCCGTTGTACGCTCCGGCCTTCTTCAGATGTATGCAATGTCGAACTGAATCCTTTATTTCGCTCACTGGGGTAGACTCTTGTCGTTTCACGTACCATGTTTAATGGATGTCAGTTATCAGTTATATTCTGTTAAGGTCCCTCTTCAAGTTCTCCACCGCCTTAACCAGGTATTGAATTCACACTCTTTGGGTCCTGTCACTGGATCTAACTAATGCCTTTATCCTCTGTGCCATATGTGTATGAATTTATTTATAATACCCAGAAATTCATACACAGATGTCGTCAAGGACACATGGCACCGTGGATAAAGTTGTTGTTTAGATCCAGTGACAGGACCCAAAGAGTGTCAGTTCAATACACGGATACTTGGAGAGGGGAATTAATAGGAGATAACTGATAACTGACATCCATTAAACAAGGCACGTGGAACTAGAACAGTCTACCCGAGTGAGCGAAATAAAGGGTTCAGATCGACTGTCCAAGCACCTGAAGAAGGCTGGAGTGTACAACGGTCGAAACGTTGTAATAAATATATCGACAAAAATGATGACAATAGTCCGAATAATGTAAATTATGAGCATTATCCCAATTGTGATAGGGTCATTGAGCCTGATAAGGAAGGGTACCGAAAATTATTTGAGAAAAATTGTTGGACACATCTCCATCTCCGAGCTACAGAAGATTAATTTGTGGAGGGACTGTACATAGCATCCCTAAAACCCTCCCTATCGAATCGTCCGAAATGTGTATATGCAACACTCCGACAGTGCCCTTTTTACTCTTAGACCCCGGAGCTGACTTGATGATACGGCTCTTAAAATTACTCTCTGGCAAGATGATGCCACACAGAATAATAATAATAATAATAATAATAATAATAATAATAATAATAATAATAATGATGATGTGGTACAAGAGAACATCAGTAATTCCAGTAGGAGTCGTTGGATAATTAGAGAAGTTTCCAATAGACATATTGAAGGAATTCCTCGTAGCTCATGCCTTAAAGAAATACAAATATTATACTCGCAAGTACAGCTCATATATTACGAAGACCTTTATCTATGTAAAACGTGTGTGATTTTAGGATTTTTTGTTTATTTTTTACAAAAATGATCAGCGGAAAATGTCTCGAAGCCATTTCTGATCTTAAGATACTGGTTGAAACCGGGAAGGAAATATGTATACAACAGAAATCAAAGGAAATAATAATAATAATAATAATAATAATAATAATAATAATAATAATAATAAGAAGAAGAAGAAGAAGAAGAAGAAGATATGGCAGTCCCTGCAAACTGCAATGTGTCTTTGAAGATATTCCAAAAACTGTCAAAATACAAGGACCTTGAAATAGAAATCTCAAAAATGTGGCACATGGGAACATCAACAATTCCTGTTGTAGTTGGAGTCCTTGGACTGGTTGGAAAAGATTCCAGTAGGCTGATTGAAGGTATCCCTGGAAGTCCATGCCTCAAAGAGATACAAAAAATTGTTCTGACAAGTACAGCCCACACTTTACGAAGGGCTTTATCTATGTAATTTTTTTTTTTTTTTTTTTTTTTGCATTGGAAAGTGTCATGATGCCATTTCTAACCTTAGGTCCCTGGGCGGGACCCGGAAAGAAATGTGTAAACGCCAGATATCAAAGGAAATTAATAATAATAATAATAATGCATAGCTCTCAAGACTTACCGTCTTAATTGGAAATGTTTACATTGTTTACCGTGGAGTCTTGAACATCATCATCATCATCATCATCTGTCCCGTAATGGGGCGTGGTTGTAGGCCTGTGCTCATTTATTCCATTGGGGAAACCCTCCGATTTAGCCGATGACTTACGTCTAGGGAGTCCACCCCGCCTGGCGTACCGTTATCATCAATGCACTGACTGTCTACATATATATGTGCAACCCAATTCACCCGCCCCACCATTCTGATAGATGAACCAGAAGGTTTATTCGTTATTTATTTAATTATTTTTTGCCGGCTCTTGTTTTAAATCCTGCTGGGTGTCGAGCTACAATCCTCACCATAAAAGCCTGGTGAAGGATTCGGTTTAATCACCGATGACCTGACTATTCGGTGGTAGAACTGTATTATATGGTAGCAATATTGCTAGTAAAATGACCTCGTGTAATGTCAAGTTAAGTAAATATAAAAAATAAACGACGTTTTTCTGCAACTTCATCTTCAAGCGATATTTAATGTGCATTTAGCTGAAAGGCCACACTCGTGCGGACCTTTAAGCTATCGCCGGCGTCGGGTTAATTGGGCCTCTAGCCTAAAAAAGAGTCACAATTGACCAGTTTAGAAAACAGCAATGATAATTTTAAAGAATTAACTTTGAATTCCATTTCCAGCCAAACGACTGATTTGGTCAGAAAGTCCGATTTGGGCCGAAACACCCATTTGTGGCGAAATTCGAATTCAGGCCAAAAACTGAGTTCTTCAACTCACAAACTCCGTGGAACTTCAGTTGTGCTGTATTCTTCAAATAAAAAACTCTGCAGAAATTCAAATCCTCACGTCACGAGACCTCTGATTTTAATTCTGATTCTGTAACGTTGTGAAGAAATAAAATTGATTTAATCGATTCACAAAGTTATGGAGATATCTGAAACTGAAATTAAAACAAAAAAAATCAAAAAGTTTTATGTTACTTCAATCTCAAGGACACATGGCACAGTGGATAAAGGTGTTGGTTAGATCTAGTGACAGAGCCAAAGAGTGTGAGTTCAATACCCGGTTAAGGCAGTGGAGAACTTTCAGAGGGAAAATCAGCAGCAGATAACTGACATCCATCAAATATGGCACGTGGAACTAGAACAGTCTACCCCAGTGATCGAAATAAAGGGTTCGATTCGAAATTCCAAGCACCTGAAGAAGGCCGGAGCGTACAACGGCCGAAACGTTGTGAGAAATATGGCGACAAAGATGAGGACAATAGTCCGACTAATGTAAATACTGTACATAATACCTCATCTCAGAAATATAGACAGACTACTTCCATCTCAGTATAAATTTAAAACTTTTAAAATCACTAATTTTTTCTAGTTATTTTCAAATTTGAATTTTAAACTGTCCCCTTCTCATTTGGACACCAATGACATTCCTAGAGCATATTTTTAATTCCTGGAACGTTCTGAATACAAAAAGTATACTCTAGAGCTAGTGTGGCCAGAGTTAAAGAGATTTCAGAAACACGGACGGAAAGAGAGAATTTGATGTTTATTTAGAAGTTCATAATTGAATAAAACTATATTTTTGACAGCAAAGTAAACTTAGACTTGCCTTTTATAACCAGCATAAAGCGGAAGTGTTTGAAGTAATAGATGCCATTTTATGCCGTCTACGCAACCTTGCGAGTGATGAATTATTTTCCAGTTGACAACCCCACATACGAAAAGTCACTCGCCTCTCGATGCTCTTTCGCTATTTCCGTGGCATTTACTTTGACAATGTACATTCTTTTTCCGGCCACCCCTGACCTTTACAACCGGGACCCGCCACCCCCTGTACACAAGAGTGAATCATCGTTTCCTTCGTATTTCTATAGGAAAAATTACGATCCATTCAGGCAGAGTCTTCCCAAGAACTGCTGCTTTGGGGACCAAATTTCTGGCAGTATGTTTTCCCAATCACTACAATCTTCACCTCTTCAAGCCACGGCTTAACCATTATTTTTTCCTGCAGTGCCACATGAAAATCCTTACGCTCATAGAACAACGCATAGTAAACGTCTACATTGAGTGCCTCCTGAGCCTTGTATTGGGTGAACATTAGTGTAAATAAAACAAAATGAATCCTGTCAAAATTGAAAGCAAAACCAACATCAAATTTAAGGTAAAACTTGATTCAAAGACTGAAAATATTATTGGTCTTTTGGGAAACGTTTATAGAGATAATTGCTAAAGAACTGAACAATTTACAGATGGATGACGTATCTCAAAGTCGGTCTAGATGGAAGTTGACGATTTGATCGGAAGATTATCAAAATGAGTTGCTAATGAAACCCAAAACTCGCCTCTTTACTCTTGTTCTCGATCCTCTGTAACCCCTTACGTGCTAGTGGCACCCCCGCCTTGCTTGGGATGTATTGCGTTTAAACAATTAAAGAACTGAGCAAGTTACAGATGGATGACGTATCTCAAAGTCGTTCTAGATGGAAGTTGACGATGTGATCAAGAGATCAACAACATGAGTTTCATTAAATGATAAAAAAAACATATTTGTATATTTAAATGAATACTGGAAGCAAACTGTATAACAACATCTATATAATATCTGTTGCTGAAATATAATTTTCATATATATTCACTGTGTTTTGAATTGACACAATGACAGCGTGGGCTGAAGACTGGGGTTTCCAGCTGGATCCGAAGAAACGGTCGAAGTGTTTATCATGTGAGTCATAGACATGTTTGTAGCACAGACGTTGCCAAGTCGCACATCTGTTAATTTTGAAAGGGAATTTTTTCTCTGTTGATTTTACTGTGAGGAGAATAGAGGAACAAGTTAAAAAACACGTGAACGCTTCTGTTTTCCGTCATTCCAGTGTGATTTGTTGTCTTCTTGTCCGTTTATTTGGGCGGCAATCTCGTTATGTGATGGGTGCATTTTTATAGAGACCATCTGTAGCGTCTCATATCAGGCACTCTGACTCATAGACGGTTGGAAAAGAGAACTTATCAGCCAGGAAAACCGAGTAATGAACAGAACTGTATCTTGTCCTTGAATATATGTTGTTATTTTTTTTCATTTTATTTAATATTACCTTTTGTTCATAACATAAATTTTATTTATAACAATACTTTTATTTGTTTTAATAACAATATAAAATATGCAGATGACATAGAGTTGATAGCATATACAGAAAAGAAGCTACAGAAGGTAGTAAAAGAAAGCAACATAAAAGGACTAACTATCAACTATCAAGATGACAAAATATATGACTGTCAGCAAGAAGACCATTTAAATTTACGAGTTATGATATGGAGATGCCAAAATCAAGCAGCTAAAAAGAATTAAATATCAGGGTGTGTTCTAGCAGCAGACAGAAAATGTGACACTAACTCCGAAGGCACATTGCCATAGTGAAAAATACCATAAAATATGTAAATATTAAAAAAAAAAATCCCAGGAAAATTATAGTTGGCTTCAAATGACCTAACTGGGAGACTGATTAGCAAGATGGTAAATGAAGAAAAATCAATAAAAATCTTTAGCACATGCAGCGACCAAAGGATTGGCTATTATTGCACTTAGGTCATTAACGTTCACTGTATTTTAAATATTGCCCAGTTAAAAAAAGAACAATATTCAATAATATAAAAAAAATAAAAAAAATAAAACACTGACGAATTCTACGGGTGTAGCGGGGCAGTTTATAAATTCCCAAAATGTTATTAAGCCCCCATATGTCAACTAAAAACAAATATGATAAATATACAAAGAATATCTTTGTCGTCACTATAGAGTAGATATTGCTGATTTTTAAGTAATTTAATACACCTGTATATAGGCACCATTAGTTGCACAAAACACATCAAGACGGTACTAGGTTTCTTGCCATGCACGCTGTAGCATAGCCTTATCAATGGTTGCAATGGCGTCACTGAGCTTTTGCTTTAGATCAGTGATGTCCCGTATCTTTGTTCGATACACGATATCTTTAACATAAGCCCATAGAAAGAAGGCCAGGGGAGTGATATCTGATAAACGAGGTGGCCAGGGAATTGAGACATCCCTTCCAATCAAACCGACCTGGAAATGTTTAGGAACCCTCAAACATGCAGTCCCCAATGTGGTGGTGCACCAAGTGGCTGGAAAATGATGGTTGGTTAAAAGTCATCTAGTCCTGAGGCCACATCAATTGACTTTTCAATATATTTTTAAATTGTAAACAGATTTTATGGATTCGCTGTATATATATACGGGGTTAAATAAGGATGACGAATATTTTCGTCGGTTCAAATAAGCTTATTCCCCATATGAGGTGATTTAGGATTTTATTGAGTATTATTTTTGCTCTGTAATAATAAATACATTGAGTTCTTTTTGTGGATCAGTTTTAATATTTTATATTACTATGATCCACTTGCATTATATATATATATATATATATATATATATATATATATATATATGAAGAAATATAGTCTTAAAGTGTGCTATATTTATGGGATAAAGTGCTAAATATCAGAGATAGAGCGTGTGTAAATATAAAAGTGAACATAGAGGTCAACACTTAGAGGCGACAGTCTGTTTCATGCTAGTGCAATCGTCATTGCCTGACGATTGCACTAGCATGAAACAGACTATTCGCCTCTAAGTGTTGACTTTTATGTTCACTTTTATATTTATTTATATATATATATATATATATATATATATATATATATATATATATATACGGATTTATCACCTTTACTATATATATATATATATATATATATATAGAGAGAGAGAGAGAGAGAGAGAAAGAGAGCAATGGATAGATAGGTTCGTTTTCCGAGTATTCCCGTCTAATAGGCTGTTTAGCTAATCCCTGTTTCTCAGGGACATCTCTGACATCCAGAGATCCAGATTTTGCTTTATACTGTAACATGTTGAGTGGATCTTAGTAATAGTTTCATAATATTTTAATGTAAAACAATGCTATGAATATTAGATTTTAGCTAATCGAACTCTACTTTTGATTTTCGCAATTAGCATATCACACATTGTTTAAGTAGTAACGTTGTTATTTTTAACGCCACTAAAACAAAGATTCTCTCTACTGATCGCCTTAGTGAATCTTTTTTCCCTACCATCAGCATGATTGATGCTAACCTCCAGGACAGTGACTCGGGCTAACTTTGTCCATTAGCAAGAATTGCAATGATTATATTGCATCAATTGCGATTGGGATTGTATTTTCCACTGTGTTTATAAGTCCACCATTGGCCCATGCATTATCTATTGCTGACACATCTGGTACTTTTGCTTTCTAGAAATAAATTCTTGAAAAAATAGAATTAATAATTTGCAATGTTATCGGTCCTAACCTGGCATCTCTTCTTCAGTCACTTTCCACCTGCCGTAACATAGATTCACTGTGCTTTTTCTATAAATATTTACATGGTAATTGTTTTGATGAGCTTTCGTCTTTGGTACTTTTAATTTTACAAATTGAAGCGCTGCACTAGATTGGCAGTTAGGTCTCTGTTGAAACTTGACTAATGTATGGAATAATAATGCAACACAAAATGTACTTAGAACAAAATGTATTGAAACAAGAAAGTGTAAACAATATTTACATATAGTCTTTTGTATATTCCTGGGAAGACCGTTCCTGGAGAATGTGTTGACTAAGTCGCAGTCGCGCAGAGTCTCTAGTTGAATCTCTTGATTCGCCTCTCCTGTCTTCCCGGTACCAACCATATTTATATAGTCGGTACTCCACTATGCAAATTAGGTGAATCCTACCACAACACCCCCCTACCAAGCCTTGGAATCCCTTTTGGATTTCAAACTGGCTTCCTATATGGGATGATGATTATGGCTATTTCTTTGTAGATCCCATTTGCATACTTCATATGTATATGTCAATCCGCTTAATTTTAATATCTTTTCCGTTTTGGATTCACGTCCAATGGGTCCGTGAACTTTCGTTTCCTACCGGATCTTCTCGGTTCAGGAGTATTCTGCGGAGGTTCTACTTGAAAAATATCATACATTACATCAATGGGATCTTCCTCCTCATCCGGTATACTCTCTTCATGCTCTAGAACGTAACATTTTTTAAGTTAGTTCTGGTGCCTTTTATGAGTATTCTTCGGCCCTTTAATTATGTAAATCAGGTCACCGATTCTCTTGTCCACTATGCCTCGCTCCCAGAACTCAACGTTGTTTCTGTAGCACTTGAAAAACACCTTCTCTCCGGCGGTGTATCTTTTTCTAGCTGTATACATAGTATTCTTTACTCTATTTTTTCCTGGCAAAAGCTTGTCAAACACTGACTTAATTTTCCTAGCGAACATTAGTTCAGCTGGTGCCATGTTTGATTGTGTTCTCTGGTTTGGCGTGATTCTGTATACTTGTAGGAATTGCTGAAGCGCCTTTTCCGTTGGAACTCCTGAGGCTTTCTTCAGAGCGCGCTTTAACGTATCGACAAATCTTTCTGCTAATCCATTGGGGTTTCCCCGTTTGAGTTCGGATCTCATCCTCGTCGCCATTGTTGAAACTTGACTAATGTATGGAATAATAATGCAACACAAAATGTACTTAGAACAAAATGTATTGAAACAAGAAAGTGTACACAATATTTACATATAGTCTTTTGTATATTCCTGGGAAGACCGTTCCTGGAGAATGTGTTGACTAAGTCGCAGTCGGGCAGAGACTCTAGTTGAATCTCTTGATTCGCCTCTCCTGTCTTCCCGGTATCAACCATATTTATATAGTCGGTACTCCACTATGCAAATTAGGTGGATCCTACCACAACAGTCTCATAATTCTATTGTTCAAAATGACAGATAGTACCATAACTACTGTGGTCTTTTCTTTCACATCTCGCTTGTGTATGTGTGTTCCGGCTTCTTGCTTCCCAGTCAACTTTGATCTTCAAAAATGTAAATGTGGTGTCAATTTTCATCTTTTGTCTCTTTGAAGACGTTCTTTTATTGCCCTTACTCCATAATTATGATATTTCCAGACTCTTCCACGCATCTTAGTGGCTTCCTCGCCTTGTGGAGAGTTCATTAAAATGAATAGGAAATAAAAGAGATGCATGTCGTATATCAATCGTCAGTTTAGATAAGCACTTTCAATATATCGCCGTCTGTATAAATTATATTTGCGGGTCAACCTACTTTACTTCGCCATGAAGTCCTTAGAGGGCGCTCACAAGCAGCTATAAAAAATTACCCTTCATGTCTTCGCTCTCTTGTCTCTCTTTCTCCCAATAAGCTTTAGCGGCAACACCACCGGGAGCTTGGGGATATCTCTTCCCTTACTACACACACACACACACACACACACACACACACACACACACACACAAGCAAACGTGACTCATCGACGCAATTCCTAACTCTTAATATATTCTTTTATTTTTGCATACATACACTAGAGTATTTTATCTCCCTCTTGTTACTCAGTTATATAAATAGTATATTAAATATAGCATCGTTGAAATTTATCCCATTTCTTTACACACATCATTTGCTTTTAGTCAAACTAGGGCCAGTTACACGACAATTGCATGTTTTATTAAAACGGTGTTTTCAATTTCAAAATTATATCCCGATGTAAATCAAGTGTCTGCTTTAATTTAAAGTGTATTTTACGTCTATGCCTTCCTTTCTTCTTTCTGTGGGCTTACGGTCATATCACGTTGAAACACCTGTTTTCGTACGATCAACGAAGTTAAGCATCGTCGTGTCTGGTCAGTACCTAGACGGGTGTCATCATAGGAATACTAGATGTTGTAAGTTTGGATAAGCGGGGATTTTATTTGATAACGCATCGGTATTGGAAATCGGTGAGCTGAGTTCCAATTCCAGTCAGGTTCGTTATATTCACATACACGCAAATAGACTTCAGAAAGAAAGGAATCCACCTCTTTTCTGCTAGCTATAGATCAATTAGCAGGACTTTTATCAGGAAACCATTATTGTCTCAAAACTCTTAAATCTGAAAAAATATTTTGTGGCTTTAAATAAGTTGTAATAGGTTCATGAGCCGTAAAAAATAATTCAATTTATCAATCAATTTTTTTATATCTTCATATATAGAAAAGTTTCACCGATATATATTTTGGGGCAATGTTTACCTTCTGTTTGGCAGATGTCTGCTGTTGATATAGGATAACATTACGGTTTCATTCTGATTAAAATTGCGATCACAGTTTTGACATTAAAAACGCAGTTTTAATAAAAAAAGGAAAGTAATGTCACATGTATCCTTGACGATGAACATCTGACAGGTTTATTTCAATTTATCGCTTGTTCTTAATAAATTAATATTGACACATTGTGAGATACGTGAACCACGAGAAAATAGAGTTGACATTTGTTATGCAATTTATCTAAGGGAAAGCAGTACCCTATATACTCGTGTCTAGTGCGAGTTTTATGGTTAGTTTTTTTTTTTTGCAAGAATAGTGTGTGTGTGTGTGTGTGTGGGGAGGGGGTCGCACTATAAAACGTAATTATTTTGAAGTGGTTAAAAATTAGAAGAGAACGAAAACAAAATTGCGGTATCTAAATCTTCGTATCAGAAATTTTGCGGTAAGTGGTTTTTTACACTATATTGAGGAAGCTTTATGCAAAAAAGAATGAAGACCATTTATTTTTTATGGAATATGTCCAGGATGATGGCCAGTACTGCAATATTTGATTACGGTAGACATGCGACTAGTGCTTATAGGTTGGGCGTCGTATTATCCTCGAGCTATATGAAAAATCAGGTTTTTCACAAAAAAAGCGGTTTTATAAAAAAATCTGTTTTTTATGGGAAAACATTTTTTCAAGAAACAAGTAGTAAATTTTCATTACTGAAAAAACATATTTTTCAAAAAAATTTTATTACGTTAAAATATGTTAACAAAGTAGGCTAACAAGCTAATCATTTAAAAATACCAAAAGATAAAACTGGTTTGTCGCCCGTGATTATCTCCCTTTATAAGTTGATTATTTCCCTTTACTCCTAAGTTTTGATACAAAGATTACCAGGCAGAACATGATTTTATCAGAATAAGTCAGCAACATAACTGTAAAAGCAACAGACAATCGCCTAATTAAAAAGATCACAAAACATGCAAATGAACGGCAAAAATATATTTAATGCGAAATATGTAAAATACTTAATCGTCATTAAACAAGTACTGCAACTTCAGATCAGCTGAGAGACCCATGCTGTCAGATTATAGGATCAGGTACAGGGAACCATCCTTTAAGTAGCTCCTTTTCAAGTGTACTAAAAGGTGAAGGGTCAGCATCACCCACTGATGACAGACGTGTCCATCGGCGGATAGCCGAAGGAGCTAGGTAGTTTTTTTTAACCTATCCCATGTAGAAATAGGATTCCCACTGTAAATTCGCCTATGTGTCATATTCAGTTCGACTGGGCGTGAGAACAAATACTCAGAAACTCATTCATTTGATGTCATAGAATTAATGTCATAGAATTACGTAAGATTTACACATTGCACTCATTCAACAGCGTATAGATAGGCAGCCAATTTCGAATATACATACTTGAAGGGATTCTAGCGAAAATATAATAAATTCAAGCTTCTATCTATCTATCTATCTATCTATCTATCAATTTCAGTCTGTTTATATCTATCTTACTGTTCATATCGATTAATCTATCTATTCCAATCTGTTCATATCTCTCTCTCTCTCTCTCTATCTATCTATCTATTTCAGTCTGTTTATATCTATCTTACTGTTTATATCGATTCATCTATCTATTCCAATCTTTTTATAATTATCTATCTATCTATCTATCTATCTATCTATCTATCTATCTATCTATCTATCTATCTATCTATCTATTTCAGTCTGTTTATATCTATCTTACTGTTCATATCGATTAATCTATTTATTCCAATCTATCTATCTATCTATCTATCTATCTCGCTAGCTAGCTAGATATCTATCTATCTATCTATCTGAAAACAATCATAAAGACTTTATTTTGTTGGAAATATGATCGACAAGGTTCATTCTTGTAAGCAAATCATTCAAATTTAATACAGCTTTTAACATCAAGGGATATTGCAAAAATAATTATCTTTAATTGAAGTAAAATGAACATTTTATAATCTGAACTACATATTTCATGGAATTTTCATCGGTAAATAATTATTTTTCAAACGGTCAACACCTCCCCCCTCACTTTTGAACAGGAATAGATGTTTATCTCTTGTTTTTTTTTCATGTTTAGAATTGGCTTTGCGATTCATTCTTAAGTCTTTTCGTTTTTTTCAAACCCGTTAGCCGCTTGCATCTTAGTGGCATTATCGCCTTGCTTGGAGTGAATTGATTAAAAAATATTTTTTCGGAGTGGCTCTTGCAGCGTGTCTCACTGGCGACGGTTCGAAGTAATGCTTTCTCCATCATAGCGGTTGGCAGAGGTTGTTTATAGTTACGTTGTTCTAGAATTGTCATCATTGGTCGACTGAACTTGCTTCGTTTCAATGACTTTTCTTTTGTTATTATTAGTTACTTTGTTCAATAAATTGTTGGATTTCCACATTCTTTTCTTTACTCTATGAAAAAATAATTATGATGACGTAATTTGCTTTAAAGTAATTTTTAAGGACTTAAACTTGATATTTGTATTAAATAAAATTTTGAATTTGTTTATAATAAGGAAATTACGTATAAGACGAAAAATGGAAAGGGTTAAAGAGGGCAGAGTCTCTAAATTGATTTATTGAAAGGTTGGTGGCTTAAATGAGTGACAAGAGAGGAAGGGAATCTCATGTGACTTTGAGGTCAGCCTCATTGGTAAGTCCCAGGAGAAGTAGATACTGAACAAAATAACTAATAGTAACAAAACAAAAGTCATTGAAACAAAGCAAGTTCAGTCGACCAATGATGACAATTCCAGAACAACATAACTACAAACAATTTTTTCTATCCTCTGCCAGTCGCTATGATGGAGAAAGCATTACCTCAAACCGTCGCCAGTGAGACACGCTGCAAGTGCCACACCGTTTCGCGAGGCTCGTTCCTTAATGGAGACGCAATCGCGCCAATCCTCCGAAGGAACACCATCGAACGAGGGCCAATAACCCCTGAAGTCTCCACTGCCACAGAAGTAAAAAAAAATCTATCAGCAAGAGAAGAATATTTAGCTATTTTTTTAATTTTTAATTTTTTAGACGAAAAATTAGATGAACAGCAACTTTCTTGTATTTTGTCATTAAATTATCTTTAACATTAGATTTATAACAACCAACCGTCTTATTTGCGTGTGTGTGTTTGTGTGTATATTTGTGTGTGTCTATGTGTCTGTGTGTATGTGTCTGTGTGTGTGTGTTTGTGTGTGTTTGTGTGTGTGCGTGCATTTTTATGAACGTTTATTGATGAGTCCAGCTATATTACTAATTAATTCAATGCCAACAATTAAAATGTATGGTTTTATTTTTATTTTTTCAGTTTATTTTATTGGATGGATTAATGTAATTATAAAATGTGTGAGCCTCACTGTCTTCCCAAATAAGCAATGGTGAGAGGACAAAAAATCATTCAGGCCATCAGTAATGGTACCAACATTGATAATATGACTTTCATCTTCAGAGTCCTTTCAAGGACCATCAAGTGTTTTAAAAAGAGGGAACATTGCAGAGGAAAATTTGGATCATGAGGTTACAAAAAGAAGAGGGATAATAATTTCAATTTCGAGCTAAAGAGATGAATTAGAAAAGATTCAACTCAATCCATTAGACGTTTGGCACGTGAAAGCGGACTTTCAGCTATGACAGTCGAAAGAGCAGTGAAAAAAGATTTGAAAATGAAATTGCACGTAAAACTTGTGAGAAAACTTCTAACTAAAGGATATAAAGTTAGAAGGGTAGAGAGGGCGAAGATCATATTGATTAAGTTGGAAAATGATCTTGTGATAATACATACATACATACTTATATATATATATATATATATATATATATATATATATATATATATATATATATATATATGAACTTAATCTCAATCATTCGTGAGTTTTCGATCCTTAGTTATGATTAATTAATGATGAACATGTTATTTTCGTTTATTAGCGATTTCATCACGATACTGCTGTTGAGCTTGGAGAGTGATTATACATTCTTATATCTCAAAGTAGAGTCCGATAGGGTTATAAAAACATCGGAGAATTCCAGTAAGATATCTTTAATCATTTCTAAGATACAATGGTTTAAAGATTAATCTACCAAATATACAATTTTACTTTTAGACGATTTGGACAATTATATATTTGGATATATATATATATATATATATATATATATATATATATTATATATTTGGATATATATATATGTATATATATATATATATATATGTGTGTGTGTGTGTGTGTGTATGTATATATATGTACATATATATATATATATATATATATATATATATGTTTGTGTGTGTGTGCGTGTGTGCGTGTTAAGGAAAACATCAATACAAATTGGAAATAATAGTTGCATATTTTTTTTCCTATCTGAGTTTATAATTATATATATATGTATATATATATATATATATATATATATATATATATATATATATATATATATATATATATATATATATATATATATATATATATATACCTTAACTATCAATTTTTCATGTAGATGTCGGAGAGTGCTTTGCATACAATTTATAATTATTTTAGATTTTAAAAATATGCTTCTATCGCTACACAGGGCACTGACTTTTACAAATAAAAATAATTACTATGAACCTCCGGATTGTAAATCTTTCTGTTCTTTCTTATATATATATATATATATATATATATATATATATATATATATATATATATATATATATATATATATATATATATATCTGTGTGTGTGTGTTAAGGAAAAAATCTATAACAAATTTGAAAATGTTTTCATGACGATTTTCATCCTTCAGGTTTTTATCAGACTATAATGATGTTTACGTTAAGGGGACGATAAGATTTTTAAATTTAATTTTTTTTCAAATATGTGTTTTGCCTATATACTCTAGCCGAATTCATTTAGTTTCTTTACCTTCTAATTCATGTTTCGATCACATTGTGATAAGAGAAGATCTACCAAGAAAGGCGAAATATTGTAAAATCCTGGATGTAATTTTACTGTGGATAATCTAGCGATTAAATCCTTTCTGTACATTCTCGTCATAGTAAATTGCATTCTCTTTTACTGTAGCATAGATTTTTGAGTAGCATATTTTTAAATTAAAATTCTGGTCAGAATACTTGTGGTAAGCAACTAATGCATTGGGTGTGTTGTTTCGCAAAATATCCATAATCTGTATGCATATATGCTTGTATGTGCTACTGGACACCATCCCAGGTACTTTTACATACCCTACATGACTCCCACCCCCGGGTGTCTTTGATCAGGTATCCGTTTGTGAGAAAGAAAACTATGGATCGGAGGATTGGTAGGGTGTGGTATGTTCCAATTACTCACGGTCCATTTATTTGGGACTGATAGTTTTGGGGTGTGGTACAGATCCCATGCGACTAAGGTATATAGTCTCATGGGATCTGCACCACACCCGAATGTCAACAAGTTACTAGAAGATTGTTGATAGTTTCATACTGGTGTGGGGTGCGTTCACGTGGCACGGATTGGATTCCCTGGTCTGCCTAAACTTATCTCTGACCGGTAGCTCGATGTTGGACTGATTTAAACGTTATTTTTTAGTGGATACCTTTATTTGAGTAGACTCCCCGCTTTTTTTTTATACAGACTCAATATTCCAGAAATCGTATGAAAGAGAAGAACGCCCTCTGACTGGATTTAAACCTGTGTTTACCTTTGCATGTGAAATTTTCGTTAGATCCGATGTGCTTTAACCAACTGGGCAACTAAGAGCGCCGTGAACAATCAAGGTTGTATACTTACCGGTAGTTCTATGTTTGACTGCTTCCTGATAATATGTAAACATTTAGCTGCATAAGGCACCGTGACATCTTGGACATTTCGATATATATATATATATATATATATATATATATGAAAGCAGGGACAAATCATATAAAAATCGGGATCGGGTTCCTAATTCTACCGAAAATTTCTTTAAACGAAGCGAACATATGTACAGACTCCTTGTTTTGTTTCAACGAACCAGCCACCAAAGTTTGTAAATACCGACTCTATCTCTCTCAATATATATATATATATATATATATATATATATATATATATATATAGTCGACTCTCCCGTTGAATTCGACGTATGAGGGTCAAGTAGAGCCCGACGCCGGCACATGAGATTTGATTAAACTGGTGAAGTTTTCGTGCAGGATCATCCACACTTTTTGAAGGGACGAATACAGAGACCTGGAGCACAAGGTCCCCAAACGACCATCCACAGGTTTCGAATTCAGAGTTGTCCTTCTCCTAGACCAGTTGCCATCCAACCCATTCTGTCCTGCTATGTAGATGTCGGAGAGGGCATTGCGTACAATTTGACCAAAATGTGCTGGAACCTCATCATGAATGAATCACATGTTCTTATCAGCAGGACTACATCATCTAGGCGAACATATGTACAGACTCCATCAACAACTCCAGCCCACACATTACGCCTACTCATGTGGATTCCGCCCTGTTGATTGTGTAAATTTGTTATTTCATCTCTTCCAAACCTTGCCTGCTTCCTAAACAATACTTAAGAGACAAACAACGGATCTGCATTTTATTCAATAAACCACCGGCAAGGGAAGAAAGACCATGCAAACGTTGCAAATGATACGGATACAGTAGCTGCTGTTGAAGTTCCCTCCATGAGATACTATGAGATATACGATATGCTAGGGTCATTTGACGTATGCTGATATCGGGATCGTCTCTCATCGCCTGTAGAATGTGTTCTCTGTGGTCAGACGTACAAGCGGATATCAAGCTTCCTTAATCCATAATTCGTGGTGTCACAGATCCTGTCTCAGCAACAGGACGATAAAAATCAGCAAAGGTTGGATGAATCAACTGCCTTCGGTCTGAAAACGCAATCTAATACATTCTTGCAGCCTCGTGTTCGTTACCATTCGCGCGGCCGTTTGTAGCCACAAATGTCCAGAAATGACAAATATAACCTAGTCTTTATTTAGTGTTGGTATAGAGGACATCAAGAATTTGAAGTTTTCGTTTTTTATTTTCAAGGTGCAGTATATTTATAGTGTCAGTATTTCTTTAAATCGTGAATGTGGGCAGAGATATTCCTTTAAATGATGTGCAATAGAATCCCTCATATGTAATGTAAGCCTTCTTGATAAGGAATCTGACCCCAGATTTTGTAAAAAACGTTTTTGGATTGTATCTTGTATAGAAAAGAATAAAAGAAAGGAAGACAAGATATATTTCTTCTAAAAAAGGAAAAAGCAAAAAGAAAATAAAATGAGCGAGAAGAAAAGAAAGACACAAGATATAAACTCTTCTCCAAAGAAAAGGAAGAGGAGAGAAAGATAAATAGAAGGATGATAGAGAAATGTAAAGAAGTGAGACATGTCATGTTGATAATCGGTTCAACCAATCAACATAGATTATATTTAGTAAGATGTCATGAAACATTGATTCAAAATTCAACGGATACATATGGAATGGCAACTTATTATTTTTCTTTTTTTGTATATCTTGTGTCTTTCTTTCTTTTTTCTTTTAAGATTAGAATATATCTTGTGTTTTTCTTTCTTTTTTCTTTTAAGATATGATTTATACACACACATATATATATATATAAATATATATATATATAAAGTGTATATATATATATAAGTGTATGTATATATATAGATATATATTATAAATTAACTGATTTAAAATATTGTTTATTCGCTACACAGTAATAACCATGTTTCAAAAACTGAAGCTAAAAACTTCAAATTTAATTACATAATTAAATTAAAAGCATTAGTTCTGTTTCATCTTCTAGCGAATTTTGGAATAAATTATTTTTAAATTTACTGAGTTTTAAACGCACATATAAATTCATAATTTCTTGTTTCCAGAGATACAGAGAAATGCAATCATTCAGACAGGGGCGGTAGCGAGTTCATTTTTATTAACTATTGTTATATCAATTATGAGTTACGTTCGAAAAAGAGGTTAAGTTTAGGGAGGGTAGGGGTATATTTTTGAACGAATTCTGACATCCGTTAAACGCATGTTGTCTGTTTTCTTTTATTATTATTAACGACAAAGAGATTTTCGGCATTTTGAATTGAAAGCTAGTAGTAAAAAAAGCCCTGATAAAACCGGGATTTATAAATAAGGATCATATCATTCATTAACGGATTCGAGGTTAATGTATTTTATTATTAAAAATTGTTTGAGAGAGTGATTCTTGCTATTTATATCATTAACTTCATTATCTGCTTTTCGCATGAATGATTCGCGTAATATATATATATATATATATATATATATATATATATATATATATATATATATATATTTAACGGACAATGAATATCTATTATGTGTGAACATGAGTCGTTCTAAACTTCGTACGGTTGGTTTAATTTCGGGTGAAAATAAGGACAAAAACTGTCCAAGAATATGGATATTTTTTATTATGCTGTTCCTTGATCTAAGCTTTCAGCTCTCATGCGCCATCTTCAGAGTAGTTATACGGACAGTTCAAAGATGATATTCTGTTATGTTGACATACAAGATTGCATAATGAATTTGCGTCCCGTTTCTTCTATTCCTCGACCATTATCGCCACATAATTATTTTCTATGTCAACATAACAGAATATCATCTTTGATGGTCAATATCTTTGTTTAAATGTCCGCAAACCACTTTGGCTTCTTCAGGAGTTTGAGAGTCCCTAAGTCTTTGCATATTCTCAACAATGGAAGCATACTTCTGCCGTGTTCGATAGGCAACAATAAACTATAGAAGAACTCAAAATTGCTCGCTGCATTAAATATTGCATTAATATTTAAGCTTACCTTTTCAAAGTCAACGATAACTCTTCTACCCCCACTTAATTTAAAGAAAGTTTGATGTACGCAGGTCCTTACTTTCCGTACAAACAATTATTTTTATTTCATAGGTAACTTTCGTTGGATTTCGCAATTAATTTCAGTTATTCTCAAATTCATTTCGAGGTTATAAAAATTGTTACAGTACAAAAAATTCGTCACAAAAAATCACGTAAAAAAAAACCCTCCGAAAACAATCGCAGTAATGAAAATTTTGGAATCCAAAATTTCAGGATTACGTTATCCGGATGCAACCCGAAATGTTTTGAATTTGCTCACGGAGTTGGCCTGATCCCAAAATGGTATGGAACGACGGGCTACGGCTTCTAGGAGAAAAAGTTAGAGTTAACATTCGCATTTATATATATAGAGATGTGTCACGGTCGATGAAAGTGGTCTCTCTTTTGTTGTTGGTGTCTTTCTTGAATACGAACAATTGCTAAGATGATCTTTTTTAACGGACACAACTTACAATTTCCTTTCGGCTTTGTAAACTTCTAAAATAGAAGATTATTCGAGCTGGCATACCAGTTCAAATTCAAACATCTTGCGGTAGTGCTATGAAAGATTAAGAAAAAATGACGTCAACAGATTAGGAGTTCTTCGAATACTGTGAATTCGTCTCAGTGCAAAACATTTCATAGCCTGCTGACGTCATCACATAAATCTCTCTTGATCTACAATTGTAATCATTTTCAACTTTTCTCAGATTTATTTTTATTCTACGTTGCCATTTTACCCCCAGAAAATATGGGCTGTTTAAGTTCCCAGTTAAACTTTGATCTCTGGCGATCTCAGACCGGGAGAAAGATATTAGAAACTGTTTTGTTTTTTTGCCTCGTTTGCCAAAATATTACGATTTACAATTATTAAATCACGTAATGTATATGGGTGTCTAGAATTTTTCAATTACGGAAAGTCTTATATTCAGCGTATCTTTTAATTATTACATAGGACACCTTATTAATTACAGTCAGCCTATTACCTTTCGCCATCTGGAGCTTTTTATTGCGAACGATAGTTTATACAATTTCATGTTAGCGTGTATTCTTGAATTCAAACGTGATAATCGATTAGTCAGTTAGGGACATAAGTTCCTGCCTGAGTGATAGTATTTGTTCGTGGAGCAGAACATATTGGTCGTTTATACTTGAGTCAGTATGGATTTTTTGTCCGGTGATAGGTACATATTTGTTGGATCCGTTTGAGTCTATAATCATATATATATATATATATATATATATGTCAGTGTGTGTGTGTGTAATAATATATATATATATATATATATATATATATATATATATATATATATATTATTTATTTTAGCATATTAAAACGTTAAAAATCGCTACTAAATTACAATTACAATTAGAAATTGTAATTGTGTAGCAATTTTAAACATGTTTTTTTTCACTATCTTAAAATAAATCTTTAGCTGAATTTGTATTGAGCCCTCTTTTAAATTAAATGTTACGGGCAGTGGCATTATACTCCATTTGTTTTCATTTTAGCTATATATATATATATATATATATATATATATATATATATATATATATATATATATATATATTTAGGCAGCTAATTCTCTTGTAAGCATGTCTGATTGAAAAAATTACAGACATTGAGGAGCCATTATGATCTAATAATTTCCAGACCAGATAAAGGCGCTAGAGTAGTTATTTTAGACCGAGCTGATTACGTAGCTAAGATGTCTTCGATTTTAGAAGATACTTCTAAATTTACCAAGCTAGGATCAACAGATACATGTGATAGTACTATTTCAGCTGAAGTAAAATTTCTGAAATATTCTTCTGAAATTGGTAAAGACTGGCGTGCTTCCACAAGAAACTGCCAATGAAATTCGTCCGTCCGTATCGATTCGTCCACGGCTGTATGGGCTCCCCAAAATACACAAGGCTGGTGTACCATTAAGACCAATTTTATCAAAGGTTGGTTCATCCCAACACAAGGTAGCCCAATGGCTCTCAACGCTTTTGGAACCTGTGTTACAGAGCTTTATTGGATTTTGCATGAAGGATTCATTTTCCTTTGTCGACTGTATCCAACATTTACCTTCTTCGGGCAAGTGTATGTGTTCTTTCGACATCTGTTCTCTATACACCTGTGTTCCTCTTATGGAAACTATTGATATTTGCTGTGATATGCTTTATCGTAGTTCTTTGTCTTCACCAAGTATTCCTGAGTCAGCATTTGTTGAGTTGATGAAATTTGCCACGTCTTCTGTTGAATTTAGTTTCAACAACCCCATGTTTCGACAGATTGATGGGGTCGCTATGGGTTCTCCTTTGGGTCCAGCTCTAGCCAACATATTTTGGGCTTTCACGAAGAAAGAATACGGAAGAATGCACTTTGTCCTCAACTATATTGTCGGTATGTTGATGATACTTTTTGTTTATTCAACAACGATGTTTGAGGCCGATTAGTGTCTTTCTTTTCTAAATGGTATCCATCCAGCACTAAGGTTCACCGTTGAGAAGGAATCCAATTATCAATTGGCCTTGTTAGATGTATTAGTACATCGAACACCAACAAGTTTTCTTACCTCTGTTTACAGGAAACCAACTTTTGCGGGATTGTACTCGCGTTGGGACATAAACATTATCAGAACCCTCCTTCATAGGGCATTAAAGGTATGTTCAGAGTCCTTCTTGGATGATGAGATCAATTTTGTCAAGGATACCCTATGTGGTTTAGGTTATCCACCTAACACAGTTCATTCGGTCATCCGTAACAAAATTGAGGAGTTCAGAAGTGCCAAACTCTGTGTTGTTAAAAAGTGCCCGGTTCATCTAAGATTGCCTTGGATTGGAACCAAATGTGAAAGTATGGTTAGACAAATTTCATTAAGTGTTCGTCGCTATTTTTTTCTCTGCTTAGGTCCGGATAGTTTTTCAAACCCCACCAATGATTCGTCCAGTGTGTAAGGACGTTCTCCTCATCATCAAATTAATTCTATAATTTATAAATACGGTTGTAGTTGCGGGGCTGACTACATAGGAAGGACGACACAACGCCTGGACATGAGAATTAAACACACCTTGCCGTTGAATGGACTCGTCCCAAACTCCTATGGTTCCACCATATGCGAGCACCTATTAAAGAGCAAATTTTGTGCAGCTAATTTTAGTGTCGACCGCTTCACCGTATTGTTTTGGTCACAGTTTGCAGGGTTTGTATTAAGTTACAACCTGTTTTATTTTTGTCTGTCAGCTGAACCAGTTGCCCAGACGTTTTAGCATTGAAGAGTGAAAGTTAAGTTTTTTACTTTTTCAGTTTCAAAACTCTTTTGAATTTTATTTTTTAATTTTTTGTTTTAGCGTATATTTTAAGTTTTGACAGTTTCCGTTTATTTCTTTTCTGTTTGCTACCCTCCCCCGCTTTTTATTTGCATTTTTCTCTTTTGTTGAATTATATATTATCCTTGTTTGCCCCGTTTTATTTTCCACTTTTATTTATTTTTGAATATTTCCTTATCTTCGTTCGCCGTGGTAGGACTTTAAAATCCTACCATGGTGGATATTAACAATAAAACACCGGTTGACGACCCGGTGTCACCTAGTAAAACGGCCTGGTCACAAAATAGGCCGATGACAAAAGATGCCAATTTTTACAAAGAGCAAAGGAAGTTTTTTGAAGACTCCTTCAAGGGGAATGAATTTCTGACCATTGAGGAGGCGTTCAAGGACATCCGGACAAGGACAATATCTCTGCTGACTTCGGACGTTAAAACGCGGAAGTTGATTGGAGTCAGCAGGGACAGTATGGAAGAAGCCTTAAAGGCTTTAAAATTAAACCCCAAGCTTCTCGCAAGGAGAACTAACGCCTTGTGGGACATCTTGCTGGCTACGGAGCAACAAGCGAAGGAGCTGGCAGGAAGTGTTCTTTTGACGAAAAACCTGCGCCTGCAGACTGAGTATATGGGTACTCGCAGGACCAAGGTGACGGTTCACGGTGTTCCAGCGGACGTATCAGAGGATAGAATGGGGGCCTTCTTTGCCTTATATGGCGAAGTACATGAAGTGAAGGCCCTCACAAGCAAAATTGGTATTGCCACTGGAGACCTTGAGATACAGATCACCGTGAACCAGGAAAATTATAGAAACCTGCCGAATACTCTGATGTGCAGACAGAGGAAGATGCTGGTAGTAGTGGAAGGCAGACGACCCTTTTGTTGGTTTTGCGACACTTTGGGCCACATGGCCAAGGAGTGCCCTGCAAAAAGCAAAAAACCGAGTCCAATAGTACCAACATCTGCAGCAACAACAACAGCGGCAACAAAAGAAGTAGCAGCTAAAACAGTGGAGAAGACCCCAGACGAGGGATCATCAGCAAAGTCGGCGGAGGAACCCTGGAAGGTGGTAGCGAGGGGTAAGAAGTCCCCTAATGTCCAGGCCACTCAGGAGACTCCTCCATCCAAGAAGAGCCAAGAGAAGGAGGTGCAACCTCCCAAGAAGGGAGCGGAGAAATCCCCAAAATCTCCAAAGAAGCAGCAGCAGCAAAAACCCCAACAGCCAGAAAGGCAGCAGCAGCAGCAGCGAAAACAGCCCAAAAAGCAGCAGGAGATAGAGATGGAGGTGGAAGAAATTCCTCCCCCTCGGCAGACATCCCTCAAAAGAGCAAGGGAAGAAAGTGACGACGAACAGTCGCAGGGCCACTCTGACCGGGGTAGGGCAGAGAGGAATAGAACCAGGGCAATCTCCGTCCCAGCCTCTTTTGAAGATATAAAGCAACCCCAAAGATCCAGACGTCACTCTTCCTCTCCCATCCGCATTATTTCCCCCTCCCCCTTCACTTCTCCCATCAGCCCACTTTCCACCCCCCCTCAGACATCCACTTCTTCCCCCCCTCATCCATCAAGGGAGAAGAAGAAAAAGAAGAAAAAGGCGTTTTCAGGCCCGGAGCAGGTCTGCAAGGTGGATAGGGACGAATATAAGAAGGGCCTTGCTAAGCAGAGGAAGGCCCTGTTAGGGTCCCTATATAAGATGGAGCAAGTTGACGGCAAAAGCGTAGAAGATCCCCGAAACTTCCCCGAGGCCCCAGGTGTTATAACCTGTATAAGGGAAACTGGGGGCCAACTAGAAGTGTGGAACCATCTATACGAAGCTAAGGCAGCTTTCCCTAACATGAGAATTTTGGAACTAGAGAATGTAAATTTAAAAAAATTGCGACAATTTTGCTCTGGGAGGGTCCCGGTTTTGCTCCATCCCTCCTTATATAGGGCTGTAAAATTAATTTATCCCACGGACGTCGGCGGGATTGTCTCGGGCGGGAGGATGACGACGGAATTGGGTACAGGAAGCCTGGGACAATCCGTCGGGGTCCTGTCAGCTGCAGATTTCCGCCCTGTATGTACTTAGGTTATTTGCTGTAATTTTTCTTTTTTGCAGGCCTAGCAAATGTCTATTAAGATAGCCAGTTTGAATGTGAAGGGCTTGAGAGGTCGGAGCAAGGCTGCCCGCCTGCTTCGGGATCTCCTGTCCTTCAGCGTGGATGTTGCCGCGATTGAAGAGACCCACTTTGTTTGCTCGTCCGATGCTTGTGTGCTGGAGGATGACTTTGTCATCTATTCAGCATATGGGGACCGGCTTGCCAGAGGAGTTTCTTTGCTAGTTAGACGGACTCTCGATGCGAAGGTGGACCTTGTGCATACAGATGCCGAGGGCCGGTTAATCGTGGCCGATATTGCCGTGAAAAGTGGTTCGTTTCGGGTCGTTGCGGTTTATGCGCCCAACGACTGGGAGGAGCGGGATTCCTTTTTTCGGCGGTTGGGGCCGTTCCTAGTCGATTCTTCACGCCTAGTTCTAATGGGGGACTGGAATGCCGTCCTGGACCCCAAGATAGACAGGGGGTGGGGCGCTAGCGGGAGTAGGGGCGATCGTTGCCTGGTCGATCTGATTGGCGATTATGGTCTCGTCGATAGATACCGGGTCGATCATCCCAGCGGGAAAATGTGGACGTGGGCTCTTAGCTGGCCGTCTGACAAAGTAGTTAGCTACATTGACAGAATGTTAGTTCGTAGAGCCGACATAGACTTGTTAGATTGTCCCACGTTCCACTGGGTAGGCTACACGGATCACAAACTCGTTTGTGCCCGTGTGGCGTTAGAACATAGGCCTAGAATGGCTGGTTACTGGAAGTTCAATCTGTCTTTACTGGACAGGCGGGACTTCCAGGAGCAGCTAATTAAATTCGTGCAGCGGGAGCTAGTGGGGGCGGTTATCGGGAATAGGTGGTGGGAGAAACTTAAGGATAGAATTAGGTCTTTCACCACTGAGTTCAGCAAACGGCTCGCTCTAGATAAAGCTGACAAGGTGAAGACACTTAAGTCTAATTTTTCCCGGGCGGAGGCTGGGGGGGATCCCCTAGAGATAGCCGTAGCTAGGGAGGCCCTGCAGCGTTCGAATAGCGATCGCTACATGGGTCAGGTAATTAGGCATAAGTTAAGTAAGATGTCTAACGAAGCTGTGAACCTGGGCGCAGATCTGCGTCGGGAAGAAGTCCGTCGAGGTGGTGATCGTTGCATTCGTCAAGTCGAAACCCCGGAGGGGCGTACTCTGCGGTCGACTGACGACATGTGCGAGGCGTTTCGGCGGCATTTCGAGAGCCGCTTTACCAAGGAGCCTGGTCTCCGTGAGGAGGAGTTTCGCAGCTATTTGGCTGACTTTCCTCGGCTTGAGCCGACTGAAGCAGCTAGCTGCGAGGGAGAGATCACGGAGGGCGAAGTCTACGAGGCACTGAAGAAGGTCGGCAGAGGCAAGTCGCCCGGTCTGGATGGTTTGCCTTACGAATTGTACTTGAGGCTGTCGCACATCTTTGTTCCGATTTTGACAGCAGTGTTCAACAACTGGTTTCGGTCGGGGTCCATCCCCAATCGCATTTCCAGGGGTGTGATCACTCTGTTGAAAAAGGGCAAGGGTGTTGGGCGGAAACTAGATGATTATAGGCCCATAACTCTGCTAAACACAGAGTTAAAGATTATGGCCAAGATCCTGCAGGAGCGTTTGCAGTCAGTTGCCGAGTCTCTGTTGGGACCTGAGCAGACTTTTTCTGTGAGGGGCCGAACAATTCAGAGCAACCTGCATTTGATCCGCACGATCCTAGAGGGCGTAAAAGACGACGAAGAAGCCGCGCTGATCAATTTGGATCAGTCCAAGGCATTTGATAGGGTCGACCATCGCTACCTTGCTACTGTCCTGCAGGCCGCCGGATTCGCACCCGACTTCTGCCGCTGGATTAGCCTCCTGTATCGCTCCCCCAGTGCTGTGGTACAGGTGAACGGAAAGTTGTCGGGCGCTTTTGTTCTGTCGAGGTCGGTTCGTCAGGGTTGTCCGCTGTCGCCTCTCCTTTATGCTTTGGCGTTGGAGCCTCTCCTGCGCCGGCTGAAGGACGAGGCGTGCAGTCCGGCCCTACGCGGGATCGCCGTTCCTGGAGGGTCTCGAGCCAGGGTTTCCGCGTACGCCGATGACGTATCCGCTTTCGTGTCGTCCCTTAGCGATATTGAGGCGGTGCAGAAGGCGCTTGATCGGTACGAGAAGGTGACAGGGGCCAAGATAAACCGCGACAAGTCTTCCGGCTTGCGGTTAGGTGCCTGGAAGGGGCGTGATCTTCCAGGCCGCTTCGGTTGGACGGACGGTCCTGTCCGCATTCTTGGGGTGTGGTTTGGACCCGACCTCCAGCTGAAGAAAAATTGGTCTGAAGTACTAGCAAAGGTCGTTTCTGCCGGTAAGACTTGGAATCGACGGAGGTTGTCCGTAAAGGGCAGGGCGGAGGTGTGTGTTACATACATTTTCCCCCTGATTCTTTATCGCTTGTCAGTACTTCCTCTCTGTAAGGCCCAGAGAAAGGCGCTCGAGCAAGCGCTATCCTCCATTTTATGGGGGGGACGCGCGAACAGGGTCGACAGACGAGTCTGCACCAAACGTCCGTGTCATGGGGGGCTGGGAATGCCACACTTGCAGAGTCACATCCGTGCCTCTCGGTTGTCTTTCCTACGCCGCGCATTGACTGGAGGAGATCCGATTCTGGAGGGGATTGTTAGGGACGCCTTCCCTCGCCTTACAATCAATCCCCCCATCTCGAAGTCCGAGCGCCATTGTAGGTCTCGAGATGAATCGCTTTTCCTCAGCGAGTGTCGGTCAGCCTTGAGGGCTATTCCGCGGTCCAGTGACCTTTCACGGCCTAGGAAGGTCTTCTATCGGGGATTAGTGGAGGGTCGCGCGAAGGATCTTCTACGTGATACGCTCGACTGTTCGGAGGAGGAGTATCGCTCCTACTGGTCTTGGGCGCCAGCGGCGGATTATCTCAGTAACACTGAGTTTTCGCTTACCTGGCGATTGGCTCGGAATCGGCTGCCTCTCAACGACAAGGCTTTCATATGGGGCTTGGCGGACTTGCCAGACTGTGAACGGTGTGGCCTTGGATTAGAAGAAACGGCTTCGCACGCCTTCTACCATTGCCCCCGGGTCCGCCCCTTATGGGACCATGTCGGCGAGCTGACGGCTCGTCTCGCTCCCGAAGAACTCGTGTCCATTGATCGTGCATACGCGTGTGACAATGTGTCGCCCCCGTATTCCGGGGTGAAACGGATGGTGTTTCTGATGCTGCTAGCCACGGCCCGAATGGTGATTTGGACGACGCGCAAGGAGGAAGTCTTGCGAGGCAATCAGCTTTCTTATCAGGATCTGATCCGATTCTTTGAGCACCAGCTCAAGATGAAGATTAGAACTGATAGAAAACGATTGCATTCGACAGTCTTTAGCGAAAGGTGGGTAAAAGCGGCGAGCTTGGTTCGTTTGAACGGGGCTAGCCTTGATTTTCTTTTCTAGGTCAACCAAAGTTACATCGGGGTGGTTTCCTGTGGAACCCTCCCCTTGGTTAGGTTAGACAAGCTTAAGTGTACCTAGTTAATGTGAGTAAATGTGTTCCTAACCTGTTCCCGGTGATCTCTTATGTTATGATCCAGTCGAGATTCCCAACCTCCCCAGTTTGTTTTTAACCCCCCAATTTTATCTCGACTGGCTCAGCCTTTTATTTCCCCACGCCCGTGTTATTTTTCTCCTTCCCACTCCCTTAGCGAGAGTGCTTCTTGATTTTGCCTTATCGGCAGAATACAGCGGCCTCTCTATTTTGAGGGTTGGACGGTCCCTACTAACACGAATTATGTTTAGTTTAAATATTTGTTGAATTTTTTAGTTTGTTATTGGGTTCATCTCCCTCCCCACTTTCATCTTTTCATTATTAGAATTTTAATGTATTTTTATTATCATCAAAATTTTTACGGTGTGGGGCGCGTTTTTTGTAGGTTCCCCTGGTGTGGATGTGGTATTATGGTGGATGAAGGTTTGAATGGCGACGGACGAGTTCTTGTGGTGAATGAGATAATTGTAATGTATGAATGGGTCGCGAATCTGATTAGCTAGGTATAGGATAGTAAGTAATGACCAGCCTTTACCCCTCCCCTTTTTCGGCCTTGTGCCACAATTTGTACTTTTTGTGCAAATAAATCTTGTGTCGACCGCTTCACCGTATTGTTTTGGTCACAGTTTGCAGGATATGTATTAAGTTACAACCTGATTTATTTTTGTCTGTCAGCTGGTTGAAAGCTGAACCAGTTGCCCAGACGTTTTAGCATTGAAGAGTGAAAGTTAAGTTTTTACTTTTTCAGTTTCAAAACTCTTTTGAATTTTATTTTTTAATTTTTGTTTTAGCGTATATTTTAAGTTTTGACAGTTTCCGTTTATTTCTTTTCTGTTTGCTACCCTCCCCCGCTTTTTATTTGCATTTTTCTCTTTTGTTGAATTATATATTATCCTTGTTTGCCCCGTTTGATTTTCCAGTTTTATTTATTTTTCAATATATATATTTCCTTATCTTCGTTCGCCGTGGTAGGACTTTAAAATCCTACCATGGCGGATATTAACAACAAAACACCGGTTGACGACCCGGTGTCGCCTAGTAAAACGGCCTGGTCACAAAATAGGCCGATGACGAAAGATGCCAATTTTTACAAAGAGCAAAGGAAGTTTTTTGAAGACTCCTTCAAGGGGACGGAATTTCTGACCATTGAGGAGGCGTTCAAGGATATCCGGACAAGGACTATATCTCTGCTGACTTCGGACGTTAAAACTCGGAAGTTGATTGGAGTCAGCAGGGATAGTATGGAAGAAGCCTTAAAGGCTTTAAAATTAAACCCCAAGCTTCTCGCAAGGAGAACTAACGCCTTGTGGGACATCTTGCTGGCTACGGAGCAACAAGCGAAGGAGCTGGCAGGAAGTGTTCTTTTGACGAAAAACCTGCGCCTGCAGACTGAGTATATGGGTACTCGCAGGACCAAGGTGACGGTTCACGGTGTTCCAGCGGACGTATCAGAGGATAGAATGGGGGCCTTCTTTGCCTTATATGGCGAAGTACATGAAGTGAAGGCCCTCACAAGCAAAATTGGTATTGCCACTGGAGACCTTGAGATACAGATCACCGTGAACCAGGAAAATTATAGAAACCTGCCGAATACTCTGATGTGCAGACAGAGGAAGATGCTGGTAGTAGTGGAAGGCAGACGACCCTTTTGTTGGTTTTGCGACACTTTGGGCCACATGGCCAAGGAGTGCCCTGCAAAAAGCAAAAAACCGAGTCCAATAGTACCAACATCTGCAGCAACAACAACAGCGGCAACAAAAGAAGTAGCAGCTACAACAGTGGAGAAGACCCCAGACGAGGGATCATCAGCAAAGTCGGCGGAGGAACCCTGGAAGGTGGTAGCGAGGGGTAAGAAGTCCCCTAATGTCCAGGCCACTCAGGAGACTCCTCCATCCAAGAAGAGCCAAGAGAAGGAGGTGCAACCTCACAAGAAGGGACCGGAGAAATCCCCAAAATCTCCAAAGAAGCAGCAGCAGCAAAAACCCCAACAGCCAGAAAGGCAGCAGCAGCAGCAGCAGCGAAAACAGCCCAAAAAGCAGCAGGAGATAGAGATGGAGGTGGAAGAAATTCCTCCCCCTCGGCAGACATCCCTCAAAAGAGCAAGGGAAGAAAGTGACGACGAACAGTCGCAGGGCCACTCTGACCGGGGTAGGGCAGAGAGGAATAGAACCAGGGCAATCTCCGTCCCCGCCTCTTTTGAAGATATAAAGCAACCCCAAAGATCCAGACGTCACTCTTCCTCTCCCACCCGCATTATTTCCCCCTCCCCCTTCACTTCTCCCATCAGCCCACTTTCCACCCCCCCTCAGACATCCACTTCTTCCCCCCCTCATCCATCAAGGGAGAAGAAGAAAAAGAAGAAAAAGGCGTTTTCAGGCCCGGAGCAGGTCTGCAAGGTGGATAGGGACGAATATAAGAAGGGCCTTGCTAAGCAGAGGAAGGCCCTGTTAGGGTCCCTATATAAGATGGAGCAAGTTGATGGCAAAAGCGTAGAAGATCCCCGAAACTTCCCCGAGGCCCCAGGAGTTATAACCTGTATAAGGGAAACTGGGGGCCAACTAGAAGTGTGGAACCATCTATACGAAGCTAAGGCAGCTTTCCCTAATATGAGAATTTTGGAACTAGAGAATGTAAATTTAAAAAAATTGCGACAATTTTGCTCTGGGAGGGTCCCGGTATTGCTCCATCCCTCCTTATATAGGGCTGTAAAATTAATTTATCCCACGGACGTCGGCGGGATTGTCTCGGGCGGGAGGATGACGACGGAATTGGGTACAGGAAGCCTGGGACAATCCGTCGGGGTCCTGTCAGCTGCAGATTTCCGCCCTGTATGTACTTAGGTTATTTGCTGTAATTTTTCTTTTTTGCAGGCCTAGCAAATGTCTATTAAGATAGCCAGTTTGAATGTGAAGGGCTTGAGAGGTCGGAGCAAGGCTGCCCGCCTGCTTCGGGATCTCCTGTCCTTCAGCGTGGATGTTGCCGCGATTGAAGAGACCCACTTTGTTTGCTCGTCCGATGCTTGTGTGCTGGAGGATGACTTTGTCATCTATTCAGCATATGGGAACCGGCTTGCCAGAGGAGTTTCTTTGCTAGTTAGACGGACTCTCGATGCGAAGGTGGACCTTGTGCATACAGATGCCGAGGGCCGGTTAATCGTGGCCGATATTGCCGTGAAAAGTGGTTCGTTTCGGGTCGTTGCGGTTTATGCGCCCAACGACTGGGAGGAGCGGGATTCCTTTTTTCGGCGGTTGGGGCCGTTCCTGGTCGATTCTTCACGCCTAGTTCTAATGGGGGACTGGAATGCCGTCCTGGACCCCAAGTTAGACAGGGGGTGGGGCGCTAGCGGGAGTAGGGGCGATCGTTGCCTGGTCGATCTGATTGGCGATTATGGTCTCGTCGATAGATACCGGGTCGATCATCCCAGCGGGAAAATGTGGACGTGGGCTCTTAGCTGGCCGTCTGACAAAGTAGTTAGCTACATTGACAGAATGTTAGTTCGTAGAGCCGACATAGACTTGTTAGATTGTCCCACGTTCCACTGGGTAGGCTACACGGATCACAAACTCGTTTGTGCCCGTGTGGCGTTAGAACATAGGCCTAGAATGGCTGGTTACTGGAAGTTCAATCTGTCTTTACTGGACAGGCGGGACTTCCAGGAGCAGCTAATTAAATTCGTGCAGCGGGAGCTAGTGGGGGCGGTTATCGGGAATAGGTGGTGGGAGAAACTTAAGGATAGAATTAGGTCTTTCACCACTGAGTTCAGCAAACGGCTCGCTCTAGATAAAGCTGACAAGGTGAAGACACTTAAGTCTAATTTTTCCCGGGCGGAGGCTGGGGGGGGATCCCCTAGAGATAGCCGTAGCTAGGGAGGCCCTGCAGCGTTCGAATAGCGATCGCTACATGGGTCAGGTAATTAGGCATAAGTTAAGTAAGATGTCTAACGAAGCTGTGAACCTGGGCGCAGATCTGCGTCGGGAAGAAGTCCGTCGAGGTGGTGATCGTTGCATTCGTCAAGTCGAAACCCCGGAGGGGCGTACTCTGCGGTCGACTGACGACATGTGCGAGGCGTTTCGGCGGCATTTCGAGAGCCGCTTTACCAAGGAGCCTGGTCTCCGTGAGGAGGAGTTTCGCAGCTATTTGGCTGACTTTCCTCGGCTTGAGCCGACTGAAGCAGCTAGCTGCGAGGGAGAGATCACGGAGGGCGAAGTCTACGAGGCACTGAAGAAGGTCGGCAGAGGCAAGTCGCCCGGTCTGGATGGTTTGCCTTACGAATTGTACTTGAGGCTGTCGCACATCTTTGTTCCGATTTTGACAGCAGTGTTCAACAACTGGTTTCGGTCGGGGTCCATCCCCAATCGCATTTCCAGGGGTGTGATCACTCTGTTGAAAAAGGGCAAGGGTGTTGGGGGGAAACTAGATGATTATAGGCCCATAACTCTGCTAAACACAGAGTTAAAGATTATGGCCAAGATCCTGCAGGAGCGTTTGCAGTCAGTTGCCGAGTCTCTGTTGGGACCTGAGCAGACTTTTTCTGTGAGGGGCCGAACAATTCAGAGCAACCTGCATTTGATCCGCACGATCCTAGAGGGCGTAAAAGACGACGAAGAAGCCGCGCTGATCAATTTGGATCAGTCCAAGGCATTTGATAGGGTCGACCATCGCTACCTTGCTACTGTCCTGCAGGCCGCCGGATTCGCACCCGACTTCTGCCGCTGGATTAGCCTCCTGTATCGCTCCCCCAGTGCTGTGGTACAGGTGAACGGAAAGTTGTCGGGCGCTTTTGTTCTGTCAAGGTCGGTTCGTCAGGGTTGTCCGCTGTCGCCTCTCCTTTATGCTTTGGCGTTGGAGCCTCTCCTGCGTCGGCTGAAGGACGAGGCGTGCAGTCCGGCCCTACGCGGGATCGCCGTTCCTGGAGGGTCTCGAGCCAGGGTTTCCGCGTACGCCGATGACGTATCCGCTTTCGTGTCGTCCCTTAGCGATATTGAGGCGGTGCAGAAGGCGCTTGATCGGTACGAGAAGGTGACAGGGGCCAAGATAAACCGCGACAAGTCTTCCGGCTTGCGGTTAGGTGCCTGGAAGGGGCGTGATCTTCCAGGCCGCTTCGGTTGGACGGACGGTCCTGTCCGCATTCTTGGGGTGTGGTTTGGACCCGACCTCCAGCTGAAGAAAAATTGGTCTGAAGTACTAGCAAAGGTCGTTTCTGCCGGTAAGACTTGGAATCGACGGAGGTTGTCCGTAAAGGGCAGGGCGGAGGTGTGTGTTACATACATTTTCCCCCTGATTCTTTATCGCTTGTCAGTACTTCCTCTCTGTAAGGCCCAGAGAAAGGCGCTCGAGCAAGCGCTATCCTCCATTTTATGGGGGGGACGCGCGAACAGGGTCGACAGACGAGTCTGCACCAAACGTCCGTGTCATGGGGGGCTGGGAATGCCACACTTGCAGAGTCACATCCGTGCCTCTCGGTTGTCTTTCCTACGCCGCGCATTGACTGGAGGAGATCCGATTCTGGAGGGGATTGTTAGGGACGCCTTCCCTCGCCTTACAATCAATCCCCCCATCTCGAAGTCCGAGCGCCATTGTAGGTCTCGAGATGAATCGCTTTTCCTCAGCGAGTGTCGGTCAGCCTTGAGGGCTATTCCGCGGTCCAGTGACCTTTCACGGCCTAGGAAGGTCTTCTATCGGGGATTAGTGGAGGGTCGCGCGAAGGATCTTCTACGTGATACGCTCGACTGTTCGGAGGAGGAGTATCGCTCCTACTGGTCTTGGGCGCCAGCGGCGGATTATCTCAGTAACACTGAGTTTTCGCTTACCTGGCGATTGGCTCGGAATCGGCTGCCTCTCAACGACAAGGCTTTCATATGGGGCTTGGCGGACTTGCCAGACTGTGAACGGTGTGGCCTTGGATTAGAAGAAACGGCTTCGCACGCCTTCTACCATTGCCCCCGGGTCCGCCCCTTATGGGACCATGTCGGCGAGCTGACGGCTCGTCTCGCTCCCGAAGAACTCGTGTCCATTGATCGTGCATACGCGTGTGACAATGTGTCGCCCCCGTATTCCGGGGTGAAACGGATGGTGTTTCTGATGCTGCTAGCCACGGCCCGAATGGTGATTTGGACGACGCGCAAGGAGGAAGTCTTGCGAGGCAATCAGCTTTCTTATCAGGATCTGATCCGATTCTTTGAGCACCAGCTCAAGATGAAGATTAGAACTGATAGAAAACGATTGCATTCGACAGTCTTTAGCGAAAGGTGGGTAAAAGCGGCGAGCTTGGTTCGTTTGAACGGGGCTAGCCTTGATTTTCTTTTCTAGGTCAACCAAAGTTACATCGGGGTGGTTTCCTGTGGAACCCTCCCCTTGGTTAGGTTAGACAAGCTTAAGTGTACCTAGTTAATGTGAGTAAGTGTTGTTCCCGGCCTGTTTCCCGGCTATCTTTTCAGTTATGATCCAAGTCGAGATTCCCAACCTCCCCAGTTTGTTTTTAACCCCCCAATTTTATCTCGACTGGCTCAGCCTTTTATTTCCCCACGCCCGTGTTATTTTTCTCCTTCCCACTCCCTTAGCGAGAGTGCTTCTTGATTTTGCCTTATCGGCAGAATACAGCGGCCTCTCTATTTTGAGGGTTGGACGGTCCCTACTAACACGAATTATGTTTAGTTTAAATATTTGTTGAATTTTTAGTTTGTTATTGGGTTCATCTCCCTCCCCACTTTCATCTTTTCATTATTAGAATTTTAATGTATTTTATTATCATCCAAATTTTTATGGTGTGGGGCGCGTTTTTTGCAGGTTCCCCTGGTGTGGATGTGGTATTATGGTGGATGAAGGTTTGAATGGCGACGGATGAGTTCTTGTGGTGAATGAGATAATTGTAATGTATGAATGGGTCGCGAATCTGATTAGCTAGGTATAGGATAGTAAGTAATGACCAGCCTTTACCCCTCCCCTTTTTCGGCCTTGTGCCACAATTTGTACTTTTTGTGCAAATAAATCTTGTGTCGACCGCTTCACCGTATTGTTTTGGTCACAGTTTGCAGGATATGTATTAAGTTACAACCTGATTTATTTTTGTCTGTCAGCTGGTTGAAAGCTGAACCAGTTGCCCAGACGTTTTAGCATTGAAGAGTGAAAGTTAAGTTTTTACTTTTTCAGTTTCAAAACTCTTTTGAATTTTATTTTTTAATTTTTGTTTTAGCGTATATTTTAAGTTTTGACAGTTTCCGTTTATTTCTTTTCTGTTTGCTACCCTCCCCCGCTTTTTATTTGCATTTTTCTCTTTTGTTGAATTATATATTATCCTTGTTTGCCCCGTTTGATTTTCCAGTTTTATTTATTTTTCAATATATATATTTCCTTATCTTCGTTCGCCGTGGTAGGACTTTAAAATCCTACCATGGCGGATATTAACAACAAAACACCGGTTGACGACCCGGTGTCGCCTAGTAAAACGGCCTGGTCACAAAATAGGCCGATGACGAAAGATGCCAATTTTTACAAAGAGCAAAGGAAGTTTTTTGAAGACTCCTTCAAGGGGACGGAATTTCTGACCATTGAGGAGGCGTTCAAGGATATCCGGACAAGGACTATATCTCTGCTGACTTCGGACGTTAAAACTCGGAAGTTGATTGGAGTCAGCAGGGATAGTATGGAAGAAGCCTTAAAGGCTTTAAAATTAAACCCCAAGCTTCTCGCAAGGAGAACTAACGCCTTGTGGGACATCTTGCTGGCTACGGAGCAACAAGCGAAGGAGCTGGCAGGAAGTGTTCTTTTGACGAAAAACCTGCGCCTGCAGACTGAGTATATGGGTACTCGCAGGACCAAGGTGACGGTTCACGGTGTTCCAGCGGACGTATCAGAGGATAGAATGGGGGCCTTCTTTGCCTTATATGGCGAAGTACATGAAGTGAAGGCCCTCACAAGCAAAATTGGTATTGCCACTGGAGACCTTGAGATACAGATCACCGTGAACCAGGAAAATTATAGAAACCTGCCGAATACTCTGATGTGCAGACAGAGGAAGATGCTGGTAGTAGTGGAAGGCAGACGACCCTTTTGTTGGTTTTGCGACACTTTGGGCCACATGGCCAAGGAGTGCCCTGCAAAAAGCAAAAAACCGAGTCCAATAGTACCAACATCTGCAGCAACAACAACAGCGGCAACAAAAGAAGTAGCAGCTACAACAGTGGAGAAGACCCCAGACGAGGGATCATCAGCAAAGTCGGCGGAGGAACCCTGGAAGGTGGTAGCGAGGGGTAAGAAGTCCCCTAATGTCCAGGCCACTCAGGAGACTCCTCCATCCAAGAAGAGCCAAGAGAAGGAGGTGCAACCTCACAAGAAGGGACCGGAGAAATCCCCAAAATCTCCAAAGAAGCAGCAGCAGCAAAAACCCCAACAGCCAGAAAGGCAGCAGCAGCAGCAGCAGCGAAAACAGCCCAAAAAGCAGCAGGAGATAGAGATGGAGGTGGAAGAAATTCCTCCCCCTCGGCAGACATCCCTCAAAAGAGCAAGGGAAGAAAGTGACGACGAACAGTCGCAGGGCCACTCTGACCGGGGTAGGGCAGAGAGGAATAGAACCAGGGCAATCTCCGTCCCCGCCTCTTTTGAAGATATAAAGCAACCCCAAAGATCCAGACGTCACTCTTCCTCTCCCATCCGCATTATTTCCCCCTCCCCCTTCACTTCTCCCATCAGCCCACTTTCCACCCCCCCTCAGACATCCACTTCTTCCCCCCCTCATCCATCAAGGGAGAAGAAGAAAAAGAAGAAAAAGGCGTTTTCAGGCCCGGAGCAGGTCTGCAAGGTGGATAGGGACGAATATAAGAAGGGCCTTGCTAAGCAGAGGAAGGCCCTGTTAGGGTCCCTATATAAGATGGAGCAAGTTGACGGCAAAAGCGTAGAAGATCCCCGAAACTTCCCCGAGGCCCCAGGAGTTATAACCTGTATAAGGGAAACTGGGGGCCAACTAGAAGTGTGGAACCATCTATACGAAGCTAAGGCAGCTTTCCCTAACATGAGGATTTTGGAACTAGAAAATGTAAATTTAAAAAAATTGCGACAATTTTGCTCTGGGAGGGTCCCGGTATTGCTCCATCCCTCCTTATATAGGGCTGTAAAATTAATTTATCCCACGGACGTCGGCGGGATTGTCTCGGGCGGGAGGATGACGACGGAATTGGGTACAGGAAGCCTGGGACAATCCGTCGGGGTCCTGTCAGCTGCAGATTTCCGCCCTGTATGTACTTAGGTTATTTGCTGTAATTTTTCTTTTTTGCAGGCCTAGCAAATGTCTATTAAGATAGCCAGTTTGAATGTGAAGGGCTTGAGAGGTCGGAGCAAGGCTGCCCGCCTGCTTCGGGATCTCCTGTCCTTCAGCGTGGATGTTGCCGCGATTGAAGAGACCCACTTTGTTTGCTCGTCCGATGCTTGTGTGCTGGAGGATGACTTTGTCATCTATTCAGCATATGGGGACCGGCTTGCCAGAGGAGTTTCTTTGCTAGTTAGACGGACTCTCGATGCGAAGGTGGACCTTGTGCATACAGATGCCGAGGGCCGGTTAATCGTGGCCGATATTGCCGTGAAAAGTGGTTCGTTTCGGGTCGTTGCGGTTTATGCGCCCAACGACTGGGAGGAGCGGGATTCCTTTTTTCGGCGGTTGGGGCCGTTCCTAGTCGATTCTTCACGCCTAGTTCTAATGGGGGACTGGAATGCCGTCCTGGACCCCAAGTTAGACAGGGGGTGGGGCGCTAGCGGGAGTAGGGGCGATCGTTGCCTGGTCGATCTGATTGGCGATTATGGTCTCGTCGATAGATACCGGGTCGATCATCCCAGCGGGAAAATGTGGACGTGGGCTCTTAGCTGGCCGTCTGACAAAGTAGTTAGCTACATTGACAGAATGTTAGTTCGTAGAGCCGACATAGACTTTTTAGATTGTCCCACGTTCCACTGGGTAGGCTACACGGATCACAAACTCGTTTGTGCCCGTGTGGCGTTAGAACATAGGCCTAGAATGGCTGGTTACTGGAAGTTCAATCTGTCTTTACTGGACAGGCGGGACTTCCAGGAGCAGCTAATTAAATTCGTGCAGCGGGAGCTAGTGGGGGCGGTTATCGGGAATAGGTGGTGGGAGAAACTTAAGGATAGAATTAGGTCTTTCACCACTGATTTCAGCAAACGGCTCGCTCTAGATAAAGCTGACAAGGTGAAGACACTTAAGTCTAATTTTTCCCGGGCGGAGGCTGGGGGGGATCCCCTAGAGATAGCCGTAGCTAGGGAGGCCCTGCAGCGTTCGAATAGCGATCGCTACATGGGTCAGGTAATTAGGCATAAGTTAAGTAAGATGTCTAACGAAGCTGTGAACCTGGGCGCAGATCTGCGTCGGGAAGAAGTCCGTCGAGGTGGTGATCGTTGCATTCGTCAAGTCGAAACCCCGGAGGGGCGTACTCTGCGGTCGACTGACGACATGTGCGAGGCGTTTCGGCGGCATTTCGAGAGCCGCTTTACCAAGGAGCCTGGTCTCCGTGAGGAGGAGTTTCGCAGCTATTTGGCTGACTTTCCTCGGCTTGAGCCGACTGAAGCAGCTAGCTGCGAGGGAGAGATCACGGAGGGCGAAGTCTACGAGGCACTGAAGAAGGTCGGCAGAGGCAAGTCGCCCGGTCTGGATGGTTTGCCTTACGAATTGTACTTGAGGCTGTCGCACATCTTTGTTCCGATTTTGACAGCAGTGTTCAACAACTGGTTTCGGTCGGGGTCCATCCCCAATCGCATTTCCAGGGGTGTGATCACTCTGTTGAAAAAGGGCAAGGGTGTTGGGGGGAAACTAGATGATTATAGGCCCATAACTCTGCTAAACACAGAGTTAAAGATTATGGCCAAGATCCTGCAGGAGCGTTTGCAGTCAGTTGCCGAGTCTCTGTTGGGACCTGAGCAGACTTTTTCTGTGAGGGGCCGAACAATTCAGAGCAACCTGCATTTGATCCGCACGATCCTAGAGGGCGTAAAAGACGACGAAGAAGCCGCGCTGATCAATTTAGATCAGTCCAAGGCATTTGATAGGGTCGACCATCGCTACCTTGCTACTGTCCTGCAGGCCGCCGGATTCGCACCCGACTTCTGCCGCTGGATTAGCCTCCTGTATCGCTCCCCCAGTGCTGTGGTACAGGTGAACGGAAAGTTGTCGGGCGCTTTTGTTCTGTCGAGGTCGGTTCGTCAGGGTTGTCCGCTGTCGCCTCTCCTTTATGCTTTGGCGTTGGAGCCTCTCCTGCGCCGGCTGAAGGACGAGGCGTGCAGTCCGGCCCTACGCGGGATCGCCGTTCCTGGAGGGTCTCGAGCCAGGGTTTCCGCGTACGCCGATGACGTATCCGCTTTCGTGTCGTCCCTTAGCGATATTGAGGCGGTGCAGAAGGCGCTTGATCGGTACGAGAAGGTGACAGGGGCCAAGATAAACCGCGACAAGTCTTCCGGCTTGCGGTTAGGTGCCTGGAAGGGGCGTGATCTTCCAGGCCGCTTCGGTTGGACGGACGGTCCTGTCCGCATTCTTGGGGTGTGGTTTGGACCCGACCTCCAGCTGAAGAAAAATTGGTCTGAAGTACTAGCAAAGGTCGTTTCTGCCGGTAAGACTTGGAATCGACGGAGGTTGTCCGTAAAGGGCAGGGCGGAGGTGTGTGTTACATACATTTTCCCCCTGATTCTTTATCGCTTGTCAGTACTTCCTCTCTGTAAGGCCCAGAGAAAGGCGCTCGAGCAAGCGCTATCCTCCATTTTATGGGGGGGACGCGCGAACAGGGTCGACAGACGAGTCTGCACCAAACGTCCGTGTCATGGGGGGCTGGGAATGCCACACTTGCAGAGTCACATCCGTGCCTCTCGGTTGTCTTTCCTACGCCGCGCATTGACTGGAGGAGATCCGATTCTGGAGGGGATTGTTAGGGACGCCTTCCCTCGCCTTACAATCAATCCCCCCATCTCGAAGGCCGAGCGCCATTGTAGGTCTCGAGATGAATCGCTTTTCCTCAGCGAGTGTCGGTCAGCCTTGAGGGCTATTCCGCGGTCCAGTGACCTTTCACGGCCTAGGAAGGTCTTCTATCGGGGATTAGTGGAGGGTCGCGCGAAGGATCTTCTACGTGATACGCTCGACTGTTCGGAGGAGGAGTATCGCTCCTACTGGTCTTGGGCGCCAGCGGCGGATTATCTCAGTAACACTGAGTTTTCGCTTACCTGGCGATTGGCTCGGAATCGGCTGCCTCTCAACGACAAGGCTTTCATATGGGGCTTGGCGGACTTGCCAGACTGTGAACGGTGTGGCCTTGGATTAGAAGAAACGGCTTCGCACGCCTTCTACCATTGCCCCCGGGTCCGCCCCTTATGGGACCATGTCGGCGAGCTGACGGCTCGTCTCGCTCCCGAAGAACTCGTGTCCATTGATCGTGCATACGCGTGTGACAATGTGTCGCCCCCGTATTCCGGGGTGAAACGGATGGTGTTTCTGATGCTGCTAGCCACGGCCCGAATGGTGATTTGGACGACGCGCAAGGAGGAAGTCTTGCGAGGCAATCAGCTTTCTTATCAGGATCTGATCCGATTCTTTGAGCACCAGCTCAAGATGAAGATTAGAACTGATAGAAAACGATTGCATTCGACAGTCTTTAGCGAAAGGTGGGTAAAAGCGGCAAGCTTGGTTCGTTTGAACGGGGCTAGCCTTGATTTTCTTTTCTAGGTCAACCAAAGTTACATCGGGGTGGTTTCCTGTGGAACCCTCCCCTTGGTTAGGTTAGACAAGCTTAAGTGTACCTAGTTAATGTGAGTAAGTGTTGTTCCCGGCCTGTTTCCCGGCTATCTTTTCAGTTATGATCCAAGTCGAGATTCCCAACCTCCCCAGTTTGTTTTTAACCCCCCAATTTTATCTCGACTGGCTCAGCCTTTTATTTCCCCACGCCCGTGTTATTTTTCTCCTTCCCACTCCCTTAGCGAGAGTGCTTCTTGATTTTGCCTTATCGGCAGAATACAGCGGCCTCTCTATTTTGAGGGTTGGACGGTCCCTACTAACACGAATTATGTTTAGTTTAAATATTTGTTGAATTTTTAGTTTGTTATTGGGTTCATCTCCCTCCCCACTTTCATCTTTTCATTATTAGAATTTTAATGTATTTTATTATCATCCAAATTTTTATGGTGTGGGGCGCGTTTTTTGTAGGTTCCCTTGGTGTGGATGTGGTATTATGGTGGATGAAGGTTTGAATGGCGACGGATGAGTTCTTGTGGTGAATGAGATAATTGTAATGTATGAATGGGTCGCGAATCTGATTAGCTAGGTATAGGATAGTAAGTCATGACCAGCCTTTACCCCTCCCCTTTTTCGGCCTTGTGCCACAATTTGTACTTTTTGTGCAAATAAATCTTGTGTCGACCGCTTCACCGTATTGTTTTGGTCACAGTTTGCAGGGTTTGTATTAAGTTACAACCTGTTTTATTTTTGTCTGTCAGCTGGTTGAAAGCTGAACCAGTTGCCCAGACGTTTGTGATTTAGCATTGAAGAGTGAAAGTTAAGTTTTTACTTTTTCAGTTTCAAAACTGTTTTGAATTTTATTTTTTAATTTTTTGTTTTAGCGTATATTTTAAGTTTTGACAGTTTCCGTTTATTTCTTTTCTGTTTGCTACCCTCCCCCGCTTTTTATTTGCATTTTTCTCTTTTGTTGAATTATATATTATCCTTGTTTGCCCCGTTTTATTTTCCAGTTTTATTTATTTTTCAATATATATATTTCCTTATCTTCGTTCGCCGTGGTAGGACTTTAAAATCCTACCATGGTGGATATTAACAACAAAACACCGGTTGACGACCCGGTGTCACCTAGTAAAACGGCCTGGTCACAAAATAGGCCGATGACGAAAGATGCCAATTTTTACAAAGAGCAAAGGAAGTTTTTTGAAGACTCCTTCAAGGGGACTGAATTTCTGACTATTGAGGAGGCGTTCAAGGATATCCGGACAAGGACTATATCTCTGCTGACTTCGGACGTTAAAACGCGGAAGTTGATTGGAGTCAGCAGGGACAGTATGGAAGAAGCCTTAAAGGCTTTAAAATTAAACCCCAAGCTTCTCGCAAGGAGAACTAACGCCTTGTGGGACATCTTGCTGGCTACGGAGCAACAAGCGAAGGAGCTGGCAGGAAGTGTACTTTTGACGAAAAACCTGCGCCTGCAGACTGAGTATATGGGTACTCGCAGGACCAAGGTGACGGTTCACGGCGTTCCAGCGGATGTATCAGAGGATAGAATGGGGGCCTTCTTTGCCTTATATGGCGAAGTACATGAAGTGAAGGCCCTCACAAGCAAAATTGGTATTGCCACTGGAGACCTTGAGATACAGATCACCGTGAATCAGGAAAATTATAGAAACCTGCCGAATACTCTGATGTGCAGGCAGAGGAAGATGCTGGTAGTAGTGGAAGGCAGACGACCCTTTTGTTGGTTTTGCGACACTTTGGGCCACATGGCCAAGGAGTGCCCTGCAAAAAGCAAAAAACCGAGTCCAATAGTACCAACATCTGCAGCAACAACAACAGCGGCAACAAAAGAAGTAACGGCTAAAACAGTGGAGAAGACCCCAGACGAGGGATCATCAGCAAAGTCGGCGGAGGAACCCTGGAAGGTGGTAGTGAGGGGTAAGAAGTCCCCTAATGTCCAGGCCACTCAGGAGACTCCTCCATCCAAGAAGAGCCAAGAGAAGGAGGTGCAACCTCACAAGAAGGGACCGGAGAAATCCCCAAAATCTCCAAAGAAGCAGCAGCAGCAAAAACCCCAACAGCCAGAAAGGCAGCAGCAGCGAAAACAGCCCAAAAAGCAGCAGGAGATAGAGAGGGAGGTGGAAGAAATTCCTCCCCCTCGGCAGACATCCCTCAAAAGAGCAAGGGAAGAAAGTGACGACGAACAGTCGCAGGGCCACTCTGACCGGGGTAGGGCAGAGAGGAATAGAACCAGGGCAATCTCCGTCCCAGCCTCTTTTGAAGATATAAAGCAACCCCAAAGATCCAGACGTCACTCTTCCTCTCCCATCCGCATTATTTCCCCCTCCCCCTTCACTTCTCCCATCAGCCCACTTTCCACCCCCCCTCAGACATCCACTTCTTCCCCCCCTCATCCATCAAGGGAGAAGAAGAAAAAGAAGAAAAAGGCGTTTTCAGGCCCGGAGCAGGTCTGCAAGGTGGATAGGGACGAATATAAGAAGGGCCTTGCTAAGCAGAGGAAGGCCCTGTTAGGGTCCCTATATAAGATGGAGCAAGTTGACGGCAAAAGCGTAGAAGATCCCCGAAACTTCCCCGAGGCCCCAGGAGTTATAACCTGTATAAGGGAAACTGGGGGCCAACTAGAAGTGTGGAACCATCTATACGAAGCTAAGGCAGCTTTCCCTAACATGAGGATTTTGGAACTAGAAAATATAAATTTAAAAAAATTGCGACAATTTTGCTCTGGGAGGGTCCCGGTATTGCTCCATCCCTCCTTATATAGGGCTGTAAAATTAATTTATCCCACGGACGTCGGGGGGATTGTCTCGGGCGGGAGGATGACGACGGAATTGGGTACAGGAAGCCTGGGACAATCCGTCGGGGTCCTGTCAGCTGCAGATTTCCGCCCTGTATGTACTTAGGTTATTTGCTGTAATTTTTTCTTTTTTGCAGGCCTAGCAAATGTCTATTAAGATAGCCAGTTTGAATGTGAAGGGCTTGAGAGGTCGGAGCAAGGCTGCCCGCCTGCTTCGGGATCTCCTGTCCTTCAGCGTGGATGTTGCCGCGATTGAAGAGACCCACTTTGTTTGCTCGTCCGATGCTTGTGTGCTGGAGGATGACTTTGTCATCTATTCAGCATATGGGAACCGGCTTGCCAGAGGAGTTTCTTTGCTAGTTAGACGGACTCTCGATGCGAAGGTGGACCTTGTGCATACAGATGCCGAGGGCCGGTTAATCGTGGCCGATATTGCCGTGAAAAGTGGTTCGTTTCGGGTCGTTGCGGTTTATGCGCCCAACGACTGGGAGGAGCGGGATTCCTTTTTTCGGCGGTTGGGGCCGTTCCTGGTCGATTCTTCACGCCTAGTTCTAATGGGGGACTGGAATGCCGTCCTGGACCCCAAGTTAGACAGGGGGTGGGGCGCTAGCGGGAGTAGGGGCGATCGTTGCCTGGTCGATCTGATTGGCGATTATGGTCTCGTCGATAGATACCGGGTCGATCATCCCAGCGGGAAAATGTGGACGTGGGCTCTTAGCTGGCCGTCTGACAAAGTAGTTAGCTACATTGACAGAATGTTAGTTCGTAGAGCCGACATAGACTTTTTAGATTGTCCCACGTTCCACTGGGTAGGCTACACGGATCACAAACTCGTTTGTGCCCGTGTGGCGTTAGAACATAGGCCTAGAATGGCTGGTTACTGGAAGTTCAATCTGTCTTTACTGGACAGGCGGGACTTCCAGGAGCAGCTAATTAAATTCGTGCAGCGGGAGCTAGTGGGGGCGGTTATCGGGAATAGGTGGTGGGAGAAACTTAAGGATAGAATTAGGTCTTTCACCACTGATTTCAGCAAACGGCTCGCTCTAGATAAAGCTGACAAGGTGAAGACACTTAAGTCTAATTTTTCCCGGGCGGAGGCTGGGGGGGATCCCCTAGAGATAGCCGTAGCTAGGGAGGCCCTGCAGCGTTCGAATAGCGATCGCTACATGGGTCAGGTAATTAGGCATAAGTTAAGTAAGATGTCTAACGAAGCTGTGAACCTGGGCGCAGATCTGCGTCGGGAAGAAGTCCGTCGAGGTGGTGATCGTTGCATTCGTCAAGTCGAAACCCCGGAGGGGCGTACTCTGCGGTCGACTGACGACATGTGCGAGGCGTTTCGGCGGCATTTCGAGAGCCGCTTTACCAAGGAGCCTGGTCTCCGTGAGGAGGAGTTTCGCAGCTATTTGGCTGACTTTCCTCGGCTTGAGCCGACTGAAGCAGCTAGCTGCGAGGGAGAGATCACGGAGGGCGAAGTCTACGAGGCACTGAAGAAGGTCGGCAGAGGCAAGTCGCCCGGTCTGGATGGTTTGCCTTACGAATTGTACTTGAGGCTGTCGCACATCTTTGTTCCGATTTTGACAGCAGTGTTCAACAACTGGTTTCGGTCGGGGTCCATCCCCAATCGCATTTCCAGGGGTGTGATCACTCTGTTGAAAAAGGGCAAGGGTGTTGGGGGGAAACTAGATGATTATAGGCCCATAACTCTGCTAAACACAGAGTTAAAGATTATGGCCAAGATCCTGCAGGAGCGTTTGCAGTCAGTTGCCGAGTCTCTGTTGGGACCTGAGCAGACTTTTTCTGTGAGGGGCCGAACAATTCAGAGCAACCTGCATTTGATCCGCACGATCCTAGAGGGCGTAAAAGACGACGAAGAAGCCGCGCTGATCAATTTGGATCAGTCCAAGGCATTTGATAGGGTCGACCATCGCTACCTTGCTACTGTCCTGCAGGCCGCCGGATTCGCACCCGACTTCTGCCGCTGGATTAGCCTCCTGTATCGCTCCCCCAGTGCTGTGGTACAGGTGAACGGAAAGTTGTCGGGCGCTTTTGTTCTGTCGAGGTCGGTTCGTCAGGGTTGTCCGCTGTCGCCTCTCCTTTATGCTTTGGCGTTGGAGCCTCTCCTGCGCCGGCTGAAGGACGAGGCGTGCAGTCCGGCCCTACGCGGGATCGCCGTTCCTGGAGGGTCTCGAGCCAGGGTTTCCGCGTACGCCGATGACGTATCCGCTTTCGTGTCGTCCCTTAGCGATATTGAGGCGGTGCAGAAGGCGCTTGATCGGTACGAGAAGGTGACAGGGGCCAAGATAAACCGCGACAAGTCTTCCGGCTTGCGGTTAGGTGCCTGGAAGGGGCGTGATCTTCCAGGCCGCTTCGGTTGGACGGACGGTCCTGTCCGCATTCTTGGGGTGTGGTTTGGACCCGACCTCCAGCTGAAGAAAAATTGGTCTGAAGTACTAGCAAAGGTCGTTTCTGCCGGTAAGACTTGGAATCGACGGAGGTTGTCCGTAAAGGGCAGGGCGGAGGTGTGTGTTACATACATTTTCCCCCTGATTCTTTATCGCTTGTCAGTACTTCCTCTCTGTAAGGCCCAGAGAAAGGCGCTCGAGCAAGCGCTATCCTCCATTTTATGGGGGGGACGCGCGAACAGGGTCGACAGACGAGTCTGCACCAAACGTCCGTGTCATGGGGGGCTGGGAATGCCACACTTGCAGAGTCACATCCGTGCCTCTCGGTTGGCTTTCCTACGCCGCGCATTGACTGGAGGAGATCCGATTCTGGAGGGGATTGTTAGGGACGCCTTCCCTCGCCTTACAATCAATCCCCCCATCTCGAAGTCCGAGCGCCATTGTAGGTCTCGAGATGAATCGCTTTTCCTCAGCGAGTGTCGGTCAGCCTTGAGGGCTATTCCGCGGTCCAGTGACCTTTCACGGCCTAGGAAGGTCTTCTATCGGGGATTAGTGGAGGGTCGCGCGAAGGATCTTCTACGTGATACGCTCGACTGTTCGGAGGAGGAGTATCGCTCCTACTGGTCTTGGGCGCCAGCGGCGGATTATCTCAGTAATACTGAGTTTTCGCTTACCTGGCGATTGGCTCGGAATCGGCTGCCTCTCAACGACAAGGCTTTCATATGGGGCTTGGCGGACTTGCCAGACTGTGAACGGTGTGGCCTTGGATTAGAAGAAACGGCTTCGCACGCCTTCTACCATTGCCCCCGGGTTCGCCCCTTATGGGACCATGTCGGCGAGCTGACGGCTCGTCTCGCTCCCGAAGAACTCGTGTCCATTGATCGTGCATACGCGTGTGACAATGTGTCGCCCCCGTATTCCGGGGTGAAACGAATGGTGTTTCTGATGCTGCTAGCCACGGCCCGAATGGTGATATGGACGACGCGCAAGGAGGAAGTCTTGCGAGGCAATCAGCTTTCTTATCAGGATCTGATCCGATTCTTTGAGCACCAGCTCAAGATGAAGATTAGAACTGATAGAAAACGATTGCATTCGACAGTCTTTAGCGAAAGGTGGGTAAAAGCGGCGAGCTTGGTTCGTTTGAACGGGGCTAGCCTTGATTTTCTTTTCTAGGTCAACCAAAGTTACATCGGGGTGGTTTCCTGTGGAACCCTCCCCTTGGTTAGGTTAGACAAGCTTAAGTGTACCTAGTTAATGTGAGTAAGTGTTGTTCCCGGCCTGTTTCCCGGCTATCTTTTCAGTTATGATCCAAGTCGAGATTCCCAACCTCCCCAGTTTGTTTTTAACCCCCCAATTTTATCTCGACTGGCTCAGCCTTTTATTTCCCCACTCCCGTGTTATTTTTCTCCTTCCCACTCCCTTAGCGAGAGTGCTTCTTGATTTTGCCTTATCGGCAGAATACAGCGGCCTCTCTATTTTGAGGGTTGGACGGTCCCTACTAACACGAATTATGTTTAGTTTAAATATTTGTTGAATTTTTAGTTTGTTATTGGGTTCATCTCCCTCCCCACTTTCATCTTTTCATTATTAGAATTTTAATGTATTTTATTATCATCCAAATTTTTATGGTGTGGGGCGCGTTTTTTGTAGGTTCCCCTGGTGTGGATGTGGTATTATGGTGGATGAAGGTTTGAATGGCGACGGATGAGTTCTTGTGGTGAATGAGATAATTGTAATGTATGAATGGGTCGCGAATCTGATTAGCTAGGTATAGGATAGTAAGTAATGACCAGCCTTTACCCCTCCCCTTTTTCGGCCTTGTGCCACAATTTGTACTTTTTGTGCAAATAAATCTTGTGTCGACCGCTTCACCGTATTGTTTTGGTCACAGTTTGCAGGGTTTGTATTAAGTTACAACCTGTTTTATTTTTGTCTGTCAGCTGGTTGAAAGCTGAACCAGTTGCCCAGACGTTTGTGATTTAGCATTGAAGAGTGAAAGTTAAGTTTTTACTTTTTCAGTTTCAAAACTGTTTTGAATTTTATTTTTTAATTTTTTGTTTTAGCGTATATTTTAAGTTTTGACAGTTTCCGTTTATTTCTTTTCTGTTTGCTACCCTCCCCCGCTTTTTATTTGCATTTTTCTCTTTTGTTGAATTATATATTATCCTTGTTTGCCCCGTTTTATTTTCCAGTTTTATTTATTTTTCAATATATATATTTCCTTATCTTCGTTCGCCGTGGTAGGACTTTAAAATCCTACCATGGCGGATATTAACAACAAAACACCGGTTGACGACCCGGTGTCACCTAGTAAAACGGCCTGGTCACAAAATAGGCCGATGACGAAAGATGCCAATTTTTACAAAGAGCAAAGGAAGTTTTTTGAAGACTCCTTCAAGGGGAATGAATTTCTGACCATTGAGGAGGCGTTCAAGGACATCCGGACAAGGACAATATCTCTGCTGACTTCGGACGTTAAAACGCGGAAGTTGATTGGAGTCAGCAGGGACAGTATGGAAGAAGCCTTAAAGGCTTTAAAATTAAACCCCAAGCTTCTCGCAAGGAGAACTAACGCCTTGTGGGACATCTTGCTGGCTACGGAGCAACAAGCGAAGGAGCTGGCAGGAAGTGTTCTTTTGACGAAAAACCTGCGCCTGCAGACTGAGTATATGGGTACTCGCAGGACCAAGGTGACGGTTCACGGTGTTCCAGCGGACGTATCAGAGGATAGAATGGGGGCCTTCTTTGCCTTATATGGCGAAGTACATGAAGTGAAGGCCCTCACAAGCAAAATTGGTATTGCCACTGGAGACCTTGAGATACAGATCACCGTGAACCAGGAAAATTATAGAAACCTGCCGAATACTCTGATGTGCAGACAGAGGAAGATGCTGGTAGTAGTGGAAGGCAGACGACCCTTTTGTTGGTTTTGCGACACTTTGGGCCACATGGCCAAGGAGTGCCCTGCAAAAAGCAAAAAACCGAGTCCAATAGTACCAACATCTGCAGCAACAACAACAGCGGCAACAAAAGAAGTAGCAGCTACAACAGTGGAGAAGACCCCAGATGAGGGATCATCAGCAAAGTCGGCGGAGGAACCCTGGAAGGTGGTAGCGAGGGGTAAGAAGTCCCCTAATGTCCAGGCCACTCAGGAGACTCCTCCATCCAAAAAGAGCCAAGAGAAGGAGGTGCAACCTCACAAGAAGGGAGCGGAGAAATCCCCAAAATCTCCAAAGAAGCAGCAAAAACCCCAACAGCCAGAAAGGCAGCAGCAGCAGCAGCGAAAACAGCCCAAAAAGCAGCAGGAGATAGAGATGGAGGTGGAAGAAATTCCTCCCCCTCGGCAGACATCACTCAAAAGAGCAAGGGAGGAAAGTGACGACGAACAGTCGCAGGGCCACTCTGACCGGGGTAGGGCAGAGAGGAATAGAACCAGGGCAATCTCCGTCCCCGCCTCTTTTGAAGATATAAAGCAACCCCAAAGATCCAGACGTCACTCTTCCTCTCCCATCCGCATTATTTCCCCCTCCCCCTTCACTTCTCCCATCAGCCCACTTTCCACCCCCCCTCAGACATCCACTTCTTCCCCCCCTCATCCATCAAGGGAGAAGAAGAAAAAGAAGAAAAAGGCGTTTTCAGGCCCGGAGCAGGTCTGCAAGGTGGATAGGGACGAATATAAGAAGGGCCTTGCTAAGCAGAGGAAGGCCCTGTTAGGGTCCCTATATAAGATGGAGCAAGTTGACGGCAAAAGCGTAGAAGATCCCCGAAACTTCCCCGAGGCCCCAGGTGTTATAACCTGTATAAGGGAAACTGGGGGCCAACTAGAAGTGTGGAACCATCTATACGAAGCTAAGGCAGCTTTCCCTAACATGAGAATTTTGGAACTAGAGAATGTAAATTTAAAAAAATTGCGACAATTTTGCTCTGGGAGGGTCCCGGTTTTGCTCCATCCCTCCTTATATAGGGCTGTAAAATTAATTTATCCCACGGACGTCGGCGGGATTGTCTCGGGCGGGAGGATGACGACGGAATTGGGTACAGGAAGCCTGGGACAATCCGTCGGGGTCCTGTCAGCTGCAGATTTCCGCCCTGTATGTACTTAGGTTATTTGCTGTAATTTTTCTTTTTTGCAGGCCTAGCAAATGTCTATTAAGATAGCCAGTTTGAATGTGAAGGGCTTGAGAGGTCGGAGCAAGGCTGCCCGCCTGCTTCGGGATCTCCTGTCCTTCAGCGTGGATGTTGCCGCGATTGAAGAGACCCACTTTGTTTGCTCGTCCGATGCTTGTGTGCTGGAGGATGACTTTGTCATCTATTCAGCATATGGGGACCGGCTTGCCAGAGGAGTTTCTTTGCTAGTTAGACGGACTCTCGATGCGAAGGTGGACCTTGTGCATACAGATGCCGAGGGCCGGTTAATCGTGGCCGATATTGCCGTGAAAAGTGGTTCGTTTCGGGTCGTTGCGGTTTATGCGCCCAACGACTGGGAGGAGCGGGATTCCTTTTTTCGGCGGTTGGGGCCGTTCCTAGTCGATTCTTCACGCCTAGTTCTAATGGGGGACTGGAATGCCGTCCTGGACCCCAAGTTAGACAGGGGGTGGGGCGCTAGCGGGAGTAGGGGCGATCGTTGCCTGGTCGATCTGATTGGCGATTTTGGTCTCGTCGATAGATACCGGGTCGATCATCCCAGCGGGAGAATGTGGACGTGGGCTCTTAGCTGGCCGTCTGACAAAGTAGTTAGCTACATTGACAGAATGTTAGTTCGTAGAGCCGACATAGACTTGTTAGATTGTCCCACGTTCCACTGGGTAGGCTACACGGATCACAAACTCGTTTGTGCCCGTGTGGCGTTAGAACATAGGCCTAGAATGGCTGGTTACTGGAAGTTCAATCTGTCTTTACTGGACAGGCGGGACTTCCAGGAGCAGCTAATTAAATTCGTGCAGCGGGAGCTAGTGGGGGCGGTTATCGGGAATAGGTGGTGGGAGAAACTTAAGGATAGAATTAGGTCTTTCACCACTGAGTTCAGCAAACGGCTCGCTCTAGATAAAGCTGACAAGGTGAAGACACTTAAGTCTAATTTTTCCCGGGCGGAGGCTGGGGGGGATCCCCTAGAGATAGCCGTAGCTAGGGAGGCCCTGCAGCGTTCGAATAGCGATCGCTACATGGGTCAGGTAATTAGGCATAAGTTAAGTAAGATGTCTAACGAAGCTGTGAACCTGGGCGCAGATCTGCGTCGGGAAGAAGTCCGTCGAGGTGGTGATCGTTGCATTCGTCAAGTCGAAACCCCGGAGGGGCGTACTCTGCGGTCGACTGACGACATGTGCGAGGCGTTTCGGCGGCATTTCGAGAGCCGCTTTACCAAGGAGCCTGGTCTCCGTGAGGAGGAGTTTCGCAGCTATTTGGCTGACTTTCCTCGGCTTGAGCCGACTGAAGCAGCTAGCTGCGAGGGAGAGATCACGGAGGGCGAAGTCTACGAGGCACTGAAGAAGGTCGGCAGAGGCAAGTCGCCCGGTCTGGATGGTTTGCCTTACGAATTGTACTTGAGGCTGTCGCACATCTTTGTTCCGATTTTGACAGCAGTGTTCAACAACTGGTTTCGGTCGGGGTCCATCCCCAATCGCATTTCCAGGGGTGTGATCACTCTGTTGAAAAAGGGCAAGGGTGTTGGGGGGAAACTAGATGATTATAGGCCCATAACTCTGCTAAACACAGAGTTAAAGATTATGGCCAAGATCCTGCAGGAGCGTTTGCAGTCAGTTGCCGAGTCTCTGTTGGGACCTGAGCAGACTTTTTCTGTGAGGGGCCGAACAATTCAGAGCAACCTGCATTTGATCCGCACGATCCTAGAGGGCGTAAAAGACGACGAAGAAGCCGCGCTGATCAATTTGGATCAGTCCAAGGCATTTGATAGGGTCGACCATCGCTACCTTGCTACTGTCCTGCAGGCCGCCGGATTCGCACCCGACTTCTGCCGCTGGATTAGCCTCCTGTATCGCTCCCCCAGTGCTGTGGTACAGGTGAACGGAAAGTTGTCGGGCGCTTTTGTTCTGTCGAGGTCGGTTCGTCAGGGTTGTCCGCTGTCGCCTCTCCTTTATGCTTTGGCGTTGGAGCCTCTCCTGCGCCGGCTGAAGGACGAGGCGTGCAGTCCGGCCCTACGCGGGATCGCCGTTCCTGGAGGGTCTCGAGCCAGGGTTTCCGCGTACGCCGATGACGTATCCGCTTTCGTGTCGTCCCTTAGCGATATTGAGGCGGTGCAGAAGGCGCTTGATCGGTACGAGAAGGTGACAGGGGCCAAGATAAACCGCGACAAGTCTTCCGGCTTGCGGTTAGGTGCCTGGAAGGGGCGTGATCTTCCAGGCCGCTTCGGTTGGACGGACGGTCCTGTCCGCATTCTTGGGGTGTGGTTTGGACCCGACCTCCAGCTGAAGAAAAATTGGTCTGAAGTACTAGCAAAGGTCGTTTCTGCCGGTAAGACTTGGAATCGACGGAGGTTGTCCGTAAAGGGCAGGGCGGAGGTGTGTGTTACATACATTTTCCCCCTGATTCTTTATCGCTTGTCAGTACTTCCTCTCTGTAAGGCCCAGAGAAAGGCGCTCGAGCAAGCGCTATCCTCCATTTTATGGGGGGGACGCGCGAACAGGGTCGACAGACGAGTCTGCACCAAACGTCCGTGTCATGGGGGGCTGGGAATGCCACACTTGCAGAGTCACATCCGTGCCTCTCGGTTGTCTTTCCTACGCCGCGCATTGACTGGAGGAGATCCGATTCTGGAGGGGATTGTTAGGGACGCCTTCCCTCGCCTTACAATCAATCCCCCCATCTCGAAGTCCGAGCGCCATTGTAGGTCTCGAGATGAATCGCTTTTCCTCAGCGAGTGTCGGTCAGCCTTGAGGGCTATTCCGCGGTCCAGTGACCTTTCACGGCCTAGGAAGGTCTTCTATCGGGGATTAGTGGAGGGTCGCGCGAAGGATCTTCTACGTGATACGCTCGACTGTTCGGAGGAGGAGTATCGCTCCTACTGGTCTTGGGCGCCAGCGGCGGATTATCTCAGTAACACTGAGTTTTCGCTTACCTGGCGATTGGCTCGGAATCGGCTGCCTCTCAACGACAAGGCTTTCATATGGGGCTTGGCGGACTTGCCAGACTGTGAACGGTGTGGCCTTGGATTAGAAGAAACGGCTTCGCACGCCTTCTACCATTGCCCCCGGGTCCGCCCCTTATGGGACCATGTCGGCGAGCTGACGGCTCTTCTCGCTCCCGAAGAACTCGTGTCCATTGATCGTGCATACGCGTGTGACAATGTGTCGCCCCCGTATTCCGGGGTGAAACGGATGGTGTTTCTGATGCTGCTAGCCACGGCCCGAATGGTGATTTGGACGACGCGCAAGGAGGAAGTCTTGCGAGGCAATCAGCTTTCTTATCAGGATCTGATCCGATTCTTTGAGCACCAGCTCAAGATGAAGATTAGAACTGATAGAAAACGATTGCATTCGACAGTCTTTAGCGAAAGGTGGGTAAAAGCGGCGAGCTTGGTTCGTTTGAACGGGGCTAGCCTTGATTTTCTTTTCTAGGTCAACCAAAGTTACATCGGGGTGGTTTCCTGTGGAACCCTCCCCTTGGTTAGGTTAGACAAGCTTAAGTGTACCTAGTTAATGTGAGTAAGTGTTGTTCCCGGCCTGTTTCCCGGCTATCTTTTCAGTTATGATCCAAGTCGAGATTCCCAACCTCCCCAGTTTGTTTTTAACCCCCCAATTTTATCTCGACTGGCTCAGCCTTTTATTTCCCCACGCCCGTGTTATTTTTCTCCTTCCCACTCCCTTAGCGAGAGTGCTTCTTGATTTTGCCTTATCGGCAGAATACAGCGGCCTCTCTATTTTTAGGGTTGGACGGTCCCTACTAACACGAATTATGTTTAGTTTAAATATTTGTTGAATTTTTAGTTTGTTATTGGGTTCATCTCCCTCCCCACTTTCATCTTTTCATTATTAGAATTTTAATGTATTTTATTATCATCCAAATTTTTATGGTGTGGGGCGCGTTTTTTGTAGGTTCCCCTGGTGTGGATGTGGTATTATGGTGGATGAAGGTTTGAATGGCGACGGATGAGTTCTTGTGGTGAATGAGATAATTGTAATGTATGAATGGGTCGCGAATCTGATTAGCTAGGTATAGGATAGTAAGTAATGACCAGCCTTTACCCCTCCCCGTTTTCGGCCTTGTGCCACAATTTGTACTTTTTGTGCAAATAAATCTTGTGTCGACCGCTTCACCGTATTGTTTTGGTCACAGTTTGCAGGGTTTGTATTAAGTTACAACCTGTTTTATTTTTTGTCTGTCAGCTGGTTGAAAGCTGAACCAGTTGCCCAGACGTTTTAGCATTGAAGAGTGAAAGTTAAGTTTTTACTTTTTCAGTTTCAAAACTCTTTTGAATTTTATTTTTTAATTTTTTGTTTTAGCGTATATTTTAAGTTTTGACAGTTTCCGTTTATTTCTTTTCTGTTTGCTACCCTCCCCCGCTTTTTATTTGCATTTTTCTCTTTTGTTGAATTATATATTATCCTTGTTTGCCCCGTTTTATTTTCCAGTTTTATTTATTTTTCAATATATATATTTCCTTATCTTCGTTCGCCGTGGTAGGACTTTAAAATCCTACCATGGCGGATATTAACAACAAAACACCGGTTGACGACCCGGTGTCACCTAGTAAAACGGCCTGGTCACAAAATAGGCCGATGACAAAAGATGCCAATTTTTACAAAGAGCAAAGGAAGTTTTTTGAAGACTCCTTCAAGGGGAATGAATTTCTGACCATTGAGGAGGCGTTCAAGGACATCCGGACAAGGACAATATCTCTGCTGACTTCGGACGTTAAAACGCGGAAGTTGATTGGAGTCAGCAGGGACACTATGGAAGAAGCCTTAAAGGCTTTAAAATTAAATCCCAAGCTTCTCGCAAGGAGAACTAACGCCTTGTGGGACATCTTGCTGGCTACGGAGCAACAAGCGAAGGAGCTGGCAGGAAGTGTTCTTTTGACGAAAAACCTGCGCCTGCAGACTGAGTATATGGGTACTCGCAGGACCAAGGTGACGGTTCACGGTGTTCCAGCGGACGTATCAGAGGATAGAATGGGGGCCTTCTTTGCCTTATATGGCGAAGTACATGAAGTGAAGGCCCTCACAAGCAAAATTGGTATTGCCACTGGAGACCTTGAGATACAGATCACCGTGAACCAGGAAAATTATAGAAACCTGCCGAATACACTGATGTGCAGACAGAGGAAGATGCTGGTAGTAGTGGAAGGCAGACGACCCTTTTGTTGGTTTTGCGACACTTTGGGCCACATGGCCAAGGAGTGCCCTGCAAAAAGCAAAAAACCGAGTCCAATAGTACCAACATCTGCAGCAACAACAACAGCGGCAACAAAAGAAGTAACAGCTAAAACAGTGGAGAAGACCCCAGACGAGGGATCATCAGCAAAGTCGGCGGAGGAACCCTGGAAGGTGGTAGCGAGGGGTAAGAAGTCCCCTAATGTCCAGGCCACTCAGGAGACTCCTCCATCCAAGAAGAGCCAAGAGAAGGAGGTGCAACCTCACAAGAAGGGACCGGAGAAATCCCCAAAATCTCCAAAGAAGCAGCAGCAGCAAAAACCCCAACAGCCAGAAAGGCAGCAGCAGCAGCAGCGAAAACAGCCCAAAAAGCAGCAGGAGATAGAGATGGAGGTGGAAGAAATTCCTCCCCCTCGGCAGACATCACTCAAAAGAGCAAGGGAAGAAAGTGACGACGAACAGTCGCAGGGCCACTCTGACCGGGGTAGGGCAGAGAGGAATAGAACCAGGGCAATCTCCGTCCCCGCCTCTTTTGAAGATATAAAGCAACCCCAAAGATCCAGACGTCACTCTTCCTCTCCCATCCGCATTATTTCCCCCTCCCCCTTCACTTCTCCCATCAGCCCACTTTCCACCCCCCCTCAGACATCCACTTCTTCCCCCCCTCATCCATCAAGGGAGAAGAAGAAAAAGAAGAAAAGGGCGTTTTCAGGCCCGGAGCAGGTCTGCAAGGTGGATAGGGACGAATATAAGAAGGGCCTTGCTAAGCAGAGGAAGGCCCTGTTAGGGTCCCTATATAAGATGGAGCAAGTTGACGGCAAAAGCGTAGAAGATCCCCGAAACTTCCCCGAGGCCCCAGGAGTTATAACCTGTATAAGGGAAACTGGGGGCCAACTAGAAGTGTGGAACCATCTATACGAAGCTAAGGCAGCTTTCCCTAACATGAGGATTTTGGAACTAGAAAATATAAATTTAAAAAAATTGCGACAATTTTGCTCTGGGAGGGTCCCGGTATTGCTCCATCCCTCCTTATATAGGGCTGTAAAATTAATTTATCCCACGGACGTCGGCGGGATTGTCTCGGGCGGGAGGATGACGACGGAATTGGGTACAGGAAGCCTGGGACAATCCGTCGGGGTCCTGTCAGCTGCAGATTTCCGCCCTGTATGTACTTAGGTTATTTGCTGTAATTTTTCTTTTTTGCAGGCCTAGCGAATGTCTATTAAGATAGCCAGTTTGAATGTGAAGGGCTTGAGAGGTCGGAGCAAGGCTGCCCGCCTGCTTCGGGATCTCCTGTCCTTCAGCGTGGATGTTGCCGCGATTGAAGAGACCCACTTTGTTTGCTCGTCCGATGCTTGTGTGCTGGAGGATGACTTTGTCATCTATTCAGCATATGGGGACCGGCTTGCCAGAGGAGTTTCTTTGCTAGTTAGACGGACTCTCGATGCGAAGGTGGACCTTGTGCATACAGATGCCGAGGGCCGGTTAATCGTGGCCGATATTGCCGTGAAAAGTGGTTCGTTTCGGGTCGTTGCGGTTTATGCGCCCAACGACTGGGAGGAGCGGGGTTCCTTTTTTCGGCGGTTGGGGCCGTTCCTAGTCGATTCTTCACGCCTAGTTCTAATGGGGGACTGGAATGCCGTCCTGGACCCCAAGTTAGACAGGGGGTGGGGCGCTAGCGGGAGTAGGGGCGATCGTGGCCTGGTCGATCTGATTGGCGATTATGGTCTCGTCGATAGATACCGGGTCGATCATCCCAGCGGGAAAATGTGGACGTGGGCTCTTAGCTGGCCGTCTGACAAGGTAGTTAGCTACATTGACAGAATGTTAGTTCGTAGAGCCGACATAGACTTTTTAGATTGTCCCACGTTCCACTGGGTAGGCTACACGGATCACAAACTCGTTTGTGCCCGTGTGGCGTTAGAACATAGGCCTAGAATGGCTGGTTACTGGAAGTTCAATCTGTCTTTACTGGACAGGCGGGACTTCCAGGAGCAGCTAATTAAATTCGTGCAGCGGGAGCTAGTGGGGGCGGTTATCGGGAATAGGTGGTGGGAGAAACTTAAGGATAGAATTAGGTCTTTCACCACTGAGTTCAGCAAACGGCTCGCTCTAGATAAAGCTGACAAGGTGAAGACACTTAAGTCTAATTTTTCCCGGGCGGAGGCTGGGGGGGATCCCCTAGAGATAGCCGTAGCTAGGGAGGCCCTGCAGCGTTCGAATAGCGATCGCTACATGGGTCAGGTAATTAGGCATAAGTTAAGTAAGATGTCTAACGAAGCTGTGAACCTGGGCGCAGATCTGCGTCGGGAAGAAGTCCGTCGAGGTGGTGATCGTTGCATTCGTCAAGTCGAAACCCCGGAGGGGCGTACTCTGCGGTCGACTGACGACATGTGCGAGGCGTTTCGGCGGCATTTCGAGAGCCGCTTTACCAAGGAGCCTGGTCTCCGTGAGGAGGAGTTTCGCAGCTATTTGGCTGACTTTCCTCGGCTTGAGCCGACTGAAGCAGCTAGCTGCGAGGGAGAGATCACGGAGGGCGAAGTCTACGAGGCACTGAAGAAGGTCGGCAGAGGCAAGTCGCCCGGTCTGGATGGTTTGCCTTACGAATTGTACTTGAGGCTGTCGCACATCTTTGTTCCGATTTTGACAGCAGTGTTCAACAACTGGTTTCGGTCGGGGTCCATCCCCAATCGCATTTCCAGGGGTGTGATCACTCTGTTGAAAAAGGGCAAGGGTGTTGGGGGGAAACTAGATGATTATAGGCCCATAACTCTGCTAAACACAGAGTTAAAGATTATGGCCAAGATCCTGCAGGAGCGTTTGCAGTCAGTTGCCGAGTCTCTGTTGGGACCTGAGCAGACTTTTTCTGTGAGGGGCCGAACAATTCAGAGCAACCTGCATTTGATCCGCACGATCCTAGAGGGCGTAAAAGACGACGAAGAAGCCGCGCTGATCAATTTGGATCAGTCCAAGGCATTTGATAGGGTCGACCATCGCTACCTTGCTACTGTCCTGCAGGCCGCCGGATTCGCACCCGACTTCTGCCGCTGGATTAGCCTCCTGTATCGCTCCCCCAGTGCTGTGGTACAGGTGAACGGAAAGTTGTCGGGCGCTTTTGTTCTGTCGAGGTCGGTTCGTCAGGGTTGTCCGCTGTCGCCTCTCCTTTATGCTTTGGCGTTGGAGCCTCTCCTGCGCCGGCTGAAGGACGAGGCGTGCAGTCCGGCCCTACGCGGGATCGCCGTTCCTGGAGGGTCTCGAGCCAGGGTTTCCGCGTACGCCGATGACGTATCCGCTTTCGTGTCGTCCCTTAGCGATATTGAGGCGGTGCAGAAGGCGCTTGATCGGTACGAGAAGGTGACAGGGGCCAAGATAAACCGCGACAAGTCTTCCGGCTTGCGGTTAGGTGCCTGGAAGGGGCGTGATCTTCCAGGCCGCTTCGGTTGGACGGACGGTCCTGTCCGCATTCTTGGGGTGTGGTTTGGACCCGACCTCCAGCTGAAGAAAAATTGGTCTGAAGTACTAGCAAAGGTCGTTTCTGCCGGTAAGACTTGGAATCGACGGAGGTTGTCCGTAAAGGGCAGGGCGGAGGTGTGTGTTACATACATTTTCCCCCTGATTCTTTATCGCTTGTCAGTACTTCCTCTCTGTAAGGCCCAGAGAAAGGCGCTCGAGCAAGCGCTATCCTCCATTTTATGGGGGGGACGCGCGAACAGGGTCGACAGACGAGTCTGCACCAAACGTCCGTGTCATGGGGGGCTGGGAATGCCACACTTGCAGAGTCACATCCGTGCCTCTCGGTTGTCTTTCCTACGCCGCGCATTGACTGGAGGAGATCCGATTCTGGAGGGGATTGTTAGGGACGCCTTCCCTCGCCTTACAATCAATCCCCCCATCTCGAAGTCCGAGCGCCATTGTAGGTCTCGAGATGAATCGCTTTTCCTCAGCGAGTGTCGGTCAGCCTTGAGGGCTATTCCGCGGTCCAGTGACCTTTCACGGCCTAGGAAGGTCTTCTATCGGGGATTAGTGGAGGGTCGCGCGAAGGATCTTCTACGTGATACGCTCGACTGTTCGGAGGAGGAGTATCGCTCCTACTGGTCTTGGGCGCCAGCGGCGGATTATCTCAGTAACACTGAGTTTTCGCTTACCTGGCGATTGGCTCGGAATCGGCTGCCTCTCAACGACAAGGCTTTCATATGGGGCTTGGCGGACTTGCCAGACTGTGAACGGTGTGGCCTTGGATTAGAAGAAACGGCTTCGCACGCCTTCTACCATTGCCCCCGGGTCCGTCCCTTATGGGACCATGTCGGCGAGCTGACGGCTCGTCTCGCTCCCGAAGAACTCGTGTCCATTGATCGTGCATACGCGTGTGACAATGTGTCGCCCCCGTATTCCGGGGTGAAACGGATGGTGTTTCTGATGCTGCTAGCCACGGCCCGAATGGTGATTTGGACGACGCGCAAGGAGGAAGTCTTGCGAGGCAATCAGCTTTCTTATCAGGATCTGATCCGATTCTTTGAGCACCAGCTCAAGATGAAGATTAGAACTGATAGAAAACGATTGCATTCGACAGTCTTTAGCGAAAGGTGGGTAAAAGCGGCGAGCTTGGTTCGTTTGAACGGGGCTAGCCTTGATTTTCTTTTCTAGGTCAACCAAAGTTACATCGGGGTGGTTTCCTGTGGAACCCTCCCCTTGGTTAGGTTAGACAAGCTTAAGTGTACCTAGTTAATGTGAGTAAGTGTTGTTCCCGGCCTGTTTCCCGGCTATCTTTTCAGTTATGATCCAAGTCGAGATTCCCAACCTCCCCAGTTTGTTTTTAACCCCCCAATTTTATCTCGACTGGCTCAGCCTTTTATTTCCCCACGCCCGTGTTATTTTTCTCCTTCCCACTCCCTTAGCGAGAGTGCTTCTTGATTTTGCCTTATCGGCAGAATACAGCGGCCTCTCTATTTTGAGGGTTGGACGGTCCCTACTAACACGAATTATGTTTAGTTTAAATATTTGTTGAATTTTTAGTTTGTTATTGGGTTCATCTCCCTCCCCACTTTCATCTTTTCATTATTAGAATTTTAATGTATTTTATTATCATCCAAATTTTTATGGTGTGGGGCGCGTTTTTTTTTAGGTTCCCCTGGTGTGGATGTGGTATTATGGTGGATGAAGGTCTGAATGGCGACGGATGAGTTCTTGTGGTGAATGAGATAATTGTAATGTATGAATGGGTCGCGAATCTGATTAGCTAGGTATAGGATAGTAAGTAATGACCAGCCTTTACCCCTCCCCTTTTTCGGCCTTGTGCCACAATTTGTACTTTTTGTGCAAATAAATCTTGTGTCGACCGCTTCACCGTATTGTTTTGGTCACAGTTTGCAGGGTTTGTATTAAGTTACAACCTGTTTTATTTTTTGTCTGTCAGCTGGTTGAAAGCTGAACCAGTTGCCCAGACGTTTTAGCATTGAAGAGTGAAAGTTAAGTTTTTACTTTTTCAGTTTCAAAACTCTTTTGAATTTTATTTTTTAATTTTTTGTTTTAGCGTATATTTTAAGTTTTGACAGTTTCCGTTTATTTCTTTTCTGTTTGCTACCCTCCCCCGCTTTTTATTTGCATTTTTCTCTTTTGTTGAATTATATATTATCCTTGTTTGCCCCGTTTTATTTTCCAGTTTTATTTATTTTTCAATATATATATTTCCTTATCTTCGTTCGCCGTGGTAGGACTTTAAAATCCTACCATGGCGGATATTAACAACAAAACACCGGTTGACGACCCGGTGTCACCTAGTAAAACGGCCTGGTCACAAAATAGGCCGATGACAAAAGATGCCAATTTTTACAAAGAGCAAAGGAAGTTTTTTGAAGACTACTTCAAGGGGAATGAATTTCTGACCATTGAGGAGGCGTTCAAGGACATCCGGACAAGGACAATATCTCTGCTGACTTCGGACGTTAAAACGCGGAAGTTGATTGGAGTCAGCAGGGACACTATGGAAGAAGCCTTAAAGGCTTTAAAATTAAATCCCAAGCTTCTCGCAAGGAGAACTAACGCCTTGTGGGACATCTTGCTGGCTACGGAGCAACAAGCGAAGGAGCTGGCAGGAAGTGTTCTTTTGACGAAAAACCTGCGCCTGCAGACTGAGTATATGGGTACTCGCAGGACCAAGGTGACGGTTCACGGTGTTCCAGCGGACGTATCAGAGGATAGAATGGGGGCCTTCTTTGCCTTATATGGCGAAGTACATGAAGTGAAGGCCCTCACAAGCAAAATTGGTATTGCCACTGGAGACCTTGAGATACAGATCACCGTGAACCAGGAAAATTATAGAAACCTGCCGAATACACTGATGTGCAGACAGAGGAAGATGCTGGTAGTAGTGGAAGGCAGACGACCCTTTTGTTGGTTTTGCGACACTTTGGGCCACATGGCCAAGGAGTGCCCTGCAAAAAGCAAAAAACCGAGTCCAATAGTACCAACATCTGCAGCAACAACAACAGCGGCAACAAAAGAAGTAACAGCTAAAACAGTGGAGAAGACCCCAGACGAGGGATCATCAGCAAAGTCGGCGGAGGAACCCTGGAAGGTGGTAGCGAGGGGTAAGAAGTCCCCTAATGTCCAGGCCACTCAGGAGACTCCTCCATCCAAGAAGAGCCAAGAGAAGGAGGTGCAACCTCACAAGAAGGGACCGGAGAAATCCCCAAAATCTCCAAAGAAGCAGCAGCAGCAAAAACCCCAACAGCCAGAAAGGCAGCAGCAGCAGCAGCAGCGAAAACAGCCCAAAAAGCAGCAGGAGATAGAGATGGAGGTGGAAGAAATTCCTCCCCCTCGGCAGACATCCCTCAAAAGAGCAAGGGAAGAAAGTGACGACGAACAGTCGCAGGGCCACTCTGACCGGGGTAGGGCAGAGAGGAATAGAACCAGGGCAATCTCCGTCCCCGCCTCTTTTGAAGATATAAAGCAACCCCAAAGATCCAGACGTCACTCTTCCTCTCCCATCCGCATTATTTCCCCCTCCCCCTTCACTTCTCCCATCAGCCCACTTTCCACCCCCCCTCAGACATCCACTTCTTCCCCCCCTCATCCATCAAGGGAGAAGAAGAAAAAGAAGAAAAAGGCGTTTTCAGGCCCGGAGCAGGTCTGCAAGGTGGATAGGGACGAATATAAGAAGGGCCTTGCTAAGCAGAGGAAGGCCCTGTTAGGGTCCCTATATAAGATGGAGCAAGTTGACGGCAAAAGCGTAGAAGATCCCCGAAACTTCCCCGAGGCCCCAGGTGTTATAACCTGTATAAGGGAAACTGGGGGCCAACTAGAAGTGTGGAACCATCTATACGAAGCTAAGGCAGCTTTCCCTAACATGAGAATTTTGGAACTAGAGAATGTAAATTTAAAAAAATTGCGACAATTTTGCTCTGGGAGGGTCCCGGTTTTGCTCCATCCCTCCTTATATAGGGCTGTAAAATTAATTTATCCCACGGACGTCGGCGGGATTGTCTCGGGCGGGAGGATGACGACGGAATTGGGTACAGGAAGCCTGGGACAATCCGTCGGGGTCCTGTCAGCTGCAGATTTCCGCCCTGTATGTACTTAGGTTATTTGCTGTAATTTTTCTTTTTTGCAGGCCTAGCAAATGTCTATTAAGATAGCCAGTTTGAATGTGAAGGGCTTGAGAGGTCGGAGCAAGGCTGCCCGCCTGCTTCGGGATCTCCTGTCCTTCAGCGTGGATGTTGCCGCGATTGAAGAGACCCACTTTGTTTGCTCGACCGATGCTTGTGTGCTGGAGGATGACTTTGTCATCTATTCAGCATATGGGGACCGGCTTGCCAGAGGAGTTTCTTTGCTAGTTAGACGGACTCTCGATGCGAAGGTGGACCTTGTGCATACAGATGCCGAGGGCCGGTTAATCGTGGCCGATATTGCCGTGAAAAGTGGTTCGTTTCGGGTCGTTGCGGTTTATGCGCCCAACGACTGGGAGGAGCGGGATTCCTTTTTTCGGCGGTTGGGGCCGTTCCTAGTCGATTCTTCACGCCTAGTTCTAATGGGGGACTGGAATGCCGTCCTGGACCCCAAGTTAGACAGGGGGTGGGGCGCTAGCGGGAGTAGGGGCGATCGTTGCCTGGTCGATCTGATTGGCGATTATGGTCTCGTCGATAGATACCGGGTCGATCATCCCAGCGGGAAAATGTGGACGTGGGCTCTTAGCTGGCCGTCTGACAAAGTAGTTAGCTACATTGACAGAATGTTAGTTCGTAGAGCCGACATAGACTTTTTAGATTGTCCCACGTTCCACTGGGTAGGCTACACGGATCACAAACTCGTTTGTGCCCGTGTGGCGTTAGAACATAGGCCTAGAATGGCTGGTTACTGGAAGTTCAATCTGTCTTTACTGGACAGGCGGGACTTCCAGGAGCAGCTAATTAAATTCGTGCAGCGGGAGTTAGTGGGGGCGGTTATCGGGAATAGGTGGTGGGAGAAACTTAAGGATAGAATTAGGTCTTTCACCACTGAGTTCAGCAAACGGCTCGCTCTAGATAAAGCTGACAAGGTGAAGACACTTAAGTCTAATTTTTCCCGGGCGGAGGCTGGGGGGGATCCCCTAGAGATAGCCCTAGCTAGGGAGGCCCTGCAGCGTTCGAATAGCGATCGCTACATGGGTCAGGTAATTAGGCATAAGTTAAGTAAGATGTCTAACGAAGCTGTGAACCTGGGCGCAGATCTGCGTCGGGAAGAAGTCCGTCGAGGTGGTGATCGTTGCATCCGTCAAGTCGAAACCCCGGAGGGGCGTACTCTGCGGTCGACTGATGACATGTGCGAGGCGTTTCGGCGGCATTTCGAGAGTCGCTTTACCAAGGAGCCTGGTCTCCGTGAGGAGGAGTTTCGCAGCTATTTGGCTGACTTTCCTCGGCTTGAGCCGACTGAAGCAGCTAGCTGCGAGGGAGAGATCACGGAGGGCGAAGTCTACGAGGCACTGAAGAAGGTCGGCAGAGGCAAGTCGCCCGGTCTGGATGGTTTGCCTTACGAATTGTACTTGAGGCTGTCGCACATCTTTGTTCCGATTTTGACAGCAGTGTTCAACAACTGGTTTCGGTCGGGGTCCATCCCCAATCGCATTTCCAGGGGTGTGATCACTCTGTTGAAAAAGGGCAAGGGTGTTGGGGGGAAACTAGATGATTATAGGCCCATAACTCTGCTAAACACAGAGTTAAAGATTATGGCCAAGATCCTGCAGGAGCGTTTGCAGTCAGTTGCCGAGTCTCTGTTGGGACCTGAGCAGACTTTTTCTGTGAGGGGCCGAACAATTCAGAGCAACCTGCATTTGATCCGCACGATCCTAGAGGGCGTAAAAGACGACGAAGAAGCCGCGCTGATCAATTTGGATCAGTCCAAGGCATTTGATAGGGTCGACCATCGCTACCTTGCTACTGTCCTGCAGGCCGCCGGATTCGCACCCGACTTCTGCCGCTGGATTAGCCTCCTGTATCGCTCCCCCAGTGCTGTGGTACAGGTGAACGGAAAGTTGTCGGGCGCTTTTGTTCTGTCGAGGTCGGTTCGTCAGGGTTGTCCGCTGTCGCCTCTCCTTTATGCTTTGGCGTTGGAGCCTCTCCTGCGCCGGCTGAAGGACGAGGCGTGCAGTCCGGCCCTACGCGGGATCGCCGTTCCTGGAGGGTCTCGAGCCAGGGTTTCCGCGTACGCCGATGACGTATCCGCTTTCGTGTCGTCCCTTAGCGATATTGAGGCGGTGCAGAAGGCGCTTGATCGGTACGAGAAGGTGACAGGGGCCAAGATAAACCGCGACAAGTCTTCCGGCTTGCGGTTAGGTGCCTGGAAGGGGCGTGATCTTCCAGGCCGCTTCGGTTGGACGGACGGTCCTGTCCGCATTCTTGGGGTGTGGTTTGGACCCGACCTCCAGCTGAAGAAAAATTGGTCTGAAGTACTAGCAAAGGTCGTTTCTGCCGGTAAGACTTGGAATCGACGGAGGTTGTCCGTAAAGGGCAGGGCGGAGGTGTGTGTTACATACATTTTCCCCCTGATTCTTTACCGCTTGTCAGTACTTCCTCTCTGTAAGGCCCAGAGAAAGGCGCTCGAGCAAGCGCTATCCTCCATTTTATGGGGGGGACGCGCGAACAGGGTCGACAGACGAGTCTGCACCAAACGTCCGTGTCATGGGGGGCTGGGAATGCCACACTTGCAGAGTCACATCCGTGCCTCTCGGTTGTCTTTCCTACGCCGCGCATTGACTGGAGGAGATCCGATTCTGGAGGGGATTGTTAGGGACGCCTTCCCTCGCCTTACAATCAATCCCCCCATCTCGAAGTCCGAGCGCCATTGTAGGTCTCGAGATGAATCGCTTTTCCTCAGCGAGTGTCGGTCAGCCTTGAGGGCTATTCCGCGGTCCAGTGACCTTTCACGGCCTAGGAAGGTCTTCTATCGGGGATTAGTGGAGGGTCGCGCGAAGGATCTTCTACGTGATACGCTCGACTGTTCGGAGGAGGAGTATCGCTCCTACTGGTCTTGGGCGCCAGCGGCGGATTATCTCAGTAACACTGAGTTTTCGCTTACCTGGCGATTGGCTCGGAATCGGCTGCCTCTCAACGACAAGGCTTTCATATGGGGCTTGGCGGACTTGCCAGACTGTGAACGGTGTGGCCTTGGATTAGAAGAAACGGCTTCGCACGCCTTCTACCATTGCCCCCGGGTCCGCCCCTTATGGGACCATGTCGGCGAGCTGACGGCTCGTCTCGCTCCCGAAGAACTCGTGTCCATTGATCGTGCATACGCGTGTGACAATGTGTCGCCCCCGTATTCCGGGGTGAAACGGATGGTGTTTCTGATGCTGCTAGCCACGGCCCGAATGGTGATTTGGACGACGCGCAAGGAGGAAGTCTTGCGAGGCAATCAGCTTTCTTATCAGGATCTGATCCGATTCTTTGAGCACCAGCTCAAGATGAAGATTAGAACTGATAGAAAACGATTGCATTCGACAGTCTTTAGCGAAAGGTGGGTAAAAGCGGCGAGCTTGGTTCGTTTGAACGGGGCTAGCCTTGATTTTCTTTTCTAGGTCAACCAAAGTTACATCGGGGTGGTTTCCTGTGGAACCCTCCCCTTGGTTAGGTTAGACAAGCTTAAGTGTACCTAGTTAATGTGAGTAAGTGTTGTTCCCGGCCTGTTTCCCGGCTATCTTTTCAGTTATGATCCAAGTCGAGATTCCCAACCTCCCCAGTTTGTTTTTAACCCCCCAATTTTATCTCGACTGGCTCAGCCTTTTATTTCCCCACGCCCATGTTATTTTTCTCCTTCCCACTCCCTTAGCGAGAGTGCTTCTTGATTTTGCCTTATCGGCAGAATACAGCGGCCTCTCTATTTTGAGGGTTGGACGGTCCCTACTAACACGAATTATGTTTAGTTTAAATATTTGTTGAATTTTTTATTGGGTTCATCTCCCTCCCCACTTTCATCTTTTCATTATTAGAATTTTAATGTATTTTATTATCATCCAAATTTTTATGGTGTGGGGCGCGTTTTTTGTAGGTTCCCCTGGTGTGGATGTGGTATTATGGTGGATGAAGGTTTGAATGGCGACGGATGAGTTCTTGTGGTGAATGAGATAATTGTAATGTATGAATGGGTCGCGAATCTGATTAGCTAGGTATAGGATAGTAAGTAATGACCAGCCTTTACCCCTCCCCTTTTTCGGCCTTGTGCCACAATTTGTACTTTTTGTGCAAATAAATCTTGTGTCGACCGCTTCACCGTATTGTTTTGGTCACAGTTTGCAGGGTTTGTATTAAGTTACAACCTGTTTTATTTTTGTCTGTCAGCTGAACCAGTTGCCCAGACGTTTTAGCATTGAAGAGTGAAAGTTAAGTTTTTACTTTTTCAGTTTCAAAACTCTTTTGAATTTTATTTTTTAATTTTTTGTTTTAGCGTATATTTTAAGTTTTGACAGTTTCCGTTTATTTCTTTTCTGTTTGCTACCCTCCCCCGCTTTTTATTTGCATTTTTCTCTTTTGTTGAATTATATATTGTCCTTGTTTGCCCCGTTTTATTTTCCAGTTTTATTTATTTTTCAATATATATATTTCCTTATCTTCGTTCGCCGTGGTAGGACTTTAAAATCCTACCATGGCGGATATTAACAACAAAACACCGGTTGACAACCCGGTGTCACCTAGTAAAACGGCCTGGTCACAAAATAGGCCGATGACGAAAGATGCCAATTTTTACAAAGAGCAAAGGAAGTTTTTTGAAGACTCCTTCAAGGGGACGGAATTTCTGACCATTGAGGAGGCGTTCAAGGATATCCGGACAAGGACTATATCTCTGCTGACTTCGGACGTTAAAACGCGGAAGTTGATTGGAGTCAGCAGGGACAGTATGGAAGAAGCCTTAAAGGCTTTAAAATTAAACCCCAAGCTTCTCGCAAGGAGAACTAACGCCTTGTGGGACATCTTGCTGGCTACGGAGCAACAAGCGAAGGAGCTGGCAGGAAGTGTTCTTTTGACGAAAAACCTGCGCCTGCAGACTGAGTATATGGGTACTCGCAGGACCAAGGTGACGGTTCACGGTGTTCCAGCGGACGTATCAGAGGATAGAATGGGGGCCTTCTTTGCCTTATATGGCGAAGTACATGAAGTGAAGGCCCTCACAAGCAAAATTGGTATTGCCACTGGAGACCTTGAGATACAGATCACCGTGAACCAGGAAAATTATAGAAACCTGCCGAATACTCTGATGTGCAGACAGAGGAAGATGCTGGTAGTAGTGGAAGGCAGACGACCCTTTTGTTGGTTTTGCGACACTTTGGGCCACATGGCCAAGGAGTGCCCTGCAAAAAGCAAAAAACCGAGTCCAATAGTACCAACATCTGCAGCAACAACAACAGCGGCAACAAAAGAAGTAGCAGCTACAACAGTGGAGAAGACCCCAGACGAGGGATCATCAGCAAAGTCGGCGGAGGAACCCTGGAAGGTGGTAGCGAGGGGTAAGAAGTCCCCTAATGTCCAGGCCACTCAGGAGACTCCTCCATCCAAGAAAGCCAAGAGAAGGAGGTGCTACCTCACAAGAAGGGAGCGGAGAAATCCCCAAAATCTCCAAAGAAGCAGCAGCAGCAAAAACCCCAACAGCCAGAAAGGCAGCAGCAGCAGCAGCGAAAACAGCCCAAAAAGCAGCAGGAGATAGAGATGGAGGTGGAAGAAATTCCTCCCCCTCGGCAGACATCCCTCAAAAGAGCAAGGGAAGAAAGTGACGACGAACAGTCGCAGGGCCACTCTGACCGGGGTAGGGCAGAGAGGAATAGAACCAGGGCAATCTCCGTCCCCGCCTCTTTTGAAGATATAAAGCAACCCCAAAGATCCAGACGTCACTCTTCCTCTCCCACCCGCATTATTTCCCCCTCCCCCTTCACTTCTCCCATCAGCCCACTTTCCACCCCCCCTCAGACATCCACTTCTTCCCCCCCTCATCCATCAAGGGAGAAGAAGAAAAAGAAGAAAAAGGCGTTTTCAGGCCCGGAGCAGGTCTGCAAGGTGGATAGGGACGAATATAAGGAGGGCCTTGCTAAGCAGAGGAAGGCCCTGTTAGGGTCCCTATATAAGATGGAGCAAGTTGACGGCAAAAGCGTAGAAGATCCCCGAAACTTCCCCGAGGCCCCAGGAGTTATAACCTGTATAAGGGAAACTGGGGGCCAACTAGAAGTGTGGAACCATCTATACGAAGCTAAGGCAGCTTTCCCTAACATGAGGATTTTGGAACTGGAAAATATAAATTTAAAAAAATTGCGACAATTTTGCTCTGGGAGGGTCCCGGTATTGCTCCATCCCTCCTTATATAGGGCTGTAAAATTAATTTATCCCACGGACGTCGGCGGGATTGTCTCGGGCGGGAGGATGACGACGGAATTGGGTACAGGAAGCCTGGGACAATCCGTCGGGGTCCTGTCAGCTGCAGATTTCCGCCCTGTATGTACTTAGGTTATTTGCTGTAATTTTTCTTTTTTGCAGGCCTAGCAAATGTCTATTAAGATAGCCAGTTTGAATGTGAAGGGCTTGAGAGGTCGGAGCAAGGCTGCCCGCCTGCTTCGGGATCTCCTGTCCTTCAGCGTGGATGTTGCCGCGATTGAAGAGACCCACTTTGTTTGCTCGTCCGATGCTTGTGTGCTGGAGGATGACTTTGTCATCTATTCAGCATATGGGGACCGGCTTGCCAGAGGAGTTTCTTTGCTAGTTAGACGGACTCTCGAGGCGAAGGTGGACCTTGTGCATACAGATGCCGAGGGCCGGTTAATCGTGGCCGATATTGCCGTGAAAAGTGGTTCGTTTCGGGTCGTTGCGGTTTATGCGCCCAACGACTGGGAGGAGCGGGATTCCTTTTTTCGGCGGTTGGGGCCGTTCCTAGTCGATTCTTCACGCCTAGTTCTAATGGGGGACTGGAATGCCGTCCTGGACCCCAAGATAGACAGGGGGTGGGGCGCTAGCGGGAGTAGGGGCGATCGTTGCCTGGTCGATCTGATTGGCGATTATGGTCTCGTCGATAGATACCGGGTCGATCATCCCAGCGGGAAAATGTGGACGTGGGCTCTTAGCTGGCCGTCTGACAAAGTAGTTAGCTACATTGACAGAATGTTAGTTCGTAGAGCCGACATAGACTTGTTAGATTGTCCCACGTTCCACTGGGTAGGCTACACGGATCACAAACTCGTTTGTGCCCGTGTGGCGTTAGAACATAGGCCTAGAATGGCTGGTTACTGGAAGTTCAATCTGTCTTTACTGGACAGGCGGGACTTCCAGGAGCAGCTAATTAAATTCGTGCAGCGGGAGCTAGTGGGGGCGGTTATCGGGAATAGGTGGTGGGAGAAACTTAAGGATAGAATTAGGTCTTTCACCACTGATTTCAGCAAACGGCTCGCTCTAGATAAAGCTGACAAGGTGAAGACACTTAAGTCTAATTTTTCCCGGGCGGAGGCTGGGGGGATCCCCTAGAGATAGCCGTAGCTAGGGAGGCCCTGCAGCGTTCGAATAGCGATCGCTACATGGGTCAGGTAATTAGGCATAAGTTAAGTAAGATGTCTAACGAAGCTGTGAACCTGGGCGCAGATCTGCGTCGGGAAGAAGTCCGTCGAGGTGGTGATCGTTGCATTCGTCAAGTCGAAACCCCGGAGGGGCGTACTCTGCGGTCGACTGACGACATGTGCGAGGCGTTTCGGCGGCATTTCGAGAGCCGCTTTACCAAGGAGCCTGGTCTCCGTGAGGAGGAGTTTCGCAGCTATTTGGCTGACTTTCCTCGGCTTGAGCCGACTGAAGCAGCTAGCTGCGAGGGAGAGATCACGGAGGGCGAAGTCTACGAGGCACTGAAGAAGGTCGGCAGAGGCAAGTCGCCCGGTCTGGATGGTTTGCCTTACGAATTGTACTTGAGGCTGTCGCACATCTTTGTTCCGATTTTGACAGCAGTGTTCAACAACTGGTTTCGGTCGGGGTCCATCCCCAATCGCATTTCCAGGGGTGTGATCACTCTGTTGAAAAAGGGCAAGGGTGTTGGGGGGAAACTAGATGATTATAGGCCCATAACTCTGCTAAACACAGAGTTAAAGATTATGGCCAAGATCCTGCAGGAGCGTTTGCAGTCAGTTGCCGAGTCTCTGTTGGGACCTGAGCAGACTTTTTCTGTGAGGGGCCGAACAATTCAGAGCAACCTGCATTTGATCCGCACGATCCTAGAGGGCGTAAAAGACGACGAAGAAGCCGCGCTGATCAATTTGGATCAGTCCAAGGCATTTGATAGGGTCGACCATCGCTACCTTGCTACTGTCCTGCAGGCCGCCGGATTCGCACCCGACTTCTGCCGCTGGATTAGCCTCCTGTATCGCTCCCCCAGTGCTGTGGTACAGGTGAACGGAAAGTTGTCGGGCGCTTTTGTTCTGTCGAGGTCGGTTCGTCAGGGTTGTCCGCTGTCGCCTCTCCTTTATGCTTTGGCGTTGGAGCCTCTCCTGCGCCGGCTGAAGGACGAGGCGTGCAGTCCGGCCCTACGCGGGATCGCCGTTCCTGGAGGGTCTCGAGCCAGGGTTTCCGCGTACGCCGATGACGTATCCGCTTTCGTGTCGTCCCTTAGCGATATTGAGGCGGTGCAGAAGGCGCTTGATCGGTACGAGAAGGTGACAGGGGCCAAGATAAACCGCGACAAGTCTTCCGGCTTGCGGTTAGGTGCCTGGAAGGGGCGTGATCTTCCAGGCCGCTTCGGTTGGACGGACGGTCCTGTCCGCATTCTTGGGGTGTGGTTTGGACCCGACCTCCAGCTGAAGAAAAATTGGTCTGAAGTACTAGCAAAGGTCGTTTCTGCCGGTAAGACTTGGAATCGACGGAGGTTGTCCGTAAAGGGCAGGGCGGAGGTGTGTGTTACATACATTTTCCCCCTGATTCTTTACCGCTTGTCAGTACTTCCTCTCTGTAAGGCCCAGAGAAAGGCGCTCGAGCAAGCGCTATCCTCCATTTTATGGGGGGGACGCGCGAACAGGGTCGACAGACGAGTCTGCACCAAACGTCCGTGTCATGGGGGGCTGGGAATGCCACACTTGCAGAGTCACATCCGTGCCTCTCGGTTGTCTTTCCTACGCCGCGCATTGACTGGAGGAGATCCGATTCTGGAGGGGATTGTTAGGGACGCCTTCCCTCGCCTTACAATCAATCCCCCCATCCCGAAGTCCGAGCGCCATTGTAGGTCTCGAGATGAATCGCTTTTCCTCAGCGAGTGTCGGTCAGCCTTGAGGGCTATTCCGCGGTCCAGTGACCTTTCACGGCCTAGGAAGGTCTTCTATCGGGGATTAGTGGAGGGTCGCGCGAAGGATCTTCTACGTGATACGCTCGACTGTTCGGAGGAGGAGTATCGCTCCTACTGGTCTTGGGCGCCAGCGGCGGATTATCTCAGTAACACTGAGTTTTCGCTTACCTGGCGATTGGCTCGGAATCGGCTGCCTCTCAACGACAAGGCTTTCATATGGGGCTTGGCGGACTTGCCAGACTGTGAACGGTGTGGCCTTGGATTAGAAGAAACGGCTTCGCACGCCTTCTACCATTGCCCCCGGGTCCGCCCCTTATGGGACCATGTCGGCGAGCTGACGGCTCGTCTCGCTCCCGAAGAACTCGTGTCCATTGATCGTGCATACGCGTGTGACAATGTGTCGCCCCCGTATTCCGGGGTGAAACGAATGGTGTTTCTGATGCTGCTAGCCACGGCCCGAATGGTGATATGGACGACGCGCAAGGAGGAAGTCTTGCGAGGCAATCAGCTTTCTTATCAGGATCTGATCCGATTCTTTGAGCACCAGCTTAAGATGAAGATTAGAACTGATAGAAAACGATTGCATTCGACAGTCTTTAGCGAAAGGTGGGTAAAAGCGGCGAGCTTGGTTCGTTTGAACGGGGCTAGCCTTGATTTTCTTTTCTAGGTCAACCAAAGTTACATCGGGGTGGTTTCCTGTGGAACCCTCCCCTTGGTTAGGTTAGACAAGCTTAAGTGTACCTAGTTAATGTGAGTAAGTGTTGTTCCCGGCCTGTTTCCCGGCTATCTTTTCAGTTATGATCCAAGTCGAGATTCCCAACCTCCCCAGTTTGTTTTTAACCCCCCAATTTTATCTCGACTGGCTCAGCCTTTTATTTCCCCACGCCCGTGTTATTTTTTCTCCTTCCCACTCCCTTAGCGAGAGTGCTTCTTGATTTTGCCGTATCGGCAGAATACAGCGGCCTCTCTATTTTGAGGGTTGGACGGGCCCTACTAACACGAATTATGTTTAGTTTAAATATTTGTTGAAGTTTTAGTTTGTTATTGGGTTCATCTCCCTTCCCACTTTCATCTTTTCATTATTAGAATTTTAATGTATTTTATTATCATCAAATTTTTACGGTGTGGGGCGCGTTTTTTGTAGGTTCCCCTGGTGTGGATGTGGTATTATGGTGGATGAAGGTTTGAATGGCGACGGACGAGTTCTTGTGGTGAATGAGATAATTGTAATGTATGAATGGGTCGCGAATCTGATTAGCTAGGTATAGGATAGTAAGTAATGACCAGCCTTTACCCCTCCCCTTTTTCGGCCTTGTGCCACAATTTGTACTTTTTGTGCAAATAAATCTTGTGTCGACCGCTTCACCGTATTGTTTTGGTCACAGTTTGCAGGGTTTGTATTAAGTTACAACCTGTTTTATTTTTGTCTGTCAGCTGGTCGAGAGCTGAACCAGTTGCCCAGACGTTTTAGCATTGAAGAGTGAAAGTTAAGTTTTTATTTTTCAGTTTCAAAACTCTTTTGAATTTTATTTTTTAATTTTTTGTTTTAGCGTATATTTTAAGTTTTGACAGTTTCCGTTTATTTCTTTTCTGTTTGCTACCCTCCCCCGCTTTTTATTTGCATTTTTCTCTTTTGTTGAATTATATATTGTCCTTGTTTGCCCCGTTTTATTTTCCAGTTTTATTTATTTTTGAACATATATATTTCCTTATCTTCGTTCGCCGTGGTAGGACTTTAAAATCCTACCATGGCGGATATTAACAACAAAACACCGGTTGACGACCCGGTGTCGCCTAGTAAAACGGCCTGGTCACAAAATAGGCCGATGACGAAAGATGCCAATTTTTACAAAGAGCAAAGGAAGTTTTTTGAAGACTCCTTCAAGGGGAATGAATTTCTGACCATTGAGGAGGCGTTCAAGGATATCCGGACAAGGACTATATCTCTGCTGACTTCGGACGTTAAAACGCGGAAGTTGATTGGAGTCAGCAGGGACAGTATGGAAGAAGCCTTAAAGGCTTTAAAATTAAACCCCAAGCTTCTCGCAAGGAGAACTAACGCCTTGTGGGACATCTTGCTGGCTACGGAGCAACAAGCGAAGGAGCTGGCAGGAAGTGTTCTTTTGACGAAAAACCTGCGCCTGCAGACTGAGTATATGGGTACTCGCAGGACCAAGGTGACGGTTCACGGTGTTCCAGCGGACGTATCAGAGGATAGAATGGGGGCCTTCTTTGCCTTATATGGCGAAGTACATGAAGTGAAGGCCCTCACAAGCAAAATTGGTATTGCCACTGGAGACCTTGAGATACAGATCACCGTGAATCAGGAAAATTATAGAAACCTGCCGAATACTCTGATGTGCAGACAGAGGAAGATGCTGGTAGTAGTGGAAGGCAGACGACCCTTTTGTTGGTTTTGCGACACTTTGGGCCACATGGCCAAGGAGTGCCCTGCAAAAAGCAAAAAACCGAGTCCAATAGTACCAACATCTGCAGCAACAACAACAGCGGCAACAAAAGAAGTAACAGCTAAAACAGTGGAGAAGACCCCAGACGAGGGATCATCAGCAAAGTCGGCGGAGGAACCCTGGAAGGTGGTAGTGAGGGGTAAGAAGTCCCCTAATGTCCAGGCCACTCAGGAGACTCCTCCATCCAAGAAGAGCCAAGAGAAGGAGGTGCAACCTCCCAAGAAGGGAGCGGAGAAATCCCCAAAATCTCCAAAGAAGCAGCAGCAGCAAAAACCCCAACAGCCAGACAGGCAGCAGCAGCGAAAACAGCCCAAAAAGCAGCAGGAGATAGAGATGGAGGTGGAAGAAATTCCTCCCCCTCGGCAGACATCCCTCAAAAGAGCAAGGGAAGAAAGTGACGACGAACAGTCGCAGGGCCACTCTGACCGGGGTAGGGCAGAGAGGAATAGAACCAGGGCAATCTCCGTCCCCGCCTCTTTTGAAGATATAAAGCAACCCCAAAGATCCAGACGTCACTCTTCCTCTCCCATCCGCATTATTTCCCCCTCCCCCTTCACTTCTCCCATCAGCCCACTTTCCACCCCCCCTCAGACATCCACTTCTTCCCCCCCTCATCCATCAAGGGAGAAGAAGAAAAAGAAGAAAAAGGCGTTTTCAGGCCCGGAGCAGGTCTGCAAGGTGGATAGGGACGAATATAAGAAGGGCCTTGCTAAGCAGAGGAAGGCCCTGTTAGGGTCCCTATATAAGATGGAGCAAGTTGACGGCAAAAGCGTAGAAGATCCCCGAAACTTCCCCGAGGCCCCAGGAGTTATAACCTGTATAAGGGAAACTGGGGGCCAACTAGAAGTGTGGAACCATCTATACGAAGCTAAGGCAGCTTTCCCTAACATGAGGATTTTGGAACTAGAAAATATAAATTTAAAAAAATTGCGACAATTTTGCTCTGGGAGGGTCCCGGTATTGCTCCATCCCTCCTTATATAGGGCTGTAAAATTAATTTATCCCACGGACGTCGGCGGGATTGTCTCGGGCGGGAGGATGACGACGGAATTGGGTACAGGAAGCCTGGGACAATCCGTCGGGGTCCTGTCAGCTGCAGATTTCCGCCCTGTATGTACTTAGGTTATTTGCTGTAAATTTTCTTTTTTGCAGGCCTAGCAAATGTCTATTAAGATAGCCAGTTTGAATGTGAAGGGCTTGAGAGGTCGGAGCAAGGCTGCCCGCCTGCTTCGGGATCTCCTGTCCTTCAGCGTGGATGTTGCCGCGATTGAAGAGACCCACTTTGTTTGCTCGTCCGATGCTTGTGTGCTGGAGGATGACTTTGTCATCTATTCAGCATATGGGAACCGGCTTGCCAGAGGAGTTTCTTTGCTAGTTAGACGGACTCTCGATGCGAAGGTGGACCTTGTGCATACAGATGCCGAGGGCCGGTTAATCGTGGCCGATATTGCCGTGAAAAGTGGTTCGTTTCGGGTCGTTGCGGTTTATGCGCCCAACGACTGGGAGGAGCGGGGTTCCTTTTTTCGGCGGTTGGGGCCGTTCCTAGTCGATTCTTCACGCCTAGTTCTAATGGGGGACTGGAATGCCGTCCTGGACCCCAAGTTAGACAGGGGGTGGGGCGCTAGCGGGAGTAGGGGCGATCGTGGCCTGGTCGATCTGATTGGCGATTATGGTCTCGTCGATAGATACCGGGTCGATCATCCCAGCGGGAAAATGTGGACGTGGGCTCTTAGCTGGCCGTCTGACAAGGTAGTTAGCTACATTGACAGAATGTTAGTTCGTAGAGCCGACATAGACTTTTTAGATTGTCCCACGTTCCACTGGGTAGGCTACACGGATCACAAACTCGTTTGTGCCCGTGTGGCGTTAGAACATAGGCCTAGAATGGCTGGTTACTGGAAGTTCAATCTGTCTTTACTGGACAGGCGGGACTTCCAGGAGCAGCTAATTAAATTCGTGCAGCGGGAGCTAGTGGGGGCGGTTATCGGGAATAGGTGGTGGGAGAAACTTAAGGATAGAATTAGGTCTTTCACCACTGAGTTCAGCAAACGGCTCGCTCTAGATAAAGCTGACAAGGTGAAGACACTTAAGTCTAATTTTTCCCGGGCGGAGGCTGGGGGGGATCCCCTAGAGATAGCCGTAGCTAGGGAGGCCCTGCAGCGTTCGAATAGCGATCGCTACATGGGTCAGGTAATTAGGCATAAGTTAAGTAAGATGTCTAACGAAGCTGTGAACCTGGGCGCAGATCTGCGTCGGGAAGAAGTCCGTCGAGGTGGTGATCGTTGCATTCGTCAAGTCGAAACCCCGGAGGGGCGTACTCTGCGGTCGACTGACGACATGTGCGAGGCGTTTCGGCGGCATTTCGAGAGCCGCTTTACCAAGGAGCCTGGTCTCCGTGAGGAGGAGTTTCGCAGCTATTTGGCTGACTTTCCTCGGCTTGAGCCGACTGAAGCAGCTAGCTGCGAGGGAGAGATCACGGAGGGCGAAGTCTACGAGGCACTGAAGAAGGTCGGCAGAGGCAAGTCGCCCGGTCTGGATGGTTTGCCTTACGAATTGTACTTGAGGCTGTCGCACATCTTTGTTCCGATTTTGACAGCAGTGTTCAACAACTGGTTTCGGTCGGGGTCCATCCCCAATCGCATTTCCAGGGGTGTGATCACTCTGTTGAAAAAGGGCAAGGGTGTTGGGGGGAAACTAGATGATTATAGGCCCATAACTCTGCTAAACACAGAGTTAAAGATTATGGCCAAGATCCTGCAGGAGCGTTTGCAGTCAGTTGCCGAGTCTCTGTTGGGACCTGAGCAGACTTTTTCTGTGAGGGGCCGAACAATTCAGAGCAACCTGCATTTGATCCGCACGATCCTAGAGGGCGTAAAAGACGACGAAGAAGCCGCGCTGATCAATTTGGATCAGTCCAAGGCATTTGATAGGGTCGACCATCGCTACCTTGCTACTGTCCTGCAGGCCGCCGGATTCGCACCCGACTTCTGCCGCTGGATTAGCCTCCTGTATCGCTCCCCCAGTGCTGTGGTACAGGTGAACGGAAAGTTGTCGGGCGCTTTTGTTCTGTCGAGGTCGGTTCGTCAGGGTTGTCCGCTGTCGCCTCTCCTTTATGCTTTGGCGTTGGAGCCTCTCCTGCGCCGGCTGAAGGACGAGGCGTGCAGTCCGGCCCTACGCGGGATCGCCGTTCCTGGAGGGTCTCGAGCCAGGGTTTCCGCGTACGCCGATGACGTATCCGCTTTCGTGTCGTCCCTTAGCGATATTGAGGCGGTGCAGAAGGCGCTTGATCGGTACGAGAAGGTGACAGGGGCCAAGATAAACCGCGACAAGTCTTCCGGCTTGCGGTTAGGTGCCTGGAAGGGGCGTGATCTTCCAGGCCGCTTCGGTTGGACGGACGGTCCTGTCCGCATTCTTGGGGTGTGGTTTGGACCCGACCTCCAGCTGAAGAAAAATTGGTCTGAAGTACTAGCAAAGGTCGTTTCTGCCGGTAAGACTTGGAATCGACGGAGGTTGTCCGTAAAGGGCAGGGCGGAGGTGTGTGTTACATACATTTTCCCCCTGATTCTTTATCGCTTGTCAGTACTTCCTCTCTGTAAGGCCCAGAGAAAGGCGCTCGAGCAAGCGCTATCCTCCATTTTATGGGGGGGACGCGCGAACAGGGTCGACAGACGAGTCTGCACCAAACGTCCGTGTCATGGGGGGCTGGGAATGCCACACTTGCAGAGTCACATCCGTGCCTCTCGGTTGGCTTTCCTACGCCGCGCATTGACTGGAGGAGATCCGATTCTGGAGGGGATTGTTAGGGACGCCTTCCCTCGCCTTACAATCAATCCCCCCATCTCGAAGTCCGAGCGCCATTGTAGGTCTCGAGATGAATCGCTTTTCCTCAGCGAGTGTCGGTCAGCCTTGAGGGCTATTCCGCGGTCCAGTGACCTTTCACGGCCTAGGAAGGTCTTCTATCGGGGATTAGTGGAGGGTCGCGCGAAGGATCTTCTACGTGATACGCTCGACTGTTCGGAGGAGGAGTATCGCTCCTACTGGTCTTGGGCGCCAGCGGCGGATTATCTCAGTAATACTGAGTTTTCGCTTACCTGGCGATTGGCTCGGAATCGGCTGCCTCTCAACGACAAGGCTTTCATATGGGGCTTGGCGGACTTGCCAGACTGTGAACGGTGTGGCCTTGGATTAGAAGAAACGGCTTCGCACGCCTTCTACCATTGCCCCCGGGTCCGCCCCTTATGGGACCATGTCGGCGAGCTGACGGCTCGTCTCGCTCCCGAAGAACTCGTGTCCATTGATCGTGCATACGCGTGTGACAATGTGTCGCCCCCGTATTCCGGGGTGAAACGAATGGTGTTTCTGATGCTGCTAGCCACGGCCCGAATGGTGATATGGACGACGCGCAAGGAGGAAGTCTTGCGAGGCAATCAGCTTTCTTATCAGGATCTGATCCGATTCTTTGAGCACCAGCTCAAGATGAAGATTAGAACTGATAGAAAACGATTGCATTCGACAGTCTTTAGCGAAAGGTGGGTAAAAGCGGCGAGCTTGGTTCGTTTGAACGGGGCTAGCCTTGATTTTCTTTTCTAGGTCAACCAAAGTTACATCGGGGTGGTTTCCTGTGGAACCCTCCCCTTGGTTAGGTTAGACAAGCTTAAGTGTACCTAGTTAATGTGAGTAAGTGTTGTTCCCGGCCTGTTTCCCGGCTATCTTTTCAGTTATGATCCAAGTCGAGATTCCCAACCTCCCCAGTTTGTTTTTAACCCCCCAATTTTATCTCGACTGGCTCAGCCGTTTATTTCCCCACTCCCGTGTTATTTTTCTCCTTCCCACTCCCTTAGCGAGAGTGCTTCTTGATTTTGCCTTATCGGCAGAATACAGCGGCCTCTCTATTTTGAGGGTTGGACGGTCCCTACTAACACGAATTATGTTTAGTTTAAATATTTGTTGAATTTTTAGTTTGTTATTGGGTTCATCTCCCTCCCCACTTTCATCTTTTCATTATTAGAATTTTAATGTATTTTATTATCATCAAAATTTTTATGGTGTGGGGCGCGTTTTTTGTAGGTTCCCCTGGTGTGGATGTGGTATTATGGTGGATGAAGGTTTGAATGGCGACGGATGAGTTCTTGTGGTGAATGAGATAATTGTAATGTATGAATGGGTCGCGAATCTGATTAGCTAGGTATAGGATAGTAAGTAATGACCAGCCTTTACCCCTCCCCTTTTTCGGCCTTGTGCCACAATTTGTACTTTTTGTGCAAATAAATCTTGTGTCGACCGCTTCACCGTATTGTTTTGGTCACAGTTTGCAGGGTTTGTATTAAGTTACAACCTGTTTTATTTTTGTCTGTCAGCTGGTCGAGAGCTGAACCAGTTGCCCAGACGTTTTAGCATTGAAGAGTGAAAGTTAAGTTTTTTTACTTTTTCAGTTTCAAAACTATTTTGAATTTTATTTTTTAATTTTTTGTTTTAGCGTATATTTTAAGTTTTGACAGTTTCCGTTTATTTCTTTTCTGTTTGCTACCCTCCCCAGCTTTTTATTTGCATTTTTCTCTTTTGTTGAATTATATATTATCCTTGTTTGCCCCGTTTTATTTTCCAGTTTTATTTATTTTTCAATATATATATTTCCTTATCTTCGTTCGCCGTGGTAGGACTTTAAAATCCTACCATGGCGGATATTAACAACAAAACACCGGTTGACGACCCGGTGTCACCTAGTAAAACGGCCTGGTCACAAAATAGGCCGATGACGAAAGATGCCAATTTTTACAAAGAGCAAAGGAAGTTTTTTGAAGACTCCTTCAAGGGGACGGAATTTCTGACCATTGAGGAGGCGTTCAAGGACATCCGGACAAGGACAATATCTCTGCTGACTTCGGACGTTAAAACGCGGAAGTTGATTGGAGTCAGCAGGGACAGTATGGAAGAAGCCTTAAAGGCTTTAAAATTAAACCCCAAGCTTCTCGCAAGGAGAACTAACGCCTTGTGGGACATCTTGCTGGCTACGGAGCAACAAGCGAAGGAGCTGGCAGGAAGTGTACTTTTGACGAAAAACCTGCGCCTGCAGACTGAGTATATGGGTACTCGCAGGACCAAGGTGACGGTTCACGGTGTTCCAGCGGACGTATCAGAGGATAGAATGGGGGCCTTCTTTGCCTTATATGGCGAAGTACATGAAGTGAAGGCCCTCACAAGCAAGATTGGTATTGCCACTGGAGACCTTGAGATACAGATCACCGTGAACCAGGAAAACTATAGAAACCTGCCGAATACTCTGATGTGCAGACAGAGGAAGATGCTGGTAGTAGTGGAAGGCAGACGACCCTTTTGTTGGTTTTGCGACACTTTGGGCCACATGGCCAAGGAGTGCCCTGCAAAAAGCAAAAAACCGAGTCCAATAGTACCAACATCTGCAGCAACAAAAGAAGTAACAGCTACAACAGTGGAGAAGACCCCAGACGAGGGATCATCAGCAAAGTCGGCGGAGGAACCCTGGAAGGTGGTAGCGAGGGGTAAGAAGTCCCCTAATGTCCAGGCCACTCAGGAGACTCCTCCATCCAAGAAGAGCCAAGAGAAGGAGGTGCAACCTCACAAGAAGGGAGCGGAGAAATCCCCAAAATCTCCAAAGAAGCAGCAGCAGCAAAAACCCCAACAGCCAGAAAGGCAGCAGCAGCAGCAGCGAAAACAGCCCAAAAAGCAGCAGGAGATAGAGATGGAGGTGGAAGAAATTCCTCCCCCTCGGCAGACATCCCTCAAAAGAGCAAGGGAAGAAAGTGACGACGAACAGTCGCAGGGCCACTCTGACCGGGGTAGGGCAGAGAGGAATAGAACCAGGGCAATCTCCGTCCCCGCCTCTTTTGAAGATATAAAGCAACCCCAAACATCCAGACGTCACTCTTCCTCTCCCACCCGCATTATTTCCCCCTCCCCCTTCACTTCTCCCATCAGCCCACTTTCCACCCCCCCTCAGACATCCACTTCTTCCCCCCCTCATCCATCAAGGGAGAAGAAGAAAAAGAAGAAAAAGGCGTTTTCAGGCCCGGAGCAGGTCTGCAAGGTGGATAGGGACGAATATAAGAAGGGCCTTGCTAAGCAGAGGAAGGCCCTGTTAGGGTCCCTATATAAGATGGAGCAAGTTGATGGCAAAAGCGTAGAAGATCCCCGAAACTTCCCCGAGGCCCCAGGAGTTATAACCTGTGTAAGGGAAACTGGGGGCCAACTAGAAGTGTGGAACCATCTATACGAAGCTAAGGCAGCTTTCCCTAACATGAGGATTTTGGAACTAGAAAATATAAATTTAAAAAAATTGCGACAATTTTGCTCTGGGAGGGTCCCGGTATTGCTCCATCCCTCCTTATATAGGGCTGTAAAATTAATTTATCCCACGGACGTCGGCGGGATTGTCTCGGGCGGGAGGATGACGACGGAATTGGGTACAGGAAGCCTGGGACAATCCGTCGGGGTCCTGTCAGCTGCAGATTTCCGCCCTGTATGTACTTAGGTTATTTGCTGTAATTTTTCTTTTTTGCAGGCCTAGCAAATGTCTATTAAGATAGCCAGTTTGAATGTGAAGGGCTTGAGAGGTCGGAGCAAGGCTGCCCGCCTGCTTCGGGATCTCCTGTCCTTCAGCGTGGATGTTGCCGCGATTGAAGAGACCCACTTTGTTTGCTCGTCTGATGCTTGTGTGCTGGAGGATGACTTTGTCATCTATTCAGCATATGGGGACCGGCTTGCCAGAGGAGTTTCTTTGCTAGTTAGACGGACTCTCGATGCGAAGGTGGACCTTGTGCATACAGATGCCGAGGGCCGGTTAATCGTGGCCGATATTGCCGTGAAAAGTGGTTCGTTTCGGGTCGTTGCGGTTTATGCGCCCAACGACTGGGAGGAGCGGGATTCCTTTTTTCGGCGGTTGGGGCCGTTCCTAGTCGATTCTTCACGCCTAGTTCTAATGGGGGACTGGAATGCCGTCCTGGACCCCAAGATAGACAGGGGGTGGGGCGCTAGCGGGAGTAGGGGCGATCGTTGCCTGGTCGATCTGATTGGCGATTATGGTCTCGTCGATAGATACCGGGTCGATCATCCCAGCGGGAAAATGTGGACGTGGGCTCTTAGCTGGCCGTCTGACAAAGTAGTTAGCTACATTGACAGAATGTTAGTTCGTAGAGCCGACATAGACTTTTTAGATTGTCCCACGTTCCACTGGGTAGGCTACACGGATCACAAACTCGTTTGTGCCCGTGTGGCGTTAGAACATAGGCCTAGAATGGCTGGTTACTGGAAGTTCAATCTGTCTTTACTGGACAGGCGGGACTTCCAGGAGCAGCTAATTAAATTCGTGCAGCGGGAGCTAGTGGGGGCGGTTATCGGGAATAGGTGGTGGGAGAAACTTAAGGATAGAATTAGGTCTTTCACCACTGATTTCAGCAAACGGCTCGCTCTAGATAAAGCTGACAAGGTGAAGACACTTAAGTCTAATTTTTCCCGGGCGGAGGCTGGGGGGATCCCCTAGAGATAGCCGTAGCTAGGGAGGCCCTGCAGCGTTCGAATAGCGATCGCTACATGGGTCAGGTAATTAGGCATAAGTTAAGTAAGATGTCTAACGAAGCTGTGAACCTGGGCGCAGATCTGCGTCGGGAAGAAGTCCGTCGAGGTGGTGATCGTTGCATTCGTCAAGTCGAAACCCCGGAGGGGCGTACTCTGCGGTCGACTGACGACATGTGCGAGGCGTTTCGGCGGCATTTCGAGAGCCGCTTTACCAAGGAGCCTGGTCTCCGTGAGGAGGAGTTTCGCAGCTATTTGGCTGACTTTCCTCGGCTTGAGCCGACTGAAGCAGCTAGCTGCGAGGGAGAGATCACGGAGGGCGAAGTCTACGAGGCACTGAAGAAGGTCGGCAGAGGCAAGTCGCCCGGTCTGGATGGTTTGCCTTACGAATTGTACTTGAGGCTGTCGCACATCTTTGTTCCGATTTTGACAGCAGTGTTCAACAACTGGTTTCGGTCGGGGTCCATCCCCAATCGCATTTCCAGGGGTGTGATCACTCTGTTGAAAAAGGGCAAGGGTGTTGGGGGGAAACTAGATGATTATAGGCCCATAACTCTGCTAAACACAGAGTTAAAGATTATGGCCAAGATCCTGCAGGAGCGTTTGCAGTCAGTTGCCGAGTCTCTGTTGGGACCTGAGCAGACTTTTTCTGTGAGGGGCCGAACAATTCAGAGCAACCTGCATTTGATCCGCACGATCCTAGAGGGCGTAAAAGACGACGAAGAAGCCGCGCTGATCAATTTGGATCAGTCCAAGGCATTTGATAGGGTCGACCATCGCTACCTTGCTACTGTCCTGCAGGCCGCCGGATTCGCACCCGACTTCTGCCGCTGGATTAGCCTCCTGTATCGCTCCCCCAGTGCTGTGGTACAGGTGAACGGAAAGTTGTCGGGCGCTTTTGTTCTGTCGAGGTCGGTTCGTCAGGGTTGTCCGCTGTCGCCTCTCCTTTATGCTTTGGCGTTGGAGCCTCTCCTGCGCCGGCTGAAGGACGAGGCGTGCAGTCCGGCCCTACGCGGGATCGCCGTTCCTGGAGGGTCTCGAGCCAGGGTTTCCGCGTACGCCGATGACGTATCCGCTTTCGTGTCGTCCCTTAGCGATATTGAGGCGGTGCAGAAGGCGCTTGATCGGTACGAGAAGGTGACAGGGGCCAAGATAAACCGCGACAAGTCTTCCGGCTTGCGGTTAGGTGCCTGGAAGGGGCGTGATCTTCCAGGCCGCTTCGGTTGGACGGACGGTCCTGTCCGCATTCTTGGGGTGTGGTTTGGACCCGACCTCCAGCTGAAGAAAAATTGGTCTGAAGTACTAGCAAAGGTCGTTTCTGCCGGTAAGACTTGGAATCGACGGAGGTTGTCCGTAAAGGGCAGGGCGGAGGTGTGTGTTACATACATTTTCCCCCTGATTCTTTATCGCTTGTCAGTACTTCCTCTCTGTAAGGCCCAGAGAAAGGCGCTCGAGCAAGCGCTATCCTCCATTTTATGGGGGGGACGCGCGAACAGGGTCGACAGACGAGTCTGCACCAAACGTCCGTGTCATGGGGGGCTGGGAATGCCACACTTGCAGAGTCACATCCGTGCCTCTCGGTTGGCTTTCCTACGCCGCGCATTGACTGGAGGAGATCCGATTCTGGAGGGGATTGTTAGGGACGCCTTCCCTCGCCTTACAATCAATCCCCCCATCTCGAAGTCCGAGCGCCATTGTAGGTCTCGAGATGAATCGCTTTTCCTCAGCGAGTGTCGGTCAGCCTTGAGGGCTATTCCGCGGTCCAGTGACCTTTCACGGCCTAGGAAGGTCTTCTATCGGGGATTAGTGGAGGGTCGCGCGAAGGATCTTCTACGTGATACGCTCGACTGTTCGGAGGAGGAGTATCGCTCCTACTGGTCTTGGGCGCCAGCGGCGGATTATCTCAGTAACACTGAGTTTTCGCTTACCTGGCGATTGGCTCGGAATCGGCTGCCTCTCAACGACAAGGCTTTCATATGGGGCTTGGCGGACTTGCCAGACTGTGAACGGTGTGGCCTTGGATTAGAAGAAACGGCTTCGCACGCCTTCTACCATTGCCCCCGGGTCCGCCCCTTATGGGACCATGTCGGCGAGCTGACGGCTCGTCTCGCTCCCGAAGAACTCGTGTCCATTGATCGTGCATACGCGTGTGACAATGTGTCGCCCCCGTATTCCGGGGTGAAACGAATGGTGTTTCTGATGCTGCTAGCCACGGCCCGAATGGTGATATGGACGACGCGCAAGGAGGAAGTCTTGCGAGGCAATCAGCTTTCTTATCAGGATCTGATCCGATTCTTTGAGCACCAGCTCAAGATGAAGATTAGAACTGATAGAAAACGATTGCATTCGACAGTCTTTAGCGAAAGGTGGGTAAAAGCGGCGAGCTTGGTTCGTTTGAACGGGGCTAGCCTTGATTTTCTTTTCTAGGTCAACCAAAGTTACATCGGGGTGGTTTCCTGTGGAACCCTCCCCTTGGTTAGGTTAGACAAGCTTAAGTGTACCTAGTTAATGTGAGTAAATGTGTTCCTGACCTGCTCCCGGTGATCTCTTATGTTATGATCCAGTCGAGATTCCCAACCTCCCCAGTTTGTTTTTAACCCCCCAATTTTATCTCGACTGGCTCAGCCTTTTATTTCCCCACGCCCGTGTTATTTTTCTCCTTCCCACTCCCTTAGCGAGAGTGCTTCTTGATTTTGCCTTATCGGCAGAATACAGCGGCCTCTCTATTTTGAGGGTTGGACGGTCCCTACTAACACGAATTATGTTTAGTTTAAATATTTGTTGAATTTTTAGTTTGTTATTGGGTTCATCTCCCTCCCCACTTTCATCTTTTCATTATTAGAATTTTAATGTATTTTATTATCATCCAAATTTTTATGGTGTGGGGCGCGTTTTTTGTAGGTTCCCCTGGTGTGGATGTGGTATTATGGTGGATGAAGGTTTGAATGGCGACGGATGAGTTCTTGTGGTGAATGAGATAATTGTAATGTATGAATGGGTCGCGAATCTGATTAGCTAGGTATAGGATAGTAAGTAATGACCAGCCTTTACCCCTCCCCTTTTTCGGCCTTGTGCCACAATTTGTACTTTTTGTGCAAATAAATCTTGTGTCGACCGCTTCACCGTATTGTTTTGGTCACAGTTTGCAGGATATGTATTAAGTTACAACCTGTTTTATTTTTGTCTGTCAGCTGGTTGAAAGCTGAACCAGTTGCCCAGACGTTTTAGCATTGAAGAGTGAAAGTTAAGTTTTTACTTTTTCAGTTTCAAAACTCTTTTGAATTTTATTTTTTAATTTTTTGTTTTAGCGTATATTTTTAAGTTTTTACAGTTTCCGTTTATTTCTTTTCTGTTTGCTACCCTCCCCGCTTTTTATTTTGCATTTTTCTCTTTTGTTGAATTATATATTGTCCTTGTTTGCCCCGTTTTATTTTCCAGTTTTATTTATTTTTCAATATATATATTTCCTTATCTTCGTTCGCCGTGGTAGGACTTTAAAATCCTACCATGGCGGATATTAACAACAAAACACCGGTTGACGACCCGGTGTCACCTAGTAAAACGGCCTGGTCACAAAATAGGCCGATGACGAAAGATGCCAATTTTTACAAAGAGCAAAGGAAGTTTTTTGAAGACTCCTTCAAGGGGACTGAATTTCTGACCATTGAGGAGGCGTTCAAGGACATCCGGACAAGGACAATATCTCTGCTGACTTCGGACGTTAAAACGCGGAAGTTGATTGGAGTCAGCAGGGACAGTATGGAAGAAGCCTTAAAGGCTTTAAAATTAAACCCCAAGCTTCTCGCAAGGAGAACTAATGCCTTGTGGGACATCTTGCTGGCTACGGAGCAACAGGCGAAGGAGCTGGCAGGAAGTGTTCTTTTGACGAAAAACCTGCGCCTGCAGACTGAGTATATGGGTACTCGCAGGACCAAGGTGACGGTTCACGGCGTTCCAGCGGATGTATCAGAGGATAGAATGGGGGCCTTCTTTGCCTTATATGGCGAAGTACATGAAGTGAAGGCCCTCACAAGCAAAATTGGTATTGCCACTGGAGACCTTGAGATACAGATCACCGTGAATCAGGAAAATTATAGAAACCTGCCGAATACTCTGATGTGCAGGCAGAGGAAGATGCTGGTAGTAGTGGAAGGCAGACGACCCTTTTGTTGGTTTTGCGACACTTTGGGCCACATGGCCAAGGAGTGCCCTGCAAAAAGCAAAAAACCGAGTCCAATAGTACCAACATCTGCAGCAACAACAACAGCGGCAACAAAAGAAGTAACAGCTAAAACAGTGGAGAAGACCCCAGACGAGGGATCATCAGCAAAGTCGGCGGAGGAACCCTGGAAGGTGGTAGTGAGGGGTAAGAAGTCCCCTAATGTCCAGGCCACTCAGGAGACTCCTCCATCCAAGAAGAGCCAAGAGAAGGAGGTGCAACCTCACAAGAAGGGAGCGGAGAAATCCCCAAAATCTCCAAAGAAGCAGCAGCAGCAAAAACCCCAACAGCCAGAAAGGCAGCAGCAGCAGCAGCAGCGAAAACAGCCCAAAAAGCAGCAGGAGATAGAGATGGAGGTGGAAGAAATTCCTCCCCCTCGGCAGACATCCCTCAAAAGAGCAAGGGAGGAAAGTGACGACGAACAGTCGCAGGGCCATTCTGACCGGGGTAGGGCAGAGAGGAATAGAACCAGGGCAATCTCCGTCCCCGCCTCTTTTGAAGATATAAAGCAACCCCAAAGATCCAGACGTCACTCTTCCTCTCCCACCCGCATTATTTCCCCCTCCCCCTTCACTTCTCCCATCAGCCCACTTTCCACCCCCCCTCAGACATCCACTTCTTCCCCCCCTCATCCATCAAGGGAGAAGAAGAAAAAGAAGAAAAAGGCGTTTTCAGGCCCGGAGCAGGTCTGCAAGGTGGATAGGGACGAATATAAGAAGGGCCTTGCTAAGCAGAGGAAGGCCCTGTTAGGGTCCCTATATAAGATGGAGCAAGTTGACGGCAAAAGCGTAGAAGATCCCCGAAACTTCCCCGAGGCCCCAGGAGTTATAACCTGTATAAGGGAAACTGGGGGCCAACTAGAAGTGTGGAACCATCTATACGAAGCTAAGGCAGCTTTCCCTAACATGAGGATTTTGGAACTAGAAAATGTAAATTTAAAAAAATTGCGACAATTTTGCTCTGGGAGGGTCCCGGTATTGCTCCATCCCTCCTTATATAGGGCTGTAAAATTAATTTATCCCACGGACGTCGGCGGGATTGTCTCGGGCGGGAGGATGACGACGGAATTGGGTACAGGAAGCCTGGGACAATCCGTCGGGGTCCTGTCAGCTGCAGATTTCCGCCCTGTATGTACTTAGGTTATTTGCTGTAATTTTTCTTTTTTGCAGGCCTAGCAAATGTCTATTAAGATAGCCAGTTTGAATGTGAAGGGCTTGAGAGGTCGGAGCAAGGCTGCCCGCCTGCTTCGGGATCTCCTGTCCTTCAGCGTGGATGTTGCCGCGATTGAAGAGACCCACTTTGTTTGCTCGTCCGATGCTTGTGTGCTGGAGGATGACTTTGTCATCTATTCAGCATATGGGGACCGGCTTGCCAGAGGAGTTTCTTTGCTAGTTAGACGGACTCTCGATGCGAAGGTGGACCTTGTGCATACAGATGCCGAGGGCCGGTTAATCGTGGCCGATATTGCCGTGAAAAGTGGTTCGTTTCGGGTCGTTGCGGTTTATGCGCCCAACGACTGGGAGGAGCGGGGTTCCTTTTTTCGGCGGTTGGGGCCGTTCCTAGTCGATTCTTCACGCCTAGTTCTAATGGGGGACTGGAATGCCGTCCTGGACCCCAAGTTAGACAGGGGGTGGGGCGCTAGCGGGAGTAGGGGCGATCGTGGCCTGGTCGATCTGATTGGCGATTATGGTCTCGTCGATAGATACCGGGTCGATCATCCCAGCGGGAAAATGTGGACGTGGGCTCTTAGCTGGCCGTCTGACAAGGTAGTTAGCTACATTGACAGAATGTTAGTTCGTAGAGCCGACATAGACTTTTTAGATTGTCCCACGTTCCACTGGGTAGGCTACACGGATCACAAACTCGTTTGTGCCCGTGTGGCGTTAGAACATAGGCCTAGAATGGCTGGTTACTGGAAGTTCAATCTGTCTTTACTGGACAGGCGGGACTTCCAGGAGCAGCTAATTAAATTCGTGCAGCGGGAGCTAGTGGGGGCGGTTATCGGGAATAGGTGGTGGGAGAAACTTAAGGATAGAATTAGGTCTTTCACCACTGATTTCAGCAAACGGCTCGCTCTAGATAAAGCTGACAAGGTGAAGACACTTAAGTCTAATTTTTCCCGGGCGGAGGCTGGGGGGATCCCCTAGAGATAGCCCTAGCTAGGGAGGCCCTGCAGCGTTCGAATAGCGATCGCTACATGGGTCAGGTAATTAGGCATAAGTTAAGTAAGATGTCTAACGAAGCTGTGAACCTGGGCGCAGATCTGCGTCGGGAAGAAGTCCGTCGAGGTGGTGATCGTTGCATTCGTCAAGTCGAAACCCCGGAGGGGCGTACTCTGCGGTCGACTGACGACATGTGCGAGGCGTTTCGGCGGCATTTCGAGAGCCGCTTTACCAAGGAGCCTGGTCTCCGTGAGGAGGAGTTTCGCAGCTATTTGGCTGACTTTCCTCGGCTTGAGCCGACGGAAGCAGCTAGCTGCGAGGGAGAGATCACGGAGGGCGAAGTCTACGAGGCACTGAAGAAGGTCGGCAGAGGCAAGTCGCCCGGTCTGGATGGTTTGCCTTACGAATTGTACTTGAGGCTGTCGCACATCTTTGTTCCGATTTTGACAGCAGTGTTCAACAACTGGTTTCGGTCGGGGTCCATCCCCAATCGCATTTCCAGGGGTGTGATCACTCTGTTGAAAAAGGGCAAGGGTGTTGGGGGGAAACTAGATGATTATAGGCCCATAACTCTGCTAAACACAGAGTTAAAGATTATGGCCAAGATCCTGCAGGAGCGTTTGCAGTCAGTTGCCGAGTCTCTGTTGGGACCTGAGCAGACTTTTTCTGTGAGGGGCCGAACAATTCAGAGCAACCTGCATTTGATCCGCACGATCCTAGAGGGCGTAAAAGACGACGAAGAAGCCGCGCTGATCAATTTGGATCAGTCCAAGGCATTTGATAGGGTCGACCATCGCTACCTTGCTACTGTCCTGCAGGCCGCCGGATTCGCACCCGACTTCTGCCGCTGGATTAGCCTCCTGTATCGCTCCCCCAGTGCTGTGGTACAGGTGAACGGAAAGTTGTCGGGCGCTTTTGTTCTGTCGAGGTCGGTTCGTCAGGGTTGTCCACTGTCGCCTCTCCTTTATGCTTTGGCGTTGGAGCCTCTCCTGCGCCGGCTGAAGGACGAGGCGTGCAGTCCGGCCCTACGCGGGATCGCCGTTCCTGGAGGGTCTCGAGCCAGGGTTTCCGCGTACGCCGATGACGTATCCGCTTTCGTGTCGTCCCTTAGCGATATTGAGGCGGTGCAGAAGGCGCTTGATCGGTACGAGAAGGTGACAGGGGCCAAGATAAACCGCGACAAGTCTTCCGGCTTGCGGTTAGGTGCCTGGAAGGGGCGTGATCTTCCAGGCCGCTTCGGTTGGACGGACGGTCCTGTCCGCATTCTTGGGGTGTGGTTTGGACCCGACCTCCAGCTGAAGAAAAATTGGTCTGAAGTACTAGCAAAGGTCGTTTCTGCCGGTAAGACTTGGAATCGACGGAGGTTGTCCGTAAAGGGCAGGGCGGAGGTGTGTGTTACATACATTTTCCCCCTGATTCTTTATCGCTTGTCAGTACTTCCTCTCTGTAAGGCCCAGAGAAAGGCGCTCGAGCAAGCGCTATCCTCCATTTTATGGGGGGGACGCGCGAACAGGGTCGACAGACGAGTCTGCACCAAACGTCCGTGTCATGGGGGGCTGGGAATGCCACACTTGCAGAGTCACATCCGTGCCTCTCGGTTGTCTTTCCTACGCCGCGCATTGACTGGAGGAGATCCGATTCTGGAGGGGATTGTTAGGGACGCCTTCCCTCGCCTTACAATCAATCCCCCCATCTCGAAGGCCGAGCGCCATTGTAGGTCTCGAGATGAATCGCTTTTCCTCAGCGAGTGTCGGTCAGCCTTGAGGGCTATTCCGCGGTCCAGTGACCTTTCACGGCCTAGGAAGGTCTTCTATCGGGGATTAGTGGAGGGTCGCGCGAAGGATCTTCTACGTGATACGCTCGACTGTTCGGAGGAGGAGTATCGCTCCTACTGGTCTTGGGCGCCAGCGGCGGATTATCTCAGTAACACTGAGTTTTCGCTTACCTGGCGATTGGCTCGGAATCGGCTGCCTCTCAACGACAAGGCTTTCATATGGGGCTTGGCGGACTTGCCAGACTGTGAACGGTGTGGCCTTGGATTAGAAGAAACGGCTTCGCACGCCTTCTACCATTGCCCCCGGGTCCGCCCCTTATGGGACCATGTCGGCGAGCTGACGGCTCGTCTCGCTCCCGAAGAACTCGTGTCCATTGATCGTGCATACGCGTGTGACAATGTGTCGCCCCCGTATTCCGGGGTGAAACGAATGGTGTTTCTGATGCTGCTAGCCACGGCCCGAATGGTGATATGGACGACGCGCAAGGAGGAAGTCTTGCGAGGCAATCAGCTTTCTTATCAGGATCTGATCCGATTCTTTGAGCACCAGCTCAAGATGAAGATTAGAACTGATAGAAAACGATTGCATTCGACAGTCTTTAGCGAAAGGTGGGTAAAAGCGGCGAGCTTGGTTCGTTTGAACGGGGCTAGCCTTGATTTTCTTTTCTAGGTCAACCAAAGTTACATCGGGGTGGTTTCCTGTGGAACCCTCCCCTTGGTTAGGTTAGACAAGCTTAAGTGTACCTAGTTAATGTGAGTAAGTGTTGTTCCCGGCCTGTTTCCCGGCTATCTTTTCAGTTATGATCCAAGTCGAGATTCCCAACCTCCCCAGTTTGTTTTTAACCCCCCAATTTTATCTCGACTGGCTCAGCCTTTTATTCCCCACGCCCGTGTTATTTTTCTCCTTCCCACTCCCTTAGCGAGAGTGCTTCTTGATTTTGCCTTATCGGCAGAATACAGCGGCCTCTCTATTTTGAGGGTTGGACGGTCCCTACTAACACGAATTATGTTTAGTTTAAATATTTGTTGAATTTTTAGTTTGTTATTGGGTTCATCTCCCTCCCCACTTTCATCTTTTCATTATTAGAATTTTAATGTATTTTATTATCATCCAAATTTTTATGGTGTGGGGCGCGTTTTTTGTAGGTTCCCCTGGTGTGGATGTGGTATTATGGTGGATGAAGGTTTGAATGGCGACGGATGAGTTCTTGTGGTGAATGAGATAATTGTAATGTATGAATGGGTCGCGAATCTGATTAGCTAGGTATAGGATAGTAAGTAATGACCAGCCTTTACCCCTCCCCTTTTTCGGCCTTGTGCCACAATTTGTACTTTTTGTGCAAATAAATCTTGTGTCGACCGCTTCACCGTATTGTTTTGGTCACAGTTTGCAGGATATGTATTAAGTTACAACCTGTTTTATTTTTGTCTGTCAGCTGGTTGAAACCTGAACCAGTTGCCCAGACGTTTTAGCATTGAAGAGTGAAAGTTAAGTTTTTACTTTTTCAGTTTCAAAACTCTTTTGAATTTTATTTTTTAATTTTTTGTTTTAGCGTATATTTTTAAGTTTTTACAGTTTCCGTTTATTTCTTTTCTGTTTGCTACCCTCCCCGCTTTTTATTTTGCATTTTTCTCTTTTGTTGAATTATATATTGTCCTTGTTTGCCCCGTTTTATTTTCCAGTTTTATTTATTTTTCAATATATATATTTCCTTATCTTCGTTCGCCGTGGTAGGACTTTAAAATCCTACCATGGCGGATATTAACAACAAAACACCGGTTGACGACCCGGTGTCACCTAGTAAAACGGCCTGGTCACAAAATAGGCCGATGACGAAAGATGCCAATTTTTACAAAGAGCAAAGGAAGTTTTTTGAAGACTCCTTCAAGGGGACTGAATTTCTGACCATTGAGGAGGCGTTCAAGGACATCCGGACAAGGACAATATCTCTGCTGACTTCGGACGTTAAAACGCGGAAGTTGATTGGAGTCAGCAGGGACAGTATGGAAGAAGCCTTAAAGGCTTTAAAATTAAACCCCAAGCTTCTCGCAAGGAGAACTAATGCCTTGTGGGACATCTTGCTGGCTACGGAGCAACAGGCGAAGGAGCTGGCAGGAAGTGTTCTTTTGACGAAAAACCTGCGCCTGCAGACTGAGTATATGGGTACTCGCAGGACCAAGGTGACGGTTCACGGCGTTCCAGCGGATGTATCAGAGGATAGAATGGGGGCCTTCTTTGCCTTATATGGCGAAGTACATGAAGTGAAGGCCCTCACAAGCAAAATTGGTATTGCCACTGGAGACCTTGAGATACAGATCACCGTGAATCAGGAAAATTATAGAAACCTGCCGAATACTCTGATGTGCAGGCAGAGGAAGATGCTGGTAGTAGTGGAAGGCAGACGACCCTTTTGTTGGTTTTGCGACACTTTGGGCCACATGGCCAAGGAGTGCCCTGCAAAAAGCAAAAAACCGAGTCCAATAGTACCAACATCTGCAGCAACAACAACAGCGGCAACAAAAGAAGTAACAGCTAAAACAGTGGAGAAGACCCCAGACGAGGGATCATCAGCAAAGTCGGCGGAGGAACCCTGGAAGGTGGTAGTGAGGGGTAAGAAGTCCCCTAATGTCCAGGCCACTCAGGAGACTCCTCCATCCAAGAAGAGCCAAGAGAAGGAGGTGCAACCTCACAAGAAGGGAGCGGAGAAATCCCCAAAATCTCCAAAGAAGCAGCAGCAGCAAAAACCCCAACAGCCAGAAAGGCAGCAGCAGCAGCAGCAGCGAAAACAGCCCAAAAAGCAGCAGGAGATAGAGATGGAGGTGGAAGAAATTCCTCCCCCTCGGCAGACATCCCTCAAAAGAGCAAGGGAGGAAAGTGACGACGAACAGTCGCAGGGCCATTCTGACCGGGGTAGGGCAGAGAGGAATAGAACCAGGGCAATCTCCGTCCCCGCCTCTTTTGAAGATATAAAGCAACCCCAAAGATCCAGACGTCACTCTTCCTCTCCCATCCGCATTATTTCCCCCTCCCCCTTCACTTCTCCCATCAGCCCACTTTCCACCCCCCCTCAGACATCCACTTCTTCCCCCCCTCATCCATCAAGGGAGAAGAAGAAAAAGAAGAAAAAGGCGTTTTCAGGCCCGGAGCAGGTCTGCAAGGTGGATAGGGACGAATATAAGAAGGGCCTTGCTAAGCAGAGGAAGGCCCTGTTAGGGTCCCTATATAAGATGGAGCAAGTTGACGGCAAAAGCGTAGAAGATCCCCGAAACTTCCCCGAGGCCCCAGGAGTTATAACCTGTATAAGGGAAACTGGGGGCCAACTAGAAGTGTGGAACCATCTATACGAAGCTAAGGCAGCTTTCCCTAACATGAGGATTTTGGAACTAGAAAATATAAATTTAAAAAAATTGCGACAATTTTGCTCTGGGAGGGTCCCGGTATTGCTCCATCCCTCCTTATATAGGGCTGTAAAATTAATTTATCCCACGGACGTCGGCGGGATTGTCTCGGGCGGGAGGATGACGACGGAATTGGGTACAGGAAGCCTGGGACAATCCGTCGGGGTCCTGTCAGCTGCAGATTTCCGCCCTGTATGTACTTAGGTTATTTGCTGTAATTTTTCTTTTTTGCAGGCCTAGCAAATGTCTATTAAGATAGCCAGTTTGAATGTGAAGGGCTTGAGAGGTCGGAGCAAGGCTGCCCGCCTGCTTCGGGATCTCCTGTCCTTCAGCGTGGATGTTGCCGCGATTGAAGAGACCCACTTTGTTTGCTCGTCTGATGCTTGTGTGCTGGAGGATGACTTTGTCATCTATTCAGCATATGGGGACCGGCTTGCCAGAGGAGTTTCTTTGCTAGTTAGACGGACTCTCGATGCGAAGGTGGACCTTGTGCATACAGATGCCGAGGGCCGGTTAATCGTGGCCGATATTGCCGTGAAAAGTGGTTCGTTTCGGGTCGTTGCGGTTTATGCGCCCAACGACTGGGAGGAGCGGGATTCCTTTTTTCGGCGGTTGGGGCCGTTCCTAGTCGATTCTTCACGCCTAGTTCTAATGGGGGACTGGAATGCCGTCCTGGACCCCAAGATAGACAGGGGGTGGGGCGCTAGCGGGAGTAGGGGCGATCGTTGCCTGGTCGATCTGATTGGCGATTATGGTCTCGTCGATAGATACCGGGTCGATCATCCCAGCGGGAAAATGTGGACGTGGGCTCTTAGCTGGCCGTCTGACAAAGTAGTTAGCTACATTGACAGAATGTTAGTTCGTAGAGCCGACATAGACTTTTTAGATTGTCCCACGTTCCACTGGGTAGGCTACACGGATCACAAACTCGTTTGTGCCCGTGTGGCGTTAGAACATAGGCCTAGAATGGCTGGTTACTGGAAGTTCAATCTGTCTTTACTGGACAGGCGGGACTTCCAGGAGCAGCTAATTAAATTCGTGCAGCGGGAGCTAGTGGGGGCGGTTATCGGGAATAGGTGGTGGGAGAAACTTAAGGATAGAATTAGGTCTTTCACCACTGATTTCAGCAAACGGCTCGCTCTAGATAAAGCTGACAAGGTGAAGACACTTAAGTCTAATTTTTCCCGGGCGGAGGCTGGGGGGATCCCCTAGAGATAGCCCTAGCTAGGGAGGCCCTGCAGCGTTCGAATAGCGATCGCTACATGGGTCAGGTAATTAGGCATAAGTTAAGTAAGATGTCTAACGAAGCTGTGAACCTGGGCGCAGATCTGCGTCGGGAAGAAGTCCGTCGAGGTGGTGATCGTTGCATTCGTCAAGTCGAAACCCCGGAGGGGCGTACTCTGCGGTCGACTGACGACATGTGCGAGGCGTTTCGGCGGCATTTCGAGAGCCGCTTTACCAAGGAGCCTGGTCTCCGTGAGGAGGAGTTTCGCAGCTATTTGGCTGACTTTCCTCGGCTTGAGCCGACTGAAGCAGCTAGCTGCGAGGGAGAGATCACGGAGGGCGAAGTCTACGAGGCACTGAAGAAGGTCGGCAGAGGCAAGTCGCCCGGTCTGGATGGTTTGCCTTACGAATTGTACTTGAGGCTGTCGCACATCTTTGTTCCGATTTTGACAGCAGTGTTCAACAACTGGTTTCGGTCGGGGTCCATCCCCAATCGCATTTCCAGGGGTGTGATCACTCTGTTGAAAAAGGGCAAGGGTGTTGGGGGGAAACTAGATGATTATAGGCCCATAACTCTGCTAAACACAGAGTTAAAGATTATGGCCAAGATCCTGCAGGAGCGTTTGCAGTCAGTTGCCGAGTCTCTGTTGGGACCTGAGCAGACTTTTTCTGTGAGGGGCCGAACAATTCAGAGCAACCTGCATTTGATCCGCACGATCCTAGAGGGCGTAAAAGACGACGAAGAAGCCGCGCTGATCAATTTGGATCAGTCCAAGGCATTTGATAGGGTCGACCATCGCTACCTTGCTACTGTCCTGCAGGCCGCCGGATTCGCACCCGACTTCTGCCGCTGGATTAGCCTCCTGTATCGCTCCCCCAGTGCTGTGGTACAGGTGAACGGAAAGTTGTCGGGCGCTTTTGTTCTGTCGAGGTCGGTTCGTCAGGGTTGTCCGCTGTCGCCTCTCCTTTATGCTTTGGCGTTGGAGCCTCTCCTGCGCCGGCTGAAGGACGAGGCGTGCAGTCCGGCCCTACGCGGGATCGCCGTTCCTGGAGGGTCTCGAGCCAGGGTTTCCGCGTACGCCGATGACGTATCCGCTTTCGTGTCGTCCCTTAGCGATATTGAGGCGGTGCAGAAGGCGCTTGATCGGTACGAGAAGGTGACAGGGGCCAAGATAAACCGCGACAAGTCTTCCGGCTTGCGGTTAGGTGCCTGGAAGGGGCGTGATCTTCCAGGCCGCTTCGGTTGGACGGACGGTCCTGTCCGCATTCTTGGGGTGTGGTTTGGACCCGACCTCCAGCTGAAGAAAAATTGGTCTGAAGTACTAGCAAAGGTCGTTTCTGCCGGTAAGACTTGGAATCGACGGAGGTTGTCCGTAAAGGGCAGGGCGGAGGTGTGTGTTACATACATTTTCCCCCTGATTCTTTATCGCTTGTCAGTACTTCCTCTCTGTAAGGCCCAGAGAAAGGCGCTCGAGCAAGCGCTATCCTCCATTTTATGGGGGGGACGCGCGAACAGGGTCGACAGACGAGTCTGCACCAAACGTCCGTGTCATGGGGGGCTGGGAATGCCACACTTGCAGAGTCACATCCGTGCCTCTCGGTTGTCTTTCCTACGCCGCGCATTGACTGGAGGAGATCCGATTCTGGAGGGGATTGTTAGGGACGCCTTCCCTCGCCTTACAATCAATCCCCCCATCTCGAAGGCCGAGCGCCATTGTAGGTCTCGAGATGAATCGCTTTTCCTCAGCGAGTGTCGGTCAGCCTTGAGGGCTATTCCGCGGTCCAGTGACCTTTCACGGCCTAGGAAGGTCTTCTATCGGGGATTAGTGGAGGGTCGCGCGAAGGATCTTCTACGTGATACGCTCGACTGTTCGGAGGAGGAGTATCGCTCCTACTGGTCTTGGGCGCCAGCGGCGGATTATCTCAGTAACACTGAGTTTTCGCTTACCTGGCGATTGGCTCGGAATCGGCTGCCTCTCAACGACAAGGCTTTCATATGGGGCTTGGCGGACTTGCCAGACTGTGAACGGTGTGGCCTTGGATTAGAAGAAACGGCTTCGCACGCCTTCTACCATTGCCCCCGGGTCCGCCCCTTATGGGACCATGTCGGCGAGCTGACGGCTCGTCTCGCTCCCGAAGAACTCGTGTCCATTGATCGTGCATACGCGTGTGACAATGTGTCGCCCCCGTATTCCGGGGTGAAACGGATGGTGTTTCTGATGCTGCTAGCCACGGCCCGAATGGTGATTTGGACGACGCGCAAGGAGGAAGTCTTGCGAGGCAATCAGCTTTCTTATCAGGATCTGATCCGATTCTTTGAGCACCAGCTCAAGATGAAGATTAGAACTGATAGAAAACGATTGCATTCGACAGTCTTTAGCGTAAGGTGGGTAAAAGCGGCGAGCTTGGTTCGTTTGAACGGGGCTAGCCTTGATTTTCTTTTCTAGGTCAACCAAAGTTACATCGGGGTGGTTTCCTGTGGAACCCTCCCCTTGGTTAGGTTAGACAAGCTTAAGTGTACCTAGTTAATGTGAGTAAATGTGTTCCTAACCTGTTCCCGGTGATCTCTTATGTTATGATCCAGTCGAGATTCCCAACCTCCCCAGTTTGTTTTTAACCCCCCAATTTTATCTCGACTGGCTCAGCCTTTTATTTCCCCACGCCCTTGTTATTTTTCTCCCTCCCACTCCCTTAGCGAGAGTGCTTCTTGATTTTGCCTTATCGGCAGAATACAGCGGCCTCTCTATTTTGAGGGTTGGACGGTCCCTACTAACACGAATTATGTTTAGTTTAAATATTTGTTGAATTTTTAGTTTGTTATTGGGTTCATCTCCCTCCCCACTTTCATCCTTTCATTATTAGAATTTTAATGTATTTTATTATCATCAAAATTTTTACGGTGTGGGGCGCGTTTTTTGTAGGTTCCCCTGGTGTGGATGTGGTATTATGGTGGATGAAGGTTTGAATGGCGACGGACGAGTTCTTGTGGTGAATGAGATAATTGTAATGTATGAATGGGTCGCGAATCTGATTAGCTAGGTATAGGATAGTAAGTAATGACCAGCCTTTACCCCTCCCCTTTTTCGGCCTTGTGCCACAATTTGTACTTTTTGTGCAAATAAATCTTGTGTTGACCGCTTCACCGTATTGTTTTGGTCACAGTTTGCAGGGTTTGTATTAAGTTACAACCTGTTTTATTTTTGTCTGTCAGCTGGTCGAGAGCTGAACCAGTTGCCCAGACGTTTTAGCATTGAAGAGTGAAAGTTAAGTTTTTTACTTTTTCAGTGTCAAAACTCTTTTGAATTTTATTTTTTAATTTTTTGTTTTAGCGTATATTTTAAGTTTTTACAGTTTCCGTTTATTTCTTTTCTGTTTGCTACCCTCCCCCGCTTTTTATTTGCATTTTTCTCTTTTGTTGAATTATATATTGTCCTTGTTTGCCCCGTTTTATTTTCCAGTTTTATTTATTTTTGAACATATATATTTCCTTATCTTCGTTCGCCGTGGTAGGACTTTAAAATCCTACCATGGCGGATATTAACAACAAAACACCGGTTGACGACCCGGTGTCACCTAGTAAAACGGCCTGGTCACAAAATAGGCCGATGACGAAAGATGCCAATTTTTACAAAGAGCAAAGGAAGTTTTTTGAAGACTCCTTCAAGGGGACTGAATTTCTGACCATTGAGGAGGCGTTCAAGGACATCCGGACAAGGACAATATCTCTGCTGACTTCGGACGTTAAAACGCGGAAGTTGATTGGAGTCAGCAGGGACAGTATGGAAGAAGCCTTAAAGGCTTTAAAATTAAACCCCAAGCTTCTCGCAAGGAGAACTAACGCCTTGTGGGACATCTTGCTGGCTACGGAGCAACAAGCGAAGGAGCTGGCAGGAAGTGTACTTTTGACGAAAAACCTGCGCCTGCAGACTGAGTATATGGGTACTCGCAGGACCAAGGTGACGGTTCACGGTGTTCCAGCGGACGTATCAGAGGATAGAATGGGGGCCTTCTTTGCCTTATATGGCGAAGTACATGAAGTGAAGGCCCTCACAAGCAAAATTGGTATTGCCACTGGAGACCTTGAGATACAGATCACCGTGAACCAGGAAAATTATAGAAACCTGCCGAATACTCTGATGTGCAGGCAGAGGAAGATGCTGGTAGTAGTGGAAGGCAGACGACCCTTTTGTTGGTTTTGCGACACTTTGGGCCACATGGCCAAGGAGTGCCCTGCAAAAAGCAAAAAACCGAGTCCAATAGTACCAACATCTGCAGCAACAACAACAGCGGCAACAAAAGAAGGAACAGCTAAAACAGTGGAGAAGACCCCAGACGAGGGATCATCAGCAAAGTCGGCGGAGGAACCCTGGAAGGTGGTAGTGAGGGGTAAGAAGTCCCCTAATGTCCAGGCCACTCAGGAGACTCCTCCATCCAAGAAGAGCCAAGAGAAGGAGGTGCAACCTCCCAAGAAGGGACCGGAGAAATCCCCAAAATCTCCAAAGAAGCAGCAGCAGCAAAAACCCCAACAGCCAGAAAGGCAGCAGCAGCAGCAGCGAAAACAGCCCAAAAAGCAGCAGGAGATAGAGATGGAGGTGGAAGAAATTCCTCCCCCTCGGCAGACATCCCTCAAAAGAGCAAGGGAGGAAAGTGACGACGAACAGTCGCAGGGCCACTCTGACCGGGGTAGGGCAGAGAGGAATAGAACCAGGGCAATCTCCGTCCCCGCCTCTTTTGAAGATATAAAGCAACCCCAAAGATCCAGACGTCACTCTTCCTCTCCCATCCGCATTATTTCCCCCTCCCCCTTCACTTCTCCCATCAGCCCACTTTCCACCCCCCCTCAGACATCCACTTCTTCCCCCCCTCATCCATCAAGGGAGAAGAAGAAAAAGAAGAAAAAGGCGTTTTCAGGCCCGGAGCAGGTCTGCAAGGTGGATAGGGACGAATATAAGAAGGGCCTTGCTAAGCAGAGGAAGGCCCTGTTAGGGTCCCTATATAAGATGGAGCAAGTTGACGGCAAAAGCGTAGAAGATCCCCGAAACTTCCCCGAGGCCCCAGGAGTTATAACCTGTATAAGGGAAACTGGGGGCCAACTAGAAGTGTGGAACCATCTATACGAAGCTAAGGCAGCTTTCCCTAACATGAGGATTTTGGAACTAGAGAATGTAAATTTAAAAAAATTGCGACAATTTTGCTCTGGGAGGGTCCCGGTATTGCTCCATCCCTCCTTATATAGGGCTGTAAAATTAATTTATCCCACGGACGTCGGCGGGATTGTCTCGGGCGGGAGGATGACGACGGAATTGGGTACAGGAAGCCTGGGACAATCCGTCGGGGTCCTGTCAGCTGCAGATTTCCGCCCTGTATGTACTTAGGTTATTTGCTGTAATTTTTCTTTTTTGCAGGCCTAGCAAATGTCTATTAAGATAGCCAGTTTGAATGTGAAGGGCTTGAGAGGTCGGAGCAAGGCTGCCCGCCTGCTTCGGGATCTCCTGTCCTTCAGCGTGGATGTTGCCGCGATTGAAGAGACCCACTTTGTTTGCTCGTCCGATGCTTGTGTGCTGGAGGATGACTTTGTCATCTATTCAGCATATGGGGACCGGCTTGCCAGAGGAGTTTCTTTGCTAGTTAGACGGACTCTCGATGCGAAGGTGGACCTTGTGCATACAGATGCCGAGGGCCGGTTAATCGTGGCCGATATTGCCGTGAAAAGTGGTTCGTTTCGGGTCGTTGCGGTTTATGCGCCCAACGACTGGGAGGAGCGGGATTCCTTTTTTCGGCGGTTGGGGCCGTTCCTGGTCGATTCTTCACGCCTAGTTCTAATGGGGGACTGGAATGCCGTCCTGGACCCCAAGTTAGACAGGGGGTGGGGCGCTAGCGGGAGTAGGGGCGATCGTTGCCTGGTCGATCTGATTGGCGATTATGGTCTCGTCGATAGATACCGGGTCGATCATCCCAGCGGGAAAATGTGGACGTGGGCTCTTAGCTGGCCGTCTGACAAAGTAGTTAGCTACATTGACAGAATGTTAGTTCGTAGAGCCGACATAGACTTGTTAGATTGTCCCACGTTCCACTGGGTAGGCTACACGGATCACAAACTCGTTTGTGCCCGTGTGGCGTTAGAACTTAGGCCTAGAATGGCTGGTTACTGGAAGTTCAATCTGTCTTTACTGGACAGGCGGGACTTCCAGGAGCAGCTAATTAAATTCGTGCAGCGGGAGCTAGTGGGGGCGGTTATCGGGAATAGGTGGTGGGAGAAACTTAAGGATAGAATTAGGTCTTTCACCACTGAGTTCAGCAAACGGCTCGCTCTAGATAAAGCTGACAAGGTGAAGACACTTAAGTCTAATTTTTCCCGGGCGGAGGCTGGGGGGGATCCCCTAGAGATAGCCCTAGCTAGGGAGGCCCTGCAGCGTTCGAATAGCGATCGCTACATGGGTCAGGTAATTAGGCATAAGTTAAGTAAGATGTCTAACGAAGCTGTGAACCTGGGCGCAGATCTGCGTCGGGAAGAAGTCCGTCGAGGTGGTGATCGTTGCATTCGTCAAGTCGAAACCCCGGAGGGGCGTACTCTGCGGTCGACTGACGACATGTGCGAGGCGTTTCGGCGGCATTTCGAGAGCCGCTTTACCAAGGAGCCTGGTCTCCGTGAGGAGGAGTTTCGCAGCTATTTGGCTGACTTTCCTCGGCTTGAGCCGACTGAAGCAGCTAGCTGCGAGGGAGAGATCACGGAGGGCGAAGTCTACGAGGCACTGAAGAAGGTCGGCAGAGGCAAGTCGCCCGGTCTGGATGGTTTGCCTTACGAATTGTACTTGAGGCTGTCGCACATCTTTGTTCCGATTTTGACAGCAGTGTTCAACAACTGGTTTCGGTCGGGGTCCATCCCCAATCGCATTTCCAGGGGTGTGATCACTCTGTTGAAAAAGGGCAAGGGTGTTGGGGGGAAACTAGATGATTATAGGCCCATAACTCTGCTAAACACAGAGTTAAAGATTATGGCCAAGATCCTGCAGGAGCGTTTGCAGTCAGTTGCCGAGTCTCTGTTGGGACCTGAGCAGACTTTTTCTGTGAGGGGCCGAACAATTCAGAGCAACCTGCATTTGATCCGCACGATCCTAGAGGGCGTAAAAGACGACGAAGAAGCCGCGCTGATCAATTTGGATCAGTCCAAGGCATTTGATAGGGTCGACCATCGCTACCTTGCTACTGTCCTGCAGGCCGCCGGATTCGCACCCGACTTCTGCCGCTGGATTAGCCTCCTGTATCGCTCCCCCAGTGCTGTGGTACAGGTGAACGGAAAGTTGTCGGGCGCCTTTGTTCTGTCGAGGTCGGTTCGTCAGGGTTGTCCGCTGTCGCCTCTCCTTTATGCTTTGGCGTTGGAGCCTCTCCTGCGCCGGCTGAAGGACGAGGCGTGCAGTCCGGCCCTACGCGGGATCGCCGTTCCTGGAGGGTCTCGAGCCAGGGTTTCCGCGTACGCCGATGACGTATCCGCTTTCGTGTCGTCCCTTAGCGATATTGAGGCGGTGCAGAAGGCGCTTGATCGGTACGAGAAGGTGACAGGGGCCAAGATAAACCGCGACAAGTCTTCCGGCTTGCGGTTAGGTGCCTGGAAGGGGCGTGATCTTCCAGGCCGCTTCGGTTGGACGGACGGTCCTGTCCGCATTCTTGGGGTGTGGTTTGGACCCGACCTCCAGCTGAAGAAAAATTGGTCTGAAGTACTAGCAAAGGTCGTTTCTGCCGGTAAGACTTGGAATCGACGGAGGTTGTCCGTAAAGGGCAGGGCGGAGGTGTGTGTTACATACATTTTCCCCCTGATTCTTTATCGCTTGTCAGTACTTCCTCTCTGTAAGGCCCAGAGAAAGGCGCTCGAGCAAGCGCTATCCTCCATTTTATGGGGGGGACGCGCGAACAGGGTCGACAGACGAGTCTGCACCAAACGTCCGTGTCATGGGGGGCTGGGAATGCCACACTTGCAGAGTCACATCCGTGCCTCTCGGTTGTCTTTCCTACGCCGCGCATTGACTGGAGGAGATCCGATTCTGGAGGGGATTGTTAGGGACGCCTTCCCTCGCCTTACAATCAATCCCCCCATCTCGAAGTCCGAGCGCCATTGTAGGTCTCGAGATGAATCGCTTTTCCTCAGCGAGTGTCGGTCAGCCTTGAGGGCTATTCCGCGGTCCAGTGACCTTTCACGGCCTAGGAAGGTCTTCTATCGGGGATTAGTGGAGGGTCGCGCGAAGGATCTTCTACGTGATACGCTCGACTGTTCGGAGGAGGAGTATCGCTCCTACTGGTCTTGGGCGCCAGCGGCGGATTATCTCAGTAACACTGAGTTTTCGCTTACCTGGCGATTGGCTCGGAATCGGCTGCCTCTCAACGACAAGGCTTTCATATGGGGCTTGGCGGACTTGCCAGACTGTGAACGGTGTGGCCTTGGATTAGAAGAAACGGCTTCGCACGCCTTCTACCATTGCCCCCGGGTCCGCCCCTTATGGGACCATGTCGGCGAGCTGACGGCTCGTCTCGCTCCCGAGGAACTCGTGTCCATTGATCGTGCATACGCGTGTGACAATGTGTCGCCCCCGTATTCCGGGGTGAAACGAATGGTGTTTCTGATGCTGCTAGCCACGGCCCGAATGGTGATATGGACGACGCGCAAGGAGGAAGTCTTGCGAGGCAATCAGCTTTCTTATCAGGATCTGATCCGATTCTTTGAGCACCAGCTCAAGATGAAGATTAGAACTGATAGAAAACGATTGCATTCGACAGTCTTTAGCGAAAGGTGGGTAAAAGCGGCGAGCTTGGTTCGTTTGAACGGGGCTAGCCTTGATTTTCTTTTCTAGGTCAACCAAAGTTACATCGGGGTGGTTTCCTGTGGAACCCTCCCCATGGTTAGGTTAGACAAGCTTAAGTGTACCTAGTTAATGTGAGTAAATGTGTTCCTAACCTGCTCCCGGTGATCTCTTATGTTATGATCCAGTCGAGATTCCCAACCTCCCCGGTTTGTTTTTAACCCCCCAATTTTATCTCGACTGGCTCAGCCTTTTATTTCCCCACGCCCGTGTTATTTTTTCTCCTTCCCACTCCCTTAGCGAGAGTGCTTCTTGATTTTGCCTTATCGGCAGAATACAGCGGCCTCTCTATTTTGAGGGTTGGACGGTCCCTACTAACACGAATTATGTTTAGTTTAAATATTTGTTGAATTTTTAGTTTGTTATTGGGTTCATCTCCCTCCCCACTTTCATCTTTTCATTATTAGAATTTTAATGTATTTTATTATCATCAAAATTTTTACGGTGTGGGGCGCGTTTTTTGTAGGTTCCCCTGGTGTGGATGTGGTATTATGGTGGATGAAGGTTTGAATGGCGACGGACGAGTTCTTGTGGTGAATGAGATAATTGTAATGTATGAATGGGTCGCGAATCTGATTAGCTAGGTATAGGATAGTAAGTAATGACCAGCCTTTACCCCTCCCCTTTTTCGGCCTTGTGCCACAATTTGTACTTTTTGTGCAAATAAATCTTGTGTTGACCAGTTCACCGTATTGTTTTGGTCACAGTTTGCAGGGTTTGTATTAAGTTACAACCTGTTTTATTTTTGTCTGTCAGCTGGTTGAAAGCTGAACCAGTTGCCCAGACGTTTGTGATTTAAAGAGTGAAAGTTAAGTTTAATTTTTTACTTTTTCAGTTTCAAAACTCTTTTGAATTTTATTTTTTAATTTTTTGTTTTAGCGTATATTTTAAGTTTTGACAGTTTCCGTTTATTTCTTTTCTGTTTGCTACCCTCCCCCGCTTTTTATTTGCATTTTTCTCTTTTGTTGAATTATATATTATCCTTGTTTGCCCCGTTTTATTTTCCAGTTTTATTTATTTTTCAATATATATATTTCCTTATCTTCGTTCGCCGTGGTAGGACTTTAAAATCCTACCATGGTGGATATTAACAACAAAACACCGGTTGACGACCCGGTGTCACCTAGTAAAACGGCCTGGTCACAAAATAGGCCGATGACAAAAGATGCCAATTTTTACAAAGAGCAAAGGAAGTTTTTTGAAGACTCCTTCAAGGGGAATGAATTTCTGACCATTGAGGAGGCGTTCAAGGACATCCGGACAAGGACAATATCTCTGCTGACTTCGGACGTTAAAACGCGGAAGTTGATTGGAGTCAGCAGGGACAGTATGGAAGAAGCCTTAAAGGCTTTAAAATTAAACCCCAAGCTTCTCGCAAGGAGAACTAACGCCTTGTGGGACATCTTGCTGGCTACGGAGCAACAAGCGAAGGAGCTGGCAGGAAGTGTTCTTTTGACGAAAAACCTGCGCCTGCAGACTGAGTATATGGGTACTCGCAGGACCAAGGTGACGGTTCACGGCGTTCCAGCGGACGTATCAGAGGATAGAATGGGGGCCTTCTTTGCCTTATATGGCGAAGTACATGAAGTGAAGGCCCTCACAAGCAAAATTGGTATTGCCACTGGAGACCTTGAGATACAGATCACCGTGAACCAAGAAAATTATAGAAACCTGCCGAATACTCTGATGTGCAGGCAGAGGAAGATGCTGGTAGTAGTGGAAGGCAGACGACCCTTTTGTTGGTTTTGCGACACTTTGGGCCACATGGCCAAGGAGTGCCCTGCAAAAAGCAAAAAACCGAGTCCAATAGTACCAACATCTGCAGCAGCAACAACAGCGGCAACAAAAGAAGTAGCAGCTACAACAGTGGAGAAGACCCCAGACGAGGGATCATCAGCAAAGTCGGCGGAGGAACCCTGGAAGGTGGTAGCGAGGGGTAAGAAGTCCCCTAATGTCCAGGCCACTCAGGAGACTCCTCCATCCAAGAAGAGCCAAGAGAAGGAGGTGCAACCTCACAAGAAGGGACCGGAGAAATCCCCAAAATCTCCAAAGAAGCAGCAGCAGCAAAAACCCCAACAGCCAGAAAGGCAGCAGCAGCGAAAACAGCCCAAAAAGCAGCAGGAGATAGAGATGGAGGTGGAAGAAATTCCTCCCCCTCGGCAGACATCCCTCAAAAGAGCAAGGGAAGAAAGTGACGACGAACAGTCGCAGGGCCACTCTGACCGGGGTAGGGCAGAGAGGAATAGAACCAGGGCAATCTCCGTCCCAGCCTCTTTTGAAGATATAAAGCAACCCCAAAGATCCAGACGTCACTCTTCCTCTCCCATCCGCATTATTTCCCCCTCCCCCTTCACTTCTCCCATCAGCCCACTTTCCACCCCCCCTCAGACATCCACTTCTTCCCCCCCTCATCCATCAAGGGAGAAGAAGAAAAAGAAGAAAAAGGCGTTTTCAGGCCCGGAGCAGGTCTGCAAGGTGGATAGGGACGAATATAAGAAGGGCCTTGCTAAGCAGAGGAAGGCCCTGTTAGGGTCCCTATATAAGATGGAGCAAGTTGACGGCAAAAGCGTAGAAGATCCCCGAAACTTCCCCGAGGCCCCAGGAGTTATAACCTGTATAAGGGAAACTGGGGGCCAACTAGAAGTGTGGAACCATCTATACGAAGCTAAGGCAGCTTTCCCTAATATGAGAATTTTGGAACTGGAAAATGTAAATTTAAAAAAATTGCGACAATTTTGCTCTGGGAGGGTCCCGGTATTGCTCCATCCCTCCTTATATAGGGCTGTAAAATTAATTTATCCCACGGACGTCGGCGGGATTGTCTCGGGCGGGAGGATGACGACGGAATTGGGTACAGGAAGCCTGGGACAATCCGTCGGGGTCCTGTCAGCTGCAGATTTCCGCCCTGTATGTACTTAGGTTATTTGCTGTAATTTTTCTTTTTTGCAGGCCTAGCAAATGTCTATTAAGATAGCCAGTTTGAATGTGAAGGGCTTGAGAGGTCGGAGCAAGGCTGCCCGCCTGCTTCGGGATCTCCTGTCCTTCAGCGTGGATGTTGCCGCGATTGAAGAGACCCACTTTGTTTGCTCGTCCGATGCTTGTGTGCTGGAGGATGACTTTGTCATCTATTCAGCATATGGGGACCGGCTTGCCAGAGGAGTTTCTTTGCTAGTTAGACGGACTCTCGATGCGAAGGTGGACCTTGTGCATACAGATGCCGAGGGCCGGTTAATCGTGGCCGATATTGCCGTGAAAAGTGGTTCGTTTCGGGTCGTTGCGGTTTATGCGCCCAACGACTGGGAGGAGCGGGGTTCCTTTTTTCGGCGGTTGGGGCCGTTCCTAGTCGATTCTTCACGCCTAGTTCTAATGGGGGACTGGAATGCCGTCCTGGACCCCAAGTTAGACAGGGGGTGGGGCGCTAGCGGGAGTAGGGGCGATCGTGGCCTGGTCGATCTGATTGGCGATTATGGTCTCGTCGATAGATACCGGGTCGATCATCCCAGCGGGAAAATGTGGACGTGGGCTCTTAGCTGGCCGTCTGACAAGGTAGTTAGCTACATTGACAGAATGTTAGTTCGTAGAGCCGACATAGACTTTTTAGATTGTCCCACGTTCCACTGGGTAGGCTACACGGATCACAAACTCGTTTGTGCCCGTGTGGCGTTAGAACATAGGCCTAGAATGGCTGGTTACTGGAAGTTCAATCTGTCTTTACTGGACAGGCGGGACTTCCAGGAGCAGCTAATTAAATTCGTGCAGCGGGAGCTAGTGGGGGCGGTTATCGGGAATAGGTGGTGGGAGAAACTTAAGGATAGAATTAGGTCTTTCACCACTGAGTTCAGCAAACGGCTCGCTCTAGATAAAGCTGACAAGGTGAAGACACTTAAGTCTAATTTTTCCCGGGCAGAGGCTGGGGGGGATCCCCTAGAGATAGCCCTAGCTAGGGAGGCCCTGCAGCGTTCGAATAGCGATCGCTACATGGGTCAGGTAATTAGGCATAAGTTAAGTAAGATGTCTAACGAAGCTGTGAACCTGGGCGCAGATCTGCGTCGGGAAGAAGTCCGTCGAGGTGGTGATCGTTGCATTCGTCAAGTCGAAACCCCGGAGGGGCGTACTCTGCGGTCGACTGACGACATGTGCGAGGCGTTTCGGCGGCATTTCGAGAGCCGCTTTACCAAGGAGCCTGGTCTCCGTGAGGAGGAGTTTCGCAGCTATTTGGCTGACTTTCCTCGGCTTGAGCCGACTGAAGCAGCTAGCTGCGAGGGAGAGATCACGGAGGGCGAAGTCTACGAGGCACTGAAGAAGGTCGGCAGAGGCAAGTCGCCCGGTCTGGATGGTTTGCCTTACGAATTGTACTTGAGGCTGTCGCACATCTTTGTTCCGATTTTGACAGCAGTGTTCAACAACTGGTTTCGGTCGGGGTCCATCCCCAATCGCATTTCCAGGGGTGTGATCACTCTGTTGAAAAAGGGCAAGGGTGTTGGGGGGAAACTAGATGATTATAGGCCCATAACTCTGCTAAACACAGAGTTAAAGATTATGGCCAAGATCCTGCAGGAGCGTTTGCAGTCAGTTGCCGAGTCTCTGTTGGGACCTGAGCAGACTTTTTCTGTGAGGGGCCGAACAATTCAGAGCAACCTGCATTTGATCCGCACGATCCTAGAGGGCGTAAAAGACGACGAAGAAGCCGCGCTGATCAATTTGGATCAGTCCAAGGCATTTGATAGGGTCGACCATCGCTACCTTGCTACTGTCCTGCAGGCCGCCGGATTCGCACCCGACTTCTGCCGCTGGATTAGCCTCCTGTATCGCTCCCCCAGTGCTGTGGTACAGGTGAACGGAAAGTTGTCGGGCGCTTTTGTTCTGTCGAGGTCGGTTCGTCAGGGTTGTCCGCTGTCGCCTCTCCTTTATGCTTTGGCGTTGGAGCCTCTCCTGCGCCGGCTGAAGGACGAGGCGTGCAGTCCGGCCCTACGCGGGATCGCCGTTCCTGGAGGGTCTCGAGCCAGGGTTTCCGCGTACGCCGATGACGTATCCGCTTTCGTGTCGTCCCTTAGCGATATTGAGGCGGTGCAGAAGGCGCTTGATCGGTACGAGAAGGTGACAGGGGCCAAGATAAACCGCGACAAGTCTTCCGGCTTGCGGTTAGGTGCCTGGAAGGGGCGTGATCTTCCAGGCCGCTTCGGTTGGACGGACGGTCCTGTCCGCATTCTTGGGGTGTGGTTTGGACCCGACCTCCAGCTGAAGAAAAATTGGTCTGAAGTACTAGCAAAGGTCGTTTCTGCCGGTAAGACTTGGAATCGACGGAGGTTGTCCGTAAAGGGCAGGGCGGAGGTGTGTGTTACTTACATTTTCCCCCTGATTCTTTATCGCTTGTCAGTACTTCCTCTCTGTAAGGCCCAGAGAAAGGCGCTCGAGCAAGCGCTATCCTCCATTTTATGGGGGGGACGCGCGAACAGGGTCGACAGACGAGTCTGCACCAAACGTCCGTGTCATGGGGGGCTGGGAATGCCACACTTGCAGAGTCACATCCGTGCCTCTCGGTTGCCTTTCCTACGCCGCGCATTGACTGGAGGAGATCCGATTCTGGAGGGGATTGTTAGGGACGCCTTCCCTCGCCTTACAATCAATCCCCCCATCTCGAAGGCCGAGCGCCATTGTAGGTCTCGAGATGAATCGCTTTTCCTCAGCGAGTGTCGGTCAGCCTTGAGGGCTATTCCGCGGTCCAGTGACCTTTCACGGCCTAGGAAGGTCTTCTATCGGGGATTAGTGGAGGGTCGCGCGAAGGATCTTCTACGTGATACGCTCGACTGTTCGGAGGAGGAGTATCGCTCCTACTGGTCTTGGGCGCCAGCGGCGGATTATCTCAGTAACACTGAGTTTTCGCTTACCTGGCGATTGGCTCGGAATCGGCTGCCTCTCAACGACAAGGCTTTCATATGGGGCTTGGCGGACTTGCCAGACTGTGAACGGTGTGGCCTTGGATTAGAAGAAACGGCTTCGCACGCCTTCTACCATTGCCCCCGGGTCCGCCCCTTATGGGACCATGTCGGCGAGCTGACGGCTCGTCTCGCTCCCGAAGAACTCGTGTCCATTGATCGTGCATACGCGTGTGACAATGTGTCGCCCCCGTATTCCGGGGTGAAACGAATGGTGTTTCTGATGCTGCTAGCCACGGCCCGAATGGTGATATGGACGACGCGCAAGGAGGAAGTCTTGCGAGGCAATCAGCTTTCTTATCAGGATCTGATCCGATTCTTTGAGCACCAGCTCAAGATGAAGATTAGAACTGATAGAAAACGATTGCATTCGACAGTCTTTAGCGAAAGGTGGGTAAAAGCGGCGAGCTTGGTTCGTTTGAACGGGGCTAGCCTTGATTTTCTTTTCTAGGTCAACCAAAGTTACATCGGGGTGGTTTCCTGTGGAACCCTCCCCATGGTTAGGTTAGACAAGCTTAAGTGTACCTAGTTAATGTGAGTAAATGTGTTCCTAACCTGCTCCCGGTGATCTCTTATGTTATGATCCAGTCGAGATTCCCAACCTCCCCAGTTTGTTTTTAACCCCCCATTTTATCTCGACTGGCTCAGCCTTTTATTTCCCCACGCCCGTGTTATTTTTTCTCCTTCCCACTCCCTTAGCGAGAGTGCTTCTTGATTTTGCCTTATCGGCAGAATACAGCGGCCTCTCTATTTTGAGGGTTGGACGGTCCCTACTAACACGAATTATGTTTAGTTTAAATATTTGTTGAATTTTTAGTTTGTTATTGGGTTCATCTCCCTCCCCACTTTCATCTTTTCATTATTAGAATTTTAATGTATTTTATTATCATCAAAATTTTTAAGGTGTGGGGCGCGTTTTTTGTAGGTTCCCCTGGTGTGGATGTGGTATTATGGTGGATGAAGGTTTAAATGGCGACGGACGAGTTCTTGTGGTGAATGAGATAATTGTAATGTATGAATGGGTCGCGAATCTGATTAGCTAGGTATAGGATAGTAAGTAATGACCAGCCTTTACCCCTCCCCTTTTTCGGCCTTGTGCCACAATTTGTACTTTTTGTGCAAATAAATCTTGTGTTGACCGGTTCACCGTGTTGTCCCGGTCACACTCGTTATTTCACTTTAAGGTGCTGGAGGCACTTTACACCGGGTCCCGCAAGCCTTCCTTGTGCAAACAACGTGTTTGTTGGGGCTAGCTGTCATCTGCCTCTAGCTCCTTTTGCTCATAATTTTTCCCCTCCTCCTCCCCATTTCCTGTTCATTGTACATTTTCTGTGTTTTTTAATTTAATTTAAATCTCCCGTTGGAAGCCTGAAGAGCAGGAGCGAAACCGGTTACTTCGCCCGTTTTTAATATGTCTAGTAATATTAAGTTTCATACTTTTATTGCTGTGATATATATATATATATCTATATCTATATATATATATATATATATATATATATATCACTGTTATATTTATTGATCTATCTTAAGGTTCTAAATTGATTTGTAAATGTATAGTACTAGTAATAATATTAGATAAAAATAGTTTTATACCTATACATATATTACTAATTATATAGTTTGGTAACAGGTTAATTTTTTTGATTACTTTATACTAGTATTCTATACTTTGTATAACTTTTTAATTATATTTTAAATTTTTAATTTAAATTTTGAATGTAATATTTTAAATAGTTTATTTATTTTGCAATTTTGTAAATTTTTGACTCTTTAAAACGGTTTTTATTTACATACTACGTTTAATTCTATTAAATAATATATCTGCTTTTTTGGATAACGTCAAAGTTTGGTCGGTGCATAGTATGAAGAGTGTTTCAATGTAGCAGTCAAATCTTTCGGGATCATTTTTTTTTATCTTAATGTTAACGTTCTTTCATTGGCTGAATTGTTATCAACAACACATATTATCTTCCTGTTTTCCTTCTTTCTTTCTTTTTTCCTTCTCCTTTTTTCATATTCATGTAAATCAATCAACTATTCCTTTTTCTATTCTATTCTCTTCTATTTTTTTTATTCTTTTTCTTTGGAATTATGACGTCTTGCCTTTTAATTTTTCTTAACTCTTATATTTCTCTTCCTTCTTTCCTTTTTCTTTCTTTTAATGTCTTCTTATCAACTTCTCTTCCTTTTTTTTACCCGTTTCTTCTTCTTCTTCTTCTTATAATAATTATTATTATTACTTTTCTTTTTATGGAAACCCTTTGTATATTTCTTTTCATGGTGTTTCTCCTTATGTTTATAAAAAAAACAAAAACTAAATTTTGAAAAAAGGAAGTGATGTTTCATAAGTAGGATTTTTAAATAGAATCGTTTATAACTCTCTTTGTTCCTCATCTGTCGAGATGCGTTCGCATCGAAATAATAATGCATCTTTGTTGAGTACATTCTCCGTATTTAACACCTTTAATAATATTAAAGAGATCCATCTCAAAGCCATGGAAAAGGTTAATGAGAGGTTCAGTTTTTACATTCTTAAATCCAGATGTATTCGTTATATTCCAAACGTCCCAATCATTAAGAAAGAAGGCGGCTTTCCATCTAATCCTTCGTATTATATCTTCGGTCTTTAGGACGAATTTATATATATATATATATATATATATATATATATATATATATATATATATATATATAAATGTAACGAGAACGAAATGATATAAATTCAAACTTTCATAGCATTAATTTGAAAGCGGGGTCAATACCAAGAGTAGAGCAATAGTTATTTATTATAAAGAAGTTTCATACAAACAAGAAAAAAGGAAGTGATGTTTCATAAGTAGGATTTTTAAAAAGAATCGTTTATAACTATCTTTGTTCCTCACCTGTCGAGATGCGTTCGCATCGAAACAAAAATGCATCCTTCTCGTGAGTACTTCTTTGTCCGTATGTAACATCTTTATAATACATATATATATATATATATATATATATATATATATATATATATATATATATATATATCTATCTATATATATATATATATATATATATATATATATATTAAATACGACAGACAAGGTACTTTGATTTAGTGTTTTATACAGTTTCTCATGTGATCTCATAATTTTTTCTTTTCGGATGATAAATTATATAAAAACTGTCCAATTGTTCTTTTTTCCGATCGCTTTCGGCTATACATTTATCCATTTTCAAGGTTGAAATATATCAACTGTTAACAAGAAATAGTTTGTTGTATGCATGTATTTATATAGTGTTTTCATTTTACAAAACACGGTCATTAAGGAATTGTATTCCTGGTCAATCAAAAGCCGTAAATAATTGTATAGGCCATGCTACAACAGGTTTAACACGAAGACTCACACTACACCTTTCTGACCATAGCTCAATTAGGTCTCATTTATATACTCATGGAAACCTACCTGACCCGATTCGTAACATACTTGTTGACAACACAAAGATAATAACATCATCTACATGAAAAAAGGCTAAACATAATGGAAGCTTTATTGATAAAAAAAACAAAACAAAAAAACAAAAAACAAAAACAAAACAACACTCATTAAAATCACATATGAACATAGACACAATATCTTGACCGAGTTTTGAAAATATTAAGTATACGGCATATATATGGTAGAAAAACCTTTTTTACAATTTGTAATACATTTTGCTTATATATATAAAATATCTGTCTATATTTCTCAGATGAGGTATTGTAATTATTTACATTATTTACATTATTCAGATTGTTGTTCCCATTTTTATTGCCATATTCACGAGTTTTTTTACATTGTATGTTGTCCGACCTTCTTCAGGTGATTGTAATTTCCACCTGAACACATTAGTCCGTGCAACAGAGTAGATTATTCTAGTTGCAGGTGCCATGCCTCTTCGGGATGACTCACTTATCTCCCATTAACTCTCTGATCTTTGTGTTAAGGTCACTTCTTCCAACCAACGTTTTTGTCCATTGGCCATGTGTCATAGGGGACATATATATATATATATATATATATATATATATATATATATATATATATATTATAATAATATTTTTAGTTTTTAAAAATATGATTCCTCCGCTACATAAGAGTTCTCATGTTTCAAAAGCGAGAGCCGAGGCCCCTAACATAATTTTTTAAGTTATGAAGAGTTAAGGCGTCTGGACCCGCTTCCTTGTCAAGCGAGAATTTGGGAATATATATATATAGTATAGGTAATAGATCCGTTGGTATATAATCCAGGTGGATCCTAGTAATATCAGATATTAAAACTGAGCCACAGAGAGCTCAATATATTTATTATACGGGAATACATTTCATACACCAAAAAGTCCTAATTTACCTCAGGTGGGTATAGACTATAGTCTGTAGTTCAAAACCTCCATTCCAATACAGTCAGTCTAGGGCTATAAATATATATATATATATATATATATATATATATATATATATATATATATATATATATATATATACATATATATATATTATCTAGGGCTATATATATATATATACTGTCTAGGGCTATATATATATATATATATATATATATATATATATTGACCCTGAAGATGAACAATGATGTTCGAAAGCGCTAGGTCATCGTATAGACAATACCTATTTCGAAACCATTTTCAAATAAAAAGTCTCATTAGAGAATATGAGAAAATTCAAAAGAAAATATGCAAGACTATGTTGTCTTTAATATTCAATACTATATGTTTAAAAGAACAGTTTCTGCCAAATTACACACACACACACACACACATATATATATATATATTTAAATTTGTTTTCCCCATCTTTATTGCCATATTTACCACGTTTTGCGACGTTGTACACGCGTGTACACGCACACACACACACACACACACACACACACACACATATATATATATATATATATATATATATATATATATATATGCATACTCACACTTTAACTGAGAGTAAAATCAAAAGCCTTCAATATTTACATTCTGATTTAAAAGTAAAGATGTCTGCCTAATATCCAGATTTTCAATACACTTTCGGACATTTACAAAATAGGTGTCACCTGACACTTGAAGCTTACAAAATTCTTTTTCTAATATATATATATATATATATATATATATATATATATATATATATACATACCCACAATATTATTTAGTTATTTTAGCATATTAAGCAAAAACATGTTAAAATCACTATCACACACACACACACACACACACACACACACACACACACACACACACACATATATATACACATAGGTTTTCACGTTGAGAAACGTCAGACTTGGTCAGTAGGTAGATGGGTAACTGCTTTATAGTACCAGGTACTATAAGCTTCGATGTGCCGGTAATGTAATTGACAATGGCACTGAATTGTTAATCGGAGAGCCGAGTTCAAATTTTCGTTGAGTTCTTTATATTCACTTACGCGCCAAAACCATTGGGAAAGGTATGAATGCATACCATTGGGAAAGGTATGAATTAACCTTTTCCGCATATAGGTTAATCCTCCCCGTTAATATTTTCTGGTTTTAAATATTAAACTATTTGGTGCTACAATTGCTATTATCATCACCCCCACCATTACATACCACATCACAATTACTATTGCCGTATTAGCCCACATTCACCATTAACGTAAATTACTCCTCTCTCTCCCAGCAAAATTAATACCACCGCATAAAAGACTAACAAGTATTACATATTGGAATTTCTACCATTTACATATGCGCAATCAACCAAAACAAGCAAATAACTGTTCACATATGTTTCTGTTTGTGTGATCTCCAGTGGGCGAACACGCGTGTGTGTGTGTCTACGTACGTCAATGGATGTACGGGCGTATATGTATGTTTGCGTAAATATGAGTGCCGTCACGACGACAAATTTTCCTCCCACTTCCATAAAAAATCCTAAATAACCTACATCTACATAAATCCAAAACTTTAAAAACATTTATCAGCTTGTCTGACGATCGCAAAAGCGTGAAACCCAGGTCCACAAACTCACATCAATCCAACTAAATATGTTAGCTCTATCACTGATATTGGGCGCTTTCCAATAAGTACCACGCATGAATATATATATATATATATATATATATATATATATATATATATATTTTGATGGACACTCCCGTCTTTCAGTTCAGTTATTATGCTTATATTTCGTATGAGACAACAATCCTAGACAGGATTTGCGAATAAATCCACACGAAGGGCATACTGAAGTGTTGACCCTCGTAGTGGTTGATGTATTAGCCCGAGATTTAGTGTTGGTTCTTAATTCTCTCATATGGTTGAGACGATTCTTTTCAAAGTTAGTTATACCTCGGTAGCAGGTATGTCTCCAGTTTGCTCGGTTTTCAACTGCAAGATCGAACTCCTCTATAGGAATGTTTACAGCAATTAAATTGTATTTAAGTTTATCCTTGAACCGTAACCAAGGACGGCTTACATTACGCTAACCATGAAAAAGTTGGCTATACTTGAGGATTTTCGGCATTCGATCATCACTCATTCTGGTGACATGACCAGCCCATCTGAACTGATTGCATCAGAAAGGACTCGATACCATCGATGTCACATTTAATTAAATGATCAGGGTTAGAGAATTTGTCCTGCTGTGTACAGCGTTTATATATATATATATATATTTGTATAACTCAATATATATATATAACTCAATATATATATATATATATATATATATATATATATATATATATATATATATATATATATATATAACTCAATATATATATATATATAACTCAATATATATATATATAACTCCATATATATATATATATATAACTCAATATATATATAACTCAATATATATATATATATATAACTCAATATATATATATATAACTCAATATATATATATATTTATGTAACTCAATATATATATATATATATATATATATATATATATATATATATATATATATATATATATATATATATTCTGTTACCAGTTATTTTAATAGATACAAGTTTTACTTTCATTTACCAGCCTGAATGCCCAAAACATTTCGTAGAATAATATGTCTCCTCCGACAGGAATCGAATGTGTATCTTACACGGAACTCTCATTTAACCTGACTAAGTCCATTTCATATATATATATATATATATATATATATATATATATATATATATATATATATATATATATATATATATATATATATATAAGTGGACACTGTGGCCAACACCAACTCCATGCTTGAATGCAGTTTTCAGGTCATGATGACTTGATGATTGCTTTCAAGTATAAAAAAATGGTTGCCACTGCGTGTTAGCCTATACCTGCACTTGTATATTTTTCTTTTTGCATTTGCTCTATCCCTGAAACTGACCACTTTTATCTATCTATCTATCTATCTATCTATCTATCTATCTATCTATCTATCTGTGTGTGTATGTATATATATATATATATATATATATATATATATATATATATATATATATATAGAGAGAGAGAGAGAGAGAGAGAGAGAGAGAGAGAATCAGGTTCACCCCAAGCAAGACAGTACTGCCACTAAAACGCAAGGGGTTACAGGGTGTGGAGGAATCAGGAGCCGAATCTTTGGTAATGAGTAGAATGAGAAAAGAGCGCCCAGGAGGACAGTAGATAGCGATTGGCATTGAATTACATTTTTGCAGATTAATGTTGGCTGGAATGCAAGAGTTCGGAAGGGAGTTCCGCAAGCGAGAGACGCGAGAATAAAACCTATTCAACCTAATTCAATTGTAAATTGATGTGACCTCGTTGTCATTCTAGTATTGCGTTGAAATTCATGCACACCAGGAACCATAGCAAAGAGCTCATCCGGACAATTACCATGAAAGTATTTATAAAAAAAGTCCCAAAGAGACAACCTTACGGTGGTGGCCAAGTGTCTGAAGCTGAGCTGCCAGATCAGGACCTATAATATTGCTGATTTTTCTTTGGAACTTATCAAGGGATATCCAGGTAAATCGCAAAAGCACCGACGATATATGGCGGCATTATTCTAAGCTTGGTCGAATGGTACACTTGTAGATACGCCAGATTGATTTAGGAGAGAAGAATTGTCTTGCTATTCATAGTGAACCGAATTTCTTAGCAGATGACCTAGCAATGGATTCCATACCGTCTTTCCAATTCATGTCAGCTGAGAACGTTAGCCCGAGAAGGCGCAATAAGTCACTTTTCTGGAGCAGAGCAACAGCCACGTTAATTGAAGTGAGAGAAAGAATTATCTCAGATGACTAATAGATAGAAGTTTAGTTTTGGAGGCGTTAAAATTGACAAGCCATCTTTTGCCCTAGTTAACGACGGCCTTAAGGTCGTTTTGTTTAACAGCTGCCATTTTGATTTTCTCAGACTAATCGGCATTAGTATCGAGGCATCCAGGCAAGCTGAAATGGTAGTGTCCTCATCGTAGATACCAAGTTGAGAGCTGATGTAATCGGGAAGGTCGTTAATGAAGATTAAAAACAGCGTAGGACCAAGCATGGAAACCTAAAGGCGCGACCAGCAGCGTTTTCCACCAGGCAGGGTATGAATAAAAGCTAATTGATCGTTCCTCTTTGTAAATTCTCGTAATGAAATAAATAAAATGATTGTTCCTCTTTGCAGCTTCTGTCCGTAATGAAAGTTCCTGAACGCGTTTGCCGTTATTGACGCGCTCGCAAAAATCGTTATAGACGACTAAGCAAATATTTCACTTGCGCATGTTAGGTCGTGATGTTGCGCGCATAATATTTCAGTAATCTTTGTTCTGATCGTAACTTTCCTTTCTGAATTTTTCGTCGATTTGGTCGTTTTTACTCTTTTTTATCTTTCATTTCCATTACTGGTCCAAACCACTCAAAGCAAACGTCGTATATTATTTTACAAAAGGAACTGATCTGTTGCCCTATGTGACCCTTAAGATTGTTATTAAAGATAAAAGTAAGCTCTTTGTCAAGATTTTGTCCAAATAGTCTTCTGGTTACCTTTGGGCCACTGGATTCTTGGTTTACTTGGGATTTCTCCAGGGTGCTGTTGCTCAATTATGGAATCCTGAACGCTGTGGGTGTATTCCAGATTCATAATCCCACCACTCGATTTACATTCTCCGATCGGAGAATTTCGTTGTTTGCACCAGCGTGCCTTATGTTATATATATATACACACACAAGGACTTGTACCCACAGAGATAAAACATATTTGAACAATATAAACGACATTTTTTTATACCTTTAGGAAACTTTCGGCCATAGCTTTTTCAAAGCTATTCGTTGGCTATATACAAATACAATCAAGACTCATTAATAATCTCCAAGAAATCACAGGGTGGTTTTCATTTGTGAAGAATTCTTAAAAGTCTTTTTTTATTGTCCACTGCTGTGTAGACTCAGGTTGTTTTCACTGCGTCTACACAGCATTGGACACTAAAACAAGACTTTGAAGTATTCTTCACAAATGAAAACCAACCTGTGATTTATTGGAGTGTTTGTATATCGCCAAATAATATATTTTGAAAAAGCGTTGGTCGAAAGAATCCTAAAGGTATAAAAAATAACGTTTATTTTGTTCATATATATATATATATATATATGTTCGTTGCTTGCTATGTTTAATGAAAGATGATTAATATAAAGGTTGCTGCCCAAATTTACATTATTATATATATATATATATATATATGAAGAAATATAGTCTTAAGGTGTGCTATATTTATGGGATAAAGTGCTCAATATCAGAGATAGCGCGTGTGTAATTATAAAAGTGAATATTGAAGTCAACACTTGGGGGCGACAGACTGTTTCATGCTAGACGCAATCGTTAGGCCTGACGATTGCGTCTAGCATGAAACAGCCTGTCGCCTCTAAGTGTTGACTTCAATGTTCACTTTGATATATATATATATATATATATATATATATATATATATATATATATATATATATATCAATAAAGACGAAAGGAAAAGTTATTTTAGCAGATCCGTTTTAACTGATGAATTTTATCAAGGAAAACGCAAGGATTTTATTTCGCAAATGTAAAATAAAAATATTGTTAGTTTTCCCTTTATTTATTTATTTACGAGACTCACATAAATAATGAACAGGTTAACTGAAAGGTTTCAGTAAATTATGAAGGATGCAATTAATATTTAAATCATTTTAGTGTGGGATAAATTTATGTATTATATATATTAAGTAGCAGGCTGTTATGGATTCAACAATTTTCTTTAATTTTTTAAAACATTTTTATAATTATTTATGTTGGCTTGGGATAGGAGCAATTCATTTAGGAATTGTGATATTTGAAAAAAAAAAAACTCCGCAGATTTATATTCTGCTAAGACTCGATAACGGAACTCTCGAGAATTTTCCGTCTTTTAAGAAGTGTGGCATTATTTAGATCAAAGTTTTGCTTAAATGTTAATTCTATGTATAACTGTAATTCGAATTCCAGTCAAATCTATCTTCTTCTCCCCCCAGCTATGGGTAAATAGCAGAACAGACTGGGTTCTATAGCCTTGGATGGCAAGTGGTCTACCATTGAAAAAATTGCACCCTAGAGTAGGAAATAAATCTGCCTCGTCAGTTATATATTGAAATACACAATTTTCTTTAATTTTTAAAAACATTTTTATAATTATTTATGTTGGCTTGGGATAGGAGCAATTCATTTAGGAATTGTGATATTTGAAAAAAAAAAATCTGCAGGTTTATATTCTGCTAAGACTCGATAACGGAACTCTCGAGAATTTTCCGTCTTTTAAGAAGTGTGGCATTATTTAGATCAACGTTTTGGTTAAATTTTAATTCTATGTATAACTGTAATTCGAATTCCTGTCAAATCTATCTTCTTCTCCCCCCAGTGGGTTCTATAGCCTTGGATGGCAAGTGGTCTACCATTGAAAAAATTGCACCCTAGAGTAGGAAATAAATCTGCCTCGTCAGTTATATATCGAAATACACATGATCGCCTTAGCGTGTATCACGCATGGCACATAACTGACTGATGTATAACTAATGCACTTGCTAAATTGTTGTGTATAAGATCCTTTCTGTATTCATAGTTGCGATTTTTTTATTTCTAAAATGTTCTCCAATATATTGTGAATGGCTGTCATTACAGTTCATTTGATAAATACCTGCTTCACAATAATTATTGTAATAGGTATTTTTTGTTCTGGTCATATCCATGTTAGTTTTGGAAGTGACTATAAATATTTTGATATTGTTAACATAAACTGTTTTGCATATTAGATGTTTGGGAACTAAGAGGTAGCATTATATGACTGTTTTATAGAGTTTATTTTCTTTGTTATAGTTGCTAAGAATGTTATTATCCATTTGCGGATGTATATTTGGTATGCCTTTCTCTTAGTATTGTGGATGAAATAATGAGAATGTTGGTGTTTTTGAAAGTGTTTCCTATGTATGTTTCTTCTTCAGATAGGAATTGGTGTGCAGATTGTTAGCCCTCTTAAATAGAACCGTGCCTTAAATTATTTATTAAAACCTACGAAGAATAATAGGGGTAGAGGCTTTGATAGATAAATAGAAAGAGAGCGAGAGAGGGATGAAAAGATTTGCATAATTATACATGATCAGAATAAGATAGATATATATGAAAGCACTGCCAGATAGATAGATAGATAGATAGATAGATAGATAGATAGATAGATAGATAGACAGACATGAACAGCCTAAGATACACAGATAGATAGATGGATAGATAGATAGATAAAGAGAGAGAGAGAGCGAGAGTGATGAAAAGATTTGCAGAATTATACATGATCAGAATAAAATAAATATATATATAAAACCACTGACAGATAGATAGATAGATAGACAGACAGACAGATAAGCAGATAGATACATAGATAGATAGGGATAGGTAAGGAAAATGTTTAAAGAATCTACCGCTATTATTATTAAAATCTACCAACAAGAATGACCTCATCAATTTTTATTCCCATCACTGCAACAGGATAAAAATTGGAACGATGATATTGAAACAACTATTGAGTCTGCTTGCTAGGAAAGTTGATTCACGATTTGAAAATATCAAAGAAAAGTCTGCAAAGCTATCGGCCCTGATGTGGTATCAAGGTTTCAGTAGAATTCTCACTATATATTCACACGTTTATTCTCTGTATGCATATCTGTAAATAGTTCCATGGTAATTGTTCTGTGGCGGTTTCCAGTTTAGTACCTCGACTTTATGCGCGATACTAGATTGGCTGCTGGGTCTCATCATTTTACTATTGAAATTGGTAGATATAAACAAAGTGCTATGCTAACAGTTTCTTCTCTCGCACTTGTGGAACTGTGTTCCGGCTTCTTGCTTTCCAGCCAAATATGATCTTCAAAATGTTAAAGGCAATGTCAGTCTTCATCCTATGTCTCTGTATTTTGCTCTTTTGTTCTCCTCTCTCCTCAAGAACGGTTTTCTCATATTCTTTCATAGTCAGTGTCTACTTAGGCCGTAGTGGATTTATTAATTTGCTTGGGTGAAAAGACGAAAAAAAACAAAACGTTCGTGTACTTCAGATGATCAGTATTTAGTGTGAGAGAGTCATCATTAGAATTGGCTGCCAAAAACGGAAATTGCTTATGATTCAACCCAGTCTTCGCTGTCTTTTTGTCGTGTTCCTTCGGCACAAATTCTTATCCTTCAGAATGTTAGTGATTTTGCTATCCCTCCCATACCACGTTCTGTATTCCATTCTCATAAGCTCGTTATGTAGGTTGCACGCTGTCTCACTCTGTTTATCTTGCCTTCGATACGTGCGTGTCAAATTTTCAAAGGACTCTTTCCTGATTGCATGTCCATAAAGTTTCAACTATTTCTGTCTGATTGTGAGTATAAGTTTTTTTCCCATTTTTTTCTTAAAACTGCTCAAATCCTCTATTGATGTTATTCCCAGCATCCTTCTGTAGAACCACATTTCTGTTGTCTCAAGTCAGTTGAAAAGGCTAGATGTAACTGGAAGTTCTATGCTAACAATTTTTCTATCGCACTTCTCACTTGTGGAACTCCCTTCCGGCTTCTTGCTTCCCAGTTAGCACTGATGAAATTTAAATGGCATGTCAATCGATTTCTTCTGTCTTCGTATTTCTTTTTCTTTTGTTGTCCTCCCTCCCTGATACTAGTTTTTCTCACATTATCTAAAACTCAGTACCCCCACCCATTGCGTCTTAGATGCTTTATTTCCTTGCTTGGGGCAAAAGAAATATTTACGTATGAAACAAAAATAAATAAATAAAAGATACGATAAAAGGGGTCAGGAGAAACGGGAGAAAAAAACAGCTATTAATAGTGAGTTTTTGTCCAGAGATAAATGCAAATTTATAGGAGAAAGAACGAAAAGAATAGGCGCGGCCAGGCTTGAAATTAACAAGATGTGAAAGTCAATTTCCAAAAGGTGTGTACAACTCTTGTTTCATATGATTGCGTGTGGATTTGTTTGGTAGTAGGGCGGTAAGAGGAAAAAGAAGGGTGTGGTCATTTATCTTGAGAACCGACCACACATTCAAGTCGTTATCACTTCTAAAACGGTACTACGTACCTAACGGTTTCTCTAGAACATTTATTTTATACCATTCAGATTTTAATTCGTTTTCTCTATACTCGATGGCAAAAGCCCATTAAGAACATTTTTTAAAAAATGACCGTTTTTAGTTATATATTATCAGTCAAGCATTTTCTTTAGCTATCCCTATCTATCTGGCAGTGCATTCATATATCTCTCTATCTTATTCTGATCATGTATAATTCTGCAAATCTTTTCATCTCTCTCTCTCTCTCTCTCTCTCTCTCTATCTTAGCCTGTTCATATCTATCTATCTATATATCTATCTATCTATCTATCTCACTTTCTTATATATATGTATATCAGTTTCTTCATATCTATCTATCTATCTATCTATCTATCTATCTAATGCAGTCTGTTCATATCTATATATCTATCTATATATCTATCTATCTCATGCAGTCTGTTCATATCTATCTATCTATCTAATGCAGTCTGTTCATATCTATCTATCTACCTATCTATTGTCTATCAGGCATTTTATATATATATATATATATATATATATATATATATATATATATATATATATATATATATCGCTCTCTTATTCTTTCGTTTTTTCTTCTTCCTTTCTGTTATCATTTCTATAAAGCAAGATTATTTAAAAAAATATAAAGCTTTATCGCATTTCATTCCCATTTTATCTTGTTTTTTTTTCATATTTCTTTCTGGTATTATTTCTAGGAGGGCAAGATTATTTTAAAATATAAATATCTATCGTATGCCATTCCCATTCTATCTTTCATTTTTCTTATTTATATTTGAACTTTCTTCAAACAGACATTTTTTTTAATTAAAATGTTTTTACGTAAAAGACAGACACAAAGAGATCCGGCTTTGCTGTTTCGACCAGTTGTTTCTGGAGTAATTATTTATCTTTCAGCTCTCTTTACGCGAACAATATTTTAAATATTTAAAAAAGTATTTTTGGCATATTTAAAAACTATTTTCTAGTGAATATGATTTTAAATATGTTTGGCATATATTAAGTTAATCTGATTTTAAAAAAATATTTCAAGTGAATAAGATTTAAAAATACGAGTTGTTTATAGAGTAATTAATTTTATTTGACCTTTCTTCAAACAGACAATTTTTTAATGTTGAAATCAATTTCAATGTTTTTTATAACCTAAACCATCAGTGACACAAAAAGTCACGGGTAGTCTAGTTTTGAAATATAAATCTTTACCGTATGTCATTTCTATTCTGTCTTTCATTTTTTCTTCTTTCTTTTCGTCATTATTTCGATAAAGATAGATTATTTTAAAATATAAATCTCTATCATATTTCAGTCCCATTCTATCTTTCATTCCTGTCTCGATAATCCTTTGTCAATATTTGTCTTTTCCTGTTTTTAACTTTTCATTTTAACTGAGATCCGTAGATGGATTGGGATGGCCAAGGACACATTGCAAAAGCTGGGCAGAGTATTGCGAGACAGGAGGATTTCTTTGGTAACAAAGAAACGAATACTGAGCTGTTACGTGACATCTCTCCTTCAGCGAATGTTGAACGATTAGCTCAAAGATGAAGAAGATACTCGAGGCGACAAATATGTGGTTCTACAGAAGGATGTTGAGGATATCATGGACCGAGCGTGTGAGCAGCGCTGTGATCTTAGAAAGGTTGCAAACAAGGAGGAGGCTTATACTTAATATCAGGAAGAGGCAGCTGAAGTTTCTGGGAACATAATGAGGAAGGAGGGCCTAGAGAATCTGATACTCATATGTCGAATAGAGGAAAAGAGAGACAAGGGAAAACAACGCGTGACATACGTGGCGGGCTTAAGCAAGTGGATGACAGAACGTGGTCAGAGGAAGCAGAGAGAAGGAACTTGTTGGGAGCTGAAAAGGATAGAGGGGGTTGACAGCTATGATCACCTACGTCCTAAAAAGGACATGGCTCCTAGAAAGAAAAAGGTTGTCTCTGTTTGCGTCTCTCGATTTCCTCCCTATCTATTTTATGTTTTAAATTCTTTTTCGTCACCATCTATAAAAAGCTTCCTGAATATAAAACCTTTTATTTTTATTTCTCTGAACGCACTATAAATGGTACTCAAATGGTACTCAAATGGTACTCAAATGGTACTCAAAATTACCAAATTATTTTTGAATAAGTAAAGATAAGAGGGCCTACTTTACATACACCGATACTTTTAGATATAATGCAATATTTTTTGAATGTAGAAGTGCAAGAGACATTTTTTTTTGTATGCTATGTCCCTTCAAAATACGCGGGATCACTGTTCTCCTCATCTTCGTATCCTTCAGAGCAATGTCTGAACCCTTTCTATCACTCGAATGCCATGTTATGACATATACAGAAACTCATTAAGTATGCTTTACACTACCTCTTTTGCGTTTGAATATGTCCTGGGAGTGTCAAAATCACCAAGCCATGTTTCTCAATATTTGTCCAGAAATTACGACTGTTGATTCCGATCTGTGGAAATGACCGCTAAGAACATCTTGACTCGAAGTTTATAGACAAATCCTACAGATTCCTGCTGGGTCTTCTTGTTAACATAGAAAAATATAACGTACGGCTTACGTAGATGGATTGAAACCGCCTTTTATCTATGAAAGAACATCGTTGTCTGTCTGGAACCGATTCCCTAATAAATAATACTAAAGCAGATGATTATCTATAAGAAGCAAGTTCTAAGTATTTCGTTGATGATTCAGTAAGACATCCTAGTAACGTCATTGGAGAACCGTTTTTCTCAGGTTGGCTATTCGTGTAGCGGGATGACTCCCTTACGTAGGTTATCTTTTTTATTTTTATTTTTTTTGAGGAGCAGCTTCTAGCAGTTTGTATAATTTTGCTTGGTAATGGTGATGTTAACTGTTTCCTTATAAGGCAACATTCGGCATTTATTGTATTTATTATCGGTAGAAATTTAGAAAGTCTTTCTATTTAAACGTGTTTTTCAGGCAAATAGGTTTCTTAATTCCAGTAACATTTATGGCCCTTTCTTAATAGAAAATAAACGTCGAGATAATCTCATTATTTCTTCTTCGAACTGTTGTAAAAGTTCTTTGTCATTATGTAGCGGCAGTCGACAAGGTTCAAAGACATACATATTTTATTCGCCGGACCCATTTTAATCATAAAAACGAGAAACTGGTTGGACACAGCTGACAGTTTAGATATTTCTGAATAAGTGTGATCATCTGTATGAAATGTCCTGATTTGACGATTTATGCTAATGTATTTGTTTTATAGCAATTCCAGGTGTTGGCTGAAACGACCCCTAGTGTCTTCTATTCTATGACCTATTTCCTTATCTTCTATACTAAATTTGTTAAAACCGATCCATATACCGAGGAATTTGAATTGTTTCGCGGTTACTAATTCCACATAGTGAAATTTTATAGTGAATTCAGGGAAGGCAACATCATTGTTTTCGTTCCAGTTCCAGATCATAATTTCTGTATTGAAAATATTTAACTTGACTCATATTTCTTGGAATACTTGATAGAAGATGTTGATATTTTTTATCTCATATGCTTAGCCATTCTTTCTGGCTATTCTTTAATACCTTGTTTGAGAACCATTTTGGTTTCAGTTTTCTTTCTGTCCGCTGTATCTTATATTTTTGCGTTAATATATTAACCTTGATAGGTCTTCGAATTCTCATCCGCATGATATTCGTATGAAATATCCTGATATGACGAATCCTGTTTAAGAACATGTTTTGACCTTTAGGCTAATGCATTTGTTTTATAGCAATTCCCGGTGTTGGGTGAAACGACCCCTAGTGGCGTCTATTCTATGATCTATTTTCCTTATCTTCAATACTAAACTTGTTAAAACTGATCCACACACCGAGTAATTTGAATTGATTAGTGGTTACTAATTCTACATAGTAAAATTTTATAATGGATTCAAGGAAGGTGATATCACTGTTTTCGTTCCAGTTCCGTATCATAATTTCTGTATTGAAAATATTTAACTTGACTCATATTTCTTGGAATATTTGATAGAAGACGTTCATAATTTTTATCCCATATGCTTAGCCATTCTTTCTGGCTATTCTTTAATACCTTGTTTGAGAACCATTTTGGTTTCAGTTTTCTTACTGAGTCCGCTGTGTCATCTTCGTTTTCATATATTGTCACGCTTATGTCCACTAAACATTAATCTTGGTAGGTCTTCGAATTCTCTTACGATAGTCTTGTCATATAGGTTGAATAAATGCAATAAGAAAATGAGTCCTTATTCCGAGTTTCTTTTAGTTATTATGCATTCACTGAACTTATTCGAATTCATATTGCATTTCTTAATCTTATTTTAATGTTAAATTTAGGACAATTGTCGTCAATGTATTCATTCCAATTCCAGATTATAGTTTTTTTTAAGGGTTTATCTAGAGTCCTCTTCTTGGAACACCTGGGAGAATATGCTTCAAGGTTATGGAAATAAACTTTGTGAATGTGGCAATATTATGGATAGATTGCATAATTCAGAAGCTGACAACATAATGAAAGGAAAGAAATATTCAAGTAATAGAAAGGTAAAATTGATTGGGAATCATATAAAAATCATTTTAGTCACACAGAGAAATGACAGATTAGATATTAAAAGAGGAATAAGGTTAAGATGACCTTAGGTCAGAACAGAGTGACAAGTAAATCTATGGGAGATAGAAAGGCTGTTCCATTTACGTGGACCGATTTTAAATGAAGTTTAAGCGTCTAATGATTTTTTTCTTTTTCTTTCAGATTTAACAGCTTAAGTGACTGGCAATTTCAAGCATGGAAAGATTAACAATCAAACAACGTGTTAAAGTTATACGAAAATGGATATTCAAACAGAAATATATTTCGCACATTTCGCGATTTTTTTGGTCAACATAATCGACAAAAATAGAGTGCCGTTGGAAACGATGTAACATTGTTGTGGAGAGGTTCAATTCCTGCGCGCGACGATGAATAGAGGTGTTTGGATTTTCGGCCATATTCTCCTGCACTGAAGCAATGTTTTCAGCTGAACGGCGTAAACGAGCACGCAGTCGTGTTTCACATCTGCCACCGACCCAGTTTGTTTGAATTTACGAACAATTTTTCCAATTGTACTCTTAAAACTTTAAGTTATTAAATCTGAAAGAAAAAGAAAAAAAATCATTAGACGCTTAAACTTAGTTCACATTTAAATTGAGTCCAAGTTATAGGAACACTTTATTTTAAACATAATCAAGGAATCGTGATGTGTGTGTGAAAATCTGAGGTTGCGATAAAGTAATGTGAAAAGGTCTTCCCTTTTTTATTGTCTTATCAAGTAGATTAGAAAATATTTACGGCAGGTGTAATGTTTAGCAAGCTTGTCTAGCAAGAACAATTACTACTGAGTAGTGAGATTCACAATGGGTGCTCCATTCTCTCGGCCTTGTGCCACGCTTGGAACATCTTTAGGGCTGGCGTAATGTTTAGCAAGATTGTCTGGCAAGAACAATTACTACTGTGTAATGAGATTCTCAATCGGTGCTCTATACTTTCGGCCTTGTGCCACGCTTAAAAAATCTTTGGGGCTGGTGTAATGTTTATCAAGTTTGTCTCGCAAGAACAATTACGACTGAGTAATGAGATTCTCAATCGGTGCTCCATACATTCGGCCTTGTGCCACGCTTAGAAACTCTTTGGGACAGGTGTAATGTTTAGCAAGCTTGTCTTGCAAGAACAATTACGACTGAGTAGTGAGATTCTCAATTGGTGCTCTATTCTTTCGGCCTTGTGTCACGCATAGAAAATCTTTAGGGCTGGTGTAATGTTTAGCAAGCTTGTCTCGCAAGAACAATTACGACTGAGTAGTGAGATTCTCAATGAGTGCTCCATACTTGTGCCACATCTGAGCTACGAATACCACTATATATTCAGGAGACGGTAAGGATAGTTATGCAGATGCGGTTGTAGCAAACATATTTCGGACTTGAAAACCACTTAATACAAAGGAATGGCCAGAAATAGCGCAAACCAGCACTCGGATATTCATTAAAAGTTTGATGCTGACAGAAATCATTTTAGACATATCGGGAGTTAGCTGCTGAAAGTAATAGCCTGAAGCACACATCCGTAATATTAGCCGCTAGCTCGTGTGTTTAAAGAAAACGCCAGGTGTGCAAAGATAGATACCAAATTCTATAAGATTATAACTCTATAAATTAACGCCAGGAGATACCAAAATCAAATAAGTACAAAAATCTAAAGATCTGGGAAGTGTTTTAACAGAGGACGGAAAGTGTGACACTGAAATCAGAATAGTCATTGGGTTAGCCGAAGATGTATTTAAAAAGCTAAGCAGAATATTAAGAAACAGCAAAATTGCGTTAGCAACAAAGACATGTGTACTGAACTGTTACGTGATATCTATCCTCCTATATTGCAGTGGATACTGGACAATTTTCTCAAAGATTAAGAATCAACAGAAATGTGCTTCTGCAGAAGGATGCTGAGGATGTAGAATGTAAAGAAAATCGAAACAAAAAGTAGATCTTTACTATACATCAAGCAGGGGCAGTTTAAAACTTTTGGAACATATAATGAGGAAGGACGGTTTGGTAAATTTGATGCTCAAAGGAGATTGACAGCAAGAGGGAATCTGAAAACAGAGTATAATATACTTTATGAGTATGAGTAAATGGATGCCGAAACTGAATTTAGGAGAAATAATGAAAAGTCAAAATGTATTAAGAGCTATAAAGGACAGGAATTTCTGGAGAGCCATGATCGCGTACGTGCTGAGGTATATGGCGCACAAAGAGGAGAGTGACATGGTTGGCTGCTATAACCAGGATCGGTCTGAAAAATTCAACTGGATTGAATGGTGGCCGTGACAAATGTTGAACCTGAGTGGTATTACACACTGGGGGTAACGTGATGTACCTATAGCTCATCTTCCGCGAAATTATGTTACAGAATGCCTTTACCTCTCTCTAGGGACCGAAACTTGTATTTCTCAGTTGCTTTGAGACTCAGCGAGATTAGAGTTACCGATTTCCAAGTATGTCCTCGACGATTTCATGGCCCACTGACTTCAGGCGTTCTACAGCAATATCACAAAGTATTATTTTACCGCTGTTCTTCACACTATACAAAGCCGGGGACCTATATTGGACAGGGTTGTTTTATGACAGGACAATTATAAATTATGACGATAGATCGAGAGATAAGATGGATAACGCTTGGACATAAACATAGGACGTTTAAATTTGAAGTAGTCTGGAAAAGCATCGTCTAGGGACTTTTTTCCACAAAGCAGTGGAGCTTGGGAGGAAACTCGGAACAGAACTTACTCTCTACCCCTGTTGTACAAAGATGGCTCACTCTTGTGTACATGCAATCACGAGTCTTAGCTGTAAAGCTTTGATTGGTTGGAACAAGAGGATATAACGCCTCAGTACATTTTCCATGGAAATAGCGATAGAGTACCAACAGGCTTCCGATATTGCGTCTGTGAGAAAAGGATTAATATCTGCTCGACGAGTATCCAAATGTAAACAAATGAAGTCACACATTATGAAATGGACAAAGTCCGACAATTATTTAAAGATATTTTTATGTATATACATTCTTTTTTTTTTATAGATACAAATATTTAAGTAAATGCTCTGTTTATAATAAACAGTATTAAACAAAATTTACCGGCCTAAATGTCCGAGAAAGTTTCATAGAAAATATTCGTCCTCCGACAGGAATCGAACCTGTATCCTATACATAACCGTCATATACACGTCGAGCAGATATACGGAACCGTCATATACTCGTCAAGCAGATATGAATGTACGTGAGAGAATCATATAAGATTGTGGTTTGAAAACAGTAAAATCGACCTTGCTAATCGAACGCTCCTCCGTGGCGAAATCGGTAAAAGCACGACATGCTAGATGACGATGCTGTATAGGATAGAGTTTCGATTCCTGTCAGAGGTCGAATATTTTCTATGAAAATTTCTCGGACATTCAGACCGGTAAATCTTCTTAATACTGTTTATTATAAACAGAGGATTTACTTAGATATTTGTATCTATAAAAAAGAATGTTTAAACATAAAAATGTCTTCAAATTTCAACATATATAAACTTCTGCGTGATGTTTTTATTTCCAATTTGTAACATCTTGGGATTTTTCTCTTACTGATAAACATATATTTGTCTTCCTGCATTTGATGCTTAGTCCTTCCATCTCGCTTTATTTTTACTACCCTGTCTAGGAGGTCCTGTAGTGTCTTCTGCGTATCGTATATTGTTAAGATTATGCGCACCTATAATAAATCCTGGTACGGTCTCCAGTTCTCTTAGGATAGTGTCGATTTAGGGTTTGGACAAACCCGATGAGAAGGCACATCCATGTCTCATGCCCTTTTCTATTTTATGTACCTACTCACATCAATTTCTATCTGTACGCAGTCAGTTTTCTCCCAGTAAAATTTCTGGAATGATCTAAAATCTTTCTTCCAATAGATCTGGTTTTTCTAGTAGTTCAAATAGATACTCGTGTCGTCCCTTGTCAGGTGCACTACACCTGACCGATACCCGCTTCCTGCTCTCTATATTTCCCCGTAAACAATAAAAAAATCAATGTGAATTTCTACAAGATTATTCTCCTTGGCTAGAAAAGATCATATTACAAGTCGTACCTCAATGCTACTTCATAAGTTTACGGTTGCCATCTTCTTTCTTATGATGTTACATGCGCATGCGCTTATTACTAAGAATACCAATGTATCTTAAGTTTCGGACATCAGTCGTAATATCATTTTTGCCGTAATGAAACACTTATGACATGTGTCTGTTATTCCAAGATGAGTTATTGTAACTATTTATATTATTTACATTGCTCAGACTATTGTCCTCGTCTTTATTGTCATATTCACGACGTTTTCGGCCGTTGGACGTTTCGGTCTTTTTCAGGATCTCTCTATATTTCTGAGATGATGTATTGTAACTATTTATATTATTTACATTGCTCAGACTATTGTCCTCGTCTTTATTGTCATATTCACGACGTTTCGGCCGTTGGACGTTTCGGTCTTTTTCAGGATCTCTCTATATTTCTGAGATGATGTATTGTAACTATTTATATTATTTACATTGCTCAGACTATTGTCCTCATCTTTATTGTCATATTCACGACGTTTCGGCCGTTGGACGTTTCGGTCTTTTTCAGGATCTCTCTATATTTCTGAGATGATGTATTGTAACTATTTATATTATTTACATTGCTCAGACTATTGTCCTCGTCTTTATTATCATATTCACGACGTTTCGGACGTTGGACGTTTCGGTCTTTTTCAGGATCTCTCTATATTTCTGAGATGATGTATTGTAACTATTTATATTATTTACATTGCTCAGACTATTGTCCTCGTCTTTATTGTCATATTCACGACGTTTCGCCCGTTGGGCGTTTCGGTCTTCTTCAGTATATCGCTATATTTCTGAGATGAGGTATTGTAACTATTTGTACTATTTACATTGCTCACACTATTGTCCTGGTCTTTATTGTCAGATTCACGACGTTTCGGCCGTTGGACGTTTCGGTCTTCTTCGGGATCTCTCTATATTTCTGAGATGAGGTATTGTAACTATTTACATTGTTCGGAATATTGTTGTCATCTTGTCATATTCATGACGTTTCGGCCGTTGTACGCTCCGATCTTCTACAGGATCTGTTTATATTTCTGAGATGAGGTACTGTAACTATTGACACTATTTACATTGTTCGGACTGCTGTTTTCATCTCTATGACACAAACGTCCGAAACTTTGCGAATGTGACAATAAAGGCGAGCACAACTGTACGAACTATGTACATAGTGTAAACGCTTATGACGTTCAAAACCTACGACAGTATTTGTCCTTATCTAAAAGCAGTTCGTCAAAATCAAAGTATGTTATTTATTTTGTTGTGAGAATATTTTCTAGCCATAAGTATGCATCGGCTGAATACATATCCACACTCACCTGTATCCTATAAATTGTTTCTGGGATGCAGTCCAGAAAATTATATCTAAAATAACGCTTCATATTTTTTCATCCTGCAGCTGCCGATGTAGTAATTGAATGTCACTATTATTGGTATGTTAATTAATATTAGTCGTTACTTTATAAGGAAACACTAAGCATTCACTCACCGATCAGCCAATACTACTGTCGGTCGAAATTTATAAAACCTTTATCTTAAAATAATATTTCAGGGAGGAAGTAGACCCCCATCATTTAGGGAATAGGTATTAATACCGACTGAACTTGAGAAGAGGCTTCTCAAATCCAATCGCTTGTTAATACGCATTAGAATCTCGATTGCTGTTTCCTTCCTTGCCTTTTCTTTATTGTAGGGTGGAACTTTAGCATCTTGATTTTTGTCTTTATCTCTTCAGCTCTTTTAGTTGTTATGGCTTTTGAAATTACTCGAGTGATGTTCTTTTTGTTATCTGGTAGAGTTCTTTGGGATTCTTTGACGCCAGTCCAAGGGTGTCGATTAAGGATGGTTCTCGCTGAGACGAGACTTATATGCTTCATTCGCTCGAAGCTATTTTTGACCATCGATCTGAGAAAGCTGCTGTATATATCCGACAGTTTAGATATTTCCAAACGAGTTTAATGTATGACATTAATATTACAGTCTCGATCTGACGAGGCTATTTAAGAAAATGCTTCATGTTTTGGTTTTGTAGCAACTTGCGGTGTTGGGTGAAACTATTTCAAGTACAACTTTCAATTTCCTCATCTCTGGTAATAAATATGTTTTAACAGATCCATACCCAGAGGTATTTGAATTGTTTAGAATTAACTGATTCCATATCCTCTATTATAAGAATTCAATGTCACTGCTTCCATTCCAATTCCAGATCATTAGATCTGTTTGTGAAAGCTTTCTCTTGAGTCCTATTTCTTGGACTATTTGGTAGAAGATGCTGATTTTTTCACCATCCTTGTCGCAACTATGTCATAAAACATCATCTATTGCAATAAACAATGTCTTACTGCCGGCATAGCTGTTTGTTTTTTTAAAAATCGGAATCATATCAGCTTATGTGCGAAATGAAAAAGAAACTGGGACCAGAATAGGAAAACTTTCAAAACTATAAAAACAAGCCACCGGAAACTATATATTAATGGTGAATTTAATGCCACCTATACTGCTTTTGAATGCCACTGTCCATTTGAATGGAAGAAGATATCATCCCTTAAAACAGTAGTCTCGAACACAATGGGTTTAGTTTGGGTCGGTTTTGTTTTACGGCATATCAACAGCAATGGGTTGTTTAATGCCGACAAGATTTTTATTGCTGGTGATATTTTTGTCTAAATATGTATAACTGGTAATATTTTTTCGTCAAAAATGTATTGGTGGTAATATTTTTTATTCAAAAATGTATTGGTGGTAAAAATTCATTGCTGGTACTAATTTTTAATAAAAATGTATTACTGGTAATATTTTTTCTTCAAAAATGTATTGCTGGTAATATTTTTTCTTCAAAAATGTATTGCTGGTAATATTTTTTTCTTCAAAAATGTATTGCTGGTAATATTTTTTATTCAAAAATGTATTGCTGGTAATATTTTTTATTCAAAAATGTATTGCTGGTAATATTTTTATTAAAAAATGTATTTCTGGTAAAAATCATTGCTGGTAATATTTTTTAACAAAAATGTATTGCTGGTAATATTTTTTTCTTCAGAAATCTATAGCTGGTAATATTTTTTATTCAAAACTTCATTGCTGGTAATAATTTTTTACAAAAATGTATTTTTTTTCTTTACTGCATTATTGCGCGATATATCCGGCATTTAAAATATATTTTTACACTTTCAAGGCGTTTTGACTCTAGTTTGGAGTTAACTATTTACCCATGGCTGGGACCATAACAGGTGCTACCACCCCGGGTCAGGGTGTACCTGGGAACACTAGTAATTAAGAGGTGGTTCCGCGCTCCTCAAAACCTCCTGATCAGAGGCCTTGTTGTCGGATGTTGTTTATCGTCTTACCCAAGACGCAAACACAATGGGAAACATTTGTTAACCTTTTGTTACTCAAAAACTTACCCCATCCTAAGTACATACTTTGACCGGCCCACGAAACACCGAATCACGTGGCATAGCCCGAGTGAAGTAATCAACAAAATCATAGACTTCATCATATCGGATTCTTGGCTCGCTCAGGTAATTTGTCACAGATGTCAGAGTTTCTAATTCCTATTTTGAATCTAATCGTGACAAAAAGTACGAAAGTAAGCAACAAAATATCCCGTTATCACTAACATGCAACACGAACGACAGATAGGCATAATATCCAAACGCTAAAAAATAAAAAAAAATATGAGTTCAACATTGATGTCGCTACATCTCGACCAGAACAACATAGATTATTCAAACAAAGTTATTTCATCCGCTTGAGCCGAAGCACATGATCTACTTCTTAAAATATCTAAACGGGAAAAAAGATACTCACGTGTGTCGGCAATATTGATTGGCAAAGAGTGATACAAGAAAGAAATCAGCGGAAAAGAAAGAACAATTTCAGGGAGAATGTAAAGCAATTAAGAAAGAAAATAAAATAAATAATTAATACACAAAGCAACAATATCTCCGACAAATTGGAAAACTAATTAAGGAAGCCAAAAATCATAAAAACTTTTTATGAAATGTGAGAGAAAACGAAAAATCGTGAAAACATCCTCCAATCGAAACCAAAAGAGAAGAGATGAATAATGAAAAAAAAGTGGCTGGATATTTGATTCACGTACATTTGGCCGACGAACATTTGACCGACGTACATTTGACCGACATACATTTGGGCGACGTACATTTGACCGACGTACATTTGGCCGACGGACATTTAGCCGAGAGACATTTGGCTGAGAGATATTTGGCCGAACGAACATTTAGCCGAGAGACTTTTGGCCGAACGAACATTTAGCCGAGAAACTTTTGGCCGAGAGACATTTAGCCGAGAGACTTTTGGCCGAACGCACATTTAGCCGAGAGACATTTGGCTGAGAGATATTTGGTCGAACGGACATTTAGCCGAGAGACATTTAGCCGAGAGACATTTAGCCGAGAGACATTTGGCCGAATGCACATTTGGCCGAACGCACATTTGGCCGAGACATTTGGAATGACGGACATTTGGCCGAGAGACATTTGGTCGAGAGACATTTGGCTGACGGACATTTGGCCGACGGACATTTCACGAAAAATACAACTAAACATATTAACAAGCAACACAAAGTATTTTAATTAGCAGTATTATAATATAGAATAGGACTAATAATTACCATCGAATTTCAAGTGATTAAATTAATAAATCTAAAGTTAAAAGTTTTCTTATATCAAAATCTGTTTATTGAAATTAGTATTTTAAAAATATTTAAGTGTATTTGGGTAAAAAGTAGCACCTAATTATTTAAATTCGTGTTTAAGAGTAAGATAAAAAAAGCTAGTTCATCCCTTTAAGATAATGATCATTAAAAGTGAAACTGAAAGATCTTTCATATCATAAAAGCTTAAGATATTTGCTGTAGTAAAATGTTCTTTTTCTCAAAATGCATATCATCTTACAGCAATTGAAATTAAATATAATATATACAGGAAAGATTAAAAAAGCCTGTAAAAAAACGAAAACTTATAAATCAATACAGTAAATAAATATAAATATAGATATATTTAGCACATTACAATGAAGAGTGTGTCCGAATACCGAAAAAAAAAAAAAAACTAAAAAACAAAAAAACACTTCTTTACATTTCATCTCTGACGACACTCAGGTGAATATAGCCGCAAAGTTAAAACATGGATCCAATATAATGCTTTCTGTCTCCAAACATAAACAATAACGGGTCTAATAGCAAAGAAAGATATAAAAAATTAAAAAAAAATAATTAAGCAACACCTTACATAGAATCTGAAATTTTGAAATTATCGGAACGTCCTCCCGAATTTAGAAACAATTTTTTAGATTTCATGACGGAAGTCTGGAATCAGAGAAGCGTTCCCCAAATGCCGGATATATCGCGCAATAATGTAGTGAAGAAACAAAAATGTAATCCGCCAAGACCCTCACATACACAGGGGAAACTCAATAAAAAAATATATCTATATATAATTAACCAAATATATTTTTAAAGTATTTTGTTTTTAATGTCCATAAACAAGTGCCTTGCAGAGTTACCTCCCTCGAACCTGTGAAACAATTTCTCAGTATGGCTTTTGATATTGGTGGGCCGGCCAAAAGTTTTATAAATCTGGATACTGAAAAGACTACGTTAAAAAGAAGAGTATAAATAGGACAATTGGAGGCCCATGTTTAAACATTCACATCAAAAGCTAATAATAGTGAAGGGTACACTTATGCCGTTATTTTTATGTCATGGTTAAAATGTATCTGTAAATAATTCTTCTATATCATAACGTTGGATCTTTCTGTCAAACGTTCAACCATAATATCTTCTTTTTTTGCTTTGGTATACAGTGAGGCGATTCTGAACGAATTAGATAATCTACAAAGATACTTCTAGATTTTTCTACTTTCTGGCAATCCAGTCAACTGTGATCTTCAAAGATGTAAATGCAATGTCAATGAGTTATCTCCCGTCTTCTTAATTCATTTTCATTGATTATTCTCTCTAGTTAATGTCTTTCTTTTTATCATATTCGTTCACACTTAAAAACCTTTTACATCTTAGTGGCTTTACTGTCGTGACTGGGGGGGGGGGGCGGAAAGTTAAATAAAAATTAGTTTAAGACAGGTTTCTCACCACGCTTATTCAACATATACAGTGAAGCGATCCCGAGTCCTACCTGGATTCAATAATGGCGACCACAATCTTAACAACATAAGATATGCATATGACAGTGCTGATAGCAAACACTGACAGGTGACCACAAAAACTTTTAGAGTAGATAGGGAAAGAAAGCCTGAAATAAGTTGTAAACGTGAATTGTAAGAAATCAGAATCTATAGTTGTTAGCAAAAGGAAGAGTTTAACATGACAATTACAAGTTGGAGATACAAAAATCAACTAAGTTCAAAAATGTAAATATCTGAGAAGTGTTTTAAGGGTGGACGGAAGTGTTACACCGAATCCGAAGGAGCATTTCAATAGCGTAAGATACCTTTTAAAGACTAAGCAAAGTATAAAGAAACAGGAAAATATCGTTAGAGTCAAATATTAATTGTATTGAACTCTTACTTAATATCAGTCCTCCTGTATGGTAGTGAATGATGGACAATCTCCTCAAACATGAAGAAGAGACTTGAAGCAACAGAAATGTGGTTCTCATCAATACCAACGTCCTTCGACATCCCTATGGTTGGTCGAAAATCCATTAACAAAACCTTTCTGTTCGGTTCTGTATTGCTGGCTCCAGATCCCCGATGTCCAACCCTGAGTCCCGAGCTATGGTGTCTATGAAATGTTCGTGAGAAGTGACTTCCAGATAGGATGCCGTATGAGTAAGGATGAGACGATTTTCCTGTCCACTGCCTTAACCGGTTATTGAACTCACACTATTTGGGTCCTGCATAGTGGATAAAGGCGCTAGTTATAACAGCCAGAGGAACCAAAGAGTGTGAGTTCAATACCCGGTTAAGGCAGTGGAGAACTTTGAGAGGAGAATTAACAGGAGATAACTGATAACTGGCATCCATTAAAACATGGCACGTGGAACGAAAACAGTCTACCCCAGTGAGCGAAATAAAGGGTTCAGTTGGACATTCCAAACACCTGAAGAAGGCCGGAGCGTACAACGACCGAAACGTTGTAATAAATATGGCGACAAAGATGAGGACAATAGTCTGAATAATGTAAAATAGTGTACTCTTTTAGCACTCATCATATTATAAGATTTATTTTACTTTTCTGGAAGTAATTTTAATTTTGAATTAAACATCCAAGATTACATTGAATGCAAGTCGAGCTTTGTGTTGGGTGATGTTTTATCAAGATAAGATTTTTTTGCTGGGAGGGGCGGTGTTGGTAGAATGTTTTAATGTAAGGACTCATTAGTAAACACTTTCCTATTTAATTATCTCCATCGTACGGTTTTTTCTTTTGCTAATATCATAAAATGTGAAAGTTTGATTATCTAAATATTCAACGGGACCAACAAACCTTTTGCCAAGTTTTGCTATCCTCGATGTGTTTTGTGCCTTCAACCTGTTTTCGCTTGGATTGGCGACTGCTCGAGTTTCTCTTGCAAGGGGAGGCATCAAAGCCTTTTATTTTCAAATTCATCTGTTTGACATCTTCAAGAAACAGAATTTATCACTCAGATTTCGTTAGCCACAAAATTAAAAGGCTAACCGGATGTTTATACGAAACCGTTGAAATTCGGAAAAACATATTTTGCCTTTGCTGAAAATTAGCATTAAAAGAGATATGCGCCTTCAAACTTGAACACCCCGACTTTCTGACGAAAACGTCGTAACCCTTATTATCTGATATGGAAAAGCTTGTATGATTTTTATGCTATGGATACTCAAATTTTACAAGCCTTCGAATAAACAGTCTGACTTCTTGAATATGGTTGCTTTACAGAGTGTTCCCTTAAGATGTATACACTCTTTTTTTTAGCTCCTCATATCATAAGGTTAAGTCATAAGTATTTTAGTCCTAGGTATGACTAGAAACTACATGAAGGATCATGACATCAGAGCATTCGTAACCATTTTTCACTATGTTCATTACAAGTCCCTACTCCGAATTTGTTATTTCACTCTCTCCCTCCTTCCCTACTTAAAATGTATACACTCTTTTTAGCACACATCATATTATAAGATTAAATCATAAGTATTCTTTTTTAGCTCATCAGGTTAAGTCATAAGTATTTTGTCCTACATTCGGTATCATGGCATCTGAAAAGGAAGTTAAAGATTTTGATGTATGTGGAACCACCTCTTAAATACTGTTGTTGCCAGGTTCAATCAGACCCAGCGTGTTAGCCCCTGTTAGGTTACCAACTATGGGCAAATAGTGAATTCTCAAACAAGAACAAAATACTGTGAAAGTATAATACATGTTCATAGTAAAAATACCAGTAGTACGTATTTATTGTAAAATAATCAACTGCACACCAATCAATATAAAAGATCTTTCATTACGTTAATCCACACAATACCCTACAATTTCTTAAATCAAACTTTATTCCAAAATATAACTTCAGCAAAAAATTAAACGCACATATCACAGCTTCTCATAATGATAACACATGTATATGCACAAAAGCTGAGTATCATCTACCATGTATTCAATTGTGAAAGTAGAATAACAAAATGACAACTTAAAAACCACATATCACCTCCTATAGTAAGTATGTCTACAGAAACATGTATATGCACAAAAGCTGAATATCATCTACCATGTATTCAATTGTAAAAGTAGAATAACAAAATGACAACATAAAAACCACATATCACCTCCTGTAGTACGTATGTCTACAGAAACATGTATATGCACAAAAGCTGAGTATCATCTACCATGTATTCAATTGTGAAAGTAGAATAACAAAATGACAACTTAAAAACCACATATCACCTCCTATAGTAAGTATGTCTACAAAAACATGTATATGCACAAAAGCTGAGTATCATCTACCATGTATTCAATTGTGAAAGTAGAATAACAAAATGACAACATCAAAAAACAACATATCACCTCCTATAGTAAGTATGTCTACAGAAACATCTATATGCACAAAAGCTAAGAATCATCTACCATGTATTCAATTGTGAAAGTAGAATAACAAAATGACAACTTAAAAACTACATATCACCTCCTATAGTAAGTATGTCTACAAAAACATGTATATGCACAAAAGCTGAGTATCATCTACCATGTATTCAATTGTGTTTGTAGAATAACAAAATGACAACATAAAAACAACATATCACCTCCTATAGTAAGTATGTCTACAGAAACATCTATATGCACAAAAGCTAAGTATCATCTACCATGTATTCAACTATGAAAGCAGAATAGCATGTTTCATATATTTATTACTTTAAATCCCCCAATAAATTAAATTTTAGCATTAAATGATCCATAAGGATGTTGATATGACGTTAAAAAACCAAACCAAATCAAATCATAAGTATTTTATGTTTCTGGGAGCCAATTGTAATTTTTAATGTGTCATCCAAGCTAAACGTTCCTTACATATATCAGTCAATTGAATGTCATACGTGAGACATGTTTGGGCGATTATGTCTATTCGATTCATGACTGGGCAGAAGATTAGAAAGATTTTCTCACCGTAGGTTGTCATTTGTTTCTGTGATAGACTGGTTGCCAACCAAGGCTATAGGACCCAGTCTGCCCCTGCAATTCAACCCATAATTGGAGGTGGCGGGATCTCTAGACTGGTTTAAATTCAGAGGTTTCCTTCTAGAATGGTTACCAACCAAAGCTATAAGAACCAGTCTTACCGTCAATTTAACACATAGCTAGGATTATCTCCAGTCTGGTTTGAATTCATAGATTTCTTTCTTCTTGATTGGTTATCAACCAATGCTATAAGACCCTGTCTGTCATGCTATTCACTCAATAGCAGCGAGTAGTAGAGATAGATTCCTTTTACCACGGCTAGTTGATTGGAATGAACTCGACTGGTATTCGAACTTCACTCTCTAATTTTTCATTCCAAGTCTTTATCCATTTCACCGTACACAATTCCTATAAATATATAATAGGTGATATAAATGGCTTTCATACGTCAATGCTGAACGCAAAACTCATTTCCAATGATAAATCTGCACAGAGGACTGATAAACATAATCTTCAAGGAAGAAAAGTAATATTTGTACCTTGTTGATAGGTCTCAAAATGTTTTCCCCGTCTTGTGCTTATCTATATTATTTTAACCACACCAACAGTCCATAGGTTTCTTCTTTATACTTTTGGTCTGCCCAATTTCAATCACAATGCTTGAGTCGACACGATGTATGTTTAGGCTAGTCCCAACGTTAATGCCTATAACGGCATCACAGGAAATTACTCGAGAGCTCTAAATTTTCTGTCTATTGTATATGCTTTTTGTCCATATAATTCTCCTTCACATTTGGGTTATTCAGGAATCTCTCTTGTTGATATTTCGGTGCAGCTTTGTCCCTCTTCTATTACTGTAGTTGCTCTCTCAGTTTACATTCCACTGGAAGGTTCGTCGCTACCACAGTCGGCACTTGGGTATGTTTTGCAGATTTCTTTTACTGAATTATTGGTAGTTATATAGTCGGTTTGTATTTTTTTCTGTTCTCTTCCTGGTCTACTTCATGTCCATATACGCATTCGATGTTCTTGAAAGCAGGTATTGGTTACTACTTGATCATTCGCCATTTTTCTTTACGTTCATTACAAGTCCCTACTCTAAATATGTTATTTCCCCATCTCTCTCGGTGCCTACTTTGCCATTCAGGTTTTCCATGACGATTGTACTTTCTCGCGATTTGCAATGACCCATGTCGCTTGTTAGCAGTGAAATTAGTTGCCACTCTCACTGGTGCACCTGAAACATTCGAACAAGTTTCTTTTCTGTCTATATTTTTGAGATGCGGTATTGTAATTATTTACATTATTTACATTATTCGGACTATTGTCTTCATCTTTATTGCCATATTCACCTTCAACGTCTGTCTATATTTCTGAGATGAGGTCTCGTAATTACATAGATTATTTACATTGTTTGAACTGTTGTCCTCATCTTTATCGCCATATTCAGCTTCAACATCCGTCTATATTTCTGACATGACGTATTGTAATTATTTACATTATTTATATCGTTCGGACTATTGTCCTCATCTTTATTGCCATATTCACTTTCAACTTCTGTCTATATTTCTGAGATGTGGTACTGTAATTATTTACATTATTTACATTGTTCAGCCTGTTGTCCTCATCTTTATCGCCATATTCAGCTTCAACATCCGTCTATATTTCTGACATGACGTATTGTAATTATTTACATTATTTATATCGTTCGGACTATTGTCCTCATCTTTATTGCCATATTCACTTTCAACTTCTGTCTATATTTCTGAGATGTGGTACTGTAATTATTTACATTATTTACATTGTTCAGCCTGTTGTCCTCATCTTTATTGACAGATTCACCTTCAACATCCGTCTATATTTCTGACATGAGGTATTGTAATTATTTACATTATTTATATCGTTCGGACTATTGTCCTCATCTTTATTGCCATATTCACCTTCAACTTCTGTCTCTATTTCTGAGATGAGGTATTGTAATTATTTACATTATTTAAATTGTCCTCAAGGACACATGACCCAGTGGATAAAAGCGTTGGTTGAATCCACAAAGAGAGTTCAATACCTGGCTACAGCTGAGGTGAACAAAAATCTTGGAGAGTTGTGTTAAAGGGACAGAAATGAGTTAAAGGGTGATAACTGATACTTCGAGATCTGGAAGAGGCATGGCACGTGGAAATAAAACAACCTACCCAGTGAGCGAAAGAACGGGTTCACTTCGAAATTCTAGTCACTTGAAGAAAGCCAGGGCGTACAATGGTCGAAACGTCGTGAATATGGCAACAAATGTGAGGGCAACAATCCGAATAATCTAAATAAGTTGCTTTTTCTTTCGATGAATTTTAGTGTAAGTAAACAAATTCCTTCTGACCAATTTCCCACTGTCCGTTCTTGTATGCCTAATGAATGAACTAATTTTATTTTTTTCAATAAGTTAAATCTTCAAATACATTGCATGAGATTTTTTTCAATAGACCTCAATACAATTTAACTGGTTGATTTAATTTTTATGGCGTCTCAACGCTTTACACGTTATTTAAAGCCAGAAAATAGTTTACTTTGTAAGAATTATTTGGAGATAATAATAATTTTTTGATACAATTACCACTAATTAACCCATAGGTAGGGGGAAGATGTTGATTCATAGCTTTTCCAGAGGTATTTGTGAATATAATGAACCTGATTTTTAATTTCAAGCCGTTCAAAAAAAGAACACATATATACTCAACATCAGGAAGAGAGAGTTGAACTTTTCAGAGCACAATAAGGAAAGAGGGTTTAGAAAATTTAATACTCACAAGACAGATTGAAGACAAGAGGAACGTAGAAAAAAAAACGCTTAACTAACTTAGCGAGCATGAGTAAATGAATGTCGGAACAAGGTTTAGGAGAAATGAGCAAATTTGATGACAAAATGTGTTAAGCGCAACATAGGACAGGAAACTGTAGAGAGCCGTAATCGCCAACTTCCTGAAGGGAAAAGGGACATAGAAGTAGAAGGTACTTATTATCAGGAAGAGACAGCTGAAGTTTCTGGGATGCATAATGAGGAAGGAGGGCCTGGAGAATCTGATACTCATGTGTCAGATAGAGTGAAAGAGAGACAAGGGAAAACAACGCGTGGCATACTTGGCGGGCTTAACCAAGTGGATGACAGAACGTAGTCTGTGGGGGGGAGCAAAGGGAAATAACTTGTTGAGAGCTGCAAGGGATAAAGTGAGGTGGAGTTCCATGATCGCCTACGTCCTAAAATGACATGGCACATAAAGAGAAAAGATATCCAAGTTTATAACACCTGGTATTCCAACGCGTTCACCCATCTTGCTACTGACTAGGCTCGATGTTGCTTAATAGGTGATCGTACGGAACCGGTGTTTCAACGTGATCTGTCTGTAAGCCGATATATTTAAAATGATTTTATGACTGAGTGTGCATATGCAAGTTTAGGGGTGTGGGTGAAAAATTGTCAGCCTGAGTGTGACTCCTTTTTACTGTGATATAATTATGGTTTTATTTGCCAGCTTATATTTTTGACATATATTTTATTAAATAAAATCTGAACGTTTTCATTGCAGCATATATTTTCTCATGATTTAAATTTTCGAAACAGTAAAAAAATAAAATCAAGTAACGATGTCTAACAAAATTCAAAGGCTTACGGCCTTATCGCGCTGTAAACACCGGTTCCCTTACAATCATCGAAGTTAAGCAACGTCGAGCCTGGTCGGGGCTTATTTTGTTAGTTAGGCCTAAAAGGAATCGAAATAAACTGAAGTTCGCAGAATGAAGACAAGAAAAATCTGCTGACGTGAGACACTGCATGTTCCTTAGAATCTCTGACAATCATCTGCGCTTGGGAAAACCACGTGTTGTAAGCTTGGATGTGCGGGTGGTGCAATTGATAATGGCTCTGAATTGGAATTTAGGGAGCCGTGTTCCAATTCCGGTCGGGTTCTTTATATTCACCTACGCGAAAAAGTATAAATCCACGTCTTCTACCCCCCGATTTAATTAGTAGTATGTGTATCAGTAAATCATTATTATCTGTAAAAAATTCTTAAAAATCAAAAAAAATAATTTTGGCTTTAAATAACATACAAAGGGTTGATAAGCCATAAAAAAACAAATCAGGCAAATAAAAAACAAACAAACTTTGACATGAGAAATATAATTTATGCAATGTGCCACGCTGCCTCCGCGCGATTACGGCTGAAAGCCTCTAACCCTGAACAGCAACCAGTGCCGTCAAGGTATTACGAAAAGCGCCTCTTTTCGTTCCATTGGAGCCTGCCATCGCGGGCCTCGTCGTCGCTAGGGGCGGCCGCGGTCGTCGTGGTCCGCGTCGGTGGAGTAGAACAGATCAACCAAATTCCAAACAGTTTGTTCCCAAGTTATTCTTGCTATAAACCCTTGCGTCTTCATGGAGGGGGACAATTTTCTTAATGACGCAATGCACCAGCTGGATATATAATTTTGCATTTATTATTTCATTGAATTTTAAGAATTCTAACGATACTATCCCACGCACAATGTTACATTTCTTCAGATCAGCTCAGTTTTTTTCTGAAATGAATACCTGTCTATGCCCTGCCTTTTCGTTTGAATATTACCATTAATGATTTATTTAATGAATTAATAGTTAGGTTGAAATTGAATCACAAAAACGGAAATTACTTATGACTTATTAATAGAAGTATAATGATTTTTTTTTCTATTTTGATATAGATTGCGCAGTGGGAAATGTCTTATCAGTTAAAATGTCTCACATAAAAATTGCTTTTCGTATTTAATATTTAAACTTTGAGAGATACTTTGCACAAGAACAGGTGCCAAGTATTTTTTTTAATTTTCCCTGCTATTTCAAAAACCGGGGTTAAAAAAATATAAAACAAGTACAGCAACTCAAACACGTGTATCCAGTAAATATAATATTTATAGTAATAAGAAATAATGTAGGATAAAATCATTCCAAAGATTACTATTATTTACGTTTCGCGTACGAAGCAGATATACAGAGTGGTCCGAAAGTCATGTCACGCCCTACCAAAAAGTAATGAGAACAATAGAACAAGTAATACAGTAATACAAAGCATATCGAGTGGATTCAATTTATTCACTTTCATTGACGTTGTCATACATCGAGAAACATATGAACGTAAGTACGTGTCAACCATCTGAATTAGAAAATTATATTGTGGAAGGGGTAAGAAAAATTTCGGTCCACATTAGATTGGCTCATAAATAGACTTTTCATTAATTTAACCTACGCTCTGTCAGATTTGTGCCTGTGACAAAACTCGTAGGGCAAGCTTTGGATAAGTGAAGATGCATTATTTTCCACTATGATTTCTCAGTTTAGGCCGGCTGATATTAATTTCCCTTTTTAAGAAAAGAAACAAACAAACAAAAAAAAACAAGTATATCAAATCAAAAGCGTTATTCCCTAACTGTAACGTTTATCGTAATGCGAAATATATACCAATGCATGTGTATGAGGCACTTCGGCTGTTGTAAAGTTAAGAAAGCTTGTCTCACTAGATCTATGAAAACGGAGTTGTGAGTTGCATCCCCACAGAGCGTTCCATACTTTCGGGTTTGTGCAACATCTAAGCTATGCTTGTTGAATTAATATCCTTATATATATATATATATATATATATATATATATATATATATATATATATATATATATATATATATATATATATATATATATATATATATATAATACTGTTTATTATAAACATAGAATTTACTTAAATACTTGTATCTATAAAAAGAATGTTAAACATAAAAATGTCTTTAAATAATTGTCGGACTTTGTCCATTTTCATAATGTGTCACGTCATTTGTTTACATTTGATACGCCATGACCAGTTAGGAATGTACGTGGAAGATTCACGGAAGATTGAAGTTTATAAGCAGTAAATTCGACATTGACAACCGGACGATCCTCAGTGGCCGAATCGGTTAAAAAGGCACATCAGGCTATATGACGATTCCGTATGGGATACAAGTTCGAATCCTGCCCGAAGACGAATATTTTCTATGAAAATTTCTCGGACATTCAGGCCGGTAAATGTTATTTAATACTGTTTATTATAAACAGAGCATTTACTTAAATACTTGTATCTATAAAAAGAATGTTAAACATAAAAATGTCTATATATATATTCGGGTTAATACTTTTCGCAACATTTTCTGGATTGCAATGAGATCACCAAGAGCATTTTTTCACTGTATTTTTGTAACTTTCTTTTAAGATGAAAAACCTCTTACAGAATTTTGCTGACATGTAAAACAGGCAAGAGAACAGAGAAAGAGAAAGTGAAAAAAAATGGCGCCTGGCGACAATCCACCAATGGACGTAAAAAAATTACGTATCCGTTAAACTGGGTGGAGCACACTGTGATTCTTTCCTGACCTGAAGAGGACGATATATATATATATATATATATATATATATATATATATATATATATATATATATATATATATATATATGGTTATTGGAAACTAAGTCAAGAACTGAAAGGATAGAAACTAAAAAACAAAAGAAGTAAATTGAAAGTGAATAAAGAATTCGACGTCATAGAGAAAAAGGAAGAAAATTAAATATGGCGTTAGAAAGGCAATGAAAAAATAGGTTTGTAACGCAGAAGAATTTAGTGAGAAACAAAACATAAATCATATAAAGAGAAAGAAAAACACGATAATTAAGATTAAAGGATAGTTTGTTAATCAGTGTGAATTAAAATGATTGATAAAGTAAGGAACGAAAATGAAAAAAATCATTGAAATTAAAAAGATTGACAAAAGAAATCAAAAAAATTTCTTTTTTTTAAGAATTTCACCCCAAGCAAGGCGCAAAGCCACTAGCACGCAAGGGGTTACAGAGGATTTGGGCCGAGAGCAGATATGAGTGATAGAGGAAAGGATGAGGAGAATGATAGTGTTTAGATCAAGGCAACTGGAGATGTCGATTAACATTACATTTAAATCGATGGAGATTATACCTATCATGGAAACAGGAATAGGGAAGGGAGTTCCACGGGCGAGAGGTGCGAGATATGAAGCTATTGAAGTAGAAGAGACGGTAACATTTAATAGTTTCAACATTGAAAATGGTGGGAGCGGGATTACCAATGTCGTAGGACGCTTGAATTCATGAAGTCTGGGAACCAGCGAATGCAGATCATCGGAGCAATTGCCATGAAAGTATTTGTAAATAAAGACATGGAGAGGCGACGGCGCGTCTGTGAGAGAGCGACTGCAGACGGGTTGCCAGATCAGGGCCAATTACATTGCATATCCGTCTCTGGATCTTATCAAGAACCTTGAGGCAAACAGAAGGGGCTCCAGACCATATATGGCAGTAATACTCCATACAAGGGCGAATGGTTGATTTGTAGATTTGAAGGATCTATACCGGGGAGAAAAATTTCCTGGCGCAGCACAGGGAGCCAACTTTCCTTGCAGTAGACGAAGCAATTGACTCAATGTATTTGTTCCATCTCAGGTCAGCAGACAACGTGAGAACGAGCAGCCGTTAACGAAAACGTTAGAATTCATATTGAAGTGAATGTCTGAAAATAAACAAAAGAAATGAATAAAATTGTGAATTGCCAATCAAAGAAAGAGATTTAGAATGAAAGGAAAATGAATAAAAGTGGGTATTTAAATCTAGGAGAAATATTTAAAAAGGAAGTACTAAATAAAAAGTATGTGGACATTCACTACGAAGGGAAGAGATTGAGAAAGAAATTGGAAAACAATTGGAAAAGGAAGAGTTAAAATAAACGAAAATACTAAATGAATAGAAAGTGGAAATTTACAATGAAAGCAAGATATTATAAAAGAAAACAAAATAATGAAATGAAAAAAGCATTTTCAAGAATTAAAAAGAAATGAAAGAAAGAAACATGAGAATTAATAATGAAGACAAAATTGAAAACAGAAAGGAAAGAATTAAATGAAGAAAAATTGGGAATTATCTATCAGCGAAAATGATTAAAAAAAGAAAAAAATCGGATATCATATAAGTGAAAAAGATTGAAAAATATGAATAAATAATAAAATGAATAAAAAGTGAAGATTTTCTATGAAGGAAAAAGGATAATAAAAAATAGGATGAATAAATATAGAAACTGATGAAAGGAAAGTATAAATGTCACAAAATTCAAAAGAAAATAATAAGATTAATGAAAAACACAGAAGAATGAAAGAGGAAATATAAAGAAAATAGACGAAAAGGAATAAATGACAAAAGCTCAAATGGAACAATGAGAAATTCAAAAGAAAAGAAGGCGAAAGAAAGGCGGATAATGAAAAGGCAATAATGCGGAAGAAATGGAAATTGGAAAAAAAATTATTGGACTATTGTCCTCATCTTTGTCGCCATTTGTTTATTCACATTCTTCCTATTTTCTTTCCATTTTCTTTTTTTGTTTATTTTTCTTTCTTTTAACATATGTCTTCTTTCCTATTCTTTCGTTATGTTTTCTTGCTGTTTTTCCCTTATTCAATCTTTGTTTTTCTTTCTTTCTATATTTCTTTCTTTCTTTCGCTTTCATTCTTTTTGCTTTCTTTCTTCTTTTTTCTTTTTTCAGTCTTTTTTCTTCAGTTATTTTCTTATTTTTTAATTCTTTCTTTTACGTTCTAATTTCATTTTCTTTCTTCGTTTATTTTTCTTTCTTTGTTGACTTTTATTCATTTCACTTTATTTTCTCTTTCTTTTTCTTTCATTGTTTACTTCTTTCTGTTTTCTCTTCGTTAAATCTTTCTTTTCTTCCGTTTTCCTTTTTCTATTCATCTTTTTTCCAGTATCTCTCTATATTTATGAGATGAGGTGTTACGTAGATTATTTACATTAATCGGAGTTTTGTCCTCAATCTTTGTCGCTATATTTATTACAACGTTTCGGCCGTTGTACGCTCCGGCCTTCTTCAGGTGGTTGGAATGTCGAACTGAAGCCTTTATTTCGCTCACTGGGGTAGACTGTTCTAGTTCCACGTGTCATCTTTTAATGGATCTCAGTTATCAGTTATCACCTGCTAATTTCTCTCTGGAAGTTCTCCACTGCCCTAGCACACATCGCACAGTGGATAAAGGCGTTAGATCCAATGACAGGACCCAAAGAGTGCGGGTTCAATACCCGGCTAAGGCAGTGGAGACCCGTTGTAATAAATATGGCGACAAAGATGAGGATAATAGTTCGAATAATGTAAATAATGTACATAACACCTCATCTCAGAAATATAGAGAGTTACTCGAAAAAAGATGAATAGAGAAAGGAAAACGAAAGAAAAGAAAGATTTAACGAAGAAAAGACAGAAAGAAGGAAACAATGAAAGAAAAAGAAAGAAAAAAGTAAAGTGAAATAAATAAAAAGTAAACGAAGAAAGAAAAGAAAGTAAAAATAAACGAATAAAGAAAATGAAATGAGAACGTAAAAGAAAGAATTAAAAATAAGAAAATGACTGAAGAAATAATGACTGAAAAAAGAAAAAAAGACGAAAAGAAAGAAAAAAGAAGGAAAGCGAAAGAAAGAAAGAAAGAAATATAGAAAGAAAGAGAAAGAAAGATTGAATGACGGAAAAACAACAAGAAAACATAATGAAAGAATAGGAAAGAAGACATATATTAAAAGAAAGAAAAATAAACAAAGAAAGAAAAGGAGAAAGAATATAGGAAGAATGTGAAAAAAGAAGAAAGAAAGAATTAAATAAAAAAGAAAAAATAATGAAAAATAGAAAAAGAAAGAAAAAAGCAAAATTTAGAATGTTAAAAGAAAAAAGAAAGTAAGATAAAAGAAAAAAGAAAGAAAAAAGAAAGAGAAAGCGACTAAGAAAGAAGCGACGTTTAGTATGAAAGGCTAAAAAGTAAAGCAGTTCAGAAAAACATTGCAATAAAAAAAGCATTTAAGCAAATTGAGCAAAATATGCAAAATACTTGAAAAGAAAGAATAACAAAGAAGGATTTGAAAAAGAAAAAGAACAGAAATAAGGCGGGAAAAGATGATTAGTAAAAGTGAAATCTCAAGACTATTTTGCCATCAACGCGATGACTAATGCCTTGAAAATGTTCCTGTTTGTGTAAAAGAAAAGGCCAAACACCAACATGTGCGTTTGGAATCCATGACACCCAATGATTCTCTTGACTCTTATTTCCTTTCTCCATTTCTATTGTTTTCTCTTTTTTTTTTACCTATTGTCGAAATTGCTGATAAATTTGATTACCTTGTTAATATTAGAGACGAAGGTAATAAATTAATAGTGTTCTTTCCATTGGGACGCACTTCATTTTATGTGCTGTTTTTAACTATTGTTCATCCAATAGAGGGATCAACAGGCACTCAAGTTCTAGGGTCGCTAAATGATTTGCTATGACGCACAAGGGGGGAGAAAGCGGTGCATATTATGAAAATATGCTTAAAAATAGATTCGCTAATGGAAAGAAAAGAATACCGATTCGATTCCAGATGGACGGTACATTTTCTTAAGCAGGCCGTCTCGTTATCTAGGCAGGCTCAAATTACTTCCACTGTCTGAAAAAGAGAAAAGGGATGTCCACTTAAACACGTGTACCCACTGAATACAACCCCCTCACACACATTATATATATATATATATATATATATATATATATATATATATATATATATATATATATATATATATATATATATATGGTAGTCGGAGCTCGTGGAGGAACGGTCCTATGGTAAAGAGAAACTCGGATGAGTTCCACCACGGATATATGATCGAGCGGCGCTATATTGGTTCTAATTCGTTAACCCTTTGTCCCCGAGGCCCGTTGGTACAGTTGTTCGGGTTTCAATTCTCGGTAGTGGATGCGCACTGCTGATGAGTCCCAAATATAGGACGAAACGGCCGTCCAGTGCTTTCAGCATTCAGTTGAGGTTTCTTCTAGACTACTTGATTAATTACTTCAGTATGATATATATATATATATATATATATATATATATATATGTGTGTGTGTGTGTGTGTGTGTGTGTGTGTGTGTGTGTGTGTGTGTGTGTGTGTGTGTGTGTGTGTGTGTGTGTAAAAAGACAAAAGGAAAACTTCTCTTAGCCGATGTACTCTGACGGACTTTATCAAGGCATGGAATGGCTTTGTTTTGCAGTTATTATTTATAAACAAAAGAGTAAAAAAATATCATTAGTTTTTCAATTTTTTTAATTTAAGAACGCTGATAAATATGCAACAGGCTAACTGGAAGTCAAGATAAACTATGGAGGTTGGTAAGTGATATAATTTAATATCTAATAAACCAATGTGAGTAAATATTAATATTTACATGAGTTTATTTTAGTTAGGGATTAGTATATGTATTATATAATTTAAATAATAGAGAATTATGAAGTTAATAAAGTTTTCTATAATTTTCTAACATTTCAATAGTCATGTTTGATGGGAAAGGAACAGTGATTTTGTTCGAGTCTTGGAAAAATGGGATTGAATTCTAAACTAAAGTATAAAACTCAGCGGTAGTTAAAAATTGATATGCTATACAGGGTACGATGCGTAAATTATAATAATTTTATATATTTATTTTCGTGCATGCGCGTTGTTTTTTTTTGTAGACTGCACAGTATAGTAGGGTCAGTTGGGCACCGTCTGTGATAAAAAGAACACAATGACGCAATTCACTCCACCAGAAAGTTGGAAACGACATTTTGTACTCTTTGGCATTCTCACCGGATACGAACATTTCCGAGTGTTTGGATGTCAATCTGAGAACAATGCAAAGGATTCGGAAAGAGTTGATTCAGTCTAATAGTGATTACGAAGTTACGGCAGCTCGGAAAACTCACTTTGATCGTTGTGGTAAGAACTCTCGAATTTGTTGGTTAGGTTATCAGAATCAACACATTAAATACCTTGAGTGGGTAGTTCTGACCTGCATCAAGACGGTGGCTTCTGGAAGAACCTATGTCTGGCAACAAGACTCTGCACTATGCCATACAAGCAGGAGAACCCTGTCATATCTGCGACAACATCAGTTTTTCCATCTGGCAACATAACTCCTCAGACTCTAGTCCACTTGATTATAATGTTTGGGGCGCAGCTTACCCAGATACCAACAAAACCCCTTGTAATCCCAAAGATGAACTGAAAGGCAAGTATTATGACAGTATTCACTAACATAAACAAGGAGACGGTCCAAATGAGTTGTAGGAGATTCGGAAGTCGTCTGGAGGCTTTGGTTGAAGTTAATGGCGATTTTATTGATTACATTTAGTCTTTACTATTTCAAAATATTTTGGTGTAATTTTGGTAAATACACGTGTCAAATATATCATTTTGAGTAATTTAGACGACGATTTATCCATCGCACAATGTATATGGGTAACAAATTCCCAGTCTTCGCTTTCCTGTCTGGATAGTGCCCAAAAGAGTCTCCGCGTCCTTGTAGGTGATGGATTACTTGTCATCCTACTCCTCTTCCTCAGACGAAAGCCTGCAAGCATCTTACTGCTCTATCGCTATTTCCATAGAAAAATGATCAGACGAACTACATTCCTTAGTTCCAGCAGTCCCAACCTTCATGGAGATGATGCACCATGCCACGTCCATTGTAGAGAAATACCATCATTCCCTTTATATTCCATTGATGAAGTGTAAGTTCCACTCGGGCACTTAATTCCCTCGAATCGCTGCTTTGTGGAACCGATTCCCAAGAGTCTGCTTTCCCGTACAATATAATCTTAACCTGTTCATGTCCAACGTTAACAGATATCATCATCACATATCCCCATAAACTGTTCATCTTACTCTGTAAGCCTCTACCTTGAGTATCTCTTGGGCCCTGTACAGGAGGGACACTTATAAAAATATACGGAAAGAGTGTTGAGTATCGGTGATAGACTCTTTATAGATATAAATATACGGTCGTGAAAGCGACAGTCACCTTGTAGCGTTGATTTTTACGTCCTTTCTCTGTGTGACTGTCTGTGTGTGTGCGTACGTGTGAGTGAGTGTGTATCCTAGTAGAAAATAAATCAATAACGGAGAATGATAGACTGATTTATCTTCTACACTTTATTAACCCTTTGCATGTTATTTAAATCTAGGAAATATTTTAGCTTGTAAGACTTTATCTATTTGAGGTAATAATGGTTTAGGGATACAAGTCTTAGTAATTAACCCATAGGTGGGGGAATAACAGATAGATTCATACATTTCTCAATGCTATTTACCTGTAAATGAATATAAAGAACCCAGCTGGAATTGGAACTCGGCTCTCCGATTAACAATTCCGAGCCATTATCCATTACACCAACGTTAATCCAAATTTACAGCACTTGGTATTCCCAAGCGTCCTCCAATGTATGTACTGACCAGGTTCGCCATTGCTTAACTTCGATGATTTGTACCGGAACCGGGTTTTCAACGTGATACGATCGCAAGTCTGACCGAGAAATATAAAAAGAAAGAAAAAAGTAATACAAGCCAGAAAACGAAAAGAAAGGTTACGGATATTTAAGTGATGGAAATAATGGAATTGCGTTGACGCGAAGAAAAGAAGAAGCAAGCAAAGATGTTCAATACTTAAAAAAAAAAGATAAAAAGGAGAAAGTAACAGAAATAAAGGAACGAAACTAAGAAGGAGAAATTCAGGCGGAGGTAATCGAGAAAATTCCATAGGTTGTCTCCGATTTTGATCCCCTTAAGTTTCTTGCCTATTATACTTACAATGTTTCGGTATTTGTATGCGCTAACCTTCTGCTGGTGTCTACGTACTCAATAACTTTTTAGGAATTTTGAGCACTTTATCCACTGCACGGGTCAGATTATAGTTATTTCAATTTTCCATGCTGAGGAGTATATTTTGTATTAATTATTTCTCTCTCGTATGGATTCTTCGAGAGCCGAAAAGAATCACTTAGAGATTAACAGCTAGACTCCGAACGAAGATGATTTTGTTATATAGGTGAAAGCGGGTCAAGAAACAGCTACACATTTTAGGAAAGAATCGGTAACTTTTTTCACAGTGAGTCATAAAGTCTTCAAACAGTCCTTTTGAATTCAGAATTTTCCTTCTCCTAGATTGGCTACAACTCAAAGTAAGAGTGTCTGCATTACAATTTAACTGAGAGTTGAAAGATGGGGTCTGGTACATTATAGCTAAATTTATTTGACTGAAAACTCATTATGAATTAATACATATTGTTAAATTTATTTAACCATATTTTAAAGTCATAACAAATATTTAAATTGTTATGTTTTTCGTCATTTGTACTCGTTTTTAATATTTATAAGTAAAGCAAAAATATTAACCCACTTTATTAGAAGACCTTAGATTTTAATAAATGGAAAAATATTCCTTATTTTAAATAAACAACGTCGTGGATATGATGATAAACTACATCCGACAGCAAGCGCTCTGATCGGGAGGCTTTGAGGAGCGTGGAACCGCCTCTTAATTGCTGTTGTTCCCAGGTCCTGATGCGGGGTGCTAGCCTCTGTTAGGGTACCAGTGATGGGTAAATAGTCACCCCTATAACTGGGGTCAAATATAAATGAAATATAAAGATAGATTTTTATACCAGCAATACAATTTTGAAAATAAAATCTATCAACAGTACATTACACTCTCGTTAAAAACCCTCTTTACAAAAATACATCAATTAAACCTGATCTACAAACTGATTTCTTACAAAGAATACTTATTCTATCCATACGAATCCATCCTAAAAATCTTGTTGGCATTAAATAACCCATTGATGTGTTGATATGCCGTAAAACAAAATAAACCAAACCAAATTAAATAAACAATCATAAACTAACCACTGTAGCTTTCAAATGATTAATATTTTAAAAAAAAATGTTCTATTTAGTTAAAACGTGCAAGTACGAGTTTTTGAAGACAGAAACAGAATTTCTAAGCCGATTTGGAATAGAAAAAAACTGCTTTTTAAAAGCTAATGTCGGTAGTATTAAGAAGCAGGAAAATTTCATTAGAAAAAAAGAAACGTGTGCTAAACTGCATATAACGTAGTGAATGCTGGACAATTTCTATAAGCCACTCGTGACAACAGAAATGTAGTTCTACACGAAGAATGCTGTGAATACCATGGACTGAAGATGTGAGTAACGAAAACTTTTCAAGGAAAATATAACCACAAACATCTGAAATGTCTCGGAAAAAAGGGTCTAGAGAAGTTAATATCGACAGGACATACTGACCACAAAAGTCCCACAGGGAAACAGCAAGTAACGAGTTTGTGTAAATAGCGAGCAGAAATAGAAAGTTGGAGGTATATTAAGGGACATACATTATTAAGAGCTAAAAAGGATAGGAAGTTGTGGAGGACCATGATCGTCCACGGCTCATAGAAGGTTTCAGATAAAACCTAATCTTGTATTTCATTTTTTAATGAAGTGAACCGCGCAACGAAATGAAGCTTCTATTTATGGCTTTTGGTGAAGTCAGTTATATATATATATATATATATATATATATATATATATATATATATATATATATATATATATATATATATATATTACATGAATCATTCATACAAAAAGCAGATAATGAAGTTAATGATATAAATGGCAAGAATCACTCACGCAAACAATTTTTATAAAATAGAATAGCGACTCAGGGAAAGAGGCTAAGGTTTGAATAATTGTGAACAGGTGAAACTAAGGAATTTAGCTACTCTGAGTATTTTCCATGGAAATAGCGATGGAGTAGCGACAGACATTTGACGTTTCTTCTGTGCGAAAAAGGGATACACGTATTATATTTAGATAAAAAATGTCTCAAATCAGTGTACCTGTTAATTTTAAATAACTAGCATAAAAGCCACCCTACTGGAAGAAGATGCGCTATTGAAAGTTAGAGAATTGTGTCCCTTTAATTAAAAAAGTGTGACATACTGACACTAGCAAGTATGAAACCTGGAAATTCAAAAATCGAGATTGCTGGTCCAGATCCTACCCGGAATGTTTTTGAATTTGCTCACGTGGTCAGCCTGATTCCAAAATGATATGACATGTTGGGCTGCGGAGTCTAGGAGTAAAGTTGAAAAAGTGTGACACAGTGACACACTGATATTTGCATTTAATCTATAGAAGAAGATGATGAGTTATTGAAAGTTAGAGAGTGGTTAACCTCAGTGTGACACAGTGACATTCGCATTTATTTTATAGATCGAACCCACTGAACACTTGATAGAAAACCGAATATTATCTCGAAATAAATAATAATAATTCCTAAAATTATTTTTTAATGAAGATCCCTTCTGAAATTCTTATTTGCTTAAGCTGCTGTAGTTTTCTTTATAAGTAGCCATATTTTATACATGTTCTATATGCGTATTCTATTCTGGGTATGACGATAAACTACGTCCTACAGCAAAGCATCTGATCAGGAGGTTTTGAGGAGCGTGGCACCAACTCTTAATTGCTGGTGTTCCCCGGTCCGCCCTGACTCGGGCTGGTAACACCTGTTAGGGCCCCAGATATGTGTAAATATTTAACCCCCAAACTGGAGTCAAATCACTATGAATGTGTAAAAATAGCTTTTAATACCAGAATGGGTTTGTAAAAAAATATTACCAGTAATATATTTTAGACAAAAAATATTACCAGTAATACAAAAAAAAAAAAAAAAAAAAAAAAAATTGAAGCAATGTATTTATAGAAAAAATAAAATTTATGGAAAAAATAAAATTACCAGCAATACATTTTAGGAAAAAAATTACCAGCGATATATTTTTGAGGAAAAAAATATTACCAGAAATAGATTTCTTGAAGGAAAAAATATTACTAGCAATACATTTTTTTAAAGAAAAAAAAGTTACCAGTAACAAAATTCTTGTCAGCATTAAATAACTCATTGAGGCTGATATGCCGTAAAACAAACCAAAGCGAACCAAAACAAACCTATATGCGTATCGACGATTGTTTTTAATAAATATTAGTTTTGTGACTGTCTATATTTCTGTGATTGTAACTATTTGCACACTTTACTGTGTACAGACTGTTGTCCTAATCTTTATTACCATATTGGGTTATTTAAAGCAGAAATCTAAATACTTTGTACAGAATATTATGGCTTCAACTACGGATATTTTGTACATAATTTTATACATCCAGGGCAAATGTATGTTTTTTTAGATATATAGTTTGTAGATGATAAATGTATTGCTGGAAACTATAATAGAAATGTATTTTTATATTTATTTAGTGTTCCTTTGATTATTATTTTGCTATAGAAATGTATTACAGCTGGTCATTTTTCTAATAAATATATTGCTGGTATTTTTACCATAATGCATTTTTATACTTTCCTAGTGAACCAACAAAAATCGAGACACTATTTTCCCATAGCTGGAACCCTAACAAGAACTACCACTTCTGGTCAGGATGCGAACAGCATCATTTAAGAGGTGTTTTTCACGCACATTAAAACCTCCGATCTCTTGATCAGCGGCCTTGCTGCCTGATCATATACAGATGTCATGATCTGATGACGCAATTTCAGAGCATGACTCATTTTCTTAATTTAATATGTTTAACTTTTGTAGTTTCTTACTGTATTCGGCAAAACTACCCTTAGCGTAGGTTATTCCAGCAGTCGACAACCGACGGCACGCATGCCACACGCGGCATACCAAGCAATTTCCAGTGGCACGCAGCCGCAAAGGACATAACAAAGTCCGAAATAATAACTACTACAACACATAGAATATATTTAACTGTTTCAATTTTAATATACTGAATGGTTTTAAAACCCTAAGTCGGCACATAGCACAAGTTTGCGACCCCTGGGCTATTCTACGTTCAATTGTTATAGGCATCAAAGAAAATTAGGCTGATTAATGTGCTAGCCAAGGAATCGCTACAAACCTGAAGCCTGTATTGTTTTATAATTAAAAACAAAATCCTACCACTAAAAAGAACTACTATATAATGCTGGGCAATTTCGCCATGTATTGACTTGAAGCGTGTGAGATGTGGAACGACGGACGAATGTTGCAAATAACTCGGACAGAGCATGAGGAAAATGAGGAATTTGGAAGAGAAATGGAAATAACTGTTTATCGCGAACAGGAAAAAAAATGAGGCTAAACATTCCGGAAAATATAAGTATTAAATATCCGGCTTGGAAAATGCAACACACACAAGACATACTGTTAGCAAGTAATGATTGAAAACTATTATGTGATGTACTTGAAATGTTTTTGGAAATTCACGAAGAAAAAGTGCGAAAAGGCAAGAAGCAGTTCTAAAGAAGTAAGTGGTACTAAATTCAAGAAAAAACAAGATTCAGTTCTTTTTTGCAATGATGTTCACCCATTACGAGGCGCAAGGAACACTCGATGTAAAGGGTTACATAGAATAAGGCACAGTTTATGAGGAGATTTACATAAAGTTAAACATTTAGAAACCATTTCATGTCACAAGACTCTCTAGATTACTTACAAGTGGAATTTCAAATAATTTTTGGCAGATACGGTATCATTAATGAAAATTCCGACCGACTCTGAAATACATCTCGAATTCGGCAGCCAAATGCGATGGATCCGAAAACGTATTGAGACGGCCAAAGACGCATTCCAAAAGCTAAGCAGAGTATTACGAGAGAGGAAAGTTTCGCTGGAAACGAAGAAAGGAGAACTGAACTGCTACGTGATATCTGTCCTCCTGTATGACAGCGAATGCGGGACAATCTCTTCAAAGATGAAGAAGCGACTCGAAGCAATAGAGATGCGATTCGTCAGAAGGATGCTGAGGATATCATGCGCCGAACATGTTCGCAACGACGAGGTTTTGGGGAGGAACTTATACTTAACATCAGGAAGAGCCAGATGAAATTTATGGGACATGTAATGAGAATGGAGGGCTTGAAAAATCTGATACCAACAGGACGGATAGGGGGAAAGAGGGGCAGAGGAAAGCAACGTCTGGCATACTTAATAGGCTTGAGCAAATGTATGGCAGACAGGATTTGGGTGACAACAAAAAGACAAAACTTATTAAAAGCTACAAGAAGCAGGAGGAACCATGATCGCCTACGTCCTGAAGGGACACGGTATATAAAAGAAGAACGGTTAACCTTGGACTTGAGCAGGTTAAGATTATGGTGATGGGCGATGCATCGTCTTGGGAGTCAGTTCCACAAAGCAGCAGCTCAAGTGGAACATATATGTCACCAATGGAATACGAAGGGAATTAGGGTGGTTCGCTCCTCTGTGCCGATCAGCTGTCCAGTCCTCACTTACCTGTCTTAAAACGCGTCCTTGTGGGTGATGCATTATTTTCCCCTCTACAAACACTTTCCTTCAGAGTAAATGTTGGGGGCCTCTCGCTGTTCTATCACTGCTTCCATGGCATGTGTCCTGACGAGCGATATTACCAACCGTGACCGTTAAAAATGCGACCCGGCTTGTCACGTACTTCAGGGTGAATCTTCCCTGGTTCTAGATCTGTTGCAAACTGGTTACTTGCGTACCGGACAATTGCTGCGTAACTTACCGAAGACACAAAGAGAGAAAATAGACTTACCTGAATGTTTTCTAACAATAACACCTCTTCTATCTTCCCACTTCTCACCGTCTTGTATACGCCAGTCTTTAATAAAAATAAGGTGAATTTAAATGTTCATTTGTTTGATTTATTTGCCATAAATATTTATTCTTTATTGTTTTCTGTATGTAAAACTATAGATATTCTGCATAAAATATATTTCTGTCGATATTTTGGGGTGTATGGAACGGATTAATTGGATTCGAATTATTTCTTATGGGAATATTACATCGGTTTTCGTGCATTTCGATTTTCGGCCGACATTCTGGAAAGAATTATCCCGGATAACCGAACAATCACTGTATCTAAAAGAGACATACAACAAAGAGAAAAGAATAGAATAGAAGTGGGAGAGAGATAGATAGAGAGAGATGGAGAGGGAGAGTAAGAATGTCGGAAGAGAGTGAGTAGAGGTAAGACTGTGAGAGAGTAGAGAGAGGCGAGAGAGTGTGCATTAAAGAGAGCGGAAAAGAATGCGGAAAGAAGAGAGAGAGAGTGTGTTGAGGAAAGAGATAGAGAGAGAAGAAAATAGTGTGGAGAGAAGAGAGTGTGCGTGGAGGGAAGAGAGAGCGTGTGAAGGGAAGAGTTAGGGAGAGTAGAGGGAAGCTTGAGACAGAGTAGACGGAAGAGAGTGTGGAGAGAAGAGAGAGTGTGTGTGGTGGGAAGGGAGGGAGAGTGTGGAAGGAAGAGAGTGATTGTGAAGAGAAGAGAGAGAGAGAGAGTGGAGAGTAGAGAGTTTATGCGGAAGGAAGAAAGAGAGTGTAGAAGGAAGAGAGAGAGAGAGTGGGGATGAGAGTGAGAGTGGAGAGGAGAAGAGAGACAAAAAGAAGAGAGAGAAAGTGGAGGGAAGAGAGAGATGCAAACGTATATAAATATGAGTAACGGAACTAAAATCTCGATGGCTTTCAGATTTAGTTTTCTTGTTTTTTCATTTTGTAGAAAATACGCGGTCTTAAGCAAAACGAAACTGCACCCTATGAGGAACCTAACTTACTATAGCCGTTAAGCTACAGAGAACTCTTGGTCAAGCAAACTCAAACTACTGCTTTTAAGCACACACTTTCGCCGATCTTTACCACTTTATCATGTTTGCTCTGATGTCGTGTCCTAACGTAAACTACGACAATATATCATACGAAATGGATAAAATCCGACAAATATACAAGATATTTTAAATTTATACGTTATTTTAATGGATACACTTATTTAATTAAAATCTCCGTTTGATAAAGTAAGCGGGAGTAATCTCCCTTGTTTTATGATTACTTCAATTTCGAGAACGCTTTCATTTGTATAGAACTATAAATATTCACTACGATGGTATAAATTATTCTAAACAAAACAAAGCTTCTTTAAGCCTACTCTAGCTCTCGTTTGTTATTACAATCTGTTCTTTAATTAAACAGTATAAATTACATTTGCCGGCCTTAATGTTGGGATACCATAGGTTGCAGGATCGATTCCTACCAGAGAACGCATAATTTCTACGTAATCTCTCAAACATCCAGGACAGTAAATGTAAATTATCCTTTTTTTAAGTAAAGAACAGAGCATTTATTAAATAAATGTATCTATAGAATAACGTTTAATCTGAAAAGGATGAAGAGAAGGTTAGGGGATAGATCAGGTCATCTGGAGACGTCGATTGACGTTACATTTGAATAGTTGGAGATTATAGCTGTCGGGGAAACAGGAAGAGGGGAGGGAGTTCCACAGGCGAGAGGTGCGAGACATGAAGCTATTGCAGTAGAAGAGACGGCTACATTTAACAGTTTCGACAGTGGAAGGGTGAGAGCGAGATGCCAGCCTAGTTGAACGCTTAAATTCATGAAATCTCGGAACCAGCGAAAGCAGCTCAACGGAGCAGTTACCGTGAAAATATTTGTAAAAAAAGACAGAGGGAGGCAACGCCAAGTCTGTGAGAGAGCGGCTGCAGACGAGATACCAGATCAGGGCCAATTACATTGCATATCTCTCTTTGGATTTTATCAAGGACCTTGAGATAATTAGAAGGAGCTAATGACCATATATGGCAGCAATACTCCATGCAAAGACGAATGGTTGATTTGTAGATTTGCAGGATCGACTCCGGCGAGAAAAATTTCCTGGCGCGGCACAGGTTCAGAAGATTGCGTTGTGCATGAAACTATAAGTCGGTATTTCTGTTGAATTTCTATCATAGTGCTGTTGCGTAGATGTTAGAAATTTCAGTGAGGAAACTGCTAGTCAAATATATATATATATATATATATATATATATATATATATATATATATATATATATATATATATAGTCTCGAGATTACATACATGTAGCCATTAATCGCACAAGATACATTATTGTTGGGGTGGATATTATTGAAGTTAAAAATCAAGAGACTTGTAGTTTAATTATGAATATGAATTTAAGTTTGATTCACTTTTAAAATGGAAAATAATAAACATTTTATTTAACCATTTGGTTATATATATATATATATATATATATATATATATATATATATATATATATATATATATATATATATATATATTAAGCTTATCAACCCAAGCAAAGCTGGAAGCCACTAGCACGCAAGGGGTTACAGAAGGTTTGGAGGAAGAGCAGATATGAGTGGTAAAGGACAGGATGTGGAGAAAGAGAAAGACAGTGGATCGATCAAGGCAAGGGCGTTACAGAAGATTTGGAGCGAGAGCAGATAGGAATGAAAGGTGAAAGGATGTGGAGAAGGGAAGTGGATAGATCAAGGCAACTGGAGATGTCGATTGACGTTACACTTAAATAGTTGGAGATTGTATTTGTCAGGGAAACAGGAATAAGGAAGGGAGTTCCACAGACGAGAGGTGCGAGAGTTTTGGGGTAGAAGAGACGTCTACATCTAACAGTTTCAACAGTGAAGGGGTGGGAACGGGATGCCAACCTCGTAGGACGCTTAAATTCATGAGGCCTGGGAACCAGCGAAAGCAGCTCATCGGAGCAATTACCGTGAAAGTATTTGTAAAAAAGACAGAGCGAGGCAAGGGCGCGACTGCAGACGAGATGACAGATCAGGGCCAATTACATTGCATATCCGTCTCTGGATCTTATCAAGAACGCTGAGGCAAACAGCAGGGGCTCCAGACCATATATGGCAGCAACACTCCATGCAAGGGTGAATGGTTGATTTATAGATTTGAAGGATCGATTCCGGGGAGAAAGATTTCCTGGCCCGGCACAGGGAGCCAACTTTTCCTTGCGGTGGATGAAGCAATTAAGCGAAAAAAGATCTTAAACTTTAAAGAAAGATTTTGCTACCATTGATTCATTTCCTTATTGTTTTCTTTTTAATTTTTATTCCCTACTTGATTTTATTGTTTAAGTGTATTCACATCTGAATGGGAAAAGGTATATTTTGGCTTGGAATCATATTTTTCTAGCCAGAAGAGACTGGTAAAATTTTGAACTGATTTGTTTGTACGTAAGTCACCATATTTCATAAAACCCTTGAGGAAGATAAAGTTCCTCTTGCCCGAAATCAGAATGTAAATTAATTAAAGAAAAAAACACGCAATCTTCAGTGTTCAGGCGATTCTTTGAAAACCAGAGGTTGACTCCAACTAGCATATAGCGTATGAAAGTATGCATGTTAATACACACAAACACGCGCACACATACACGCATATATATAAATATATATATATATATATCCATGTATGCATGTTAAAATATATATATATATATATATATATATATATATATATATATATACTTTTGCATGATTCTCATATTATTGCTGTATATATATATATATACATGTATTTATATATATATATATATATATATATATATATATATATATATATATAATGGTAAAGGAGAGAATATATATATATATATTAATATCTCCTTTACCATATATATATATATATATACACACATATATATATATATATATATATATATATATATATATATATGTATATATATATATATATATATATATATACATGTATATATATATATATATATATAGTTGTATATTTAGGCAGCAATCCTTCGTTTATGCATGTTTCATTATAAACGACAGACAAGGTAGTACGATTGAGATTTTTATTTAATTTTTCTTGTGTTTGAACAGGAGCCTTCTTTACAGGACACTGGGTGTGAGCTCGGAAATATAAAACATTTGGACAGCACTTGTTCGAACACAAGAAAAATTAAATAAAAAGCTCAATCGTAGTACCTTGTCAGTCGTTTTTAATGAAACATGCATATATATATATATATATATATATATATATATATATATATATATATATATATATATATATATATGCATGTATATGAGTGCACTAGCATATGCATATATAATTTGTGATAAGTATCGGAGTTGACTTGGAACAACAGGAAGTTAGAGGTTCTCTGGTATCTATGTTCACAGTTTTTCTCTCACAGCACTCGAGTTACATTACGAAGAATCTGAAAGAGTTCAAACGGCGTAAAACTAAAGACATCGTTACACACCACAAATGTTTTTTGTAGTAAAATTAGGAGTCGCTTACACATGACATTTGCCAGAATATGAAACATATCTATCTATCTATCTATCTATCTATCTATCTATCTATCTATCTATCTATCTCAGTTCTTCATATTAGCTAGTGGAATAAGTAAATACAAATATATAAATTTGTATGAATCAGTATGTCCAAATCTTGCTATGCAATTCTTTTCATATCTATCTATCTATCTATCTATCTATCTATCTATCTATCTATCTATCTATCTATCTATCTCTTGAGCTGTACAATCTATCTATCTATCTATCTATCTATCTATCTATCTATCTATCTATCTATCTATCTATCGGGGGCTATGTGTGTGTTTTGTGTCAGATCAAATATCATATATTTAGCTTAGATCTCGTCTGAAACTGATTAACAATTTCGATCCCACAATTGGGATAAGGATTAACAGCAATGAAGTCTTATAAGCTAAAAAACATCAAATTTCATTCTCAGTATTAAGAATATGGACCGGATAGTTTCCCTTTCTATAGCAGTCAAGATCAACCTCTTTGCTGAATATACCCGGGTATCATTTAACCTAGTATGGTACAGCAGTTGGGGTATGATTGGGGATAGCCTACTTCATGCCAATAGGTATAAAATGAACTAGTCTTAACTATAGTCACATAATATAATAAGCTATCCATATTTCTAAAAGAAAAGATTGATTATTTTTACATCTTATCAACCCTTTGTAGGTTATTTAAAACCATAAAATATTTTTAGATTGCAAGACTTCTTTTGAGATAATAATAGTTTGATGATACAAGTTTTACTAATTCACACAGATTCATGCCTTTCCCGAGGGCATTTGTGTGTAAGTGAATATAACGATTGGAACCTGGCTCTCCGATTAATAATTCCGAGCCTTACACCACCCTCACACCGAAGCTTACAACAACTGGTACTCCCCAATGGTCACACATCTAGATACTGGCCATGCGCAGCATTGCTTCGGTGATCGGACGGGAAGTGGTGTTTTAAATGATGTGGCCGTAAGAAGGTATTTGAAATTATCTTATTCAATTCATAGATATGATATAGAGTACATCAATGTTGCCCATCATGAAAACGTATATTATTTATAAACTGCGCACATAAAATAATAGGAGTATATCACTAAATCATTGTGACCAAAATCAATGCTATTAGGCTGGTGCAAAAATAATGTCGTTTTTTGACGTCCAAGATCATGTCAAAAAACGACATTATTTTTGCACCAACCTAATAATATAACCGGAAACATTCATCATTCAGTGATCGAAGAGCCAGTGATTCTTTCGGCTGCAATTCAATTCAATCAATCGGTAGTAGCGTGGAACGTCAACATATTAATTATGTCGTTATTTTCTCTTTGAGATTTGTTGCTGATGTTGAAAGGCCTCAAGTAATGCGGTTACCTTTATTTGGTAATGTTCATAAAGATTCGGTAGCGCCAGACCATGTGTCTCGAAGGACGGTGGTCCTCGCTAAGACCTATATGGATTATTCGTTGCAAGTCATTTTTAATCATTGGTCTGAGGAAGCGGTTGCAATAGGAACGCCGACAGTATAAATAATTCTGAACGCGTTTGATGACATGCATGAATATACATATGGTTTGGTTGTTTTTGTTTAGCGCCATATCAACACCTCTATGGGTTATTTAATGCCGAAATCTAAATATTTTGTATGCAGTTTTATGTCTTCAAGTACAAATATTTTGTACATAATTTTATACTTTCAGGGCAAACGTATGGCTTTTTTTAGGTATTTAGTTTGTAGATAAAATGTATTGCTGGTAATTTTACTATAAAAAACGTATTTTTATAATTTAGTGCTGTATTGATTGTCATTTTTCTATACAAATGTATTATAGCTGGTCATTTTCTTAAATATTGTGGATTCCGGGATGAATCCGATATTAATGAATAACAAAAGCCAGGAATGGATAAGGAAAATAAATGTATTAACGTAATAATACAAACTGGTAATACGGGTTAGTAGATCCATGAATGCGGGTTAGTAGCAATAATATATATACAGTCTTGGTATTGAAGTATCGCGGTATGACTCTTTACTGAGTCTACGTGCTCGCTAACTGTGACGCTTGCCAACGCCTCTGTGTGTGACTTACTCTACTACTACTGAACTTTACTACTCTTCTGTCTTTTCCGTCTCGACTCCTTGACTCAACGTACCACTACTCTCTCGGGTATTACTGGTAGTAGTATATGTATACCTTGGGTGAGTCCATTAGTGTAAAAAGGGGAGACCCTTCACAAATATATTGTTTGTATTTTTATCATAATGTATACTTTCTTAGTGAACCACCAAATAAAATACAAGCACTATTTTCCCATAGCTGGGACATTAACAAGGTCTACCACCTCGGGTCAGAGTGACCTGCGAACAAAAGCAATTAAGATGTGGTTCTGCGCTCCTTAAAACCTCCAATCTCTCAATCAGAAGCCTTGCTGCTTGATAATATACATATTTCTCGGTCTGATGAGCGAATTTCAATACATGACACGTTTTTTTAGGTTAACATTGTTAGATTTTGTAGCTTATTACTATGTTAGGCAAAACTACCCCAAGCCGAAATTATTCTATATTCAATTATTATAGGCATAAAAAAAGTTAGGCCTAAAAATGTGCAAACCATCGAAACGCAATAAATCTGAAGCCTGTAGAATGCAAATAAGTAATAGCTGCGGACGTGGAATACTGCATGATCCACAGAATCTCCGACCATCATCCGTGTACGCAACAATATACATGTTATTATAAAGGGGGGGGGGATAATCAGGCTTAGAGTAGTTATATGATAGTCTAGCCCATATTATACCCGTAGGTATAAACTTAATCTAACCGGACTTATACCTAGAGTATAAGCCAGTCTAGTTTCGAATAACCCCGTGTAAACTCTGAGCTGGGGTTATTTTATCGTAAATTTCTTTCTGTTCCGACGCATTTCCTAGAATTGTAGAAATAAAAAAAAAATACTTGCCAAATATTTAAATCCAAAAATAAAGCGATCACTATATCTTTAGTGTATTAGTCATGTTAGTGCGATATTTTTTTTAATTTTTCATTTCTGCATTGTCTGTTGTAAACCTTATTTGACGGACTGGAATAGCGATTCTAAGAAACAGGAAAATGCCCTTGGAAACAAACAATGGTCAACGCTTACTTAATGCCAAACTTCTTATAACAGTTTCCTAAATATAGCTTAGATAACACAGAAGGTCGAAAGTAACTACAAAACACATTACTCATTGTAATTGTTCAAGGGAGCCAAGATTGCTAAACATTACATCACGTCGAAGTGCCCCCAATTCTCTTATAGCGAATTTCTTTGATGTGGTATAAGGCTAAAGGTAGGGAGTACAAAGTAAGGATCGAAATCACTGCTGTATAGTAATTGATGCAACGAGACGAGCTTGCTAAACATTACATCACGTCGAAGTGCCCTCAATCCGCTTATATGGTAGTGAATCTCCGATTATGCACAGATAAAGAGGAGACTTGAAGCAACGAAGATTTGGTTCTATAGAAGGATACTGAGAATACCATGAACAGAACATGTAAGTAATGAGGAAGTTTGAGGAAAATGGGAACTAAATGTGCACTTTGCTCATATCGGAAAGATACAGTAGAAATTTCACGCACATATAAAGATGAAATAAGGTTTGGAGGACCAAGTGAATGCAAAAGCTGGGGGTTAAGATCGTGTAAAATACCTAAAGAGTTTGTGTAACTGTGTATTTGAAGGCAGGGTATAAAAATATAATAACGGGTCAAACATTGCTCATTGCTATAAGAGATAGGAATTCGTGGAGCACCATGATCGCCAACGCCTTGAAGAAAGCTATTTTTCTTAGCTTTCTTGCCATTAAGCGTTTCTGAAACATAGAATTATTGCTGTATTTAGATGAAAATTTCGAAGACTTTATTAGTCTCAAGTGCAAACACGTTGAATAAAAAATCGTAAAAAAGAGAAAAGAACCGAACGAATGTGGAATTAAAACGAAATAAAATGTCGGTGCATTTCGTTCAGTCTCGGTTTGCCAACCACCGACCATCGAAATATGAACCAAATTACAAGATCCACCCTCAATACGAAGTCACACTTCCTTGTTTCTTTATAGATTTCGTTTTGTTTGTGTTTTTTTTCTCATTTTTGGCATTAGGGTCAAGGAGGTTTCTTTCTTTAGCAGCGAGCAATGCGATATGCTAAATGTCTTTTTGGTTAAAACACATAAGGAACTTAGAAAACTGCCAAGCAAAAGTGGAGAGGCAAAATAAATAAATAAATAAATAAGATAAACGAAAGAGCAAGGCGAGAATTGAATTTAAAAGGAACGGAGAAAGAGGCAGAATTAAAAAGAAGGAAAAAAGAAAAATGAAAAGAAGAGTAAAAAAAGAAAAAAAAAAGTAGTTGAAAACAAGATGAGGGAAAACTAAAAGAAATGAAGTTGATAAAGAAAGGCGACAAAAAAAGACGAAAGAAGAAAAAAATGAAGAAAAAAGGACAGGAAGGAAAGATAAAAATGAAAACGAAGAAAATAAAGTTAACGCATTTACTAGTTAGAAAATTAAATAAAAATAATATAAAAGTTTAACACATTGGTAGAAGCAACGTAGAGCAGTTGTCAGCCAGCTAGATTTGCAGGGCATGCAGTAAGTAAATGCTTTCACGCAGTATTCCACGCTTTGTGCTTTGGCTCATGGTAAGTTCAGCTTAGAGAAAATCACAAAGTCAGCAGCATCAAAGGCAATAACAGCAAAAAATAAGGAAAAAAAAATAGAAGACAAATAATCACAAAAGAAAATAGGTAAAGAGTTAGATGAGGAAGAAAGTAATGAAAAAGAATATATTAGAATAAAGAAAGGAGAAAAGAGAGAATGACGAAAAAGACGAAGAACAATAAGGGAATTAAAACAAAGTGAGAAAGAAGAAAAAAGTAGAAAGAAGAAGAGAAAAAAAAATAAAAAAGAAGAAAAACGAGAGAACAGAAACAAAAAGAAGGGAAAGAAGGAATGGAAAAATTAGAACAAATAATAAAGGGAAAAAGGAAAAAAAACAAAACGAAAGAAAAAATAATGAAAAAAAGAAGTGAAAAACATGTATTGTGTAGAAAGACGACCGGCTTTCTCTACACTTATTGTGGAATATGGACTCGTCTATTCGTTATGAGTAGAACGTCTGCTTATGGGAATGGTTGTCGCAAAGTTGGTCATAAGGCGTAGCGTTTTAGTCGTACGCATTGCCGAACTGAACTACCGTATTCTCGGTTATTGTATTATTAATCCGTGTCTCTCTTGCGATTAAACATGTCCTTCACTCAACCTTTTGGTCAGTGATTCCTAACAACATTATTAATCAACGCGTTATATTAACTTTATAACAACAAAAAAAGAAAGAAGATGAGAATATATATTAGCTACGGGCGTTATATTAAAATGAGAAATAATATATATTAACTACGGGCGTTATATTAAGATGAGAAATAATATATATTAACTACGGGCATTATATTAAGATGAGAAATAATATATATTAAATGCGGGCGTTATATTAACTTTATAACAACAAGAAAAGAAAGAAGATGGGAAATAAAACTAGAAGTAAAAGGTGAAAAGAAGTAATAAGAAGGAATGCAAGAAAAAGAAGAGAATGACGGAAAGCAAGAAAAAAAAAAGAAACAAGCATAAAATTAAGACGAAAAAGAAGAAAAGGAAAACAGAAGACGAAAGAGTAAATAAAAGAAAGATAAAAGAAGACAAAGAAAAAGTAAAGAAAGAAAAGGAAATCGAGAAACAAGGAGAGTAATATCGATAAAAAAGAAAATAAAGGAGTAAAAAGGAAGAAAGGGGATAGAGAAGAAAATAAAACGAAGAAGAAGAAAGTGAATGATGAAAGAAAAAAAGGAGATAAATTGTAAAGAAATAAAAATAAAAAAGAATTGAAAAGAAAGAACAAAATGTAGAGGGAGAAGGAATGCCAATGTGAAGAAAGAAGAGAATAAAAGAAGAAATGAAAAATAAAACGAATAAGAAACAGACTTGGGCCTAAAATGGCGAAGGAAATAAAGGAAGATGATTTGCAGAAAAATAAAGGAGTATAATGGAATTGGAAAAAAGAAGTTAATCAGTAGCAAAACAAAGCAAAGATGAGAGAGACAACGAAATGTTAAGTTTGTTGAATAAGGTGACAGAGTGCAAAAAGTTCGAAAACAGAGAGACGACCATCTTCCAAACGATAAACACTAGCAGGTTTTCAATCTCTACACTTAACTGTAAATATACAATGGAAAATATACAATGTAAAACGAACGTATTCACTGAAAGTCTCCTGCTTTCAAATTAGCTGATAACTAGGTTGGCATTTATTTCCTTCCCACGATTTAACATGGCGTAATGGTAAATTTGTATCAGTGTTTTCTATCAAGAGAAAACTAGTTTTTTTTCTCTATTTCTTTGTGCCATATCACCCCCAGAACATAGGCAACCATGGTTCTCCACAGCTTCATCTATTTCTCCACTCAAAATAGTAATATTTTAAAACTTTCCTCTTTTATATATTTTCATCCATCCGTTTGACAAAACGTAAATAGATATATAACTGCTATCTCTTGCTTGTCAATTATTCTATGTCAACAACCGATGCTTTCTGTTGGTGTTAAATTCTCCAACATTCTTTCTTCAGTATATATTCTAAAAATTTCCGTGGCCTCTTTAAAAGAACCGCAATATCTTCGCAGTTCAGAATTTTAAAATTTCCTAGTTACTCGCAAAATCTCTACTAGCCTTTCTTAGCATTTGCCATTAGATCCACATATTTATTGCTTCAAGACTCTCTCTTCGAGTATGCGGCCTTTGTCTAGCAACACATTTCCATGTAGGAGATTCAATATTACATAGTAGCCCAGCAATCTTCCAATTACTTAAAGGACATTTTATAATCATTTTATACCTTACTCGTTTTTCGGTTCTTCTATGGACCCTCACATTTCCGCGTAAATATTCTGTTGTTTGTTACTATACTACGCAGGTAGGTACTATATTTTGCCGCTTATAAGACGCATTTTCTCCTATAAAATATTTCTAAAAACCACCCGTTGAGGTGCCCATAATGATTTTCTAAGTGTAGCTTAGATGTGGCCCAAGGCCGAAAGTATGGTGCCTCCAGTGAGCATCGAACTCACTATTGAGTTGTAATTGACCTAGCAAGACACGCTTGCTAACCATTACACCACGTCGAAGTGCAAAAATGGTTTTCTAAGCGTAGCTTAGATGTGACACAAAGCCGAGTGTTTTGGGGACCCAGTGAGGATGGAATTCACTACTCAGTCATAATTGATCTAGCGAAACAAGCTTGCTAACCATTACACCAAGTCGAAGTGCTAAAATGATTTTCTAAGCGTAGCTTAGATGTGGTACAGTGAGGATCGAACTCAGGACACCGAAGTATCCTGGGAATTACATTTTATGAACATGTGTAGGACTAGGGCGGATCGATTTTTCACTTTCTTCAGAATAGCAATATTGCACTTAGTGTGCAAACTGCAGTTTAATGTGATAAGTACTGTCACCAAACATTAGATTCCTAGCTTTTAACATCTTTTGAGCTTTTAGTTTTATATATCGTCTAAAAAAATGTACTGAAATACCTAATATCTGTAGGTTTTTTCTTACAAATGAACTTCAAAGTTGATATCTTTTGTATTACATTGAATGGAAAATATATTAAAACCAGAATTCTAATGATAAATCCACAGAAGGAAAATATGCAGTATTTTACTGTATTCGATAAATAAAAACACTGTAAACAGTTGTAAAAGATTACAAAAAAGGCTATTCAATGGATAATATTTGTAAGTTAATTTGTTAGATCATAATTAGTAAAAACAAAAAATGGATAAAAGTTTATATAACTGGGCACAAATTATGGGACAAATGTTTTAAACTTGAACTGTTTATTGTAAATAGCACTAAAACTATTACACTTTATAATATACATCATATTATAGCTAAATTTTTCAATATAATTTCCCTGTAAAGCAAATCATTTGTTAAATAATAATTAACAGAAACAAAAAATAAATAAAAGTGTGTGAAACTGGATACAAATTATAAGACACAATATTTTAAATTTGAATTGTTTATTGAAAATAGCACTAAAGCTATTGAACTCTATAATATACTACATCATAATTATAGCGAAATTGTTCAGTATAATTTCCCTTTGAAACAAATAATGGTCCTGTTTGATGACACGTTGATTTAGTTATATTGTCCTTGTGCCATACATCTTGTTCATATTTAATTTGTAAAATAACAGAAAATTGTAGATATAATAATACTATGCTATGAGGCTTTCATTGATCACCGGAATGAAATTTCAACATTACGATTTTGAATCTAAACTTATTCTTTAAACTTATTTCCTCAGAAAATAATACTGATTTGGAAAAAAATATTTTGGATCCTTATTTATCATGTGAAACTGCTATTTTTCAAAATGAGCGTAATACTACGCTTCCAAAATCGTTCTGCCCTAATGTGGGATAGATAACATTTGACCTTGAACTTGAGGTAGTTAAGATTGTAGGGGTCAGAGAAGCATCTTATTTTTGGGAGTCTGTTCCCCAAAGTAAAAATATCTGGGGAAGAAAGTTTTCTGAGTGGAAATTAGTCCCTACCAAATATACACGAAAGTAATGGGGATGATTTAAATCCTGCGATAACCATTTTCAAAAGTAAAGAATATTTGTTCATAAATAGTATTTTTAAATTTATATATACAATTAAATTTTGTAATAAAGATTTGGTGTAAAAGCATTGCATTTTATATCTAAGTGCTTTATTATTTGAAATGCTGAAAATAATATAATGATTTTCCAAGCGTAGCTTGGATGTGGCACAAAGCTGTGAGAATCGAACACACATATCGATCGCAAAAAGTTTAGCGAGACAAGCGCGCTAACCATTACACCAGCTACAGGTACATAACCGAAAACGTTATATTACTATATGCGAAATGATGTCAGCTTACGGTCACATCACGTTGAAATACAGGTTCTCGTACGATCACCGATGTTAAGCAACGTAGAGTCTGGTCAGTACCTAGATGGTTGACCGTTTGATAATATCAGATGCTGTAAGCTTACAACCATATCACGATCAAACACCGGTTCTCGTACCGTCACCGACGTTAAGCAATGTAGAGCCTGGTCAGTACCTAGATGGGTAACAGTCTAGGAATATCAGATTCTGTAAGCTTGGATGTGAGAGTGGTATGGCTTACGACCATATCACGTTGAAACACCGGTTCCTGTACGATCACCGACGTTAAGCAACTTAGAGCCTGGTCAGTACCTAGATGGGTAACCGTTTAGGAATATCAGATGCTGTAAGCTTGGATGTGAGAGTGGTATAGCTTACGACCCGATCACGTTGAAACGCCGGTTCTCGGATGATCACCGACGTTAAGCAACGTAGAGCCTGTTCAGTATCTAGATTGGTAACAGTCTACGAATATCAGATGCTGTAAGCTTGGATGTGAGAGTGGTATGGCTTACGGCCATATCACGTTGAAACACCGGTTCTTGTACGATCACCGACGTTAAGTAATGTAGAACCTGGTCAGTACCTAGATGGATGAACGCTTGAGAATACATATGCTGTAAGCTTGGATATGCGTATGTTGAAGTGGCCTACAGAGAGCCGAATTCCTATTCGAGTCGTGTTTTTTATAATTACATGTGCAAAAAAAGAAAAGAAAAGGAAAACATGAATCCACATCTACTATTGGTTAATTAGTAGTAATTTTTACCAGTAAATCACAATTATCTACCAAAAATTCGTACATTCTAAAAAATATTTTCTGGTTTTAAATGACCTGCAAAAGGTAGATAAGCCGTAAAAGCAAATCAAAATGATGTCATTTAATTTAAACTCCCAAACTGAAGAGTTCTTTTAAAAGAATTGACTAAAGGGCAAATTTTGATGAAATTATCTGGTATTTTCAGATACACATCTTAGCAAGCAATTCACTCTTTTGTAAACTGCAAACTTAAAATGCGAATATATTGAAAAACTGAATAGACAGATGCTTTCATACGATTTAATGCTAAAAAACGACTCACTAATCCATAAATTCCTACTGATTTAACAAATTCTGAGCAAGACGTCCCTCAGAATACAATTTCTTAGGATGTTTGCTTCGTTTCACAAGGAAACGCCAAATGTCAGTCCGACATTCCTGGCGAGAACAGCGTGTGTCATGGTCTCATTTCCGGTACCAAAGAAACGGAAGTACTTTATCAATGAACGCTATATTATGAATATTTACTCACATGATAAAAATATATATATTTAAAAAAAAGTGTTCCCATGCAAACAGCACTGACGTAAAAAAAAAATTTCTTTCACCATCACATTGTTTTCAAAAAAACATTCCTGCGGCACAAGTGGCTAGTTTATTGCCCACTGTGCTAAGTACATATACCCTGGCCGGGAAAAGATAGGATTTGACTGACGAAAACAATTTTATACTTACACACACGCACGCATTATAATTTTAATATTAGCCGTCTCCCGATAAAGAAACATTCAGCATCCATTGACCGGGCAGCCACTGCTACTGTCTTAGTTGAAATTTATAAAATCTTTGTATCTAAACAACTTTTCAGAAAAATACGTTTCTGAAATTCAAGAACTGTTATTGCTCTTTTCAGCGCTGTCGGAAGTTTCCTTCCAAACGTTTTTTTTTAAAGTAATGTGGAACTTCAAAATAATGATTATGTGATTATTTTCTGTTTGAGTTACATGTGATATAGATGTTAATTGTTCCTACAGTTGAAAGTACTCAATTTAAAAAAAAAAATTTTTAAAGTTTATCACCCAAAGCAAAACTGGAAGCCACTATCACGCAAGGGGTTACAGAAGGTTTGGAGGAAGAGCAGATAGGAGTGGTAAAGGAGAGGATGTGGAGAAAGATAATGGATCGATCAAGGCAAGGGGGTTACAGAAGATTTGGAGGAAGAGTAGATAGGAATGAAAGGTGAAAGGATGTGGAGAAGGGAAGTGGATAGATCAAGGCAACTGGAGATGTCGATTGACGTTACACTTAAATAGTTGGAGATTATATTTGTCAGGGAAACAGAAATAAGGAAGTGAGTTCCACAGGCGAGATGTGCGAGACATGAAGATATTGGAGTAGAAGATACGTCTACATCTAACAGTTTCAACAGTGAAGGGGTGGGAACGGGATGCCAGCCTTGTAGGACGTTTAAATTCATGAGGCCTGGGAACCAGCGAAAGCAGCTCATCGGAGCAATTACCGTGAAAGTATTTGTAAAAAAGACAGAGCGAGGAAACGTCGCGTCTGTGAGAGAGCGACTGCAGACGAGATGACAGGTCAGGGCCAATTACATTGCATATCCGTCTCTGGATCTTATCAAGAACCCTGAGGCAAAGAGCAGGGGCTCCAGACCATATATGGCAGCAATAATCCATGTAAGGGCGAATGGTTGATTTATAGATTTGGAGGATCGATTACGGGGATAAAAATTTCCTGGCTCGGCACAGGGAGCCATCTTTCCTTGCGGTGGATGATGCAATTGACTCGATGTATTTGTTCCATCTCAGATCAGCGGACAGCGTGAGACCGAGCAGCCGCAGAGAGGAGCTCTCGAGAAGTTGGTCTTTAGACATTCTAATGGGATGCAGGGATTTGATGAGATTCTGTTTTTTTCGTACGGTGCTTTTTGATTCTGTTGTTCCAGTTCACAAGTTTCGAAGAAAGATGGTCCCTATTTCTGAGATTGTGATTATTTATACAATTTACATTCTTCGGGCTGTTGTCCTCATCGTTTTTGCCATTTTCACGACGTTTCGACAGTTATACGCTCTAGCCTTCGTCAGGGGATTGATTCCTCAAGGGCGCGTAGATCCAGTGACTTGGCTGGATCCAGTGACTTGACCCAAAGTGTTGTGAGTTCAATACCTGGCTACAGCAGTTGTGAACAAAAACTTGAGTGTTGAGCTAAAGGGAGACACCCGGTAGGGACATGGCACGGGGAACTAGAACAATCTACCCCGGTGGACGAAATAAAGTGTTTATATCGAAATTCTAATCATCTGAAGAAGGCCGGAGCGTACAACGGCCGAAACGTCGTCAATATGGCAAAAAAGATGAGGACAGCAGTCGGAAGAATCTGTAAATAGTGTAAATAAAGATAGTTTCCATTGAGTCATACAGGCTTCATTTGTTCAAAGCTATTTTAGGCGTTGATACAATCTTTTTTGTCATATTGACGACGTTTCGGCTGTTGTACGCTCCAGCCTTCTTCAGGTGATTAGTTTTGTTTGTTTTGTTTTGTTTTACGGCATATCATCCTCAATGGGTTATTTTGCCGATAAAATTTTTATTGCTGGTAATATTTTTTTTTTCAAATGTATTGCTGGTAAAATTTATTTCCTTCAGAAATCTATTTCTGGTAATATCTTTTCTTCAAAAATGTATCGCTTTTAAATTTTTTGTTCAAAAGTGTGAAGCTGGAAATAACATTTTTTACAAAGTATTTCTGGTATTAAAATCTATTTTTACACTTTCATAGTGTTTTGACCCAGTTTCGGGGTTAAATATTTGCCCATGTCTGGGATCTCAAGAGAATGCTACCACACCGGGTCAAGGTGGACCTGGTAATTCAGGTGATGATAATTTCGAAACGAACCCCTTGTTCCGGATGTCTCGGTTATCACCCTTTAATTCAACTCTTCAAGTATTTGTTTACAGCTGTTGTAGACAGGTATTGAATGCATAATACGTTGGGTCAAGCAATTGGTTCCAACCAACGTCGTATACAGCCGAGAGTTTAGATATTTCTGAAAGGGTTTTGAGCATTCATGACATCCATATGAATATTTCTATATGACGAGGCTATTTAAGAATATGTTATTTACAGGTTAACGTTTTCATTTGCGGTGTTTGACGAAACTAACGATAGCTTTGAATGTTCTCTATTTAATTTAATTCATCCTATAATAAATTTGTTAGAACTGATCCATACACTGAGATATTTATTTTTAGTCTTTCAGCTTTAATTTTTATTAGGTGACAGGTGAAATAGTTCTTGAAGTGGGGTTAAGCATTTTGCTAATTTTCGCTACACTGTTAGAGCCGCTGCCAGTATTAAATACGATGGCTCGCAGAGGAATTTTCTGCATTCTGAAATCTTTTGGTAGACTGTAAATTATGGTGGTATTTGATGAGTTTTCATTGACAACATTGGCGACTCTTTTATTAAATAACCTATTTTTTTATCTGTTCGTTTCTAATTGTGACCTGCGTATATATCTTTGAAAATATTCAGGAATATCTTGGATTTTCGTTAGATTATAAGTTATTCTTAATTGCGTGGCGCGTCTAATATGCATATATATTTCGTTATAATCGTTTCACCGCAAATCAATACCACTGAAACACAGGGTCTTACAGGTAGAGAAACAGAATAGGTAGACTTTAGTGGAGAGGATTGAGGAAATGACATAAAAAAAAGGAAGAGGGTTCGAGAAGACAGAAGATGGCGATTAACGTTGCTTTTATAATTTTGAATATTATAGTGCTCACGGGAGCAAAGAAACGGAAGAGAGTTCCAATGGTGGGTAATGCGAGTTAAAAAAAAAACTGTTAGAATTGAAATGATAGTTGCAGGAGTAAAACAGTGCAACCTAGTTGCCAATCTGTTAGTACGTTTATATTCATATAATCGAGACATCAAAGGCAGAAAACAAACTAATCAAAACAGTTGCCATGGAAATATTTGAAGAAAAAACACAGAGAAGTCATGTAACATCGGTGAGAAAGTGACTGAAGTCGAGATATCTGGTCAGGATCGACTATATTACAGACCATTCTTTGGATTTTGTCAAGAATCACTAGATATACAACACAGGTGCCCTCCCCCACCGGGGCCCCGTCTTACGTCCTAACCCCTTTTTAGTTTTCATTAATGACCTTCCTGATGATATCAGCTCTCAACTTGGTATCTACGCTGACGACATTTCAATTTACTCCTGCCTCGATAGTAAGTCCTATCAGTGTGACAAGATGGTTACGTCAGCCGATGTCCAAAACGACTTCAAGTCAGTAGTTAATGGGGGCAAATGATGGTTTGTTAATTTTAATGCCTCAAAAATTAAATTTCTCTCCATTACTCGTCTGAGAGACCCCTTCCTCCCTTCCATGGCTGATGTTATGCTTCAGAAAAGTGACCCGTTGCAACTTCTAGGACTCACGTTCTCTGCTGAAATGAAGTGGAAATACTATATTGAATCCATTGCTAGGTCAGCTGATAAGAACGTCCGTTCACTATGTCATGCTAGACAATTTTTCTCTTCAGAATCTATGTTGCATATCAATTAGGTTGGTGCAAAAATAATGTCGTTTTTTGACGTTCAACTTCAGTCAAAAAACCGACATTATTTTTGCACCAACCTAATATATGTCTACCATTCGTCCATGTTTAGAATATTGCTATCACAACTGGTCCGGTGACTTTGCTTTTTCTCTTGAGCTCATTGATAACATCCAAAGAGGTCCCGCCTGTTTTCTGTTGAAATAGTTAAATGTAACGACCACTTCTAGTCTAACAGTTTCTCGTACTTCCCGCTGATGGAACTCTCTTCCGTTTAATTGCAACATCAATCGCTCTCATCTGTCTTCGGTCCATCTTTTGTTCTTTCCTCAATCCTCTCACTATACATTCTTCTTCAATACACTCCTCGCGTACTACTGGCATCCCCGGATGGTTGGGGTGAAATGAATAATACACACACAGACACATACATACATACATACATACATATATATATATATATATATATATATATATATATATATATATATATATATATATATATATATATATTTGGATTGGACAGTCCGACAATTTATTTAAAGACATTTATATAATATGTTTAACGTTCTTTTTATAGATACAAGTATTTAAGCAAATGTTATTTAATACTGTTTATTATAAAACAGAGCATTTGCTTAAGTACTTGTATCTATAAAAAGAACGTTAAACATATTATATAAATGTCTTTAAATATATATATATATATATATATATATATATATTCAATTCTCAACGTGTCTCGTTTGTACACATGTGTCGTAGAATCAACGTATACGTAAATTTACACCGATGAAGTTCAAAACGACGAAACGCTTCACGCGTAAAGCGTTTTTCACTTTGTCATGATTATATCCCTTAAAACAGTTCTGGATATCTAAAATATATATATATATATATATATATATATATATATATATATATATATATATATATATATATATATATATATATATGTATGTATATGTTTAATTAATTTACCCGAGCAAGACGATAATACTCGTAAGACACAAGGGGCTACTGCGAGTGAAACAGCAAAAAAAGTTTAAAATGGAAACGGAAACTCAATTCTAAACAGAGAACAGGGGATACACCGCTACTCCTGTTAAAAAAACGGGGAGTATGTGAAAAATATAGTTTTAAGGCATCCGATATTTCTTTGCTAAGTTTTTCAGCAGGAAGGATAGAGCGTATGTAAATATAAAAGTACGCACAGAGATTCGTGTTTTAACGCAATATATATATATATATATATATATATATATATATATATATATATATATATATATATATATATATATATATATATGTATATATATATATATATATATATATATATATATATATATAAGAAGAGGCACATTTATTTATCTCAAAATATTACTGCTGTGGGGCAGACCCGTTTTACACGAGATGGACTCGTCCAAAGTATACTTATACTGACAGCGAGAATACCTGCAGGGTTGAGATACGTTTAGTCAGGGTGAGAGATACGGAGACAGTACACAGGGTGTTCACAGAGAGTTATACGAGAGTCCAGAGAGAGAGATAATTACGGCTTCACTTACAGAGACTTGTGCATATACTTTCTACTAACCTGCATTCCTGGAGTACTAATGTTCACTTCAAGTCTGTATTCTTACGTTTAATACACTTATTTTTCTATCTCAATTACTGGCGTTGTCTATTTATTTGTGCAGGATTCCATTCCCGGAATCCACAACAATTACGCAATCTCAAATCTCCTTAAATATATATACGCCGCTGTATTTTTTAGGCTTTCTATAAGGTCATCGAAGCTTTAGCAGTTGTGAGTTTAATGGTTTCCAGTTCGATATTTTTGGAAGTCTCATTCGTAGCGCTTCTAAATGAAGGTATCTAGCGCACTCGTCACACCATCGCAACGTTAGTACGTAAGCAGTCTTGATCATTTCATAGGCTTCTGGTAAAAGCTTTAATCTTGGCAAAAATTCGAAAAATCTAACAAACATCTATCAGATTGCCTATTTACCTCCATGCATGCATGTTGGCATTTCCCGTCTGTTTTTGACGTCTGAGGTTCCAGCTTTTGGTTCTGTGGTTCAGCGTTTGAAATAAATCGCTACACATACATATGATTTGAATAAAGAGATGACATTTTATATGGATGCCATTAAACTTTTCAAAAGAACCGATAACAAAGAAATGGTACGGAGTGTGCCACAAAGACATCGAAAAGCTCCTGGACACTTATAGATTCATGCCTTTTCAAACGCGAAGTGAACGAGAGAGAATCAATCTGGAATTGAACTAGATTCGGTGGCTTATACATAGGAAACTGACGTGATATATTCTACAACATTTTATATGGATGCCATTAAACTTTTCAAAAGAACCGATAACAAAGAAATGGTACGGAGTGTGCCACAAAGACATCGAAAAGCTCCTGGACACTTATAGATTCATGCCTTTTCAAACGCGAAGTGAACGAGAGAGAATCAATCTGGAATTGAACTAGATTCGGTGGCTTATACATAGGAAACTGACGTGATATATTCTACAACAATAACACTTCATATCTCCCTCGTGTATCTTGTCTAGATGAGTGGATTTCTCTGTATCCTTGGAAACACTCAATTATGAATCTTTGTCGTGCCTTTAAAACTGTAAATTTAAAAAAAATATGTTACTCCAAAATTCGCTTGACGAGGAAATGGAACTAATGTCTTTAATTTAATAACAAAATTAAATTCGAAGCTTTTAGCTTCCATTTTTGAAACATGGTTATTACTGTGTAGCGAAAAACATATTTTAAATCAGTTAATTTATAATATTAATGCTGTATAAATTTACATTGAGCACTGTAAAAATAAAAATATCTATAAGAACACCGGATTATATATCTTACTGTTCTTTCTTTTTATTTACACGCACACACACACACACACACACATACACACACACACACACACACACACATATATATATATATATATAGATATATATATATATAGTAAAGGTAATATAATGTAAATGCAAATGGTACATAATCCAAGTTGAACCTGGTAATATAAGAAAGAGCTTAATGTAGAGCAAATAACATCCAAAATTGCCTCATATGGGGTAAGGGCTTATGGGCACCTCGAGGCGGTGTAATGGTTAGCAAGCTTGTCTCGCTCGAACAATTACGACTGAGTAGTGAGTTCGATCCTCTTACTTTCCGTACTCTCGGCCTTGTACCACATCTAAGCTACGCTTGGAAAATCACTATGGGGAATAGGCTTATTTCAACCGACGAAAAATTCGTCAGTCTTATTCCTCATATGAGATAATTTGGGTTTCTTTGTGTACTTTATATATATATATATATATATATATATATATATATATAAAAATGTAAAAGTGAACATAGAAGTCAACACTTGGAGGCGACGATCTGTTTCATGCTAGATGACGTGGCCTGACGATTGCATCTAGCATGAAGCAGACTGTCGCCTCCAACTTTTATATTTACATACGCTCTATCTCTGATATTGAGCAATTTATCCGATAAATATATCATATCTTAGTACTATATTTCTTCATTGGAACACCATTTATAAATGCGGATGTAGAAGTCAATAGTCAGCGGCCACAATCTGTTTCCAGCATAAATGCATAGACTGAAGATTGCGTTTGAGCATGAAACAGACTGTAAGTTGACTTAAATATGAATGTATATGTATAATATTTATCGAAATTGTCAGATATTTATCGCGGCAGAAAATAACCACAACTGTTCAAGACACGAGAATGAAAGGTAACATTCCAAATATCTTTTTATGATTTTAATTGCAGTTATAAATCTGCGGCGTTAGTATAAATAGGTATGACAATATATTTAATATACATTATTATTACAATCTGTGTGGCTTAACATTGTTATATTGATTTGAATATAAATTACCATTCTTTTTGTCTGTCTTTGTATCTGTCTGTCTCTGCCTGTTTGTCATTTTCTCTCTTTGGTAGTATTTTTTTCTTCTAACTATAAAAATTATTTTATTGGGCCGACGTGTTTAAGCAGACACTTTTAGTTTATTTACGAACAGCTCAATAACCGTCTTCTGTCCTAAATAATCGATAGGCTTATTAAAGAAAATGCACTTCTTAGTGGAGGTCAAATATACACTTCCTTTTTATGTTCCCTATCAGTAAAAATCACCCACACGCACACGCATACGCACACAAATAGAGACACACACACACACACACACACACACACACACACACACACACACACACACACACATATATATATATATATATATATATAAATATAAATATAAAAGTGGACATGGAAGTCAGCACTTAGAGGCGACAGTCTGTTTCATGCTAGTGCAATCGTCAGGCGATTGCACTAGCATGAAACAGACTGTCGCCTCTAAGTGCTGACTTCCATGTCAACTTTTATATTTACACACGCTCTATCTCTGATATTGAGCACTTTATCCCATAAATATAGCACACTTTAAGACTATATTTCTTCATATATATATATATATATATATATTTATGTATATGTATATACACCCTGTCTCTCTCTCTCTCTCACCTCCCCATATATATATATATATATATATATATATATATATATATATATATATATATATATATATATTTGTTATGAAAACACTCCCATGAGTGCTCAGGATCGCCTCGTCAGTGATGTTATGACTTGGAGTCATGGCAAGTTTCGGGTCTTCCAACATCATACTTGCTCGCCCAAGAGACCCTACCGAAACAGTACTATTCCGGCAGGCGATCCTGAAACAAAAAAAAAAAAATACGCGAAGCACGCAACAAATGGACTCCGCCAATAAATGCCACTGCTGACCAATCACCACCGACTTGCGTCACTTCCTCCCCAGCTAAGACGATACAAAAAAATATTCGACGGCGAGCTCGTCTTTTTCCTTCGTCTTAGTTTGACCACGCGGATCGTCCTCCATCTTCAACGAACAGTCTGACATAACAGGTAAGTAAAAACAAGAATATATATATATATATATATATATATATATATATATATATATATATATATATATATATATATATATATGTGCCCTGGATAAGACAATAAACTACATCCGAAAGCAAGGCCTCTGATCAGGAGGTTTTGAGGATCGTAGAACAACCCCTTAATTGCTGCTGTTCCCGGGTCCACCCTGGCTGGCCCGGGTTGGTAGCACCTGTTAGGGTTCCAGCTATGGGTAAATAGTTATCGCTCTCTGCCAAAGTGGAGTCAGGTGGGACATGGCGTTGGGACATAGGAATGCCCGGGATGTCTGTTTGAAGGCGCGTTTGAACCACTGGGAGAGATGTCCTCCTTAGCCTTAGTTAAGGCAGACATCTGGGAGAAGAAAAACTTTTGATGCTATCCCATGATGTCGACTTGCTCTTCTTTTTGGGAAATACCATCTTTTGCTTAGAGACTGGGACTGGCTCTATGCACTGTCTTTGTTCACTATAAACGCTTCATGCACAGGTATTGCTTAATATCTGGAGATCTTTTCTGCACTTGTCATCTTAATGTGAAATTATGGCTGGCCGTAGCTTATAAAGGTAACTTGCATTAGAATGAAGGTATTTAATACAATCGAAGTCAATGGAAATAAGGGCTCTGGAACCAGATGTGAAAAGGTCTGGCCCTGTAGGTGTCTCAGGGAGCCGCAGCTTGGGCCCGGTTGTCATCATGCAAACCACTAAATTTTGTGTTCTGGAATGTGTGTACTTTACTTGATACTGAAGAAAATGCACCCGAGAGAAGATCTGCATTGGTTGCTAAGAAGCTCCAAAGATATGATATGGTTGTCGTGGCCCTTTCCGAAACTAGATTTCCTGGGGAGGGTCATTTCATGGACAAATCTGGTGGCTATATTTATTATATAGAAAGGAAAGAGAAAATCAGGTGTTGCTTTTGCCATTAGGACATCAATAACTAGTCAGTTGGAAGAGTTTCCGACAGGTGTCAGAGGTAGAATGATCTCGATGTGAGTTCCTTTAGTATGTGGAAGATATGCAACCTTAATTGGTGTTTATGCACCAACCATGGTTTGCACAGATGATGTAAAGGAAGCTAAAGTGTCTTGTTAGGAAAATACCTCCAGCAGACAGAATTTTCATACTTGGAGACTTTAATGCACAGGTGAGGCATGGAAAGTTCTTGGTAAACAGAGGATTGGAAAGTGCAATAGCAATGGTCTATTGTTGTTACAATTGTGCACAGAAATGAACCGACCTGTTCATTGATATCACAGTGTTTCATCAAAAGAACAAATATAAGACAATATGGCGCGTGTGATGCGTGGGTATATATATATATATATATATATATATATATATATATATATATATATATATATATATAGCTACAGAGGAGCGTTTCGGTTAGCGAGGTCGATTTTACTGTTTTTAAACTACAATTATCTATGATTTTCTTTCGTACATTCATATCTGCTCGATGCGTATACAAATGTAAACGCTCCTCTGTGGCTAAATCGGTAATGCCCGTCAGGCTATATGACAGTTCCGTATATATATATATATATATATATATATATATATATATATATATATATATATATACACATATATATATGTATATATATATATATATATATATATATATATATATATATATATATATATATATATATATATTTGTGTATTTGGGCAGCAATCCCTCATTCCGTATGACCGAGCTATACTTTTAGCCATTATCAAGGATAATTTTAATTTTGCATGATGATGGCTAAAATATATACTCGAACATACAATCTTTCAGGCGATTTCTACATACTTGATGTCCGGAAAACATATACAATATTAAAAGAACACAAACCGCAGTACCTTCTCAGCCATTTCTAATGTACCTTGTATATATAATTCAAGAGATAAAAAAAAACAAAAACAAAAATAATAACATTGACAATCAGTCGAATCTGAAAATAGGAGTTATGTCCCTTGAACAGAATATACACGCGCACAAACATACACGGATTTATCTTTAAAATTGCGCAAAGATCAGCTTAAACCGAATTAAGACAATATTTTGCATGTATGTATGTATTGGCTATACCACCACATCTCTTTCTAAACGACTCTCGTTACACCGATCTGACCATAGCTCAATCTAAACGTACATGGAAACCACACAAACTCCATTCGCAACATACGAGTAGAAATTTCAAGTATACATGTAAAAAAGATTCAAAATAATGTAAGAAAGCCAACACTCATTAACATTAACTATGAACACGGTCACAATGTGCTGGCCGTGTTTGAAAAGAAAACATACCTATAACTTCACCCACATACATAACAAAACCTACGTATTACTTAAAGATTTTAAAAATTAAATCGTCTTTATACATATATATATATATATATATATATATATATATATATATATATATATATATATATATATATAAAATAATGAGAAAGAACAGTAAGATTTATAATCTGGCGTTTTTATTAATTATTTTTGTTGTTAAAAACAGTGCTCAATAAAATTCTGTAGAGCATACACATAATAAATTTACTAATTATACTAAGCGATGGGACCACATTTTTAAATTCAGTCAGTTATATGCCATGCGTGATACTCGCTTAGGCGATCAGGTATCTTTCGATACATGACTGGTGAGGCAGAATTTTTTTCTGCACTAGTTTTCTATTTCTTTCTGCGGAAGACCAGTTGCCATCCAAGGATATGGAACCCGGTCTGTCCTTCTATTTACCCATAGCAGTGGGTAGGGAGAAGAAGAGGATTCATATCTTTCCCAAGGATATTAGCACGTAAGTGAATGTCATGGATTCGACTGGAATTCGAACTCGGCACTCCGATTCCTCAATCCGAGCCGCTATCCATTACGTCACCGTGCCTTTTTAAATTAGTAAATTATATATATATATATATATATATATATATATATATATATATATATATATATATATATATATATATATATATATATATATATATATATATATATATATATATATATATATATATATATATATATATATATATATATATATATATATATATATATATATATATATATATTTGTGTATTTAGGCAGCAATCCTTCTTTCAAGCACATTTCATTAAAAACGACTGACAAGGTGGTTTTATTTAGTTTTTTATATAATTTCTCGCACGAGAAATTATATAAAAAACTAAATAAAAGCACCTTCTCAGTCGTTTTTAATGAAATATATATATATATATATATATATATATATATATATATATATATATATATTTCATTAAATAATACCGATAAGTGTTGTCTATATATTTTATGTAAGCTCTTTTCATATTGTCTGATAAGCTTAATAACATTATCATTAAACAATGAAAGAAAATCACAATATTGATACATATTTTTAATCCAATCTAAGCTTTCGGCTTACATAAGCCATTATCAAAGATGACAATTACACAATATTTTAAGCAATACACGAACAAGAAATTGATGATAGTCTGTTTTTGTTTACATGAATGATTTCCAAGCAACGATAAACACGTGCATATAAGACGCTGAAAGCTAAAATCGCACAACAGCTCATGACGTCACACATGACCACGAGAGAGTGAATCCGATGAGTATTGAGTATGGAAAGCCATTGGTATGAACCAATGGCTTCTGTTACTAATTATAGGCATTTAAGGATATTTGTGGAGATGTCATAGTTTATTTTGTTCTGGTTAGGTTTCAACTGTTTTATGTATATAGCTTCAAGAATTTTTAGTTTTTGTTTATTGTTTTCATGTTTAAGTATAGTTGTGTTTTCGACGAGGATTTTCCGGAATTGTGTATGCGGCCAGGCATGTTGTTTTAAATGCCTAAAAATGTTAGCGTTATCATTCAAATGTAGTGTCAAGCGTCGTGAAAGCGAGTTTGTGGTGTGACCAACATAGATATTATTTAGTTCGTTGGAGATACAATCTCCCAAAGGGCACCTGAATTTGTAAACTATGTTGTTTTTTTTTCAAATCGCTAACCGGGGGAGAAGAATCATTGCGAATAATTGAGTTGGATATACTAGATTTAGTGTAGTATATAATTAATTTAATTTTTTTGCTAGGATCTGTTGTAGATATGTTAGTATTTTCTAATTTTTTTAGTATATTTTCATCTTGTTTATAATTAGTATGCATTTGATTACGATATAAGAGATTAATATGTTTGAGATTAGTACAAGCAGTATTATGTACTATTTGTTTAGTATTGAGATTTCTAAGAAAGCATCTTATTTGTTCATCAATGATATAGTTTGGAAAACTATTATTAACACGTGTTTATTTTATATTCTTTAGTTCACTGTAAAAAATCTGTTTTGTGGATGAATTAGTCTCTGCACGATGTATTAGATTTTTTATAATTGCTATTTTGTAGTAATATGGGCATTCGCTCTTGTAGTTAAGTGTACATGAATTTATGCTAGTAGGTTTTTTATATGGCGAAATAGTAAATTTGTTATTATTTGTGTTTATCAATATGTCAAGGAAAGGAATTTTATTATTAGTATTGAGTTCATACGTGAATTTGAGGACAGAATTATTTTGGAAACATTTTTGTAGTTGAAGTATTTCATCTGTATTTTCAACTAACATAAGAATATCATCAACGTATCTTACGTAGATGGATGGTTTTTTAAAGTCTGAAAATATCTTATTTTCCAGGTTCGACATATAGAAATTGCTAAATGTCGGACCCAGCACTGAACCCATAGAGACACCATCACATTGTATATATATATTATTATTATGATCTAAGAAAGGGACTTCAGTAGTACAAGCTAATAGTAGTTTCCGTAATATATTAGGATTAATTTTAAGTGGGGGTAAAGATGAGTTACTGTATATATTTCCTATAATTATGTCAATAGTTTCACTAACAGGGACATTGGTAAATAAGTTTTCAACATCAAGTGAAGCTATGATTTCATTGTTGGGTTTTGCACTTTTTAGGATTTGGATTACTTCTAATGTTGACTTAACACTATATTTACTAGGAAGATAAAGAGTAATGAGTTGGTTGATGTATTTTGTTAGTTGATATACAGGAGTTTGAATTTGTGATATGATAAGACGTAGAGGATAGTTAGGTTTATGTGTTTTTATAGTGCCGTATATGTAACCAGGCCTATAATCACCAAAAATTTTAGGGAGTTTTAAAGAGTTCTGTTCGGCATTATTAGCATTAATGAGTTTATTAAGCTTTGATTTTAGTTGGTTGGTCGGATTCTTGTTGAGTTTTTTAAATTTTATGTGATCATGGAGTATGTGGTCAAGTTTTTTCTTATAATCTAATTTGTTTAGAAGGACGAAAATGTTGGTCTTGTCAGCTTTTTTTACGATTATGTCAGGGTGGTTGCGTAGTTCTTGTATATATATATATATATATATATATATATATATATATATATGTGTGTGTGTGTGTGTGTGTGTGAGGGAGAGAGAGAAGTGTGGACTCTGATATCAACAGAGAGTGGTTACAGTCTGTTTCATGCTTGGACGCAGTCTTAAGGCAGATAATGTTGAGCACAATTTACTCTATTAATAAATGGTAATATTAGCAGTTTCCTCATAAGGAAATATTCGGCATTCTTTGATCGAGTATCCAGTCTTGATATTCATTGACATTTATCAATTCTTTCTCTGCAAATGATTTTCAGGAAAATAAGCTTCTCAAGTCCAGTAGCTGTTATCGACCTTTCCAGTATCGATGAGGCTTCTTTTCTAACCTTGTGTTTGAAATTGTGTTGAATGTCATTATCTTGATTATGTCATTGTTTTCCCTTCAAGTTAAATGTGCTATCCATTTTAGCTGTTACTCTTGTTGAAGGTCTTCGAGAGATGATTTCTTTTCATTTGCTACTATTCGTTGTTAGAGATTCTGTAACGCCAGCTACCACAGGCTTCACAAACTTTAAGCTATTTTTAAATTATTGATCTTAGAAAGCATTATAGATATTTCTGAACTGGCTTGGTGGCATTCATATTAAGGTCTACATCTGACGAGTCTATATAAGAATATTCAATTGTTAATTTTCATTTTGTAGCCGTTGGTGATGTTGGGCGGGACTACATTTAGCACAGTTCCATTTCGTTATCACCTATAATAATGTTATAGTAATTTACCGACACACGCATGAACTCTCCCAGCTATAAGTAGGAGCAGGTACTGCCTTTTGGAGAATGAAGTTTCCAGCAGTTAGCTTTGACAGTCAGACCGAACATTCTTGCTGTAACAATCTCGTTTGTATATGTTTATATTACTGTTTCTGTTAATATATTTGTTTAACTAAATTCTTCTCTTTGTGTCTTTATTTATGGCACATAACAAGGCCACAACAAATAAGTTTGTTATTAGTGATTCATACACCAAAGTAATTGAAGTGATTGCAATTTACTTATTCTGCATCTTGAATTTTTATGGTTGAATCAGGGTATATGTCATCACTGTTTTCATTCCAATTCTGTACTGGAAACGTTTATCCTGATTCCTATTTTCCATTCGAGATGATTCTTTTATCAACTGTGAATACCTATTTTATCAGCATAGACCCCCTCATCATAGTTAAATTGGATCGGGGGGAAACAGTCTCGTTGTTTCCGATTACACAATATTCGTTTGGGATGTGATATGCCTGTAAATGCACGGGATATAGTCTAGGAAAAGATCTCTCCACTTGGTATTTGTCCACTAGGACTTTATCCACTGGTATTTTCACTGTTACACATATTTATTATACACTACCTGATGGTGAACTTCTGAAATTCTTCTCAGTTAAAAACTGGCTGTTAAAGACAACATTTAATATTTAAAGAGTGTTATAACATGACAATTGGTACATGTATCAGTCATGGACATCATTTGGAACATGACATTTGGTACATGACATGTATCAGTCATGGACATCATTTGGAACATGACATTTGGTGCATGACATGTATCTGCCATGGACATCATTTGGAACATGACATTTGGTACATGCCATGTATCGGTCATGGACATTATTTGGAACATGACATTTGGTACATGACATGTATCGGTCATGGACATCATTTGCAACATGACATTTGGTACACGACATGTATCAGTCATGGACATCATTTGGAACATGACATTTGGTACATGACATGTATCCGTTATGGACATCATTTGGAACATGACATTTGGTACATGACATGTATCCGTTATGGACATCATTTGGAACATGACATTTGGTGCATGACATGTATCGGCCATGGACATCATTTGGAACATGACATTTGGTACATGCCATGTAACGGTCATGGACATTATTTGGAACATGACATTTGGTACATGACATGTATCAGTCATGGACATCATTTGGAACATGACATTTGGTACATGACATGTATCCGTTATGGACATCATTTGGAACATGACATTTGGTGCATGCCATGTATCAGTCATGGACATCATTTGGAACATGACATTTGGTACATGACATGTATTGGTCATGGACATCATTTGGAACATGACATTTGGTACATGACATGTATCAGACATGGACATCATTTGGAACATGACATTTGGTACACGACATGTATCAGTCATGGACATCATTTGGAACATGATATTTGGTACATGACATGTATCCGTTATGGACATCATTTGGAACATGACATTTCGTACATGACATGTATCCGTTATGGACATCATTTGGAACATGACATTTCGTACATGACATGTATCAGTCATGGAAATCATTTGGAACATGACATTTGGTGCATGACATGTATCGGCCATGGACATCATTTGGAACATGACATTTGGTACATGCCATGTATCGGTCATGGACATTATTTGGAACATGACATTTGGTACATGACATGTATCGGTCATGGACATCATTTGCAACATGACATTTGGTACATACATGTATCCGTTATGGACATCATTTGGAACATGACATTTGGTACATGACATGTATCCGTAATGGACATCATTTGGAACATGACATTTGGTACATGACATGTATCCGTTATGGACATCATTTGGAACATGACATTTGGTGCATGACATGTATCGGCCATGGACATCATTTGGAACATGACATTTGGTACATGCCATGTAACGGTCATGGACATTATTTGGAACATGACATTTGGTACATGACATGTATCAGTCATGGACATCATTTGGAACATGATATTTGGTACATGACATGTATCCGTTATGGACATCATTTGGAACATGACATTTGGTGCATGCCATGTATCAGTCATGGACATCATTTGGAACATGACATTTGGTACATGACATGTATCGGTCATGGACATCATTTGGAACATGACATTTGGTACATGACATGTATCAGACATGGACATCATTTGGAACATGACATTTGGTACATGACATGTATCCGTTATGGACATCATTTGGAACATGACATTTGGTACATGACATGTATCAGTCATGGAAATCATTTGGAACATGACATTTGGTGCATGACATGTATCGGCCATGGACATCATTTGGAACATGACATTTGGTACATGCCATGTATCGGTCATGGAAATTATTTGGAACATGACATTTGGTACATGACATGTATCGGTTATGGACATCATTTGGAACATGACATTTGGTACACGACATGTATCAGTCATGGACATCATTTGGAACATGACATTTGTTACATGACATGTATCCGTTATGGACATCATTTGGAACATGACATTTGTTACATGACATGTATCCGTTATGGACATCATTTGGAACATGACATTTGGTACATGACATGTATCCGTTATGGACATCATTTGGAACATGACATTTGGTACATGACATGTATCAGACATGGACATCATTTGGAACATGACATTTGGTACACGACATGTATCAGTCATGGACATCATTTGGAACATGACATTTGGTACATGACATGTATCCGTTATGGACATCATTTGGAACATGACATTTGGTACATGACATGTATCAGTCATGGACATCATTTGGAACATGACCTTTGGTACATGACATGTATCGGTCATGGACATCATTTGGAACATGACATTTGGTACATGACATGTATCGGTCATGGACATCATTTGGAACATGACATTTGGTACATGACATGTATCAGACATGGACATCATTTGGAACATGACATTTGGTACACGACATGTATCAGTCATGGACATCATTTGGAACATGACATTTGGTGCATGACATGTATCCGTTATGGACATCATTTGGAACATGACATTTGGTACATGACATGTATCAGTCATGGATATCATTTGGAACATGACATTTGGTGCATGACATGTATCGGCCATGGACATCATTTGGAACATGACATTTGGTACATGCCATGTATCGGTCATGGACATTATTTGGAACATGACATTTGGTACATGACATGTATCGGTCATGGAAATCATTTGGAACATGACATTTGGTACATGACATGTATCCGTTATGGACATCATTTGGAACATGACATTTGGTACATGACAAGTATCAGTCATGGACATCATTTGGAACATGACATTTGGTGCATGACATGTATCGGCCATGGACATCATTTGGAAGATGTCATTTGGTACATGCCATGTATCGGTCATGGACATCATTTGGAACATGACATTTGGTACACGACATGTATCAGTCATGGACATCATTTGGAACATGACATTTGGAACATGACATTTGGTACATGACATGTATCCGTTATGGACATCATTTGGAACATGACATTTGGTGCATGCCATGTATCAGTCATGGACATCATTTGGAACATGACATTTGGTACATGACATGTATCGGTCATGGACATCATTTGGAACATGACATTTGGTACATGACATGTATCAGACATGGACATCATTTGGAACATGACATTTGGTACACGACATGTATCAGTCATGGACATCATTTGGAACATGATATTTGGTACATGACATGTATCCGTTATGGACATCATTTGGAACATGACATTTCGTACATGACATGTATCCGTTATGGACATCATTTGGAACATGACATTTCGTACATGATATGTATCAGTCATGGAAATCATTTGGAACATGACATTTGGTGCATGACATGTATCGGCCATGGACATCATTTGGAACATGACATTTGGTACATGCCATGTATCGGTCATGGACATTATTTGGAACATGACATTTGGTACATGACATGTATCGGTCATGGACATCATTTGCAACATGACATTTGGTACATACATGTATGCGTTATGGACATCATTTGGAACATGACATTTGGTACATGACATGTATCCGTAATGGACATCATTTGGAACATGACATTTGGTACATGACATGTATCCGTTATGGACATCATTTGGAACATGACATTTGGTACATGCCATGTAACGGTCATGGACATTATTTGGAACATGACATTTGGTACATGACATGTATCAGTCATGGACATCATTTGGAACATGATATTTGGTACATGACATGTATCCGTTATGGACATCATTTGGAACATGACATTTGGTGCATGCCATGTATCAGTCATGGACATCATTTGGAACATGACATTTGGTAGATGACATGTATCGGTCATGGACATCATTTGGAACATGACATTTGGTACATGACATGTATCAGACATGGACATCATTTGGAACATGACATTTGGTACATGACATGTATCCGTTATGGACATCATTTGGAACATGACATTTGGTACATGACATGTATCAGTCATGGAAATCATTTGGAACATGACATTTGGTGCATGACATGTATCGGCCATGGACATCATTTGGAACATGACATTTGGTACATGCCATGTATCGGTCATGGAAATTATTTGGAACATGGCATTTGGTACATGACATATATCGGTTATGGACATCATTTGGAACATGACATTTGGTACACGACATGTATCAGTAATGGACATCATTTGGAACATGACATTTGTTACATGCCATGTATCCGTTATGGACATCATTTGGAACATGACATTTGTTACATGACATGTATCCGTTATGGACATCATTTGGAACATGACATTTGGTACATGACATGTATCCGTTATGGACATCATTTGGAACATGACATTTGGTACATGACATGTATCAGACATGGACATCATTTGGAACATGACATTTGGTACACGACATGTATCAGTCATGGACATCATTTGGAACATGACATTTGGTACATGACATGTATCCGTTATGGACATCATTTGGAACATGACATTTGGTACATGACATGTATCAGTCATGGACATCATTTGGAACATGACCTTTGGTACATGACATGTATCGGTCATGGACATCATTTGGAACATGACATTTGGTACATGACATGTATCGGTCATGGACATCATTGGGAACATGACATTTGGTACATGACATGTATCAGACATGGACATCATTTGGAACATGACATTTGGTACACGACATGTATCAGTCATGGACATCATTTGGAACATGACATTTGGTGCATGACATGTATCCGTTATGGACATCATTTGGAACATGACATTTGGTACATGACATGTATCAGTCATGGACATCATTTGGAACATGACATTTGGTGCATGACATGTATCGGCCATGGACATCATTTGGAACATGACATTTGGTACATGCCATGTATCGGTCATGGACATTATTTGGAACATGACATTTGGTACATGACATGTATCGGTCATGGAAATCATTTGGAACATGACATTTGGTACATGACATGTATCCGTTATGGACATCATTTGGAACATGACATTTGGTACATGACATGTATCAGTCATGGACATCATTTGGAACATGACATTTGGTGCATGACATGTATCGGCCATGGACATCATTTGGAAGATGACATTTGGTACATGCCATGTATCGGTCATGGACATCATTTGGAACATGACATTTGGTACACGACATGTATCAGTCATGGACATCATTTGGAACATGACATTTGGAACATGACATTTGGTACATGACATGTATCCGTTATGGACATCATTTGGAACATGACATTTGTTACATGACATGTATCCGTTATGGACATCATTTGGAACATGACATTTGGTACATGACATGTATCAGTCATGGAAATCATTTGGAACATGACATTTGGTGCATGACATGTATCGGCCATGGACATCATTTGGAACATGACATTTGGTACATGCCATGTATCGGTCATGGACATTATTTGGAACATGACATTTGGTACATGACATGTATCGGTTATGGACATCATTTGGAACATGACATTTGGTACACGACATGTATCAGTCATGGACATCATTTGGAACATGACATTTGGTACATAACATGTATCCGTTATGGACATCATTTGGAACATGACATTTATTACATGACATGAATCCGTTATGGACATCATTTGGAACATGACATTTGGTACATGACATGTATCAGACATGGACATCATTTGGAACATGACATTTGCTACACGACATGTATCAGTCATGGACATCATTTGGAACATGACATTTGGTACATGACATGTATCCGTAATGGACATCATTTCGAACATGACATTTGGTACATGACATGTATCAGTCATGGACATCATTTGGAACATGACCTTTGGTACATGACATGTATCGGTCATGGACATCATTTGGAACATGACATTTGTTACATGACATGTATCGGTCATGGACATCATTTGGAACATGACATTTGGTACATGACATGTATCAGACATGGACATCATTTGGAACATGACATTTGGTACACGACATGTATCATTCATGGACATCATTTGGAACATGACATTTGGTACATGACATGTATCCGTTATGGACATCATTTGGAACATGACATTTGGTACATGACATGTATCAGTCATGGACATCATTTGGAACATGACATTTGGTGCATGACATGTATCCGTTATGGACATCATTTGGAACCTGTCATTTGGTACATGACATGTATCAGTCATGGACATCATTTGGAACATGACATTTGGTGCATGACATGTATCGGCCATGGACATCATTTGGAACGTGACATTTGGTACATGCCATGTATCGGTCATGGACATTATTTGGAACATGACATTTGGTACATGACATGTATCGGTCATGGACATCATTTGGAACATGACATTTGGTACACGACATGTATCAGTCATGGACATCATTTGGAACATGACATTTGGTACATGA
>OZ038486.1:104833348-104838348 GCA_964036315.1 Acanthosepion esculentum
GATTTTTTAGTTCCCACCAATCGAGATGCAATAAGGCATCGAAACAAGAATGTAACTTTGTAGTGGGTAACTGTTTTTGTCCACATGTTAATATATATATATATATATATATATATATATATATATATATATATATAATGATAACAAACTGCTCCAAGTCAACAAGGCATCAAATACGCACGAACCCTTTTACGAAAATTAAATATATTCGAATATTATATTAGTATGTAGGTAAGTGTGTGTGTGTGGGTGTGTGTGTGTGTGTGTGCGTGTGTACGTGCGTGTTATGTAAGCCTCTTCTGCTAGGTCAAGCTGACTTCATAACTTATTTTAAAGCGAATCATAACGTACAACGAACCTATGAAATGACGCCTTTTATCAAATCCGTATTAGGCTGACTAAAGATAAAAATGGTGAAACGAGGATATTAAATTGAAAGTTAAATTATTTCTTTCTGACAAAGCAGTCATTAAAAGAAGAAATATGTGTGCGCTTGTGTTTCTACGTGCCTGTCTTAGATACAAAAATAGAGAGATAGACAGCCAGCTAGTCAGAGAGCATAGATAGATAGATAGACAGATAGATAGATCTGAAGAGACGAATATCGATAGATAGATAGAATAGATAGATAGATTCGAAGATAGATAGAAAGATAGAGATAGATAGAGAGGGGGAGATCTGAAGAGACTCAGATAGATAGTTCTGAATAGACTGAGATAGATAGATAGATAGATAGATAGATCTGAAGAGACGAATATCGATAGATAGATAGATAGATAGAATAGATAGGTAGATTCGAAGATATATAGAAAGATAGATAGAGAGAGAGAGAGAGAGAGAAAGAAATAGATCTGAAGAGACTCAGATAGTTCTGAATAGACTGAGATAGATAGATAGATTTGAAGAGATGAATATCGATAGATAGATAGATAGATTCGAAGATAGATAGATAGAGAGAGAGAGAGAAAGAGAGAGAGATCTGAAGAGACTCAGATAGATAGTTTTGAATAGACTGAGATAGATAGATAGATTTGAATAGACGCAGAGAGAGAGATTTGAAAAGACTGAGAAAGATAGTTCTGATGAGAATGAGATAGATAGATCTGAAGTAACTGAGAAAGATATATATATATATATATATATATATATATATATATATATATATGTGTGTAATTTGGCAGCAACTTTTCTTTCAAACATGTAGTGTTGAATGTTAAAGACAACATAGTCTTACATATTTTCTTTTGAATTTTCTCATATTCTCTAATGAGACTTTTTATTTGAAAATAGTTTCGAAATATGTATTGTCCATACGATGACCTAGCGCTTTCGAACATCATTGTTCATCTTCAGGGTCAATATTTTAGACAAAATATTTTTTTTTTTTTAAACATATATATATATATATATGTGTGTGTGTGTGTGTGTGTGTTTGTGTGTGTGTGTGTGTGTTTGTGTGTGTGTTTGCAAACCAGAGTCTGGAAGCTAACTTCTCTTCTGAGATCTATGTCATCACTGACAGTCAGTTAAGTGCCATAAGTAATACACACATTGGTGATCATGTCTCTTTTAATTCAAGCTTGTCTAGTCGGAACATTTTCCCCTTGTTCGCTGCCGTTTCTTTCTGCAATAGTCTGGTTACAAACCAAGCCCATAAGACATAGTATATCCTGCTATTCGACCCATAGCTGGGGGAAGAAGAGATAGATTAACACCATTTGGATATTTGCACAAAAGTGGAAAAACGAACCCAGCTGGAATTCGAATCGGCCCACCGATTAATCATAACGAGCCGTTTATCCATTATACCCCACCACCCATCTATATCACCGTACTGACCCTAACTGATCACGTGTCACGATGAATGGTTGCTTACTCAAAGATGTACCTTGCTTTGAGCTTCTATTGGGATCTAAGTTCAAACAAAACCTTAAATCCTGCATATGACGGTAAACTACATCTGACCTCTGATTGGGAGGTTTTGAGGAGTGTGAATAATCCCGCTTAATTGCAGTTGTTCCACGTCCCACCCTGATCTGATGTGGTAGCCCCTGTTAGGGCCCCATGTACGGTCAAACAGTGAAACCCAAACAAAAATATTACGCAGAGACAGTATAAAAATATATTTTTATAGTAAAAATACTAGTAATACATTTTATATATATAAAAAACGAACAATACAGATTTATAGCAAAGTGACCAACAATACATTTTATAAGGAAATACACAGCAATACATTTTATCTGCAGTAGAAGGAACGCAGCAGTGTTCAAAATATTTGATTTCAGAATTAAATGGACCATATGTTGATATGGGGCTAAACAATATCAAAGTACACTTTCATGATATTAGTCCATGTAATTCCATACAATTTCTTAAATCAAAGTGTATTCCAAAATATAACTTTGACAAAACTACAATATAAAACAAACATCACCACCTCTAGTAATCATACCTACACAAACACGTATATGCACAAAATCATAGTATCATCTACCATGTATTCAACTGTGAAAGCAGAATAACATATAACATATTTTTATAACTTCAAAGTTCCCAAGAAAATTAAATTTCATCATTAAATGTCGAATAAGGAGTTAATATGCCCTTAAGCAATCTATCGAATCAATCAACCATCACAGACTTCGGGTAGAACATATATAAAATCTGTGCTAGAGCTGCCCAAACTTCTCTTTCAAGCCTCGATTACCTTTCCCACAGACGCTTCTCTCTAGTTATTCCCATAGAACTACATGCAGTCGTTCTCTCACAGACGTGTCGTCGCCTCCCTCTGTCTTTTTACAAATACTTTCATGGTAACTGCTCCAATGAGCTGCTTTCGCTGGTTCCCGGACTTCATGAATTTAAGCGTTCTACTAGGCTGGCATCTCGCACCCACCCTTTCACTGTCGAAACTGTTAAATGTAGCCGTCTATTCTACTCCAATAGCTTCATGTCTCGCACTTCTCGCTTATGGAACTCCCTCCCCTTTTCCTGTTTCCCTGATAGCTATAATCTCCAACTATTCTAATGTAATGTCAATCGACGTCTCCAGATGCCTTGATCTATCCCCTATCCTTCTCTTCATCCTTTCCTCTATCACTCCTATTTGCTCTCGCTCCAAGTCTCTGTAACTAGTGCTAGTGACTTCCCGCCTTGCTTGGGGTGAAATCCTTTTAAAAAAAGCCATAGTACCACATTTCATTCCTTTACAGCTACGACTCTCCATGATATGTTGACAGGGGAGACAATCCACATTCCCTTCATATTCTCTTGATAAGAAGTTCAGCCCTCTTCCCCGATAACTCTAGACTTAACCTCTTCATATCTAGGGTTAACCGTTATCTATCCAACATATACTCATAATCCATAATTCTTACACCCCTCAAGCAAACCTCTTCATTAAACCTCTACCCAGATTAGTTCATGGGTCTTATAATTGCGTTTTTATAATAATCTTAATCATTAGATATTAGGATAACTGTAAGTTTAGACGTATTTATTTCGTAAATCCGAGTCGTTATATATTCGGAGATTAGGGAGGATTACATTTTAAAATTAATTTATTAATTCTACGATAAAGTCACATTAGCAGCTGATCTAAAAGATGACATATTTTGTTGTTAAATGGAACAAGAAATGACTTGTTAATTTTAACGCCTCCAAAACAATACTGCTTTCTGTTAATCGTCTGAGAGAAGCCATCGACGTGGCTGGTGCTAGCGTCGAGGAGAATGACTCGTTACGCCTTCTCGGGCTAACTTTTTCTACTGACATGAAGTGGAAAGATCATTTCGAATCGATTGCTATATCTACTGCTAGGAAAGGTGGTTCTAGAAAGTTGATCGCGCTAGACAACATTTCTCGGCAAAATTTATCTTACATATTTACACGTCTACCATTCGTCCACACACAGAATATTTCTTCTTCTTCTTCTTCTTCTTCTTCTTCTTCTTCTTCTTCTTCTTCTTCTTCTTCTTCGATGTGCTGAGTCCCTTCAGGATGTAAGCGATCATCTTCCTCTCCCTTGCAGCTGTTCATAAGATTTGTCTTTTTCTTGTCTCCCAAACCCTATTCTGCCAAACATTTACTCAAGCCCCTGTCCCACTTTTCCTATACCCGCCCTGTGAGTATCAGATTCTCCAATCTCTCCTTCCGCACTAGGTGTCCCAGTAATTTCAACTGCCACTTCCAGATGTTAAGTAAAAGTTTCCTTTTTGATTCCTTTCTCTCCATAACCTCGGCGTTGCTCACATATTCGGTCCATGGCGTCCTCAGCATCCTTTTGTAGAACGACATTTCTGTTGCTTCGCGTCTCTTCATCATCTCTGAGGAGATTGCCCAGCATTCGGTGCCATACAGGAGGAAAGATATCACGTAACAGTTCACCAATCTTTTCTTTGCTTACAACGAAACAAATCCTTAATAAAAACCAAAGAATAATTTTTTATTGGTCCTGACCTGCCCTCTCTGTTTCCTTCCCATTCGCATCGCCGTAATGTAGCTTCCGTATGCCCTTTCTGTAATGACTTTCATGGTAAATATTCTCATCATTTTGCAGTTGAAATGGCTGGATATAAGCTTAAATTCTATGCAAACAGTTTCTTTTGTCCCACTTCTCACCATGGAAGTTTCTTCTGTCTTCTTGCTTTCCAGTTAAATTTGATCTTCAAAAATTGAAATTCAATGTCAATTGTTATCTCTTCAGCCGTCCTCTTAAATTATGTGTTATGGTCCAGGTTATGACCAAGGAAGAACAATACGAACACAAGAGTAGAAATAACGAAGATATATTACACGGAATAATAATACAAGATGTGGAAGGTGTTAGTATGACTGTCAGTCTGGTTTGAGTGAACTACTATCGGCTCGACTCGATTCGTCCCTCTCTCTCTTGAGAGGCGTAGTATATATAGTGTTAGGAGTTCATTGTGTAGTTATAGGTAAGGACCCATAACAATATATATATATATATATATATATATATATATATATATATA
>OZ038486.1:104843348-104880848 GCA_964036315.1 Acanthosepion esculentum
TATTATATAAATATATATATATATATGTGTGTGTGTGTGTGTTTATTAACCACTAATATTATCTATCTATCTATCTATCTATCTATATACATATATATAGTTATATATATATATATATATATAAACATATCCTTAAGAAAGAAACTTTAAGTGATATATATATATATATATATATATATATATTTATATATACACATATATCACTTTAAAGTTTCCTTCTTAATGATATGTTTCTATATATAGTGATATATATATATATATATATATATATATATATATAGCATAATGAGAAGCCACGTATACTTTCTTAATATGTATATAATATAGAAAAAACAACTGAAAAGTTGCAAATTAAAAAAAAATTGAATGTTTTTTTGAGAAAGTATTTATTTATATTTTTATATATATATATATTTGATATTTCAGATCGACCCCGATCTCTCATCAGAAATGACTGTTTTCAGAAGTTTGTTTACATCAAGTAGCGTCCGTCGCAAGACGCGGACGTCATGTGATAAGGAATGCAACTGTGTTTGAATATTTCTAACGTAAATCTAACTGTAGTAATATTTTAGATGTTGTTTAAAAATTTTTTAACTACATCTAAAAAAAAAATTTCTTTAACTATTGAAATATTTATAAAGATTTAAAATACCCAATCTTTATTTAACCCTAGTTTATATGTATTTAATTTTAAAAATCAGTATTTTTCTTTTTTAGTTGCATTCCTTATCACGTGACGTCCGCGTCTCGCGACAGAAGCTATTAATGTTGTTTTTTCCATATTATATATATATATATATATATATATATATATATATATATATATATATATATATATATATATATAATTATTTATTTGAATATTACAACATAAATATGTTATAAAATCACGACAAAAATGGCTACTTTTGTCGTGATTTTATAACATATTTATGTTGTAATATTCAAATAAATAATTATATCTGCTCTACTCTGTATTGAGCACTCTTTAAAGAATATTGATTGTTGGTTATTGGATTTCATTCCGTATATACCAATCCTAAACTTGGGTATATATATATATATATATATATATATATATATATATATATATATATATATCACTTAAATCTTCTTTCTTAAGGATATGTTTATATATATATATAATATTAGTGGTTAATATACACATGTATATATATATATATATATATATATATATATATATATATATATATATATATATATATATATATATATATATATACACAAAGAGTTTTCATAAAGACTTAAGTAATAACGAATTACTATGCACTACCTTGCGCTAGTTCATTGTCGTCTATTTTCAAGTATCGCGTCTTCACATGTCAGGTCAACTTTTAAAAGATCACGTCTTCTCAGGTCAGTTCGCAGTTTTGACTGTTTTCGTTTACACGTGGAATATATTTTATTTGTTTAGTTCTAAATATCATGAAATACATATTCAATAAAATCTAAACTTTTCATTATTCTATGTCGTTATTACTTACGTTACGTGAAAGATTATACTCCAAGGGTTAGGGTTAGGGTTAGACAAAGGAAGAAGGATACATTTTGATTGCACACATACAAAAAAAATAAAAAAAAGCTTTGTAAAATCTTACACAAGATGTCGTTAGAGTAGTCTTACACCCTTTGTGCAAATTAATTGAAACAAAAAGATTATTTCCGGTATTTACAGATTCTCGATTGGATTTAAATAAAGTTTTTCCTGGCCAATCTATAGTATTTTTTTTTGCTCGTTGGTAAGGCTTACCAGTGTGTGCATGCAGCGTTACAATTTTTGTAAGGTTACTTGGAGCAAACGCAATGGCCGTAGGACAACTAATCAACAGTCGAGACAATAGCCTCTGGGCGTGATAAAATCTGATGGAATCACGGATGATTAAAAAATTTTAAGGTTAAACAAACTACAAGCTAGACACCGAACATAGATTCATATTACTGCACGCCACTGCAAATGGCCTAATCCGAGGGAAAATAGAACTGAATTACACCATGTCACTCCAGTGGGTCTAAAACTGACCGTATGGTGTAAGAAAGGAAACTAAAGTGGTTGTTTCAATTAATTTGCACAAGGGTGTATATATGATGGAATGAGTGGACTCACTAGATAATGATAACGATGGGGGCCACCTCTCGACGGCATATGTTGTATCAAATTCAACGAGGAAATCTTAAAGGAGGCAAAATAAATGAGGTTCTACGGAAGGATAGTGAGAATTCCATTGATGAAACGAATAAGCAACGAGTAAATCTTGATAAAAATAAGAAAAAGAACACGTATAAGAAAAATACAGTAGAAATAACTTGAACACATGACGAAGGAAGGCTTGGAAAATGTGACCCGCAGAGGACAAAATAGATAGACTAAGGCAACTGGTTACCTACATGACGAGCTTATGTGAATGGATAGCGGAATCTGAGCATGGCAAAGGGAAAAATGCTGCTAAGGACCAAGTGTCACTCCAGTGGGTCTAAAAGTGACCGTATGGTGAAAGATAGGAAACTAAAGCGGTTGTTTCAATTAATTTTCACAAGGGTGTATATATGATGGAATGATTGGACTCGCTAGGTAGTGATAATGACGGGGGGCATACCTCGAAAGCATATGTTGTTGTAAAATTCAACGAGGAAATCTTAAAGGAGGTAAAATAAATGAGGTTCTGCAGAAGGATAGTGAGAATTCCATGGACGAAGCGAATAAGCAAATCTTGAAGAAAATGATAAGAAAAAGAACACTTCTAAGAAAAAGACAGTAGAAATAACTTGAACACAAAATGAGAAAGGAAGGCTTGGAAAATGTGACCCTGGCAAGACAAAAGAGATAGAATAAGGCAACGGGCCACTTGCCTGACGAGGTTATGTGAATGGATAGCGGAATCTGAGATTGGCAAGGGAGAAACGCTGCTAAGGACCACGTGTGGTAGCTAGTTGTGGAGTTAATAAAAACTGACAGTCCTGAAGACACCGGCTGCATAGAAGATATTTAGAGGTCATTGTCGTTTGCAACAATACATACTAGTTTTCAAAACAAAACTGCTCTCTATTAACCACCACAGGGATCCATCCCTGCATCCCATTGGAATGTCTGAAGACCAACTTCTTTAGAGCTCCTCTCTGCGTCTGCTCGGTCTCACGCTGTCCGCTGACCTGAGATGGAACAAATACATCGAGTCAATTGCTTCATCCACCGCAAGGAAAGTTGGCCCCCAGTGCCGAGCCAGGAAATTTTTCTCCTCGGAATCGATCCTCCAAATCTATAAATCAACCATTCGCCCTTGCATGGAGTATTGCTGCCATATATGGTCTGGAGCACCTGCTGTTTGCCTCAGGGTTCTTGATAAGATCCAGAGACGGATATGCAATGTAATTGGCCCTGATCTGTCATCTCGTCCGCATTCGCTCTCTAACAGACACGCCGTTACCTCGCTCTGTCTTTTTTACAAATATTTTCACGGTAATTGCTCCGATGAGCTGCTTTCACTGGTTCCCAGGCCTCATGAATTTAAGCGTCCTACGAGGCTGTCATCCCGTTCCCACCCCTTCACCGTTGAAACTGTTAGATGTAGACGTCTCTTCTACTCCAATAGTTTCATGTCTCGCACATCCCGCCTGTGGAACTCCCTTCCTTATTCCTGTTTCCCTGACAAATATAATCTCCAACTCTTTAAGTGTAACGTCAATCGACACCTCCAGTTGCCTTGATCTATCCACTTCCCTTCTCCACATCCTTCCCCCTTTCATTCCTATCTACTCTTCCTCCAAACCTTCTGTAACCCCTTGCGTGTTAGTGGCTTCCAGCCTTGCTTGAGGTGAAAAGCTTTAAAAAAAGCATTTGTCTGGATTTTCATCCACTAAGTATCTTTCTAAATTGATTGTAACTTTTTCCAAAAACTAAAGTTGCGTTTTATATTCTCAAAAAACAAAACAAAAAAAAAACACATTTAGCTTAAATACATATTTATGTGCATCATGCATACTTTAAGTGAAATATATTTTTCGAAAGTACATTTTTTGTTTGCAAAATTAACATTTTTAATCTGTTTGCTGATATCCAAGTAAAACGGAAATGTGTAAATTAAAAATTTTAAATGTAAATCGCTATCTTATCTACCAAAGTCTCCCACAGGAAACGTTTATCGTTTTTCATGACTATTTTTTTTTAAAAAACGAGCTACGTTAGGATCCACCTAGAAAAAAAGGAAAACTTTATGTTATGTATACAATTATTTATTTCGTATTATATTTGCCATCCAAATAATATCTCATTACAGAATGTTTCTATAGGACAGACATAACTAAGATGGTAGTCCATCGATACTACGAAGACCGACATCTTTTTAAAATTGTATTACTATGACACATGCTGCTATGCATTGCTGGTATCTCTTTAGTAACTTCAGAACTCTCTAGCAATGGAGTCAAAAGAAGAATATTCTCAGTCCTTCCTATCGGGTAGGTCCCTGAAGGTAGTTGTTAATGGCGAGTCCTCCGAGTCCCAGGCGACAAACTCAGTCATCGACCAAGGTTCGCTTCTCGGTCCAACCCTCTTCCTCATTGACATGCGTAATTGAACTGCCTAAGAATGTTTTCCGATCATTTGGGAATATCTATGCTGATGATCCAACGGTATATGGGTGCACATACAAAATTCTCGATGATCAGAGTTTGGAAGCTGATCTCTCCTCTGATCGAGCTCTACAGCTCAGTGGAGGAAAACTGGCTGGTAACATTCATTTCTTCAAAGACCAATCTAGTGGCCTTCTACCATCGCCGAGCAAACCCACATCTTTTATCATACGTGACGAATGCATGTTCCCATGAGCGCCTATTGGGACTTAATCTCCAACCGGACCTCAAGAACATACGAGCCATTGATAAAGATGCAGAGAAAATGGTCTGTTCTCTCTACTGCCCCAGCCTGTATCTCAATCATCCTGCTATCCTCTTCATTTAGTGCCGCCATATATGGCCGAGAGACGCCCAGGCTTCACTTTTCATTCTCAATAGAGTTCAAAAGCGTCGCAGCGTCCTCTACATCTCCTTTCTCATAGACGAGACCCCAGGCTGCTCTATTGCTATTTCTATGGAAGGTGTTAAGCTGAACTACACGCCTTAGTTCAACCCGTCCTAACCTTCATAGACAAGACACATCGTGGCACGAAATTGGTAGCGAACCACACACATTCCTTCCTATTCTCCAGGTGAGATGCAAAGGGATAGGTTTTGGAAACTTGCTTCCTAGAGATGGGTTATAGTGAAACCTAATGGGAGTTATAGTGAAACAAACACATGTGACCGAGGCTCAGATCTTTGAAAAACCTGGAATTAAGGGAGTCAGGAATGGCAACAGATGTAGAATATTTTGTGAATTAAGGATCTGCAAAAATATTTCCTGGACAAAATCTTCCCACTAAAGCAATTATTTTAAAATTTCCAAACTGGGCCAAGGAATACATAAAAATTGACTTTTCTAATGTAATTTTCGCAGACGAATCTCGAGTGACATTTGTTGGATTGGATGGATTAGGCAAAGGATGGATTTTATCCAATTCAGACTTGCCTGTGACTAAAAGAAGCCAACAATGAGGCGGTAGTGTCGACCAAACCATTATTGGACCATTCATAGTCGATTAAGTAGTTAAACTGAACAGTGCTATTATGATTTTATGAACAAGACTTTCTTTGCATGATACAAGTCTTATATAACTAAGCTTACCCATGAATTCTTTGAGCATAAAAGATTTACAGGAAAGAACATAATAGAATAGCCACCATCAAGTTCAGATCTTAATCCGATCGAAAATCTATGGCCAATTGTGACGATGAAATTATATGAAGTTGGCAAACAATATAACAGCAAAACAGACCTATGAAGAGCAATTAAAACTTCCATGTCGGAAATTGAACCTGCTGAAGTAAACAAAAAAAAGAAAACAAAAAAAAATCAATGAGAAATAGATTACTGATTGTTATTGAGATGAATAGTCACTAAATTAAAATGCAAAACATTCAAAGGCTTATCATATGTGTTTTTTATTTGTTCTACTATAGATCATTTTTTGAGGATTTTATTACCGTTTTTATTGAATTAAAATGTGATTATTGGGTTTTGACTAATAACTTCGGACGGCAGTTTTCAAAATCAACTTCAATAAAACATATTTAAACTACATAAATTTTAACTATATTTGAATTATCATAGTTTAAATGATTTACTTAATAACTTCAGAGAGTGTGTAGTTCTGCTAATGATAATCCCAACGTCTCGTCAGAAACAAAAAATGACTTATCTTATGAATAGAAGTTCGTGTCAAGTTATAAAAGTTTAAAAACATTGTTGTTCCTGAAAACTGCGAATAAATACATATTTCTATCCTTCAAGCAACAGAATAACTCGCTAAAATGTCTTAACGGGACGAGGCATTAAATATATCGTATTCTTCTCTATGTTCCGTGTGCCCTCACAACGTATGTGATCATGGCTCTCCACAATTTCCTGACCTTGTAGCTCTTAATAATTGTTGTCTTTTTGCTATTTTTCTTAAATCCTGTTCCGGCACCATTCACTCAAGCTCACTAAGTATGTTATGCATTGTTTTCTTCTTTCCTTCTTGTTTACGATCTGTCGTCTGAGTATTAGATTTTCCAAGCCCACTTTCCTCATTATGTACCCTAGAAATTTCAACTGTCTCTTCGTGATGATTAGTATGAGTTTTTTTTTTAGTATCTATATTCCCTAAGACTTTGTTGTTCCTCATATATTCGGTCCATGGTATCCTCAACATCCTTCTGTAGAACCACATTCTGTTGCTTCAAGTGTCTTCTCCATCTTTGAGGATGTTCTAGCTTTCACTTCCATATAGGAGGCCAGATATCAGATGACAGTTCAGTACTTTTTTTCTAACGAATTTTTTTTTCTGTTTCTTGAAACTCTGCTTAGCTTTTCGAAGGCATCTTTCGCTATCCCAGTGCGCCTTCGGATTTCAGTGTCGCTCTTTTTCATTTCTTTACAATGATGTAGTTGTTTGATTTTGATATCTCCGATTTTTAATTTGCATTGTGGGCTCTCCTTCTTGCTAATACCCATAGATTCTGTCCTTTTGCAGTAAAGAGGACTATAAATTTCGTACAAACGAAGCATCGCTAACCTAGGACTTCTTTCTTTTTATGTGCCATGTCCTTTCAGGGCGAAGGCGATGATGGCTCTCCACCTCCCTCTATCCGTTGCAATTCTCAACAAGTTCCTTCCCTCTGCTATGTTCCCCAGACCACGTTCTGTCATCCACCTGCTGAAGTTCGCCAGGAATGTCACGCGCTCCTTTCCCTTGTCTCTCTTTCCCTCTATTCGACCCTCAAGGCCCTCTTTCCTCATTATGAGTCCCAGAAACTTCAGCTGCCTCTTCCTGATGTTAAGCATCAGCCTCCTCCTTGTCTGCATCCTCTCAAAGAGCTCAACATTGCTCACACGCTCGATCCACGAAATTCTCAACATCCTTCTGCAGAACCACATCTCCGGCGCCTCGAGTCTTTTTTTCATCCTTGAGGAATATCGTCCAGCATTTGCTGCCGTAAAGTTTCAAAATATGTGATATTTTACTACTACGTCCGCGCAATTTAGATTAAAAAAATATGTCTTAGTGTTCTTTATTTTAACTTTTCATGTTCAAGACTACACCCTTCTACTACGTGTCTATGAATTTAAATTTTTTTTGTGGCTTTTTTCCCTTTTTCCTCATGGTAACTCCATTTAACAACATTTTACAATTTGATCGTTTTTAGAAGTTTATGATGTCAACATTTGTGAATAATATAACATACTTTTCATGATCGTTTTCGTTGTTTGGACAGCAAACTTTTTGTTAAATATAAAATGTCTTATGTTGAGATTTTTCTCAATATTTGCACCTGCTTAATCATACTCTTCGTTTTACCATTTTTCTTCTCATGGTTTTTGTAAATATGAGTGCTTATTATTTTAATGCCATTTGTTTATACAGCTATTTTCTCTAAACATTTTGTTATTGGCGAATATTGCCAGATTGATATTGTATTTCTATTCTGAGCACATCTCTGTATTAGGATTATGTTACCAGCTTAAATCATACTTTTGTTATAAAAAATGTTACTGTTGCATATGAAATACATATAAATTGATTCAGGTCGACCAGTGTTTCCCAGTTATTAAATATTATAGTTGCCGTAATGACAAAGAAAGAAAGACTAAGGTAAAAGTCTAAAATCGTAATAGCAACGTTTCTTTTCTTCTTCTTTTTTCTTTCTTCTACTTCTTCTTTTTCTTCTTCTTCTTCTTCTTCTTCTTCTTCTTCTTCTTCTTCTTCTTCTTCTTCTTCTTTCTTTCTTTCTTTCTTTCGTTCTTTCGATCTTTCTTCTTCTAATTTCTTTCTCTCTTTCGTCCTCTTCTTCTTCTCTTTGTTTGTTTGTTTGTTTCTTCTTCTTCTTCTTCTTCTTCTTCTTCTTCTTCTTCTTCTTCTTCTTCTTCTTCTTCTTCTTCTTTGCATATAAAAAAGATTCTCGTCCCCAATCTTGTTTTAAGCATCTAAAAAGGTCTATTTTTTAAAAATAGGTTATTAAATATATTCGTTCGTCTTTTTTTTGTGTTTCGCGAATGATTTCGAAGAATAATATTTCGTGGAATTTTTATTTCTTATAACTCTGATGAACTCTCCTCTATGGTATCTAGACTTTATGAATTGAAGTGCAGTACTAGATTGGCGGCAAGGTCTCATCATTTTACATTTGAAATGGCTAGATATAACAGTATGTTCTATATTAACAGTTTTTCCTATCGCACTTGACGCTTGTGGTAAGCACTTCCGGCTTCTTGTTTCCCAGTCAACTTTGATCTTCAAAGAATTTAAGTGCAATATTAATCGTTATCTTCTGTCTTCGTAATTTTTTGTCATTTTATTGTTCTTCCTCCTTAACAGTGTATTTTTCTCGTATTCTATAACACCCAATAATCCCCCTCTCTTGCGTCTTAGTGGCTTTATTGCTTTGCCTGGGGAGAAATGATTAAAAAACTCAGGTCATCATGAGAAACTGTTGTCTAGTTTTATTGAAAGTATATTTCAGATTAAACAATCCCTTTGAGTTGGAAGGCCAAGTAGACAATAATGAACGTCTTCTACATCTCTTTGCTTTTAATCACGCTCTCAAAGCTGCCAAAACTGCTAGAGACATTTGTACAGTGAAATGCTTCAAAACAACCCAACGATCAATGCTAAGCTGTATGTTGAACAAATGAACAGACTCAAAGATGCAACTCATCTGAAAAGACCTGAACGGCGATACCTTGTCATTATTCAATATGAGAATATTTGCCCCACGTCGTTAAAATAACGAAACATACAATTAAAGAGCTCATCTTGGGTGGTTCTGCCACACCAACAATAGTCTCTTGGTTTAGCCCCTTCGGGCTACCACCCTTTTCGGTCGCTTTCTAACAATTTGAGGTGTGTTTCATTCAGCAACGTTGTGGAAATTAAAAAGTTGCTTGATGAATTTTTCGAGTCAAAATCAAGTAATTTCTATCGTCGAGGCATTGAATATGTAATGGATCGTTGGCAGGAGGTCGTAAACAATGAAGGAAAATACAGTGTTGAATGATTCATCAGAACTATTAAAAAATACTAAGTATTAAAATGAATAACAAAAAGAAACGAACAAATTTATGTAACAAATTAAGAGCTTTGCCAATAAATGTATCCAAATATCTAAGCGAAAGTGTTTCTATACTTGTATTCGGATGCGTATGTGTTTACATGTCGAGAGCGTTCATCCAAATGCTGGTTTTGTTGACTTATAATAAATAGGTTTCACGAGGCATTATCCTAATTATATATTGCGTAAGCAAGGGCAAGTCAACCTCAAAGTACCAGTGATTTTCAAAGCGTACCCTGAGAAATATTATTCTTTAAAACGAAGCTAAAGTGAAAAGATAAATTAAAAAAAAAAAACAGCACAAATTACTTTGCACTTTTACGAGATGTTGGTTAGTTTCACACTCGCATAAAAGAGAGCATTTGTTTGCGTATGTGTTGACACTTATACTATGTAGGTTAAGTAACTGCTCTTTAATATATAAATGTAAAAAATACACACACATGTGCACGTACGCAATTTACCATATCAGGAGGTGATGAAAAAAATCTCAGTCCTAGCTAGAAACCCTTTTCCAGTATTACACTATGGAAGACCAGAACTTAGCAGCTCATCTTTCCTTTGATCTAACCCAAGGTGGTTAAGTAGGGCAAGGGCAGACTTGTAAAATCCAGTACGACCAAAGCCAAACAAGTAACGTTCCATTAACACCGAGCAGAACCCGAACTTTCAACCAAGTGTTCTTTCTAGAAAGCTTGTCTTGCACGTCCATTGGGATCCAAACTCGCCATATATATCCCATCTATTACGAAGGTTACTGAAATAATGGTTGGTTCTTTGTACATTTGTTTAAATCCTTGTAAATTCCTTATAAGTATTTGACGCCTTTACAAAAGTAAGATTAGACCAAAATGGAGTGCAGTTGCCATATCTGGACTGGAGTTACTCGATCCACATTTATCTGTGTTGATAGAGTTCAAAAAACTACATGGCTTCTATAAATACCGTAGAGTCCTTGACAACCGGACTAAGAAGACCTTCTGGATATGAGGAATTGGTTACAAAGTCCGGATATGAGGGGTTATATTTAGATTAAAATAAAGGAACTGAAAATCACGTCTAACGATTATTTTCAATGTTTTATAGTAAACAAAATAAGCTAATAGCGAGTGAAATATGACATTTATTTAAGGAGAAATAAATAAATTATGTAATGTTAAAGAAAATTCATTAAATTACGTATACCACGTATGCAAAGCAAATAATCTAACGAGGATATAGATTATTGTCGTAACCAGGACGGTTTTAAGTCGTATCACTTTGGTAAATGAAGGACATCCTTCTAACATTTACAATACCAAGTAAATATATTTACATAGTGTATTCCAAAAGATGTTAGCCCAAATGTAGCAACTTATTAGAATGGTTCTTAATTATTGATTTTTTTGTTTGCTTTATTATATATATCATTAGTGTACACGTGCCGTCAAAAATGACGGCAATTGTCAGAAAGTTTTAATAGTGACATACAATGAAGCAAAAGCTGTGAAACAATGTATTGAGATTCATTAAAGTCGGAATAAAGAATTCAAAATTAAAATAAACGTCAATGAACCGTTTAATTAATCCGGTCCTTTTTTTTAAACGTTCAGTGGTACCTATGATTCATTGGTTACTCTAGATGTTATATAAATCGTTTTTTTTCGTAATATCTTTTCACCTTATGTGTTTAAGATAAAAAAGAGTAGAATCCCTGAAACCGGACTAAGAATGCCTTCCGGTTAGGATGAATTGGTTACAAAGTCCGGATATGAGGGGTTATATTTAGATTAAAATAAAAGAACTGAAAATCAGGTTTAACATTTATTCTCAATGTTTTATAGTAAAGAAAATAAGCTAATGGTGAGTGAAATATAACGGACTTGATTTTAAGGAAAAAGCAATAAATTATGTAATGTTAATGAAGATTCATTAAATTAAATATGGCACGTATGCAAAACAAATAATCTAACGAGGATTTTTTTATCATTACTGCATGATCATTCGTTCTCATCTAATGTCCTTCTTAAATTTTCCGCATTTCGTTTTGCTTTTGTTTTTGAAACTTTTTAAACGAAATAAACTTTTTAACTCTACGTGCATTATTGCATTATTATAGCTGAATGCTGGCTTTCTTTCCATAACACTGACAATCTTTTCAATAGCTTTTTCGATTTCAGTCCAGGTTTCCTCACAATCATGTTTTTTTAATTTCCTTGTTCATTGTGACAGTGTAAACGCTGGAGAATAGTTTCTTTGGAATATTCTCGATCATACAATGTTGAATTTCCTATGTTGAACTCAGACATTAGTTACAATGAACTTTCACCAGTGTCTAGTCTGTCTAAAATTTCCACTTTTTGCGATAACTCAAAAATTGTCACCCTTTCCTCTTATTCCCATCATCTTTTGCCCCAATACAAGCCATTAGAGTGAGATAAGATAAGCAATTATCTTTAAATTTTCTGAAAAACAGAAAGTTCAAATCAGTTATATATCAACCAAATAGTTCAAATATACAAATCAAAACCATGTCCGGATATACGAGATTCCGGATATGAGGGATTCTACTGTACGTTTGTAGTGAATGTCGGATGAGCTCTTCGCTATAGTACCTATACTTTTTGAATTTAAACCCAGTACTAGATTGGCGACGAGGTATTATAAATTTACATTTCAGTTGTTTAGATGTAATCAAAAATTCTATACTAACATTTTCTCGCTTATAAACCACCATTCCGGTTCCATGTTTTCCATACCAAACTTTAATCAGCAAAAATCTAAATGCAATGTCAATTGCTATCTACTGTCCTTCTTATTACTCTTCTTTTGTTCTGCAGTTTGTTAAATAATAGTTTAGCAGACTTTTATTTTTATCGGGAAGTGTATACCTGCTCCGGAGTTTGAAAATTGCATCAGATACGAGCCATAATAAAGAAGTCGATTTTGATTGGCCGAGATAGCGTGGGAATGATAGATAGAGAAAAGGTATTTCAGCGAGTTGTGATTTAACCGTCAAGAAATGTAGACGTGTTATCTTTCGTGTCCGAAACGGCTCCTCAGTGAGTGATCTCAACCTCCACTAGATTGTTAGTACATGTGGACATTAATAAAATAGTTAATTTAAATTCTCTGAGTTGGAATCTTTTATCTATGGATCCAAGACATTTAGCGATCCCCAGCCGGGAGAACGCGAGAGACAGAATCCAACATTATTATCGAATTAGCGCTATTGACCAGGACCTCCCGGCATGAGGGAGTTATGCAACAATAGTAATATTAGCCGTCAGGATAATGGTGATGGAAATGTTGCAAAACTTTACAAAATATATCTTGTTTCCAAATATCCACTCTGGAGCTCACCCAACTCTTCACTGTAACTGGTCGACAATGCTAATGGTAATATTATCCGTAACGGTGATGTTAATATTAGCCGTAGTTCTAATGGTAATATTGGCTGTTTACTGTTGGTAATAAAATAATGTTAATGGTGATACTGTTAAATAATAGCTTAGAAGACTATTATTTTTAGAGGAAGTGAAGCACAGTGCCGACTTCCGGAGTTTGAAATTTGGGGTCAAATGTAAGACATAATAAGGAAGTCTTCTTTGATTGGCTGAGCTAGTGTGGGATGGTAGGTAGAGAAAGTCTTTTCAGCGAGACGAGACTTAGGCGTCAAGCAGTATAGACGTGCTCTCTTTCGTGACTGAAACGGCTTCCCAGTGATGGGCAAGGGCCACCACTGGATAAATAGTATATGGCGACATTAATAAAATAGTTAAATTAAAATTCTCTGTGTTGAAATCTTTCATCTCTGGACCCAAAACACTTAGCGATCCCCAGCCGGGAGAAGACGACAGCGAGAGAATGCAACATTATTATCGAATTGGCATCGTTGAACAGGTGCTCCCGGCATGAGGGGACTACGTGGGTTCTACGAGCCCGTAGGCTCGGCCAAAAATATTTGCTTAGAACCCGTATAAACGGGTTCAGGGGTCTGTCTACATCCCCGGACGAAACTTTGCCCTTCGGCAAGCCTCGTCAGGGTTCCCCTCTGCTCATGGCAGAGAGTTCGACAGTGATGAGCAATCTGGTCGACTGTTCCCGGCATGAGGGGACTATGCAAAAAATGTTTCTGTTTATATGAACTTCCACACCCAGTAACCCTTTCTGTCTCAGTGGTTTTAATGCCTTGACTGGAGGTAAATCGATTAGAAAAACACGCAGTTCTGTGTGATTGTTAGTTTATCTAGTTTTTCAAATCATAATTGACGTATGATACGTTCGTCTATTTGTTTATAATCTAGGAGATTTTTTCATGTATCAAAGTAGCTGGGATGGCATTCGATCTCCCATAGACGTAATGGTGAAGAGCTGTTTTATTTTGGCTTTTTCTGATTTACCGACCCTTCGGAGAATTTACTCATTTAAACTCTGGAAAATTTTTACTGCAGGAGGATTTGCTAGTAGATCTTCAATCTCTTTTGCAATTTCTGACGGCAGAGCTCCAACTGCATATGGATGGATCAATTTTTGCGATGTTATTCGTCTCGTAGAGAAAACAATTTTTACTTGATGAAACCACACTCTTAGTCGATTTGAGTTGAAGCGTGGCAAGTGCATCATCAAGGTGTTTTCAAATCCAGATATCATGATGAAAACTGTAGGTCTATGGGGTCACTCCCAACCATCACAGCAAAAATAGCCTCGTGTTCACAGGAATAAAACATAACAGAAATAACACTAAAAGTATGTTAAATTATAAATTAAAATAATACATCTGTCTATATTGCTGAGATCAGGTATTATGTACATTATTCACATTATTCTGACTATTGTCCTCATCTTTGTCGCCATATTTATTACAATGTTTCGGCCTTTCAGTATATGTCTATATTTTTGAGATGATATATTATGTACATTATTTACATTATTCGGACTATTGTCCACATTTTTGTCGCCATATTTATTACAACGTTTCGGCCGTTGTACGCTCCTGCTTTCTTCAAGGACATATGGCACAGTGGATATAGGCGTTAGTTAGATCCAGTGAAAGGACCCAAAGAGTGTGAGATCAATTCATGGTTAACGTTCAGAGGGAAATTAACGGGAGATAACTGACAACTGACATCCATTAAAAATTTGCACGTGGAACTATAACAGTCTACCCCAGTGAACGAAATAAAGGGTTCAGTTCGACATTCCAACCGCCTGAAGAAGGCCGGAGCGTACATCGGCCGAAACTTTGTAATAAATATGGCGACAAAGATGAGGAGAATAGTCCGAATAATGTAAATAATGTAAAATAATACAATTTATTTATTTTTCTTTACTGGTGTGTGTGTGTGTGTGTGTGTGTGTGTGTGTGTGTGTGTGTGTGTGTGTGTGTGTGAGTGTGTTAGTTACAGCATTTTAAGGGTGCATGTGATAAACGGAAAATTTCACTTCGTAATATAACAAGTATTGTCCCAAAGAGAGTGTTTGGACATGTTGATCTTCCGACGATCAGTGTCGAAGAGAATGTATTCAACGTCTTTTGGCAGGAACTTCGTTTTCCGGTAGGAACAGTTTTCTGGGAGAACGTGTTTTATTCAATTTATTTTATACAAGATTCTAACGTTTTTTGTTTTAGTTTATATCATTTATGATAGTCGTCATTATTATTATTTGTATTTTTATTATTATTATTTGATATCTTATTTATTGATAATAATAATGTCCATAAAGGTCTGTAGATTCTTGGTATGGCTTGGAATGCGAATTCTTAAGGAATTCTGAAGCTTTTTAGCGGAGTAAAGTGTTTAAAAAGCGAAGTAAAGAAATAATAATTCCACACAGCTCTACAAATATAAATAGTTATATTACTGAGTTTAAAATAATTGTTCTTTTCTTTTAAGCAGAAAGAAAATGATTTTGTACAACAAAAAGAAAAAAAAAACATGTTGGTATAAATTGGAGCGTATGTTTGCGATTTTTAACCAAAAAGCCAACATATACGTTCTATTATGTGTGCGCAGCGTAATGTATCATCAGGAAAAGGGAATCAGCTAAATATCAGCGCAAATACCGCTAACGACAACTAAAATATGCTGTGTTTTGTTTATCGACGCTTTGTGTTTCATAAAAAAAACGTGGAAACTTTTTTTTTAAATACCGTTAAAGTGAGTAATAATTTTACAAAACGAATCAATACGTTTTTTAGAGGAGTTAAGAAATCAGTATTATTCACATGCCGCTCAAAGTATACTGAAAACTATTTATTTACGTAATGCTATTCATAGGAAAATTCTGGATCACAGGAAGTTAAAAGACAGATTTATAAAATTTAGAAGTTTTATTGGTTAATAACTATATTTCCTAATTTTGAATATTGATTTTTAGGAGGAAAAAATTGGAAATCATTTTCCTGAATGTGAGCTTTCATTATTTGAGCATACGACGCAGATATGGTCGTCTGCTTTTTCAAAGCTTTTGAGTTGCGTCTCAAATAACCTCGCTGATTTTTCAACAAATACTAATGCGGAAATTTAAATTTGATATTCGTGTGATCCTATTGTTTCACAGAACTGAGGTGACGTCAATGTGATTCTAATTTTGAACAGAATTGACATCTTAACTATACTACTTAAATCTATTGATGTTTTTTACACTTTTAATAGGGTTCTACATAAATGTTCTGACGCGCTACGTTTCACGTACGGGGTGAATCATGCCCTGCGTAGTCAAGTAAGTTCCATTCGGAAGGCTTCTTTCGAAAAACTGATGCTTTGCGGAACAGGCTCCTGGCAGGAAGTTTTACAATCAATATAATTTTGATATATTCAAATTCATAGTTATTTTCCCTGCATGTCTTATGCTCATACATCACCACACAGTAAACATCTACCTTGAGTGGCTCTTGGGTTTTGTATTAGTATGAAAAACATATGCAAGTGTCAGTTTGTGGCGACGGTTCTTTGAGTTTTTCGCAAAACGTATAATATCGCACGAGGTAACATGATATTTATCCGATAAAGATTCCATTAAATGGCATATCACAAACTAAGATAGCAATAAAACAGATGTTAGATTAAAAATAAATCTTATATATATATATATATATATAGAGAGAGAGAGAGAGAGAGAGAGAGAAATAGATACATAGATAGATGATTGTGTGTCTTTATATATAATTGGGCAACAACCCCTCTATTATAAAATGTTTCATCAAAAGTAAAAGCAAAAATAAAATTATCCTTGATAATGTCTAAAAGTGTCTCGGTCAGTCGGGCAATTTCTGCATAATTTATATCCTGAAAAGAAGAAAATTATAAGAACACAAGAAAAATCAAATAAAAACTTAATCGCACTAACTTGTCAGTCGTTTATATATATATATATATATATATATATATATATATATATATATATATATATATATATATATATATATATATATATATATATATATATATATATATATATATAAAAAAAAAAACTTAATCGTAGTACCTTGTCAATCGTTTTATATATAATTAAGTAATTTATCGAGTCTGAAACCTCAACAAAATGCAGAAAGCACAGGACGGCCATTTCGTCCTATATTTGGGACTCGTCTGCCGTGCACATCCACTACCGAGAATTGAAACCCGGACAGTTATGTCATCAAGCAAACGTCACACCAATTGTTCAACGGGACTCGGTGACGAATAGGTAGCAAAGAAGACTTGATATAGCGGCGCTCGCTCACAAATTCCGTCGTGGAACTCAACTGAGATTCTCTCTAACCATAGGACGGTGCCCCCGGAGCCACGACTACTATCACCAAGCCGCTCAAACTAAAGCATTAGAAGCCGGTTCAAGCAATGATATATAAATGATAGGAATTATTAGGAGGATTTGATAATTATAAATAAGTATTTCATCGAGTCTGAAAGCTCAACAGAATGCAGAAAGCACTGGACGGCCTTTTCGTCCCATACATATATATATATATATATATATATATATATATATATATATATATATATATATATATATATATATATATATATATATATATATATAGTTAATGAAGTTATTTAGTAATGTGTATGGGGAGACCTTCATGTAAAAACAGAGCAAATATTATATAACAATATATATTATGATATAACTATGTATTATTTTGTATAATTTTATATATCAACAATAATATATTTTATTACAAAATCAATAATATATTTTATGTCAACAGTTTTTCGAAAAACATAACAAAGTGTTTTTTCGTGAAGCGTTTCATCCTTTAGGATTTCATGGGACTGAGTTTCGATGATATTGATAATTTATAAAAGTCAATGTCCTAACTGTTACAAAAAAAATTCTTTCAAAGGATTTAGAAACTACCTGTGTCTCTCGTTTCGAGCGCATGTGATGACGTGGCAACGTCGCCAAAGCTTAGTCCGATGAAATCCTAACAAATGAAACACGTAAAAATTAACCTTTCCAATTTGTCCTATATATATATATATATATATATATATGTGTGTGTGTGTGTGTGTGCGTGTAAGTGCAGGCAGAATATTTTCATTCAAACAGGTTTGGTTAAATAATTTAGACATGTCATGTCGATTAGTTTTAGTTTATAAAAAATATGAAAACTTTTCGAAAATCAACTCCCTGAAGAATTTCTCAGCTGAAATTGAAAGTACTTTGAAAATAAAAACTATTTGAGAAAAAAAATTTGATATTTTTTTCAATCAAATTTCTAAGGATTCCACGAACTTGAAAAGATTACAACGAAAACTAATTGACAAATTATTTAAGCAAAGCTGTTTGAATATATATATATATATATATATATATATATATATATATATATATATATATATATATATATATTATAAAAAAGATTACTTTAAATATAATTTTTTGTTGTTTTCCCCGAATTCGAAGTTTCTTTGAAATATCTATTCCTCAAGGGTTTCTGTTTTTTAATATATATATATATATATATATATATATATATATATATATATATATATATATATATATATATATATAGTGTCGACATATTAACATAGCTGTTATCATTAGATGATGGCAGTCTGTTTAACGCTTAAACGCAATCGTCAGAATATGGACGATCCTGCCTGATGATTAGTTTGTAGCATGAAATTGACTGTCGCCATCCGGTGTTAGTACCTATGTCTACAACAGTTTATATACGCCCGGTAGTGCTTGAACTATTTTCTCCTATATTGTCTGATGACTGTGTTTTGTTATTGCGCATGGTTACTATAATTTTCAAGCTTCGTGCGTCATATGTGTATATATATTTAAAGGATTAATTATATTGCAATGATTATTAACGCGGCATGAGACATTCGGGAGCTGAGTTCGAATCCAGCTGGGCCCGTAAGATCCACTTACTCGCAAATACTCTTGGGAGACGTATAAATCCATATCTTTCATCCCTGCTCCCAACTAAGTATTGAATAGCAGGCCAGACTGGGTCCCATAGCCTTGGTTGTCAACCAGTCTACCGCAGAAAGTAACCGCATCCCACTGCGGGAAATTTTTCTGCCTAGTCACTCATAAATCGAAAGAGACTTAACTGCACATTCGTGTATGACATATGACAACTGAATGATTCCTAATACTATGTACACATTAAGGATATAGATCCCTCGACTCTCCCACCACAAACACTGAGACGTATATACACGCGCACGCACACGCACGTACACTTATATACACACACAGACGCACCACACACCTATAGTGCATACCGTAACTATATTTTAAAATCAAACAAATCAGTTTCTCTTCATCTTTTTCCTCCCCTTCCTCATATTCTTCTTCTTATTTTTTGTGATGTCAGCGAACACACGTTGCCACTTTTGATGCCAACGAATACAAGTTGTCATTTTCGTAACGTTCGTTGTAGTAGAGACTTTGTAATCGCAGATACAACTATAGTAACGCCGATGAACAATACTGGTGTCAGACGCCTTCGAATGTCACTCGCACTAATCGTACTTGCTCGATAATACTCGCTCGAAATGTAAACACCGAATATTGAATAGAGTAGAGTAATATTATAGAAAATAGAGTGGAGAATAGCGGACCGTATAGTAATAGAGGATAGAATAGAAATAACGATCCGTATAGTAATAGAGGATAGAATAGAAATAGCGATCCGTATAGTAATAGAGGATAGAATAGAAATAGCGATCCGTATAGTAATAGAGGATAGAATGGAAATAACGATCCGTATAGTAATAGAGGATAGAATAGAAATAGCGATCCATTTAGTAATAGAGAATAGAATAGAAATAGCGATCCATATAGTAATAGAGGATAGAATAGAAATAGCGATCCATATAGTAATAGCGGATAGAATAGAAATAGCGATCCCTATAGTAATAGAGGATAGAATAGAAATTGCGATGCATATAGTAATAGCGGAGAGAATAGAAATAGCGATCCATATAGTAATAGAGAATAGAATAGAAATAGCGATCCAAATAGTAATAGAGGATAGAATAGAAATAGCGATCCATATAGTAATAGAGGATAGAATAGAAATAGCGATCCATATAGTAATAGAGGATAGAATAGAAATAGCGATCCCTATAGTAATAGAGAATAGAATAGAAATAGCGATCCGTATAGTAATAGAGGATAGAATAGAAATAGCGATCCCTATAGTAATAGAGGATAGAATAGAAATAGCGATCCATATAGTAATAGCGGATAGAATAGAAATAGCGATCCGTATAGTAATAGAGGATAGAATAGAAATAGCGATCCCTATAGTAATAGAGGATAGAATAGAAATAGCGATCCATATAGTAATAGAGAATAGAATAGAAATAGCGATCCGTATAGTAATAGAGGATAGAATAGAAATAGCGATCCATATAGTAATAGAGGATAGAATAGAAATAGCGATCCATATAGTAATAGAGGATAGAATAGAAATAGCGATCCATATAGTAATAGCGGATAGAATAGAAATAGCGATCCGTATAGTAATAGAGGATAGAATAGAAATAGCGATCCGTATAGTAATAGAGGATAGAATAGAAATAGCGATCCCTATAGTAATAGAGGATAGAATAGAAATAGCGATCCATATAGTAATAGCGGATAGAATAGAAATAGCGATCCGTATAGTAATAGAGGATAGAATAGAAATAGCGATCCGTATAGTAATAGAGGATAGAATAGAAATAGCGATCCATATAGTAATAGAGGATAGAATAGAAATAGCGATCCATATAGTAATAGCGGATAGAATAAAATTAGCGACCCGTATAGTAATAGAGGATAGAATAGAAATAGCGATCCATTTAGTAATAGAGGATAGAATAGAAATAGCGATCCATATAGTAATAGAGGATAGAATAGAAATAGCGATCCGAATAGTAATAGAGGATAGAATAGAAATAGCGATCCATATAGTAATAGCGGATAGAATAGAAATAGCGATCCGTATAGTAAAAGTGGATAGAATAGAAATAGCGATCCATATAGTAATAGCGGATAGAATAGAAATAGCGATCCGTATAGTAATAGCGGATAGAATAGAAATAGCGATCCGTATAGTAATAGAGGATAGAATAGAAATAGCAATCCGTATAGTAATAGCGGATAGAATAGAAATAGCGATCCGTATAGTAATAGCGGATAGAATATAAATAGCGATCCATATAGTAATAGAGGATAGAATATAAATAGCGATCCATATAGTAATAGAGGATAGAATAGAAATAGCGATCCGAATAGTAATAGAGGATAGAATAGAAATAGCGATCCATATAGTAATAGAGGATAGAATAGAAATATCGATCCGTATAGCAATAGAGGATAGAATAGAAATGGCGATCCGAATAGTAATAGAGGATAGAATAGAAATAGCGGTCAGTATAATAATAGAGGATAGAATAGAAATAGCGATCCGTATAGTAACAGAGGATAGAATAGAAATAGCGGTCAGTATAGTAATAGTGGATAGAATAGAAATAGCGATCCGTATAGTAATAGAGGATAGAATAGAAATAGCGATCCGTATAGTAATAGAGGATAGAATAGAAATAGCGATCCGTATAGTAATAGAGGATAGAATAGAAATAGCGATCCGTATAGTAATAGAGGATAGAATAGAAATAGCGGTCAGTATAGTAATAGAGGATAGAATAGAAATAGCGATCCGTATAGTAATAGAGGATAGAATAGAAATAGCGATCCGTATAGTAATAGAGGATAGAATAGAAATAGCGATCCGTATAGTAATAGAGGATAGAATAGAAATAGCGATCCATATAGTAATAGAGGATAGAATAGAAATAGCGGTCCGTATAGTAATAGAGGATAGAATAGAAATAACGATCCATATAGTAATAGAGGATAGAATAGAAATAGCGATCCGAATAGTAATAGAGGATAGAATAGAAATGAGATCAATTGCACACATGCTACCTCCCATATATGCGTTTCCTCTATGATCACGTGGTCTACTTAATTCAATAATGGGATCGCCTGTGTTTGCTCACTAGCGATCTATGTTCAAACTCAAATGTCGGCAGCGACATTTCATTTCTATATAACATTCTTCTTCTTCTTTTACTATAGCAGGTGTCCACTCATCTCACGTCCGAACATACCTATATGGGAGGGCGAATAAGTAATTCCTGATCAGGCGCATTTCTGTTTTCTTGGTGGGGTTATGCTGTAACTACGCCGAATAGACGTTAGTTACAGATCCTGGGAGAGAGTATATTATCTGTTCTAACAAGCAGTTTGAACCAATCCCGTACGTCTAATCTCTCGGTCACAATGACTTGGTTCTTGTGCTAATTCCAAGCTAATCTAATTGCCCTTACAAGGCCCAAACATTCATGGTTTTCAAGCACATTTCAACGGTTCTGCAGGTTGAAGGTGCTTTCCCAAACCGGTAAAATAAAGAAATCACCTTCCTGACGAATTAGAAATAGATATTTCTTTCTGCCTAATTTGGATAATTTATTTTAACGGAGTATCAAAATCCATTTTATTCCTCACTATTTTTTACGTCGCTTTTACTTATTCTGGAAAAAAAACTGTTGAATGTTACCAGATATGCACCCGAAAACATCATAATCACATTTTCTGAAGGTCAGTGAAATTTTTCATGCACTTGCATCTGTAGACGTGTACAGATCTTATATTTGAGTTCAATCCTCCCGTGAGACCGGCAGGATTACAGAGTCGGATTGGATAATCCTATAAGTCAGTGGGGCCACAGATCACGTAGGTCATGATGTTAGATTATGCGAATCTAAAAGTCATTTCGTATCAACTTGTAATACTTTAAGCACGTTCATATATGCAAGAGATTGATTAAATTAAAAACTGAGGAGAAATGTTAGATCAAAAACAACACTAGATTTTTTTGTTGAAGCTCTAACCAGAAGTAAAAATATAGAAAATAAGAAAAAAAGAAAATTTTCGAGAAATTAAGATATGAAACCAGAAAATCCAGTGGAAAAAAATTAAATGCCGGCCAGCTTTATGTAATATGATCTGTTTCAGCCTCAAGGCGATTTTTTTTTTTTTTTTTTGCCAGCAGGAATTTCAAATGTTGCCAAGTGCATTCTCATAGTTTTTGATTAGATTTTAGTCAAATAAAAGGTCGGATTATATATATATATATATATATATATATATATATATATATATATATATATATATATATATATATATATATATATATATATGGAGAGAGAGAGGTAGATAATGTCTACTTTGGACGCAATTCTTTCGTTGAAATATGATTCACTGAAAGCCACATAATAATTTTCTTTAAAAGCTACACGAAATAAAATATTTTTCAACCAAGGATTTGGTTAAAAATATTCAACATTTATATTCACGGGCTCAATCTGGAAAAATACTTTATATCTTTTGTAAGTGATTTGGAAAGCCATTTTGTTGGGCCGAAAACATTTCGTTTCGCCCCAAGGAAGGCGATAATGCCGCTTCGACGCAAGGATCAAATGGGAGTGAACGTGAATTTAAGAGGAACCGGAAACCTAATCATAAACAGGATACAAGGGATAAATCTCTATTCATACTTAGAGAGATAGAGAGAGAGGGAGAGAGAGAGAGAGAGAGAGAGAGGAGAAAGAAAGAGAGTGAGTGAGTTAGTGAGAGAGACAAACGAAGATAGATATCAGATAGATAGAAAGCCTTTTCTGTATGCTTAATAAATTATTTTTTCAGAAGGTTTTATTTAGCCTCCGTTTAAGATGTAGTTATAATTTTAGTACGGTAGATACATTACCTGCTAAATACCTGTCCATATGAATATAATGTCCATCAAAATTTAAATCAAGTCTTTTGTATTAGTCTTCTATGTGCTGTGTCCCTTCAGGAATTAGGCGACCATAACTCTCAATAACCTTCTCTCACCTGTCTCTCTTATTAACGTTTATCTTATCACAAGGTCTCATCGTTTCCCATTGTCCCTTTTGTTGTCAATATATCAAATCCAGTAACCCCCATCCGACCTTTCCAGCTATAAGAGTTCTTCTTGCAGCCATCTTCTTAAAAAATTTATATTTACTCCTAGTGAGCCTATGAGATTATAAGTTTCTTTCTGCAGAAACACATCCCAGCTGCCAGAAATTCTTTCTTTGCTCATACCGAAATTTTTCTGTTTCTTAATACTTTGCTTAGCTTTAGGAAGGCACCTTTCGTTAAAATATCTAGATTTTCATATTTGATGTTAGCACCCTCAATTCGCATTTTGCATTTTGCGTTTTCCATTTTTTTTTTGGCCATCCCAATACGACTTCCGATCTCAGCGTCGCACTTGTCGACCTCTGTAAAAAACACTTTCCCAGATACTGAGATGGCCAAAGACGCATTCCAAAAGCTAGGCAGAGTATTACGAAACAGGAGGATTCCTTTCGTAACAAAGAAAAGAGTACTGAGCTGACACGTGATATCTATCCTCCTTTACGGCAGCGAATGTTGGACATTCTCGTCACGGATGAAGAGGAGACTCGAGGCGGCGGAGGTGTGGTTCTTCAGAAGGATGCTAAGGATATCATAGACCGAGCGTGTGAGAAACGATGAGATTTTGGAGAGGATGAAATCAAGGAGGAAGCTTATACTTAACATCAGGAAGAGGCAGATGAAATTTCTGGGACACCTAACGAGAAAGGATGACTTGGAGAATCTGATACTCACAGGTCGAATAGACAGAAAGAGAGACAAGCGAATGCAACGAATGACATACCTAGTGGGCTTAAGCAAGTGGATAACAGAACATGGCCTGTGGGAAGTAGGAAAGAGACAAAATTTATTGAGAGCTACAAGTGATAGGGGGAAGTGGAAAGCCATGATCGCCTACTTCCTGAAGGGAGACGGCGCATAAAAAAAAAGATTTGATCATCTTGCTGACAATCATATATATTATGTCCTCCTACTATTGGTGTTTATTCATATTCCTTTCGTAACGTGTCTAGGATTTTCAGTAGCTTCCTCTTTGGAACTGCTACCACGAAAGTGTCATTTGCATATCTTATGTTGTTAAGATGGCTGCTGTCAATAATGTATCTTGTTAGGATATCAAATTAGCTGAACATCGTTTCGCTGTATAGGTCAGTGGTTTCCGACCGATTTTGGGCCATGCCACACTTTGGTATTTCTAAAATTCTGGTGTCCCCCCTGTAATATTTAAATCTTACATATTCAAAATTTCACTGCAATTCACGTGAAGGAAGCTTAAAAGGCCATTAACTTGGTCTCTAAACAAGCTTCCAAAAGCCATGACGTCCATGAAAAGAAAATTTAAAAAGAAAAGATATTTTTATGATCTTTCCAGCCACTCTTCACTCAGCTTGAGGAGTTAGTGTCTGCTGAAAAAATCAGACTGTTTTGCTGCTTGTAAATTCTCTTCAAATTTTACTCGTGAATCATCTGGAGAAACTTTGCCTGATTTTCCAATAAGAACTGAGTATCTGAGTCATTCCTGCTACAATCTCTAAAGTAGTTCCTCACAAAGAATGTAGACCTGATGTTATCCCCTTGAGAAATGTGCTTCTGAACTGGTAACTGTTCTCTCTAAACAAACCCTACAATGAATGCCTTGTTGCTTCTTTCTCCACAACTTCTTGGAAATCATCTTCAATAGTTCAGTGTTTGGTATCTCTCTCTCTCAGCTGGATACCTATCTACTAGGGCCAGCCAATTCCTATTGCCGACGCTTGCTCAGACGCATTTGGTTTTATTCAACCTGTGGTTTATACTGCCACTATGCTAAGCAGACCTTAGTTATAGTTTCTGGGAAAGAGCGTGTTACCTAGCGTTATCTACAGTTTGAACAAAGCCAGTACGCTAGTGCTAGCACAGCTATCGACGGCACCCAAGAATTCCGTCTACCCAATTTCACCCACAAGACTTGGGTAAACCCGTGGTATGGTTTTTAGGGACTTTCCAAAAGGTGCTGCACGCTGGGATCAAACCCTCAAGTCCGATAACATCAGGAATCCATGGTGTGATTCTAACCCGGGGTTAATTGTCAGAATGCGAACGTTCTAACCATATATATGTGTGTGTGCGCGTGTACGTGTGTGTGTGCGTGTGTGAGTACATTTATATATATGTATAATATGTGCATATATATGTATATATATATAAATCCTATATATATATATTTTGTATATGTGCAGTACTTATTAGAAAGCGCTCAATATCAATGATGGAGCTAACATATTTAGTTGGATTGATGTGAGTTTGTGACCATTTGTGTGAGAATCGCATAAGTCACAAAATCATATTCATTTAAATATATATATATATATATATATATATATATATATATATATATATATATATATATATATATATATATTATGAATTGGACAAAGTCCGACAACGGACATTTTTATGTTTATACATTCCTTTTATAGATACAAATATTTAAGTAAATGCTCTGGAGCGTTCGGTTAGCATTGTGGATTTGATACGCCATGAGCAGAGATGGGTGTACGTCAGAGATTCATGGAAGATTGACGTTTAAAGACAGTAAAATCGACCTTGCTAACCGAACGCTCGTCTGTGGCCGAAACGGTTAAGGCACGTCAGGCTATATGACGGTTCCGTATAGGATACAGGTTCGATTCCTGTCGGAGGACGAAAATTTTTCTATGAAAATTTCTCAGACATTCAGGCCGGTAAATGTTGTTTAATACTGTTTATTATAAAAAAAACAGAGCATTTACTTAAATATTTGTATCACTAAAAAGAATGTATAAACATAAAAATCTCTTAATATATATATATATATATATATATATATATATATATATATATATATATATATATATATATATATGTGATGGACTTACCTGTCGATTAGTGGGATTATTAGTACCGATAATGACCTCCATACAAGTCCACATATGCAACACCGAGGGTATCGGGTTATAGGAACAGGAATATTTGCTGACGCATTTCGCTGTTGCCTTTCGTTTATTATTATTCTTCTTCTTCTTCTTATTATTATTTAAACATTATTTTTAGTAGATACCCATATCTTGATTTATTTATTTATCTTCAGCCACTGAAGTGAATATTCGATAAATCTTAATAGAGCGAGATATGCGATCCCCGGCAGCGTCCTCCTTGGCAGCGCTTAAGACGATATCATGTTGACCGAGGGTTTGAGCAGGCAGGTCTTCTTTTTAAAAACATGAACAGATTCTGCATTCACTCACTTCCAGAAACTTAAACTAAGGTCCGCTTAATATGGTTGTAGTATAAACCACAGGTTGCCTCTTTGGATTGAGCCGGTTTTGCTAGTCGCCCTGGAAGGCGGGTGTGCTCGGAAATGCGTTTATGTTTAAATTTATGATATTTGGTATTGTAATTATTTATATTATTTACATTGTTCGGACTCTTGTACCCATCTCCATATTCACGACGTTTCGGCCGTTGTCCTCTCCAGCCTTTTTCAGATGATTGGAATTTCGAACTGAACCATCTATTCCGTCCAGAGGGGTAGACTGTTCTAGTTCCACATGCCATGCCTCTTCCAGATGTCAGTTTAAATTTAACTCACCTAAAGAAGGCCGGGGCGCACAACGACCGAAACGTCGTGAATATGGCAATAAAGATGAGGACAACATTCCGAACAATGTAAATAGTATGTATACATACATGCATACATACATGCATATATATATATATATATATATATATATATATATGTATATATGTATATATATATATATACATTTATATATATATGTATATATATATATATATATACATATATATATATATATATGTATATATGTATATATATATATATATATATACATTTATATATATATATATATATATATATATATATATATATATATATATATATATATATATATTGATAGAAAGATATTTGAAAATATATTATGCCAGATTTATTTTTGCTTTTTTTGCTATTATTATATTCTGGCATTTGCTTATCTCTCCCGTCCAAAACGTGTTACCAGGTCTTGTCTAATTGAATGCTTCTTGTCTAATTGAATCCATCTTGTCGAAGGCCACGTATTTTTCCTAGATGGCGGACTATGACGCCAAGTGCGTAGAGCTATTTAAAAGACCGCTTATCTAACCATCGTCACTAACAAATTACGAAGATGACCTTTACAATAAATACGAAACAATTTTATTTTTCATTTTTGCGTTGTCTTTTTCTTCATTTAATTCTTCTTCGCCTATCTCATTCTTTTTTCTTGTTTTTTTTTGTTGTTGTTGTGGGGTTTGTTTAGTTTGAAAATCTTTCCATTCGGTTTTTTCTTCAGTCCGATTTTCTTTGTAATTCTTCGTTTCCTTTATTCGGTTGCCCATTTTATTATTTTTCACAAAGCAAAATACGCTGACGAGTGCAATGTCTTCTAATGTAAATAGAGGCGGAACTGCATTTTCCTCTTCATCTAAACAAATACAACTTGAAGGTTTCTGGAAAATTCCCTAGAGTCAAGGTGAAACAAGATATAATCAGTCACTGCGTTATTTTAGCTAGACTATTTCTTGTTTCTCTCTATTTTCACTTATTTTTCTTTTTCCCTTTATTTTCTTTCTTTCTATCCCCCTTTCTTGTTTCATTTTTCTTTTCTTTTTTTCTTTCTTTTATTCTGTCTATGCTCAGTTCTTTTTCGTTTTTTTTAATTTTTATTTCTTCCCCTCTATCTTCACTTATATTTCTCATCTTATTTGTTTTCATACTTTCTTTTTCTTTTTATCTATATCTGTTTCCATTAAGTTCTCACTTCTTTTCTTCCTTTCTTTTCCTAATATTTCCCATTATCTTTTTCTTTTTGTTTCATTGATTCAATCTTTTTATCTTCACTTATTTTTCTACTTTCTTTATATTCCTTTTTCCATCTCTTACTTTTCCTCTTTTCTTTTCTTCCTTTCTTTTTCTAAAATCACATAATTTTCCTTTTCCTTTCTTTTCTTTGCTTCTTTCTGTTTTTCTCGACAATTATTTTTCCTTTTTCTTTGTTTTCGTTTCTTTCTTTCTTTCGTTTCCTTTCTGACTTCATCGTTTCTTTTTTTGATTTGATTTTTTCTTACGTTTTCTATCTTCATTTCTTTTTACTTTTTCTGTTTGCGTTGTTTCTTTCTCTCCCAATTTTAATTTATTTTTCCAATTTCTTTGATTTCTATACTCCTGTCTTTTTTGAGTTTTTCTTTCTTTTCCTCACTTTCTTTCTTTTTTGCCTTTATTACTTTTTCAATTCCTTATACTCTCTCCATCCCTCGCTTTCTTTTTTCTTTCTTTCTACACTTTATTAATTTTTCATTTACTTATTTTCTCTATTTCTTTCTTTCAGTCTTTATTAACTTTCCATTTCTTATTTTTCCCCTCTTTCTTTCTTTCTTTCTTTCTTAATTTTTCATTTACTTGATTTCTCCCTCACTCACTTTCTCTCTTTCTTTCTTTGTTAATTTTTCATTCCCTTATTTTCTCCCTCTCTTACTTTCTTTCTTTCTTTCTTTCTTTCTTAATTTTTCATTTACTTATTTTCTCTCTTTCTTTCTTTATTAATGTTTCCTTTCCTTATTTCCTTCCACTCTCACTTTCTTTCTTTCTTTCTTTATTAATTTTTCATTTACTTATTTTCTCTCTTTATTTATTTATTAATTTTTCCTTTCCTTATTTCCTCCCTCACTTTCTTTCTTTCTTTCTTTCTTTCTTTCTTTATTAATTTTTCATTTACTTATTTTCTCTCTTTTTTTCTCTCTTTCTTTCTTTCTTTATTAATTTTTCATTTACTTATTTTCTCTCTCTCTTTCTTTCGTTCGTTCTTTCTTTTTCCTCTTTATTAATTTTTCATTTCCTTATTTTCTCCCTTTCTTTTTTCTTTCTTTCTTTATTTCTTTCCTTCTTTCTTTCTTTCTTTCTTTCTTTCTTAAAATACTCTCTGCCTGTTACAAACGTATTCAATTGTTGTTGTTATGTGGGTTCGAACATCGGGTGATTTGTGTGAACCGATCTCAAGCAAAATGCGGATCTATTGATCTTTTAGTCTTTCTTTCCCCCTTAATTTATTTCATTTCTCCTTTCTTTTCTTTCTCTCTTCTATTCTTTTTCTCTTTCTCATTGATTTTTTAATTTCTTATTTTTTATCTTTCTTTGTATCTTTCTCTTTTACATTTTCCTCTTTTCTTTTCTTTTTACTTCGCTTATTATGCTTTCTTTCCCTTCCCATTTTTCTTTCTCTCTTTCCTTTTTCTCTATTTTCTTTTTCTTTCTACTTTCATTTTTCGCTTTTCTTTAACTAACTTTCTTCTTTGATTATTTTTTTCCATTTATTTTCATATTTTATTTTTTTTTATCTTTCTCCTTTTATTTCTTTTTATTTTTCTCTTTTTCGTTCTCTTTCGATTTTTCTTTTGTTTCTCTATTTTTTTTCTTTGTACACTTCTCCTTACCTTCCCTCTTTCATTTTGTACACTTTATTTTTTCTCTTTTGTATATCACGCATTCATTTCTTTCATATATCACGCATTCATTTCTTTATTTTTCTTCCCGTTCTTTCGCTTTACTTTCTTACTCACACCTGCCTCTTTCCATCTGTTTCAGTTTCTTTTTTCCATTCTGCCGTCCCAATTCTTTTTTTTCTTCCTTCACCAATTTCTCACTTATTGTGTTTTAAATTGTTTAATCCCTTTTCTGCTTCCATACTTACTGATTACAAACTTTTCTTTGTCACCCTATGTTCCCCCTTCAAGTTTCCTAAGCCGAATTGCTTTCGTCTTTGCCTTTGCTATATTTTTGCATATTACTAAAGGACTCGTAAAAACAACCAATACATTTTCATTTTCATTTCTTCACTTAGCTTTCTGTATTTCTAAATAAAACTAAAATGTAAAATTAAAATTTGACAATGTATCAAGGCCATATACAGGTTGTCCCAGAAAACTGACATCATTTAAAATGTGAATATCTCAGTAACTACATATCCCAGTCGAACGAAATTAAATGTTGAATAATGACAGATTTATTTATGAAAATTCGGACTAGATATTCAAACCAATTACACAAAGCTCCGCAAATTATTAATAGGCGCGCCAACTGTAACACGGCACACGTCAAGTCGTCAAACTAGCTTCTGCCAAGCACGCTGTAGAATGTCTTGCGTAATATTCCCGAGAGCCCCATTCATTCATTGCTTAAGTTCATCTTGGCTTGTGGAAAGAGGAGGGATGTAGACCTAACTTTCCGCATAGAGCTATAGAAAAAAAATCACAAGATACAAAGTCAGGTGAAATTAGTGCGCATTTCAACAGAACATTGTCGTTAAAAATGGCACGCCCGATCCATTTTCCAGATAGATCCTTATTGGGATAAGTCCGTACGGTAAGCTTAATTTTGACATATTTTGCTAAAATCTGAAATCATTTGAGCGAGATTTGGCTATGTTACTAAAGTATAAAATGATGTCAATTTCTGGAGACACCCTGCGTATATCTATCTATCTATCTATCTATCTATCTATCTATCTATCTATCTATCTATCTATCTATATATATATATATATATATATATATATATATATATGTATAGATATATTTCAACAGCAAGAAAACTTTTTTTTCAAATCTCAGAAATAATTGTTTTGTGTAATGCGTTAATTCATCAAAAGTAAGATGAACTTTACCGATTACATAAATCACCTACTTACACACACACACATATATATATATATATAAATAATATATATATATATATATATATATATATATATATATATATATATATATATATATATATATATATATATATATATATATATGTATCAGCAGCAGCAAGAAAACTATTTACAAATGTCAGAATTAATTGTTTGATGTAATTCCTAAATTCATCAAAATGAAAATAAATATGACCTTTGGCAAAGTTAACGATTACATAAATCAATTACTTCGGAAAAATTTGAAAAACTGATAAAATTAGATTGGTAGAAATTGTCGACATTATGCAACCAATGATATATATATATATATATATATATATATATATATATATATATATATATATGGAGTTATATTTTCCGATATCTTTTTTAATTTGTATGTCTGATGAATTGGATCGTGATTACGATTTCAATGTAATAAATTATAACTATAGGAATACTAGTGTTTGAGCCTTTTTTATTATATAATATATATATATATATATATATATATATATATATATATATATATATATATATATATGTGAAAAATATATTAAAAGATTATAGCTTTATATTTATCCTTATATATACAATCTGCGATGGGTAAATTGTCGTCTCTATTACCCAAAAATTAAAATAACACTTACATCTCCGTTTAAGTAATATGTTTACTAAAATTACATCAACATATCTTGAAATACTGCAGAGTAAAATTGATACAATGAAATCGCGATTGGCTTTAATCACGGCCTCCAGCCGACTGCATCTCTTCTGGGCTGTCTCCCTGATTCAGTTAGTGAATGCTGCAACAATCCTTGCCTTCAGTTTATCTATGGTACTACAAGGATTTTTGTCGGGCTCCCGTTCAACTGTGTCCCACACATAATAATTAATGGTATTTCATCTAGGAAGTTAGTTGGCCAGATGTAAGAGGTGATGTGGTCTCAGAAATTGTTTGACAGACATGACTGAATTCTGCTGTTTGAGTGGCATGGTGCAGAGTCTTGTAGCCAGACATAAGGTCTTCCAGCAGCCACCCTCTTGACCAAGGACAGCACTACCTCTGCAAATCACTAGGCTTCTGCGTTGAGTTTGTGGTCCTGAGTAGAAGCATAACGTCACCATTACAAGTGATCACTATAATCACCATCATGTTGACCGGATATATCATCCAATTATTCACTGTCTTCAGATAGGCACACAAACACTATGAAATATTCGTATAGGAGCTTCCGGTGGGAATGCCAAGAGGATCAACAAGAGGAACAACATCCCGTTTACAAATTTTTGGCGGTTGTCTCAACAACGTGAAAATAATCAATGGTTTGCCAGCCCGGTTGTGTTCAGTCTGGAAATGTCATCTGATACAACGGTGCTGAGACCGTTACCATTCACGAGGTCTTATATAAAAATAATATATACCTGGTCACGATATAAATATCCTGCCATTGTTAAACGGAACACATCTCAGTTAACTCAACGTTAAACTTTGAAGACAGACTCTTCACAAATGACACATCGACTCAATTAGCAATATTAATGCAATTAATGGCGAAATTCTTAGTGTTTTAATGCTTATATTATGTCTATTAGCGAAGAGATTTCGCCATTAATTGCTTTAATATTGCTAATTGATTATCATATAAAATATATGCTGCCTAATATAATACGTTTATGAAAACAATTGATTCGGAGAACGAAATTCCGGAGAAAAAAACTAAGACATATCACTGTATTAATTGAATTATATACTTAGTTCATGTCACGTTAAATGGAAAACTCTTACTACAAAAGAATTCGTGGATTTACCAAATTACAAAATTCATATAAAAAAAAAAAATTCTCACTTGAAATATTTAAACTTTAGCGTTGCGACTTGCACGTTCCAATATTATATAACCGTTAATAAATAACTCATTCTTAAAAAAACATCTTTCGGTCTACAACACATTTATTTCGTCTTCGAGTTTCGATTTTAAAAGAAAAAATTACAGCCTGACGACGGGGACAGGAAGTCCTTGAAAGTACTTGCTGGTTTAAAAACATACACCAGATCCATCTGACAACAATTTTATACATAAGGATCGCATAATTCAGTGGATTGTTAGTATTTTGATGCTAATCTTGTCTATTAGCGAAGAGATTTCGCCATTAATCAAACGACCAGATATAAGCAAACTTATACGCCCGTGATGGCGTGCATACACAGGCAAGCAAATAATCATCAAAATTATTCATGATGTGTAAACATAACAGTGCTCGATGTGGTCACACAGAACAAAGATATATATATTAATAAATATACATGTACAAATATTTATTAGGTATGTGTATATATATATATATATATATTTATTAATATAAATATATATTTATTAATATATATATATATATATATATATATATATATATATATATATATATATATATATATATACATTGATGTTATTGTGTGTGTGTGTGTGTGTGCGTATGTGTGTTTGTGCGTGCATTAATCAATTCTTTTAATGGATACAACCCAACATGGAGTTAAAGAGAATGAGATGATTTTAGAAGGAACAGAAAGTCAATTCTAAACAGGAAAAAGAGCATAACCTCTAATGCTCAAAATACCAGCGAAGAGTGTAAACCAAACTATAGGCGAACCTATCTATCTATTTATCAATCAATCTATCTGTCTGTCTGTTTTCATGTCTGTCTGTCTGCCTATATATATATATCTGCCTATATATATATATATATGTCTGTCTGTCTGCCTATATATATATATATATATATATATATATATATATATATATATATATATATATATATATATATATATATATATATATATATATATATATATATATATATATATAAAATTAAGGAGGTACGATGGGATGTATAACGGCTCGGATTGAGGAATCGGTGAACCGAGTTCGAATTCCAGTCGAATCCATTACATTCAGTTACGTGCTAATACCCCTGGGAAAGGCATTAAACCTCCTCTCCTCTCTCTAGCTATGGGTAAACAGCAGGACAAACTGGGTTCTCTAGCTTTGAATGGCAACTGGTCCAGTCGTTTTTCTTTCGTTAATCTTCTGCTGTACTTTAAGAACTCGGGCGTACGATCAGATCCGTCTAACAATCGGCCTATTAGCCTTCTACCTTCTTTTTTGGCATTATGCTAGAGGTTGTACTTAACTCTGAATTGGTTAAGCCTTTTACATCGCTGGGACTTCTTTCAGATAAAGTCTTCTCTATGTCAACTGCCTATGTGTTAACTACCATTACTGAAAGAGTCTTTTAAGCTTTAGATAAAAATGGTGATACTGAAGCTGTATTTTGGATATCTCAAAGGTATTTGAAAGTGTTTGATAAGTTGAAACGTTATGTTATTTCTGGATACATTTTTGAAGTGATCCAGTGTTTCTTATCGAATCTTGAAATTAATATTGTCTTGGATGGCCACTCGTCTACATCCTTTTGCCTTAATGCAGGTGTTCGCCAAGGTTCTGCTTTTGAACCTGCATTTTTTCTAATCTTCATAACATTCCTGATGGCATAGGTATTCAGCTCGGTATATATGCTGATGACATAAGTATTTACTCCTATCTAACAAGTCTGATAGATTCGAAAAGGTCAAATTGGCAGCTGATCTGAAAAAATAAACTACAATCTGTTGTTAAATTTGGTCAATCAACTTTAACACAACCAAAAACTGAAACTGCTATATTTTAATTATCTGAGAGAATCTATTTCAGCTTACATCAGCACGGCCGATGGTAACCTCTAGGAGAAAATTGACAATAAACAAGAAATTTTCTGTATAAGCAGTACCCTACAACGCAACATCTACCATGGGTATATGACAGCAGCTTCGTCAAACTGGGATAGAATGGCACAAGAGGATAACAACACGCAGACAGCACCTCGGTTTGCCTACTCTATGTGAAGGGATTATAGGAAAACATACAAAAGATGTAGTAACATCAGGACAACATTCAAAGTGGTTCCACACTTTGCAAACACCTCTTCCGAGTAAGACCACCCATAGAGGAGAACAGGATTAAGGAATGTGTGTACGTCATCCCATGCAGCTGTGATTAGAAATGCAATGGGGAAACAGGTCACCTCCTTAAGACAAAACAGCTAAAAAAACGTAAACCATAACACGAGAGGAAATAGAAAGATCAGGTGTGTCTGACCATATATGGCGGGAAAAGCGAGACACCAACCCTGTGAGATAATGTTGAAACAATAGAGAACATCAGTGGAAAATACGAAAACTTAAGGAATCAGGACATATGTTAGGCCACAGAAATCTTCTAAGCCTGCCAAGAATAGACATGAATATTATATGGGAACCGGTAATACAAAGAGCTAGAGAAAAACAATAACAAATTGTAATATGAGCTTTGGTAAAATTGATTACTGAGACATTAGCTTTATGAGTCACAACATTTTATACACTGATATCCGCAAGTGGACAAAAGCGTTGCTTGAAGTAATCCAATGACTTGACCCAAAGAGATGTGATATCAGTACCTGACCACAGCGGATGACCACAGCGGATGTGAACAAAAAATTGGAGAGTTGAATTACTGAAGGGAAATAACTGAAACTCATATATCCAGAAAAGGCATGGCATGTAGAACTAGAACAATATACCTCCGTTGGATGGAAAAACAAAGGTTCGGTTCAAAATTCCAACGTATGTCACCTGAAGAAGTCGGAGCGTACAACAGCCGAAACGTCGTGAGAATATATATATATATATATATATATATATATATATATATATATATATATATATATATATATATGTATATATATATATATATATATATATATAAAATGATGACAATTTTCCGAACAATGTAAATAGTTACAATACTTCATCTAAGAAATATAGACAATTATTGAAATGGTTCTCCCATTGTTATTGCTATGTAGCTATGTCCAGTGTCGGAAATTCAAGGATAATGACAAAAAAAAAAAAAAAAAAACATAAAAGAGATATATTAAGGAAGAGGTTTATGTAGAAATATTTTGAGAGAATTTCTATGGCAACTTATTTTACACTGTTCGGAGAACGGGTATTTAGCTAGTAAAATAAATAAAAAGGTATAGGATAAAATATATAAAATAAACTGTAACAACTGGAAATATATTTAAAAGCTTGTCAAATAGACAGGCTTTAATAAAATATGCATTCATTTTTTTATCATTTATATATTGAGTGGTTCTTTTTTTAATTTTTTTTAATCATATCACCCCAAGCAAGGCCGGAGCCCACTATCACGCAAGGGGTTAAAGAAGGGTTGGAGGAGGAGCAGATAGGAGTGGCAAGGGAGGGGATGTGGAGAAAGAGAAAGACAGTGGGTCAACCAAGGCAAGGGGGCCACAAAAGATCCGGAGCGAGAGCAGATAGGAATGAAAAATGAAAGGATGTGGAGAAGGGAAGTGAATAGACAACTGGAGATGTCGATTGACGATACACTTAAACCGTTGGAGATTGTATTTGTCAGGGAAACAGTAATAGGGAAGGGAGTTCCATAGGCGAGATGTGCGAGACATGAAGCTATTGGAGTAGAAAAGACGTCTACATCTAACAGTTTCCACGGTGTAGTGGTGG
>OZ038486.1:104888348-104908348 GCA_964036315.1 Acanthosepion esculentum
AAACAAATACTTATTAATAGCTTACCAAATTATATAGTGGATCAACAGAAAAAATATTATCTTAGAAGTCTTAATACTAAGTAAATAGAACATAATACTACTTCAACTAATTCCAAACTTATTAATCTCTATTATCGTAGTCAAATGCATAGCAATTATAAACAAGACGAAAATATATTTTTAAAAAACTAGTTAATTATAATATAATTACAACAGATCCGACCAAAAAATTAGGTTAATCATATACTACACTAAATCTGGCATATCCAACTATTTGGAATGATTCTTCTCCCCTCCCCGTTAGCGATTTGCCAAAAACTAACATAGTGTACAAATTCAAGTGTCCTTTGGGAGAATGTATCTCCAATGGAGTAAATAATATTTATGTTGGTCACACCACAAACTCGCTTTCAAGACGCTTAATTCTACATTTAACTGATAACTCTAACATTTTTAGGCATTTAAAACAACATGCCTCCTCGAGTACTCAATTCCGGAAAATCCTTGTTGACAACCCAATTATACTTAAGCATGAAAATAATAAACAAAAATTAAAAATCCTTGAAGCTATATACATAAAGCAGTTGAAACCTAACCTGAACAAAATAAACTATGAAATCTCCACAAACATTCTTAAATGCCTATAATCTATAGCAGAAGCCATTGGTATAAACCGATGGCTTCCCATACTTAATAATTCTCGTTTTCACTCTCGCGTGGTCATGTGTGACGTTACGAGCTACGATTATTCTCCAATCTTAAGAGAAGAATCGTGATGAAATCGATCATAAACGAAAATGACATGTCAATTATTAATTATAACTACGAACCGGTAGACCATGAAGCCGTCTCTAGCCTTCTAACTCTTTGTAACATGTTGCCTCACATGTTTCACGTACAATTTCATTTTCTGTTTTTACTGCTCACATGCCAATCGTATGGATTGAATTGGATCTATTTTAATTTAACTCTTTAGCTCGAAGTTGAAATAATGCTGCCTCTTCATATTGTGACATCCTAATCCAGTTTTCCCCTCTACTGTTCTCTCTTTTTTAAAAACATTCAGCGTTTTCTTGGTAGTTCTTGAATGGACTTTGAAGATGGACGCCTGAGTATGAATGTTGATACCATAACTGAAGACATGAATGATCTTTTTCCTATCACTATTGCTCAGTGGCCTGACACAAAACGATTTTAACCTGTTTCTTTCAAGCTGAATAACTCAGTGATTCTTACAACAAATGGTGCCAAGATAGTTAAACCTGGAAAAAAGAAATTCAATAATTGTAGTCGTTTTTTTAGATATTAAACATTTTGTTGGATAGACAATTATGCTGTTACACGATTTGGACAATTTTGCAGTTACTCTTGGTATTGCTTTTGTCTCCTAATTATTCCACAATGTATATCATTGTGGAATAATTAGGAGACAAAAGCAATACTAAGGACCCCCAAATCCGCAAAGAGTCATCAAAGGGGTGTAGAGAGCGATGCACATTTAAATTTTTGAAGATTAAAGTTGCCGAGAAATTATGGAGCCTGAAGAGAGTTCCACAAGCGAGAAGTTTGAGAAAAGCAACTGTTAGCATAGAACTTACTGTTACAGCTTGCCAACTTAATTTCAAATTGATGAGACCTTTGAAGAAATTTGACAAGGAAGGAATTAATTTCTAGTGACGAAGAAGAAAATACAGAATCCAAAAACAGATCAAATGAATATAATTTTAGTGTTTTTTTAGATATTAAACATTTTGTGGGATAGATAATTATGCTGCTACACGATTTGGACAATTTTGCTGTTACACCCGGTATACATGCATATATATATATATATATATATATATATACATATATATATATATATATATATATATATATATATATATATATATATATATATATATATATATATATATATATATATATATATTATTTCATACATTATTATAGTGGAAACCTTGTATTTGAAATTGACACCCCATTCTTATTTACTAAACGTATGTCCACTTTCATATTCGATCAAATCATTGTAAAGCTAAATTAAATTTATTCATCGGCAGCAATAGAAACTGTGCCCGTATATATATATATATATATATATATATATATATATATATATATATATATATGAGGAGCACAGTTTATATATATATATATATATATATATATATATATATATATATATATATATATATATATATATATATATATATATATATATATATGTTGCTGTAACACCTGGAAATCAGGAAATAAAAACAATACTGAGGATAGAAAATCTAAAAAGAGTAATCAGAAGGAGTTTATATAGCGATAGATATCATATTTAAATTTTTGAAGATTAAAGTTGACTAGAAATCATGGACCCTGAAGAGAGTTCCACAAGCGAGAAGTGTGAGAAAAGAAACTATTAGCATCGAAGTTACTGTTAACTTGCCAACTTAATTACAAATTGATGAGACCTTTGAAGAAATCTGACAGGGAAGCAGTTAATTTCTAGTAACCAAGAGGAAAATACAGAATTTATTCTGTATTTTCCTCTTGGTTACTAGAAGCCCAATCATATGAAGAATCGATAGGAAATATAAGCCTATTCATCTGGCCAGAATAAACCACGAAGTTACCGGCGTATTCAATGTTACTTAACGTAGCGGGGGTGGAAATCTAAAGCAACTTATGCCAGTCGGTGTGAAAAGGCGGGAATCCTTTTAATGGCGCAAACACTTACCGTATCAAAACACTGCAATTAAAATATTTATCCAACACAAAGCATTACAAAAATGATCTCTAATTGCGAACCGACAGAAGCGGGTAGAATATTAAGTCGTCGTGAGGTGACCAGATTCGGGTTTGTAAACCACATGTGCCCTTTTATGTTGAACCGACAAGACAACATTGGTTAACTGCCACTCCGGTCATTTCACGCCATCTGCCAGTGCATAATAGAGTTGTCTGCAACAGTTATTGTCAGTCGTCAATCTCTATTACCCCTCTCTCTTTATTTCACCTTCTCTACATTTCCACCCACGCACATTCACTTGCACACACACACACACACACACACACACACACACACACACACACACACACACACATATGTAGTTGTGTATTTCGGCATCATTACGTAGTTCTGTAATGCATTTTTCCTTAAATATGACTGGCAAGATACTCCCCTAAACGATTTCAAGCTCTTATTCTTGTATGCGAACAAGACATTTCTTTTGTGAACTTATTGAATGTTAGAATTATTATTATCATTCCCAAATCCCTCTCCCTATGCCTCTCACTTTTTTTTCTTATCTCCATTTCCACCCCCACATGCACATACATACGTCCACACACATATATATATATATGACAGGAACATTTTATTTTATTGAGCTCTCTTTGAAATTGAATGTTACGAATATATATATATATATATATAAATTAAATAACGAAATATTAGTAAACGTATATGCGTGCGATAGCGTACATACGCATGGTGCAAACAAAACAGTGCTCAATGTAGTTAAACAGAGCTATGAATTATATGTTTATGATATATATATATATATATATATATATATATATATATATATATATATATATGAGGTTGAATCAGACCAGGAAACAGTAGTATAAAAGTGCATAAATGTAAAATAACATGTAGAGTTCTAAACTTTAAAAAATCGCCTGATGAGACCGTGAGGTCGTAACCAACATCGCCTCCTAATTTTTAGTATATATATATATATATATATATATATATATATATATATATATATATATGTATGTGTGTGTGTGTGTGTGTGTGTGTGTGTGTGCGTGTGCGTGCGCGCGTGTTTGTATCTGTGCGATGAGGTCAACTCAGCGGTATGTTTCCTGCTTAAACGCAATCTTTAGGCCATGTGTATTGTTTTGTGGTTCGACTATTTATATATGCTGGTCACGTTATGGATAAAAGGTCAGTTGTATTTTCTTCATGTTTATAGAGTGAGTTCTAACGATAATTTTTGAAATAATTAAAAAGGCTATTGAGTAGAAATAATTGTGGAGCCGAATGGGGTTATTTGTAGCTATTTTATCGTGTTCTTTGCTAATTTTTTACTCATTATTAATTATTGATTACTTTATTGCATGTTAATTATTAGTATTACATTTACATGTGTTTATGTGTGTATTATTAGTTTATTAATTTGATTATTATTTATTTAGTTTCTTAATTAATTATTGATTTAGCTGTTTTGTTTATCTTCTTTTATTTTATTTTAGATTTAATTTTTTCGTATTCCTTTCAAATTTTTTATATGTAATGTATTAAAAATTTGTTTTCATGTCAGTATTTTAAAACGAGTTCTAATTGTTTTTTTAGTAATTTGTTTTGATCCGAGAAGGTGATTATAGCTATTTTTCCTATGCAGTTTTTGGATTTATTGTTGTAGATAGATGCTGTTTTCCTTATTTTCCATGATATTTTTGCTGTAATTTGGTTTTTGCTTTTAATTTCTCATATGTGTTTAGAAAGCAAATTATTAAAAAAAAAACAACATATAAATAAGCAACAAATCACCCGCACAAATCAAATCAAACGGGTAATTGCAGACTAAACAATGAATACTCATTAAACAGCAATTGCTTGCAAAACAATGTAATATATCAAGCAACTATATAATCAACAGTTGACATAAGGGTAACTGAAAGACTTTGGAAAACAGAGAAACTATGCATACAGAACATCCTTTACAAATAGTATATGCGCGAACAGCACAATGCACTTCATGAATATTCCCATGTGTTTTTGGATATTCTCAATAACTAAATAAAATATGTTTTTTACGGCTTATCAAACTTTTGCAGGTTATTTAAAGCCAAAAAATATTTTTAGATCGTAAGGACTTGGAGGTAGATAATAATGATTTACTGATACAAGTCTGACAAAATAAGTCGTAATTGGGGGTGTGACGAATAGGTGGATTCATACTTTTCTCAAGGGTGTTGGCGCGTGAAGTGAATATAAGGAACCCAACTGGAATTGGAACTCGACTCTGCGATTTCCATTTGTGCACATCCACGACTACATCTGGACATCGAAGATTTCAGCACTATCTATCTATCTATCTATCTATCTATCTCAGGTTGGTCACTATCTATCTATCTATCTCAGGTTGGTCACTATCTATCTAGCTATCTATCTATCTATCTATCTCAGGTTGGTCACTATCTATCTATCTATCTCAGGTTGGTCACTATCTATCTATCTATCTATCTCAGGTTGGTCACTATCTATCTATCTATCTATCTATCTCAGGTTGGTCACTATCTATCTATCTATCACAGGTTGGTCACTATCTATCTATCTATCTATCTATCTATCTATCTATCTCAGGTTGGTCACTATCTATCTATCTATCTATCTATCTCAGGTTGGTCACTATCTATCTATCTATCTATCTATCTCAGGTTGGTCACTATCTATCTATCTATCTATCTAAAGAAACGAATGCATGTTTTATTTATTAATTCGATAGATTTTTATAACTTAAACGTTATTTTTAGTGGATACTCGTATTTGTGTAGACGTTTATTTATTAAACAGTACAAAGGCAATGATGAGGCGTAATTGTGGGAGTGCCCGCTTTGTACCTTCTATTTTCCTTTGCTCTCTCATCTTCTCCCCCCACCCCGCCGCAAATAAAACAATTAATCTTTCTTCTGTCACTTTTCCTCTGTCTCCCTCTAGCACTTTGAAGTTGACTCCAGTTACTGGCAGCCGTCGGTCGAAAGGATACATATTCCGTAACGAATTGTCTAAAATTTAACTCATATTGCTAAATCCCTTCTTCTCTGTTTAGAATATTGTTTATCGACCCTTTCTTCTTCTATGGACACGATGAATCTTTTTGGTGATCAGATTAATCAGTGGCTGGGACTTTCCATTATGAGGGTAACAGGTTGTCACTTCGACTGGTAGTAATGAGCCCGAACTCTTTGGTCGCTCTTCGGCGGTTCCGATCGGGGTATTTTTAGTGCGATGTCGCACATAGGCAGGTGTTCCTGCATATATTTCTTGTGGCTACATTATGCACTTGTGTCAGCCACTGACGACATATAGCGATAATTATATTGAACCTTTTTTTCCTTTAATCATCCTAAAGACTCATTTCTGCCTTCCATCAGTAGGAGCGTGACTCGTTACGCGATCTCAGTCTAACGTTCCCGGCAAACATGAAACGGAAAGATTACATTGAATCCATGGCTAGGTCGGCTGCGAAGAAAGTTAGTTCGCTGTATTTTTCTTCAAAATCTATCTTACATATCTATAAGGTTACCATTCATCCATGCTTAGAATATTGTTGCCACATATGGTCTGTTACTATTGTTATATATCTAGAGATCCCTGATAAAATCCAACGAAGAATCAGCAATATAACTGGTCCTGAATTGGCATCTTGGTTTCAATCAGTTTTTACGCGCAGTACTAGACTGACGAGGAAGTCTCACCAATTTTCAGTTGAGTTTATTAGATAAAACCATAAGTCCTATGCTAAAAGTTCCTTTTTCTGCCACTTCTCGTTTGTGGAACTCTCTTCCGACTGAAATGTCAATCGCTATCTATTGTCATCCGAATTAGTCTTCTTATTGTTCTCTCCCTTTAGTTACATTTCTGCTTTCTAATTCTTGTATTTTATCGGTTTTACTGTTTTGCTTGGGATAAACTTGTTTAAGAATGAAAGAGAGCCTCATACATTTTTAAAGGGCGATAGCAGTTGATGTGAGCTACCTATGTTCCAGAAGAAGTAATACAAATTCTTAATAATGTTTATAAGAAAACAGTTAATATTACCATTATCATGCGTATGCATAAATAGGTTACAAGGAGCTAGACCGCAACGTAAAACAATTTTTCAAACATTATTATTATTATTATTATTATTATTATTATTATTATTATTAGTAAACGTGTACTTACAATTTAAGTGTCATACAAATACACGTTTGGGCGATAATGTCTCTTTCGATCCATGGATGACTAGACAAGATATTCCCGAAATAGGTTGACTTTTCTTTCTACGCTAGACTGGTTGCTAACAACGGCTATAGGCCCAGTCTATCTTCCTATTCAACCCACAGCTGGAGGGAGGGAGAAAAGATGGATTCATACCGTCCCCAAGAGCATTTGTACGGAACGAACGAATCCAACTCTCCAATTTCTCTGTCCGAACAGACAAGTATTATGCTACAACCTACCTCCATACTCAGAATTAAAAATCTCTAAATACAACAAAAAATATTTTTTTAATCATTTCACCGCAAGTAAGGAGGGAGTGCCACTAGTACGGAGGGGCTTATAAAGAGTGAAAGTGAGAGAAAGTACTGGGGATTTAGGAAGGGTAAAAGATGAACGGGGTTCAAGAAAAAAGAAGATGGCGATTGACATTGCATTTAAATTTTTGCAGATTGTAGGTAACAGGGGAACAAGTCAACGGAAAAGAAATTCCAATGTTGGGAGGTGGGAGAAAAGAAACTGGACTAGAAATTTGCGGTTACATTTAACTATTTCATCAGTCAAAGGGTGGGGCCTATATGCCAATCTAGAGCACCCTTAAACTCATGTTATAGGGGCACCAGGGATCAAAGCTCATTAGAGCAGTTGCCATGAAAATATTTGTAGAAAAGACAGAGGGACTCTACATCACGTCTGTGGAAAATGAATGGAGAAAATGAGATGCCAAGTCAAGATTGATTATATTGTCGATCCTTCTTTGGATTTTGTCAAGAACCTCGAGATGAGGTGCATCAGACCAGATATGGCATCAATACTCAATAGGCGCGGTGAGACGCTCACCTGGTGTCGAATATCAACCATGGCGATGGCGTACAGGGAAGTTTGTCTATGGTGGTTAAATGAGAACAGTTTAGGTTTGGAGACATTAAAATCTACAAGCCATTTCCTGCCCAAGTTAACCACTGATTGAAGGTCCTTTTCAAGAGCAACGGCCAGGTTAACTTTGTCAGCTCTGTAAGGGATTTGCTATTGAGACAGGAATAAAGGGTAGTGTCATCTGCGTAAATGCCCACTTGTAAACTGAATGCATGAGAAATATCTTTGATGAAGATCAGAAATGGTGTAGGGCTCAGGATCGAACGTTGGCGGATCCCGCGTTCCTGTCAAAGGATCTGTAAGCGAACCCGTTCAGAATGACCTTCATTTTCCGATTAGATAGGAATCGTTTTGTAATACCGTAGCCCAGAAGACAACGTAGAAGACCAGCATGCCAAACCCTGTGAAACGCCTTTGAGATATTTCGGGGCCACAGCTCGAGTTTCGCCGTTATTATCAAGAGCTTGATATACATGTTCAGTTATGGCCGTAATCACGTCAGCGGTAGACTAGGAAAAACGGAATCCATATTGTTTTTCGGAGATTAGGTCGTGAGACGTAAGATGCTTAACTACTTTAGCATTGATTAAAGCCTATCAGTGATAGTGTTATGCCACTTGGTATGGTGGGCATTAAAGGCACTGAACACGAATATATTTGCAAACAGGGTGTAGGAAGATGGCCTTATCTATATTATCAGAAGTACTATTTAGCAGACAACAGTCTTGAGAGGAAGGGGAACGGTAGAGAAAGAAGAGATAGCTGACTGAGTCAATTAGAGAGAGACGGAGACACACGTACGAATGGTATGGAGATTCAAAAAAGAGTTCCCTAGCCAGCGGCAGATATTCGTGGACATAAACTCTCAGGCAGGGCATGCATGTAGAATTTAGAGTTCTTTCTAAGTAGAGGAAGGTAGCCAGGAATCAATAAATCAGAGGAGGGAATTGAAAAGTTAAGGTTAGTTTCGCAGAGAGCTAGGATGTCCGGAGACTTTTCGAAGAGGAACGATTCCACGCTGCAGAAGTTGGTACAAATACAACGAATGTTGGAGAAAGAAAGGTTAAAGGGTTTAGTTGTTTTTGCTAAGCTGGTTGAGGTTTATATACTTGCCTTTTTATAGTAATGATTGGTTATATTTGTAAAGAAAGGCTTAGGGTAGTAGTAGCAATTGGTCATCTAATATAGCATGTGCAGGCATGGAACTGGCACAGACTGCAACATAGTGTGGCTTCGGGGTTGTCCACCAGGTGTGCTTGCAGAGACAGTGTTCCATGCGCAACATGGTACTGCAAGAGCCCGATATTATGAAATTGTTGATCAGAGTGGTCTCTCAAAACGCTACCCCAGAGTTCGGGCTCCTAACTACCAGTCGGTAGCAAACGGAAAATTCAGTATTAAGAGACGTTGCCAGCATCCACGTATATCAGAAAAAAATCATGATAGCACAACTATTAAAGACTGAGAAAAAGAAAGGAATCGAGAACCTTTTACTAAACAGGAAACAATTGATGAGCCTCTACTTCGGTTCCAGAGAAAATGGGAGGAGTATCAACCGGGTGATAGGAGAGCCTATCTACTCCTATTACAGAAAAGGATTAAATAAAGAGAAAACAATGCCGAGTTTGCCTAACAGATAAATTATTTCGAAGAATGAGCTTTCAGATAACTTGTTTGAATTATCGAGTTGCGACTCACAGATGCTCCAGCACAAACATATCTACATATCTGTGCACCGGGGAGGAAAAGGGGAGTCTAAAATAATTAAGTTTTAACTTAGTATGTCCGAATACCAACGCTTTCAAACTGCGTTTGCAATTTCCAAGCCAGTAACCACCAAAACGAAAAAGCTTAAGTAAATGCTACAACCCCAATCAATTAACTTCACGTTAACACGATTTTGTACGAATATATATATATATATATATATATATATATGTATATATGTATTTATATATATATTTATTTATTTGTATGTGTGTATATATATATATATATCTATGTGTGTATATATATGTATGTGTATATATATGTATGTGTGTATATATATATATATGTATGCGTGTATATGTATATGTATATGTATGTATATATATATGTATGTGTATATATATATGTATGTCTATATATATATATGTATGTGTACATATATCTATATATATGTATGTGCATATATGTATGTGCATATATGTATGTGTGTATATATATATATATATATTTGTATGCGTGTATATATATATATGTGTGTATATATATGTATGTGTATATATATGTATGTGTATATATATATATATGTATATGTGTATATGTATATATGTATATGTATGTATATATATATGTATGTGTATATATATGTATGTGTATATATATATGTATGTGTTCATATATCTATATATATGTATGTGTATATATATATTTATTTATTTGTATGCGTGTATATATATATGTGTGTATATATATGTATGTGTATATATATGTATGTGTATATATATATGTATATGTGTATATGTATATATGTATATGTATGTATATATATATATGTATGTGTATATATATGTATGTGTATATATATATATGTATGTGTTCATATATATATATATATGTATGTGTGTATATATATATATATATATATATATATATATATATATATATATATATATATATATATATATATAAGCATGAATAAACGATCAAGCAAAGGTAAGAAGATTTTGCAGAAAATCAAGAGAAAATATTTTCATTAGGAGAAAAACATACGTTACATTCAGAAGTGATTGAATTCCTTTCATTTTAAGACCGGCAAATTATTATATTGGCGACTTTTGATCAAAGTGACAATACTGGGATAGCCAATAATACACACCATATAGTTGGAATTAGGCAGAAGGGTATGGGAAACTACTGATTTGTGATTCTTCTTTTTTTTCTGGGAGGAAGCGGGCGTGCTGGCCATAAATTTACATATTTTTTTTTCTTTTAAGAAAACAGTGCGTTGTTATTTAATAACTTGTTTGGATTGCAACACAAAGATAAACGTAGAAATACACACACGTATGTATATAGTCCTGTCTTGTGAGTGTGTGTAATTTATTGAATTTGTTTGAAGAGAAGACCTCTGTAAAGTGTAGGGGACTCAACGACAAAAGTTATTTTTTTAAATGCCATTGCTGATGCAAAATTCCTGAATAGCTTTTTTTTTTTCAAGGAGTTTATTTCAGAATTCGGATTTCATGGGAGAAATATAACGTCATTTGTGACCTTTTGAATGCAAAGTGCGTTTATCATAAAGTAAATTTGCATTTTTCAGAAGGATGTATTTGAAATAATCCTAATTCCCATAACAGACATCAAAATATATATACATATATATTTACCAAGATGTGCTTACTATTCTCCGCGTGGACTCATTTCATAAATCTGGCAAAATGTCCAGACATTTGAAATTTTTCGAGAAGGTCGTCTTAGTTCAGGCCTCGTGTTCGTATATATATATATATATATATATATATATATATATATATATATATATGAATAAATATAGTCTTAAGGTGTGCTATATTTATGGGATAAAGTGCTCAATATCAGAGATAGAGCGTGTGTAAATATAAAAGTGAACATTGAAGTCAAAACTTAGAGGCGACAGACTGTTTCATGCTGGACGCAATCAGCAGGCTGTTATTTTTCTCGGCTATTTATATATTCTGGTCAGTGGTGGATTGTCACTATTCTATTTTGGCGGTTATTAAGTAATTTGTTTATTTATTTATTTATTTGGATTGAATTATTTTGCTTGTCATTATTTATTTTTATTTTTATTTTGTTATTTCTCATCTTATATGTTTTTTTATTTTAATCAGTGTTTTTATTAACGTAATAAAACTTTGTTTATATCGCTTATTTAATAGTTTTGTTTGGGAAAATAATTAAAGCTATTTATAGCGTTGACTTCAATATTCACGTTTACATATATATATATATATATATATATATATATATATATATATATATATATATATATATATACAAGTACAGGTTGGTACACATGGAATAAAATACAGTTTGGTTGGCTTCTGAACTCATAAAATCATTTATATTTCCATTCAGCCTCATTACTTGATAAGACACCAACATTTATTCGAAAATTATACCATAGATATGTTATAAAAACACTACAAAAATAGGTATTTTGCTTCAACACTTCTGGTGTCTTATCAAGTGATGATGTTGAATGTAGAATAAACAGTTTTAAAACTGTTTAATTTACATTCAACACCATCACTTGAAAAAGTTTTTTAAAACTGTCAATTACCCATTCAAGACCATCACTTGATAAGACATCAGAAGTGTTGAAACAAAATGGCTATTTTTGTAGTGTTTTTATATCATAAATATGTTATAATTTTCGAATAAATTACATTTGCTCTACTCTGTATTGAGCACTCTTTTAAGAATAGTATTTTTTAGTTATTGGAATTCATTCGGTATACACCAATCCAATACTTGGATATATATATATATATATATATATATATATATATATATATATATATATATATATATATATATATATATATATATATATATGGGGGACAGTTTCTATCACTACCGATGAATATATTTAATTTAGCTTTACTATGATTGATCGAATATGAAAGCGGACAGATGTTTAATAAATAAAAATGGGGGGTCAATTTCAAATACGAGTTTTCCACTATAATAACGTATGAAGTAAAATATATATATATATATATATATATATATATATATATATATATATATAATATTAACTTTGAACATAGACATAATATCGTGACCGTGTCTTGGCACAATTTTGTCGTAAGAATCACTGAGTTATTCAGCTAGAAAAACAGGTTAGAATCGTTTTGTGTCAGGCCACTGTCTTCCCAAATAAGCCATAGTGAGAGGAAAAGATCATTCAGGCCTTCAGTAATGGTACCAACTTTCATTCTCTGGCTTCCATCTTCAAAACCCATTCAAGAATCATCAAGAGAATGGTGAAGAGGTTTAAAAAAGATAGAACAATAGAAGAACAACTGGAAGAGGGATCATCATTTCAACTTAAGAGATCAATTAATAAAGATCCAACTCAAGCCATACGATGTTTGGCATGTGAGAGAGGAGTTTCAGCTATGACAGTCCAAAGAGTATAACAGCAAAATTGATTAAATCATATAAGAGCATAATTATGTATGCCACAAAATGTATATCTAAAAAAAGAAAAAAGACACTAGACGAATTGAATTTCCTTTTTCCCAGTTTTCAGATAAGACGTTTAGCCATCTTGACACCATTTTCGTAAAAATCACTGAAAAATCCTTTGAGGTATTCACATAAATTAGACCAGGTTAAATTGTTTGTTTCGGATCTACTGCTTTTCCAACTAAGCAATGATGAAAGGCAAAAAGATCATTCAGGCCTTCAGTATTGGAACCAACATTCATACTCGAGGACCATCAATAGAACAGTGAATAATGTTAAAAAAGAGGGAACGATAGAGAGGAAAACTGGATCAGGAGGTCACAACGGGAACATGGCGTTCATCATTTCAACTAAAAGCTAGCGAGATCTATTAGAAAAGATCGAACTCAATTCATACGACGTTTGGCACGTGTGAAGTGAGTTTCAGCTATGATAAGAGCTGTGGAAAAAGACTTGAAAATGAAATGGTACGCGAAATCTGTCAGGCAACTTATTACTGCAGGACAGAAACTTAGTAAGTTAAACAGGGCGGAGATCATCTTAAATAATTTGGAAGATGAACTTGGAATAATATATATATATATATATATATATATATATATATATATATATATCAACTTTCTTTCAATCCTTCTTGATCTTCCGATCCTTAGCTTTCATTAATTAATGATGAATATGTCATTTTCGTTTAGGATCGATTTCATCATGATATACGCTTTCCGATACTAAGTTAGACTTTGTACTCCTGCAATTGAGCAGCCCTAATCCACCACTACTAGCATCATTTTTCCCCATTCCGGCAAAAAGGAGGATACGTCTTAGCCTTCGGTCTGCAAGAGCGTCCGCTATGAGGGCAAGAAGACCTCTACACCTGAATTCCTTCAACTCTACTTTATTGCAGACTACAACATACAGGCCGAAACCCGGATTGGTATTTTACCGCTGTCGGGAAGAGTTCCTTGCAGGGACGTCATACTACTAATTCAGGTTATGCTTCACGAGGTTAACAGCTACATTCGCAGTTTCAAATATGCTTTGGAAAATGCTCCCTTTCCTTCCTTCAGCATTGTAATTGACGCCGACAAACGGCCTCATGATGAACATGAACGCCGCTACAATGCTCCTGCGCGCAACTAAGTTGCTGCTATTATACATTGGGAGAAAGACCGCACTCGCGATATTGTCCTCACATCAAGAGGCGGTGCTCTTCGCAGGATTTCAGAGACCCATCGATCATATGACGCATTGCAGTACCCTTTACATTTCCCTTATGGTGACGATGGCTATCACTTCGGCATTTCCTTTCATACTCCGGATGGCCAACATACAACGTCTTCCAAAGCCTTATCGTGCAAGGCCTTCTACTCATACCGGTTCATGGTTAGGGATGGAGACTTCAACCCGCTTCATAGATGCAGAGAGCTTTTACACCAGTTTGCCGTTGACATGGCCGCTGAGAGGGAATCGCAGAGGCTTTGTTTTCTACGGAATCATCAGAAACAGCTGCGCTCAGACTCCTAGGTACAGGGGGGGGGGCGATACACGCATGAACGCACTCAGGACTCTATGACATACGTTAGACAATATGGGCAGCCAGATTTATTTATAAAGTTTACCTGCAACCCCAAATGGGTTGAGATAACCCGTAAAATCCTATCCGGACAGGATTATACTCACAGACATGACATTACCGCCCGCTTATTCCGCTTAAAACTGGGAAAACTTATGGACTTAATAGTGAAGGGGCTAGTCCTACAGTGAAAACGCAACCACTATTTTACATTGCCAGAATTAAAAATCTTGACCGATTATGAACGGGTGGCAGTCTTCGGGTAAGCACAGAGCAGCAACACAGCAGCCACCTATTGCAACCTTGATCTCATTAATTTTGCTACCAGTGGGATTAATGGCCTATCAGTGACCTCAACAACTGTGTATACGTGCGTAAGTTCAATAATTCAAACCCCAAAGAAATTTAACAACATAAAACCCGAGCAACGCCGGGTTTTACTGCTAATATATATATATATATATATATATATATATATATATATATATATATATATATATATATATATATATATAAATAAAAAGAAAAAACAGTAAGATATAAAATCCGGTGTTCTTATAGATATCTTTATTTTTACACAATAGTGCTTAATGTAAATATATATATATATATATATTTGTCATCCACAGACAGACTGTTTCGCTGTTTGACAGCTCATCAGTGTGGCTAGACGTCCGGTTGCCTATATATATATATATATATATATATATATATATATATATATATATATATATATATATATCAACTTAATTTCAATCATTCATGATCTTCCGATCCTTACCTTTGATTAATTAATGATGAATATGTCATTTTCGTTTAGGATAGATTTCATCATGATATACTGTTAAGCTAAGAGAGAAAATATACATTCTTATTATTCAAAACATAATCTCAATGTGTTATTAAAACCTCAGAGGGACTATATTTATATATATATATATATATATATGAAATGAACAATGTTCGACAATTATTTTAATTTGTTATGTTTATACGTTCTTTTTATATATACAAATATTTATAAAAAAATGTCTTACAATAATTGTCGGACTTTGTCCATTTCATAATGTGTGACGTCATTTGTTTACATTTGGATAAGCATTGAGAAGATATGAATGCACGAGAGAAAATCATGGAGAATTGTAGTTTAAAAACAGTAAAATCGACATTGCTAACCGAAAATATCACCGAAACGCTCCTCTGTGGCTCAGTTGATAAAAGCACAACAGGCTACAAGCCGGTTCCGTAGAGGATAAAGGTTCGATTCCTGTCGGAGGACGCATATTTTATTCGGGCCAGTAAATGGCTTTAATACTGTTTATTATAAACAGAGCATTTACATAAATATTTGTATCTATAAAAAGAACCTATAAACATAAAAATGTCTTCATATATATATATATATATATATATATATATATATATTTATATATATATATATATTTATATATATATATATATATATATATATATAGAGAGAGAGAGAGAATGCGAGAGATAGAGATATATACATAAAATACGCTACTTATATGTTAAGAGTAACACGTTATATAACACTTACTGAATCAAGTTAACGTAAACGGTAACATATTATAAAAAGTATAACTGTCAATATTTAATTATACCCTAACCAACTGAACGCTAAAGGGGTCTAATGCAAATGCGTTTATCGCTGAAATCACGAAATGCTTCAGATTCAAATATAAATGATCAATATTTACATATTCCCGACGAAATATATTCTGATCCAAATTTCAGCGATAGATTTTTACCTATTTTCGAATCAAATGTATTCTTGCAGATTCAGATATAAGCGATAGATATTTTCCTATTCTCCAACCAAGTAAATGCTCACCGATTACAAAATAAACAATAAATAATTACCAATCCACGAATCTAATCCTAAACTATCCCCTCCCAAATATTTTTCAAATATAAATTATAAACATTTGCCTCTACACGAATCAAATATAAACGATAAATATTTACCTATCCTCCAACCAAATACATGCTTACCAATTAATATATAAAACATAAATAATTTACATATACACGAACCAAATGTATTGTTACTGATTCATTTATAAACGATAGATATTTACCTATGCCTGGACCAAACTTATTCTTGCAGATTCAAATATAAGCGATAGATATTTACCTATCCCGAAGCAAATGAGTGCATGCCAATTCACATATATAAACGATAAATATTTACCTATCCCAGAACCAAATAAATACTTCCCAATTCAAAGACAAGCAATCAATATTTACGAATCCCCGAACCAAATGTTTTACTGATTGAAATATAAACGATTGATATTTATCTATCCTCGAAAAAATTCTTACCAATTCAAATATAAGCGATAAAGATTTACCTATCCCCGAACGAAATAAATGCCTACCGATTCAAAAATATGAAAGATAAATATTTTCCTATCCTCGATACAAATGTATTTTTACTGATTTAAATATAGACGATAGATATTTACCTGTCCTCAAACCAAATAAATGAATACTAATTCAAATATAAAAGATTCATATTTACCTATCCAGAACCAAATAACTACATACCGATTCAAATATATAAACGATAAATATTTACCTATCCCAGAACTAAATAAATGCTTACCAATTTAAATATAAACGATTAATATATAATGCCAAAATACGCAGGTGCAGGCTTTAGAAAGCTTTATTCATCGGAGAATACGAGGTCCGCTTTTATAGACCCAGTAAACAGAAATAGCTGCCTCAAAGAGGAGAGTAACAAAACAAGGGGAGACCACTCTTGATTATTCATAACACAATATTTTTCCACTATCCAAACCAAATGTATTCTTACTGATTGAAATATAAAGGATTGATATTTATCTATACCCGAATAAAATAAATGCTTCCCAATTTATATATAAGCGATAAACTTTTACCTCTCCACGAACGAAATTATTCTTACTGAATCAAATATAAGCGATAGATATTTATCTATCCCCGAAAGAAATAAATGCTTACCGATTCATATATATAAACAATAAATATTTTCCTATGCCCTAACCAAATGTATTTTTACTGATTCAAATATAAACGATAGATATTTATCTGTTCTCGAATCAAATAAATGCTTACCGATTCGAATAAATAAACGATAAATATTTACCTATCTCCGAACCAAATAACTATATACCGATTCAAATATATGAACGATAAATATTTACCTATTTTCGAACCAAATAAATACTTACCAATTCAAATATAAACGATCAATATTGATCAATCCCCGAAGAAATGCATTCTTACCGATTCAAATAAAAACGACAAATGCTTACATATCCCCGAATCAAATATTTAAATGATGAATATTTATCTATTCCTTAACCAATAAATGCTCATGAACTCATAAATAATAAAAGCAAATAATTATTTCAACATTAAATAAACCACAAGTATTGACATATATTATCCGTAGAAAAATGCAGATAATCATGTAGAATTTAGGATTGTCTTTTATAAATCATGAGTAAAAGGTTTTTCCCGTTTAGGACTATTTAGGACGTGTTACAGATTAGAAGAAATGGTAGGAATTTAGTTTTGGAGAAAATTCTTTCAATCATATCAAAATTGTTCCGATAAATTTAACCCATCAGACCTACAAATTCAAAAAAGCTTTTCTTGAAATTGTAGGTCTGATGCGTAAGGCTGATGAATTGGACCGTGATTACGATTACAATGTAATAAATTATAACCCTGGAATATTAGTGATTGAGCCTTTTATATATATATATATATATATATATATATATATATATATATATATATATATATATATATATATATATATATATATATATATATATATATATATATATATATATATATATATATAAGAAATTCATCGAGTCTGAAACTTCAACAGAATGCAGAAAGCACTGGACGGCCGTTTCAATGTCAGGGTTTCAATTCTCGGTAGTGGGTGCGCACTGCTGATGAGTCCCAAATAATTAGACGAAACGGCCGTCCAGTGCTTTCTGCATTCTGTTGAGGTTTCAGACTCGATGAATTACTTAATTATATTTATCAAATCCTCCTAATAATTTCTATCATTTATATATCATTGCTTGAACCGGCTTCTAATGCTCCAGTTGGCGTGGCTTGGTGATAGTAGTCGTGGCTTCAGGGGGCACAGTCCTATGGTTAGAGAGAATCTCAGTTGAGTGCCACCACGGAATTTGTGAGCTAGCGACGCTATATTAAGTCTGATTTGCTACCTCTTCGTCACCGAGAACAGTTGGTATGTTGTTCGCTTGACAACCTAACTATCAGTGTTTCAATTCTCGGTAGTGGATGCGCACTGTTGATGAGTACCAGATATAGGACGAAACGGCCGTCCAGTGCTTTCTGCATTCTGTTGAGGTTTCAGACTCGATGAATTTCTTAATTATAATTATCAAATCCTCCTAATAATTTCTATCATATATATATATATATATATATATATATATATATATATATATATATATATCAAGAATAGATGGAGTCTACCTTCCTAAATTTTGCAGGAAAATAGGTTTCACAAGTCCAGTAGCTATTATTGCTCTTTCCACGATGGATGGAGGCTACCCTTATAAGTTTGCAGTAAAATACGTTTTCCAAATCTAGTAACTGTTATCGCTCTTTCCATTATAGATGGGGACTACCTTCCTAACGTTTGTAGGAAAATAGTCCAGTAGCTATTATAACTCTTTCTATTATGGATGGGGGTTATCTTCCAAACCTACAATTTGATGTGGCATAGAATGTTAACATCTTGATTATATCATTGTTTTCTCTTCGAGTTACATTTTAGTTTTTTTTAACAATGGTAGTCCTCAAGTGATGTGGCTTTTGTTATTTGGTAAATATCATTGTTTGTGATTCTGTAGCGCCGTTTCAAAGCAGGCTGGTCTTTGTCCAGCCCCTTAAGTTTATTATTGTCACCATTGATCTTGGGAAGGGCTTCTCAGTTGATAGTTTCGATATTTCTGGACGCGTTTGGTGCCATGCATGTCATCCATTTGAAATTACCAATCTGACAAAGGTATTTAAGAACATAATTCGAGTTTTCGGGTTGACGTTTTAGTTTTGTGGCAATTTGCGGTGTGGGGAGAGACTACCTCTGATACAAACTATTCTACGTTCAATTTCTTTTTCTCCTACACTTAATCTGCTATAGCTGATCCATACACTGAGCTATCTGAAGTGTTTACTATTTACTAATTCCACATTTTGTATCTTTATGATGGATAACAGGTAGGTATCATCACTGCTTCATCGCAATTTCAGATTGTAGCTGGAAAGGTTTATCTGGAGTCC
>OZ038486.1:104915848-104950848 GCA_964036315.1 Acanthosepion esculentum
TGGGACGAAAGTCCGGTTTGGGTCGAAAGTCCGGTTTGGGTCGAATGTCAGGTTTGGGCCGAAAGTCCGATTTGGGCCGAAAGTCCGATTTGGGCCGAAAGTCCGATTTGGGCCGAAAGTCCGATTTGTGCTGAAAGTCCGATTTGTGCTGAAAGTCCGATTTGGGCCGAAAGTCCGATTTGGGACGAATGTCCGATTTGTGCTGAAAGTCTGATTTGTGCTGAAAGTCCGATTTGGGCCGAAAGTCCGATTTGGGCCGAAAGTCCGATTTGGGACGAATGTCCGATTTGTGCTGAAAGTCTGATTTGTCCTGAAAGTCCGATTTGTGCTGAATGTCCGATTTGGGCCGAAAGTCCGATTTGGGCCGAAATTCTAATTCAGGTTGAAAATTAAGTTCGTCAAATCACTAACGCTGTGGAACTTCAATTGTGTTGAGTTCTTCAAATAACAAACTCTGTTGAACTTAAAACCCTGCCGTCACGAAACCTCTCACTTTAATTCTGATTTCTTGGTATTTTGAAGATATAAAATTGATTTCCTGAATTCAGAAAGTTTTGGGGATATTTTAAACTAAAATTAAAATAAACATTTTAAATTCACAAATTTTTTGTGTTACTTTACACTCAAATGAAAAACTTTTAAAATCACTAGCTTTTTTCATTTATTTTAAAATTTGAATTTATAATTGTTCCCATCTCATCTGGACGCAAGCACCAGATTTCATTCATTCTGATTCCCCCCACCCACCAAAAAGTTATAATATGTCTATGTAGGGAAGAGTGGCTCGAGTTAGAGGAGTTTCCTACAGAGGGACAGAGAGACAGAATTTGCCGTATTTTTTTTTTATTTAGAAGATTATTATTTGTTCTAACTGTCAACCGTAAAGGTTATTTTTAGTTGATACACATATTTGCATTTAAAGCTTGTTTCCCCATTATAAGGGCAATGACGCTCAAAGCATGGCGGAGACCACATTATTAAAGACTCTCGAATACCCAGGCTGGTAGATCACAATTACAATATTATAAAGACTAGAAATAAAGAATTGGATATTTGCACACACACATATAAACTAAATATGACATTTACAATAAAGATACAGCGGCAGAGGCTGAGTTATATAGAGTGATCTTCTTCTTCTTCTTCTTCTTCTTCTTCTTCTTCTTCTTCTTCTTCTTCTTCTTCTTCTTCTTCTTCTATGTGCCGTGTCCGTTCAGGACGTAGACGACCATGGCTCTCCACTTCCTCCAACCCTTGTAGTTCTCAATATGTTTTGTCTTTTTGCTATTTCTTCCAAACCCTGTTCTGTCTTCCACTTACTTAACACTAGAACACTAACCATAAATTAAAGTTACACCACTAATAACCATGGGTATATCATACCCGATTTTGAAAATTTCAAAAAAAAAAAATATAAATCTTTATTTGAAATATTTTACATTCAGGCACTTCAAACATTGTACTTTGAAATAACATTAATAGGAACTGAAAAACATTATTTAGGTAAGAGAATCAGGTACTGAAAATTGTAATTAAAAATAGGAAAATTTGCGTTGGGTACTATATACCCATGGTTAGTGTTCTAGGTTTAAGCCCGCTAGTTATATCATCCATTGCTTTCACTTCTCTCGCGTTCCTTCTATCCGACCCGTGATTATCAGATTTTCTATGCCCTTCTTTCTCATTACGTGTCCCACAAATTTCAGTTGCCTATTCCTGATGTTAAGTATAAGCTTTCTCCTTCTGTGTATCCTTTCCTTTTGTTCGGTCCATAGTATCCTTAGCATCCTTCTGTAGAACCATACCTCCGTTCAGAGCCGAAAATGAAAAGCCCCAATGAGGATCGAACTCGCTAACCAAATATTACCAACTATAAACATACGTCAAAAACATTCTATTACATCGCCCAACCATTATTGAATCGATTCGTACAGAATCTAAGGTACGTTTATGGGCAACAAACGGTGGGTACGTAAAAGCTTTTCCAAATCAATATCTGAAAAAATAGCAAACATAATGTCTACTATATACACACACACATAAACACACAAAATATATACACACACATACATACAGACATGCATACACACATATGCACACACACATACATACACATACACACACAATACATACAAACATAGACTCACATGCACATATATACATATATATATATTTTTTTTTGTCATCCACAGACAGCTCATCAGTGTGGCTAGACGTCCGGTTGCCTCTAGCTAGGATCGAAACCCGACTAAATTTCCGGCAGTCCGAACTTCTACCAGTAGGCCGTTTATTTTTAGATTTCGATAAACACACAGTGACTGACAGTGACTCAATTCTGCCGAAGAGTCGTGCAATATTAGCTTAAATAGTCACCGTTTACAAACCCACACCTCAAACCAGAGAGCTCAACCGAAATTAAGTTTTCAGGAGCCAATATATATATATATACAAACTTTGAATGGACGCGTCGACTCTCTTTGAATTCGGAATGCCAACAGTTATACTAACGTTTGTTTAAAAAGTTAAATGCCCGTGAAACATAATTAACCAATGAAAATTGAATAGCACAAAAGTAAAAATACCAGAATTTCTTTATTCTTTTTCTCCGATGTTTCATTGATTAGTGCTTTCATTATCATTCTCCTAGTCCCGATTCATATTGGATCTGTATTTAATCCCAATTCATATATTTATGAAAATTTCTCAGAGTTAACCTGTAGAAAAACAATATTTATAAATATAAATGACAATAGGGAAACTGTAATAGTTGCCGACGCCTTTCGTCCAATGTGGACTTTCTCAAGGCAAAAAAAAACGAAATTAATTTATTTAAACAAAGTAACTAATAATAACAAAAACAAAATATCCTTAGCAACTAGAAGAATTTAGAGAACGCTATTTTCATAGTGTTAACTGAAAATTACATCAAGTACTGTCAAATGTGGAGATTTTTTATTGCTGTGTTGACGGATTCCACCATTTTCTTTTGATTTCACGATATTGTTGTGTACGTTTGTTTGGGAGAGTATTAATTCTGTTAAGAAAGGTGAAATAGGGAAAAGGCCTGGGCGTAGATTAATATTCGGATAATATTCAATGGCGGCACTCTCTAGGATTTTCCTTCTGAATGAGTTATTTTCTTTTTTTATGAGTGTACTATGGATATACTCAGATCTTCAAACACTAATAGCAATAATATTTCTGAAGCAGGCATTTATAAAATAAATTGCCAAAACTGTTCCTCTCAATATATTGGAGAAACGAGTAGATATTAAAAAAACGCATTTATGAGCACAAAAGAGACCTCATAAAAGACAATTTAGCTAATGCACTAGTCATACATAGAAATAAATTCTACCACAATTTTGATTTAAAAAATGCTACACTTTACTATATGTCTTTGTTTATATTAACTACGCTAACGAACCATTAAACTACGGAGAATATATACATGATAGATAGAAAATAATGTTTTTAAGTGTATTAAGTTCGTGTTAAATTTCTTCTGAATAATACGAAAGTTTCAGATCAAATCAAAGTATAATTCCAAGTTTTTTTTTCCATAGGCTGTAGCAGCAAACATTAAAAAGACAGATTTATAAATAATTCTTTAAATAAATATAATTTCGTAAAGCATTTAAAAAGTGTCATAAGATATATTTTTAAAAATACGTGTAAAAGAACAGATTTATACAATGTCTTTCAAAACATGACATTTGCAAGTCGCTATATTGGTCAAGCATAACGTAAAACACGACCCAACGTATATGTCTGAAAAACAGACGTTATTAATTCTTCATTTTCTGTTCGCCTACCCACTCCCATCCATTGGGGTTAGATCGAGAAAACAGTGCAAGAGTCTCCGTATGGTTAAAATAAGAAAAACAAGGGGAAAAAGTCATACGTAGCATTTTATTGGCATAATAATGAAAGAAATGCATTTGGAAACTGTTCATGATATCCTAATTGGTTCTGCTGTTAGTGCCATCTGTACATACTCTTTGATCTCGCGTGCTTTACAATCTGTCTTTTTGACACTCGCACATTTATACGACCAAGCACACACACACACACACACACACACACACACACACACACACACACACATATATATATATATATATATACATACATATATATATATATATATATATATATATATATATATATATATATATATATATATGAATGTATATATATATATGTAGTTTGGTTTGTTTTGGTGTCTGAGTGCGTGGAAACCCAAGAATCAAAGCCCAGATGAATATATTTTCGTAATGTCAGCGAGATTATATAATTGAATTGGTCTAACGCCTATTTTCTGTCTTTCCATCTAGCAAACTATTTGATATTAGGATTTATTGATTATCTATCTATGTATCTATCTATCTATCTATCTATATATCTATATATATATATATCTATCTATCGATCGATCTATCAATCTACCTATCTATCTCAGTCTTTACATTATCTACCTCAGTCTGAAAATCTATTCATTTTTTTCTCTCCCAAGTATATATATATATATATATATATATATATATATATATATCTTGGAGAAAGAGAGAAAGCGGAATATATATATATATATATATATATATATATATATATATATATATATATATATATATATATATATATATATGCCAGGTGTAACAGCACAATTGTCCGAATCGTGTAACAGCAAAATTGTTTGTTTGTTAGATTAAGCTCTGAGCTGTTGTATCTCAGAAATGATTAAAGATATCTTACTGGAATTATCCGAGGTGTTTATAACACGATTAGACTCTACAATGTATTTAGTTCTACGTTGAAATGATGACCCCCTTGATGGTGTGGCCTCTTGATCCTGTTTTCCGCCCTACTGTCCCTTATTTTAAAAACTTATTCGCTGTTCCCTTGATGGTTCGTGAATGGAAGCCAGAGTATAAATGTTGCTAGAAATGCTGAAGGTTTGAATGTTCATTTTGGTCTCATCGTTGCTAAATGAAAAATTTAAAAAAATAATAAATAAAATATATGAGAATGTTTGTATGCCGAAATATCAAAGTAGATCCATTTTCATAGCGCTACCTAAGAGGCCAGATGTAAACGAATTCGCGTCCAGTCAGAAAATCAACCTAATGAACCACATTATTTACATTATTCGGACTATTTTCCTTATCTCTGTCGCCATATTTATTACAACGTTTCGGCCGTTGTACGCTCTGGCCTTCTTCAGCTCGTTGGAATGTCGAACTGAACCCTTTATTTCACTCACTGCGGTAGATTGTTCTAGTTCCACGTGCCATGTTTAACGGATGTCAGTTATCAGTTATCTCCTGTTAAGTTATCAGTTATCTCCTGTCAGTTATCAGTTATCTCCTGTGCCATGTGTCCTCAAAGACACATGGCACAGTGGATAAATGCGTTGATTAGATCCAGTGACAGGACCTAAGAGTGTGAGTTTAATACCCGGTTAAGGCAGCTGAGAAATTTCAGAGGGAAAAATTAACAGGAGATTACTGATAACTGACATCCATTAAATATGGCACGTGGAACTAGAACAGTCTACCCCAGTGATCGAAATAAAGGGTTCAGTTCGACATTCCAACCACCCAAAGAAGGCTAGAAACATTGTAATAAATATGGCGACAAAGATGAGGACGATAGTCCGAATAATGTAAATAGTGTACATAATACCTCATCTCAGAAATATAGACAGTGGCTGAAAGGCCGAAACTTTGTAATAAATATGGCGACAAAGATGAGGACAATAGTCCGAATAATGTAAATAATGTACATCATACCTCATTTCAGAAATATTGACAGATACTAATGAGTCACCTAAGTTAACTTATCATCCAAATTCTGGGGAATAGAGCGAGCAGCAGAATTAGACCGGAAATAGGACTAGAACAATGCGGTTTTATTAAAGATACTGCGACTAGGATCACGATATTTATTCTCTAAATGATATCAGAAAACACAGTGCAAAGTTAGAAGGCATACGTATGTTTTCCCGATTATGCAAAAGCTTTTGATAGAGTACGACACAAACAAGTGCCAGGTAGGTATGATTTGTCTGGGAAAGTTAAACAGATTATTAACAAACGGAAAACCTTTAAGGAAACAAGGAAAACAGTACTGAACTGTTACATGATATCTGTCCTATTATATGGTAGCGAATGCTGGGCAATCTCCTTAAAGATGAAGTAATTTGAAGCAACAGAAATATGGTTCCATAGAAAGATGCTGAGGATACCATTGAACGAAACGAATATGTGAGCAACAACGAGGTCTCAGGGAAAAATTGAAAAAAAGGAAATTTAAACTTAATATCAGGAAGAGGCAGTTGAAAACGTTATGAGAAACGTTATCTGATACTCACAGAATAGATAGAGGAAAAGATGGAGAGTAAATAGTTAGTAGAACAGGGTTTGTAAGAAATAACAAAAAGAAAACTTATTAAGAGCTACAAGGGACAGAAAGATATGAAGAGCCATGGTCGACTATATCCGGCAGGGACACAGCACATAAAAGAAGAATTATAATAATACAGAAATTATACAGGGAAAAAATCGACCGCAATAGATATAAAATGAATTCAGTATATACAGAAAACTAGAAAGGAGCCTAAGACAAGGATGTGTCTTATCACCGGACTTTACACCGAGTGAATTGGAAGTCATAGCACAATTCATTATAGGTCGCCAGAATCTTAGCAAAATAAGATATAGAGATGATATAGTGTTGATAAACACAGAATGGATACTAGAGGAACTCCGAAGGAAAATGGAAGAATGGAATAAACATTAACTGTAAGAATCCAGAATGTCTGGTTTTTCAGCAAAAGATTCTAACTCCTAATTTCAGATACCAAAATTAAAGAAGTAAAAACATTTTAATATATTGGGATAGGATGGAAAAATCGACATCGAAATAAAAATGTACAGGGGAATAGGGAAAAATTTCCTTCTAAAAAGCTAAACAAAGTATCAAGAAAAAGAAAAATAGTAGTGAACAGTTAGGTTTAATCAAGTCGCTATCGGCAAAAACAGTTAGTGTTGAAAAATTTGTTTATAATAGAAAACTAAGTGGACAATTGAGGGATGCATATTACACAAGAGTGTGTATTATACACAATTAATCTCGGTACCTGACAATTGATATCGTTAGATAATATTAAATAGTACCTAGATTATAGAACATAGATATCATTAGATATGAAATAGTACCTAGATTACTAGAATGTCATCTAACGTATTTCATCAATAAAATATTTGGAAATGAAAACGTTTCTATAAAAGTTGCATGTCGTGGGGACACATGTTTGAGTAGACATTCCTGTTTAATGGCTGCATGCCTAGATATCGAAAGTTTTATTACCGAAAATGATATTCCCGACAAGAATCACAATGGTGCTAGCTTTTTCTTCGGAGAAAGGAATCTCAATTAATTTCTAAAGAAATTGTACACTGCTAAAATTGTTTTTGTACCCGAAAAGTAAACAACGTAATTTTTAAGGGTTCAATTGAATTTCTTTCTAAATATGTCGTCTATGGTAATAGGATTAACAAAAACAAAACAAAAACACCCCCCCCAAAAAAAAACCAAACAAACAATAATTGCTAAAAATTTATTTCGTTGATATTTCGGATATAAGTAAAATATTCTATGATAATTTTAGTAACCCTCTACCTTGAATGGCTCTTAGGCCTTATATTAGGTGAACAATAGTGATGAAAAATCTTCCTGCAGGTTAATAATAAAATAAAATCTGGCCTGAAGCTGGATTATTTGATTTAAATGCGTATACAGTTTTGATTCCTTTCATTATACAACTTTTTATAAATAAGTCCTTCGATATGTACGCCGTTAGACATTTATTTTTCGCTGTTTAGTGAAAACATCTATATGTATTGAAACACGTGTATCTACTAAAAATAACGTTTATAGGAACAACAAATAACGTTTTAATATGAAAATGTTTAACAATTTATAAGTTAAAACTCGCTTGTTATAAGCATGTCTTTTTGCTATTAACGTTATATTTAAAATGACGAATAAGATATTAAAAAAATATCTAAAAAAATGACCTTTATAAACAAATCTATTGGTTTATCACAATTGATGGTTATGTTTACCAATAGGTCTTTTTTCATCTGTTTATTTAAATGTAATGATTAATGATTCAGTATTGAACGGCCAAGTGTTCAAATAACACTCGAGACGGAAATGTCTTTTCGTTCCTCCTCTGAGCGGGTCGCTTACGTGCCGTCTCCTATTTAATCACCCAAACATGAATCTTATAATTAAAGAAATAACCTATGTCGGGACGACGGATAATCTTAAGGGCCATGTGATAAGCCCTTTGCTCTTCTTGGTCTAAACCGATTTTCCCGTAAGTGCACCTTAGCTAGAATTAGGATCTAAAATCTCCGATTACAAACCTTGATCTATGGAAAACAAAACGAGGTAAAATTATATCAGAGCACATGACCAAAATCTTTTCATTCATTTATTTGTTTTAGATTTTATGACATGAGAGTGTAATCTTGAACGTGCACTCAAAACACAATTAGGGAAAAGCAGTAGACAGTTAATTCTCTCAGCGTCTCTCGTCGAATAGGAAGAAGGCAGGTAATGAATGCAAATACCGGACAACGTTAGTAAAGGTAAAATCCTTAAGGTCATTATCGCGTGATTTGGATAGCGCGGAAAGGAGTACGAATCAAGATGACCGTAAAGGCTAAAAAAAAAAAAAAAAAAAAAAAACGAGAACTCGAGTCATGTACTTAAATATTTTTGCCGGATTTAGGCTGATATATGCATGGCATCCAACTTGTTCCAAAATGTCTAAAATATTATCTATATTCGAAGGTTTTCTCAGCTCAATGATTAAAATGGTTTCAAGCGAATGAATCCTGTAGGTTTTAAAGAGGACAGTTCTTCATCAGATACTATAGATTGGCGCTAGAGATGCACACATAAAGAACTTTACCAAATAACAGACACCACAATACTTGAAGATTTTAATAGGAGTAACAACTAAAACTGGTATCACAATATAAAAGTTGATTGATTAATTGATTGATTTGATTTTACCGCTTCTCAATCCATTATCAGTCAGGTTATTTAAATATTTTTATAGACTGTACGAATTTTTGGAAACAAACAATGAATTACTGAAAGAAGTCCAACTAATTAAACCATAGCTTCGGAGAAGAGACGGATAGCAATTTTATACTTATTTAATAAGTATAAATAAGACAGAGATTGTTCAATTATTGATTTGTTTTTTTACTTACCCGTTGTAAGTTAACTAAAGCCGCAAAACATTTGTATTTGTAATTTTTTTTTAGTGATAATAATGGTTTACTGATACATGTCTTACTAATTAATCCATAACTGGTTGGTAAGAAGAGGTAGATACAAACCTCTCCCAGAGGTATATGTGCGTCAGTGAATATAATAGACCTGATTGGAATTAGAACTCCGCTCTGCGAACTTCAATTTCATGCTGTTATCCATTATGTTGCCCGCACATAAAACAGTTACAGGACCTGGTATTCCCAAGCGAGTACCAATCTATGTACTGACCAGGATCGACAGAGCCTAACTTCGATGATTGCACCGGAACTAGTGGCCTTAATGGTTATCTTCAGAACATATCACCAAAAACTACGCCCCTTACCTCTTACTCTGTTACCCTCTACAACGAATGATTCGGGCGAATTACAGAGTGAACATTATCATTTATTTCTGACTTTTATTCTGTTGAGAAAAATACTACTGCGAGAGTGTTAGTTTCTCAAATCATTCAGAGTAAGATGTATACCTTCTGTTTTCTCTTTATAGAAACATATTTTAGCACCACTGATAGTGTAATTAAAAATAAAACTCTTTAAATTTCACTAAGTCCAAATGACTTTTTTTCTGATATATTTCTGTGAGATGCACGTTCTGGTTATTCTCGTTATCTGCATTTTCTAGAAACAAGAACTAAAGCCAATATTGGTTAAATTTAATATACATTCTTTAAGTATGAGTAAACTTCTGTTCAGATAAGGCATCGCTCATTGTCGCGATCTTTGCCTCTAACTCAACGTTTCATGACGAATGTCATCCCCTTCCCGATTTACCCCGTCTCACTGAGGACAATCTCAGTGATATTTTTATCACAGCCCGAGAAGTCTCAGAAGTCAGAAGGCTACCGCTCAAGATAAAAAAGTGGTTTATCTTAAAAGAGATTAACCTGAACTATTCCCGATCTTAGCGAAGTTATTTACCCGTTAATTGAAGAAGAAATTCTTTCCAAGTCTATGCTCTGTTTTTAAGAATGCGGATGAGCGCTTATCCCCATGTAATTATATACCCATCAGCCTCTTCAGTGTCATTTCAAAAAATATTGAGCCTATAATAAACAAGAAAGTTGTTGATCATCTCAACAGAGACAACCAGAGCGACAAGCAGTATGGATTTCGATCGGCTCGGTCCACTGCTGATATCCTAAATGAAATTACTCACAGAATCAGTAAGGCACTAGGCAACAAATACATCTCAAGAGCGATAGCATTATATATTTCAAAGGCATTTCACAAGGTGTGGCATAGATGGTTATTAGACAAATGCTGTAATTATGGAATCATTAGAAATATCTTCTCAATTATAAAGTCCTTAATAACAAGCAGGTCACTGAAGGTAGATGTCAACAGCCAGTCCTCCGAGGGCCAAGGCTCATTTCTTGGTCTAACCGTCATTCTACTTAGCATAAACGATATACCGAAGCGTGTACTCCGATCATTGTGAATATCTATGCTGATGATTCAACGCTATATGATAACCCGAGCTTGACATCGGATCTCTACGCTGATTTAGCTTTAACAGCTCAGTCGAGGAAAAGGTCTGGTCTAGTGACATTCGATCATCGCCGAGCGGACCCTGCATTTCCATCTATCATGATGTACCGGTGTTCTCTCATGGAGGTCCCTACTTGCCTTGAGCGCTTATTAGGACTTAAACTCAACACAGATCTCAAGTGGAACTCGTACATACGATCCATCATTGACGACGCTGGAAAAATGGTCGGTACCTGTATCGCTGCTGTAAGCAGGCCAACATTGGAGTACATCCTGCCGTAGATGTACAGGAGCTGTCCATTTCTAGTATCTAAAAAGTTTAAAAGCATCTCCGCGTCCATGTGAGTGATGAATTATTTTCCACCCTAAAATTCTTTTCCTACAGATGATACGTAGTAATTCTCTCGCTGCTCTATCGCTATTTCCAGAGCTACATCCTTTAGTTCAACCAGTGTTAACCTTTACGGCTAAGATACCCCGTGCTATGCATTCAGTTGGCACTGGATATTTTATGATTAAAATTCCGCGTCCTTGGGGGTGATGAATTATTTTCCATCTTACAGTCCCTTTCTCAGAGACAAAACGTCGCAAGCCACTTACTGTTCTATCACTATTTCTATGAAAAATGTTCAGACGAACGATATTCTATTGTTCCACCAGTTCTAACCTTCATGGCTAAGACCCGCCATGCCAGGCACATTGTAGCGAGCCGATCTCCTTCTCTTCATATTTCATTGGTGGCATCTAAGATCCACTTGAGCAGCAGTTTCATTCGAGCGCCGCTCTGTGTAACCGACTCCCAAGAGGATGCTTCCTCGATTACTACAAACTTAATCTATTCAAGTCTAAAGTTATTCGTTATCTTCACCACATATCCACATAAACTGTAACTTCGTACATCGAGTGGTTATTAGGGTGAACATCGATATATATATATATATATATATATATATATATATATATATATATATATATAAGACTGACACGATATTTTTTCTGTTATTATTGTACAATATTCCAGTTAAAGTGCTGATCTCCCAAGTCGTTGAGAGTGAGATGTGTGATTTCTGGTTTTTGTAGAAATAGAAACTAGCGCCGATAATAGTTTAATTTTTATTCTTTAAGCACTATTTACATTATTCGGACTATTATCCTCATCTTTGTCGCCATATTTATTAAAACGTTTCAGCCGTTGTACGCTCCGGCCTTCTTCAGATGGTTAGAATGTCGAACTGAACCTTTTATTACGCTCACTGGGGTAGACTGTTCTAGTTCCACGTGCCATGTTTAATGGATATCAGTTATCAGTTATCTCCTGTTAATTCCCTTCTCCAAGTACTCCACTGCCTTAACCGGGTATTGAACTCACACTCTTTGGGTCATGTCGCTGGATCTAACTAACGCATTTATCCACTGTGTCATGTGGCGACTAAGATGAGTACAATAGTCCGAATAATGTAAATAGTGTGCATAATACCTCATCTCTGACATATAGAGAGATTCTTTAAGCATTAGTGAACTCTCACGATGTTTGCCTGGTAATGTTATACTGAAAAGCAAGAATGTCTTAATTTCGTTAATAGAAATTCTTTAAATATTAAACTTAAATAAAGTTTTTCTGAGATGTCTTTTTTCTGAAAAGTATTGCTTTCGCAATTCTTTGAGACTAAGAACTGTGCTTTCTGGTTTTATAGAAACACGAAAAACTTTCAGCGCTAGTTTAATTCTATAAATACTTTATGTTCTCCCGCAAGTTATTTTTATTTTTTTTAAGCATATCACCCCAAGCAAAGCAGGAGTGCCACTAGTATGCAAAGGGTTACAGAGAGTGAGAGCAAGAGTAAGGATAAATAGATGGACGGGAATCAAGATCACAGCATCAGAAGATGTCGACTGACATTACATTTCAATATTTGAAGATTATAGCTATCAGGGAAGCAAGTAAGAGGAAGGGAGTTCCACTGCCGGGAAGTGCAAGAGAAGAAGCTGTTGGAGTAGAAGAGGCGGCTGCATTTAACCGTTTCGACAGTGAAAGCATGGGACCGAGATGCCTACCTAGTAGCACGCTTAAATTCATGAAGTTTGGGAACCAATGAAAGTATCTCGTCAGAGAAGTTGTCATGAAAATACTTGCAGAAAAGACAGAGGGAAGCCACAGAAACGTCTGTGAGAAAGTGACTGAAGACGAGATGCCAGATCAGGACCTATCACGTTGCATGTCTGTCTCTGAATTCTGTCGAGGACCTCAAGATGAAGAGCGGGATTGAAAAAGAAACGGATTTTCACCGAATGTTCTTGAGATGCTGTCTTTTTATTGTTCAATAAATAACTACTGTTAAAAAAAAATAGATATGATTTGTACATTGTCCACCCACAAAATATACTCTTCTAAGTTCTCTTAAGAACCTTTGTGAGTAGTTAATCCACAAACACTATGTTGGGAAAGCAGAGACGAAGCCACGGTGATAAAAACAAGTGCCTTCGGCTAGACACAGATAGGAAAATATTCTTTTAGGAAAAGTTTGCCGTTCTGCGCAGCAAAGAATGGAAAGGACATTGCATTATCATTAATAGAAATAAATTTGATGGTATATTGAATACAATATAAAGGAAGATGAGGGTGGGTATGTGTGAGAAAGAAGAGAGAAAGTGGAATAGGAAGGGAGTGTGTGGTGGAAGTAATGGATGTAAGCTGGGAAGGAAGGGGGTGAAGGAGAATGAGTCGGTGTCTTCTTGAAAGGGGAATTGGAAAGGAAGTTGTACTTACGTGGTGGTTGGGGGTGAGGTTTAAACGGAAAGTGTAAATTAATGAATGATAAGGGAAGAAGAAAGAAAGAAAATAGAATGCGAAAAAGAGGAATTAATGAAGAAAGGAGGAAAAAAAGAAAAAAAGGTCAGTAAATAAATCAAGTAAGGTTTGACGAAAGATAGCAAGCAACAAAGAAAGTGCAAATAAAATAAGGATAGAAAAAGAAAGAAAGAAAGAAAGAAAGAAAGAAGGGGGAGTGGAAACGAAAATGGGAAGAAAGAAAGAAAAGAAAAGTAGAAAAGAAAACGGGAGAAAGAAAGGAAGAAAGAAAGAATTGGGCAAGAAAAGGGAATAAAGAAAGAAAGAAGGGGTAAATGTACAAAAATAGCGATAAAGAAATAAATAAATAAAGGAAGAAATATGTAAAGAAAAAGTAGAATGAAAGAAAAAAGAAGGAAAAGTGGAAAAGAAAATGAGATATAGAAAGTAAGATAGAAGAAAGAAAGGGAAACTACAAGAAATCGGGATAAGGAAAGAAAGAAAGAAAGAAAGAAAGAAGGAAGGGAAAATTGGACAAGAAGATAGGAAAAAGAAAGAAAGAACGAATGAAAGAAAGAAAAGGAAAGTGTACAAAATTCGGGATAAAGAAAGACAGAACGAAAGAAAGAAAGATAAAGTGGAAAAGAAAATGAGATAGAGAACGGGAGATAGAAGAAAGAAAGAAAGAAAGAAAGAAAGAAAATAGAAAAGAAAGATAGGATAAAGAAAGAAAGACATAAAGAAATACATAAAAAAGAAAGAAAAAAATAAGGGAACATGGAAAAGAAAACGGGATAAAAAAAGGAAGATAGAAAAAAGAAAAATATATAAAGAAAAAGGGGAAGATTGACAGAAAGATGGGATAAATAAATAAAGAAAGAAATGGAAAAGTGTACATGGAAAAAGGAAAAGAAAAGAAAGACAAAAAGAAAGAAAGAAAAATGAGAGAAATGGAAAAGTGTACACGAAAAAGGAATAAAGAAAGACAGAAGAGAAAATGTGAACAAAAAGACGTGAGAAAGAAAGAAAGAAAGAAAAAGCAAGCAAGCAAGCAAGCAAGAAAGAAAGAAAGAAAGAAAGAAAGAAAGAAAGAAAGAAAGAAAGAAAGAAAGCAAGCAAGCAAGAAAGAAAGAAAGAAAGAAGGGAAAATATGGAAACAAAGACGGGATAAATAAAGACGGACAGAAAGAAAGAGAGGCAGAAAGAAAAAGAAGAAAAGAAAGAAGGAAAAGGATTAATTCAAGTAAAGAAAGAAGGAGAGAACAAGGAAAATTGGGAAAGAAAGAACAAACAAAAAATAAAGAAAGAAGAAAATAAGAAAGAAGGGGACAACATTTAGAAGAAAGGAGAAACTAAATGAATAAATGATGGAACAAAATGAAAAGAAAAAGAGAAAGATAGTCGTGGAGTGAACCTAATAGCAATGGTAATATTATATGTTTCTCTCCAAGGAAACATTTGGCATTCATTGACCAAGCAGCCAGTTCTGCTGACGGAAGAAATTTAGAAAATATTTCTTTTTCCGAATCAGTTGCACTGTCCTCTTATTGACATCAGAACACTGTGAAATTCGATCTTCCAGCGCTAATGCCAAGCAGTACAACATGCATTTTCCCAAATTTCTGGCAGACTGAATTGCATCATGGTGTTTTTTTTCTCACAGACGGTGCCCAACTGACCCTACTATATAGTGCAGTCAACAAAATGAAAAACAAAAACACGCATGTGCGAAATTAATAACGTAAAATCGTAACAATTTACTCATCGCACCCAGGTATGTGTGTGTGTGTGTGTGTGGCGCTGAGAGCGTATGTTTGTGTGTTGCACACACACACACATATGTGTGTGTCTGTGTGTGTGTTTGTGTGTCGCACACATGCACACACATATGTGTGTGTCTGTGTGTGTGTGTGCCTCTTAGTGCGTGTGTTTGTGTGTTGCACACATACACACACATATATGTGTGTCTGTGTGTGTGTGCCTCTGAGTGCGTGTGTTTGTGTGTTGCACACACACACACGTGTTTGTGCGTGTGTGTTTATGCGTGTGTGTGTGTGTGCGTGTGTGTGTGTGTGTGTCTATGTAAAGCATAATTTTAAGGTCAGCGTTTCCAATATTTATAATATTAAATTAAATTTTCGTTTTTGATAATTGTATTGAACCCTTTCTTAATTTAGCCGTTTTCTATTTTTGACAAATATTATCTTTTACCAAAGATTGAATTTATAGATATATAATTCGGCTAATGTTATATCTTTCTTTCATGCTTTTTATTACATTTTTTTTTAACTGGGCTAAATTTTAAGTCCAGTGGCCATTAATGAACAAAGAGGGAGAATTTTTTTTGTTTAGTTTTGTTTTATGGCATATCAAACTCAACGGGTTATTTAAAGCCGATATTTTTTTTTATTGCTAGTAATATTTTATTACAAAATTGTATTGCTGGTAATTTTTTTCTCTTCACAAATCAATTGCTGGTAATTTTTTTCTCTTCACAAATCAATTGCTGGTAATTTTTTTCTCTTCACAAATCAATTGCTGGTAATTTTTTTCTCTTCACAAATCAATTGCTGGTAATTTTTTTCTCTTCACAAATCAATTGCTGGTAATATTTTTCTCTTCACAAATCAATTGCTGGTAATTTTTTTCTCTTCACAAATCAATTGCTGGTAATTTTTTTCTCTTCACAAATCAATTGCTGGTAATTTTTTTCTCTTCACAAATCAATTGCTGGTAATTTTTTTCTCTTCACAAATCAATTGCTGGTAATATTTTTTCTCTTCACAAATCAATTGCTGGTAATATTTTTTTCAAAACTGTATTGCTGGTAATAATGTATTTTCGGTAATAATTTTTTTACAAAAATGTATTTCTGGTATTAAAACTTATCTTTACACATTCATGGTGTTTTGACCCCAGTTTAGGGGTTAACTATTTTCCCATAGATGGGAACCTAACAGGTGCTAACTGCCCGGGTCAGAGTGAACCTGGGAACACCAGCAATTAAGAGATGGTTACACGCTCCTCAAAACCTCCTGGTCAGAGGCCTTGCTGTTGGACGTAGTTTATCGTCTTACCCAGGATGCGGATGTAGAATATATTGCCTCTGCTCCATCTTTCTCTTTTTTTTTGTCTCCGATCAGGTATAGTTCAACTGAAGGATGCTTGGGATATCATGGATCGAACGTGTGACCAACGATGAGGTTTAGGACAGGATGCAAACAAAGAGGAAACTGACACTTAACATCAGGAAGAAATTTCTGGGACACGTAATGAGAAAGGAATGCTTGGAGAATCTGATCCTCACAGGGCGAATAGAGGGAAAGAGAGACGGGGAAAGCAACGCATGACATAAAAAGCGGACTTTAGCAAGTGGATGACAGAATTGGTGTGGGAGAAGTGGCAAAGGGACAAAACTTATTGAGAGCTACAAGGGATATGAAAAAGTGGAGAGCCATGATCGCTTACGCCCTGAAGCGACACAGCACATAAAAGAAGGTCATATGACGCCAAATAAAAGTGGTGAGGTGTGTGTCTGTGAACTCCTTTTTACTTTGTCTTCTTTCTTCTTTTATGAGTCGTGTCCCCTCAGGATGTAGGCGATCAAGGCACTCCACAACTTCCTGTCCCTTGTAGCTCTTAATAAGTTTTGTCTTTTTTTTTATTTCTCCCAAACCCTGTTCTACAATACATTTGATCAAGACTATCAGGTATGTCTCGCGCTGATTTTCCCTGTCTCTCTTACCCACAATTTGTCCTGTGAGTATCTGAATTTACAAGCCTTCCTTCCTCAATACGTGCCCGAGAAACTTTAACTGCCTCTTTCTGATGCTAAGTATAAGTTTCTTTTGTTTACATTCTCTCCAAAACATCATCGTTGCTCAAAAGTTCAGCCCATGTTATCCTCAGCATCCTTCTGTAGAACCACATTTCTGTTGCTGCATTTCTCTTCCTCATCTTTGAGGAGAATGTCCAGCATTCAGTGCTATACAGGAAACACGTAACAATTCAGTACTCTTTTCTGTCTCTTAATACTCTGCTTAACTTTTGGAAAGCATTTTTGGCCATCCCAATACGCCTTCGGGACTCAGTGTCGCACTTTCCGTCCTCTGTTAGAACACGTTCCAGATAATTACATTTCTGTACCTGCTTAATTTTAGAATATAAAATGAAATAATAATAATAATAATAACAGTAATAATAATAATGATAATAATAATAACAATATTAATAATAATAATGATAATAATAACAATAATAATAATAATCATAATAATAATAACAATAATAATAACAATAATAATAATAACAATGATAATAATAATAACAACAATAATAATAATAACAATAATAATATAATAACAACAATAATAATAATAATAACAATAATAATATAATAACAATGATAATAATAAATAAATCGAGGTATGGGTATCTACTAAAAATAATAATAATAATAATAATAACAACTATAATAATTATAATAATAGTAATAATAACAATAACAATAATAATAATAGTAACAATAATAATAATAATTAAAATAATAATGATAATAATAATAAGAATAATAATAAAAATAATAATGATAATAACAATAATAATAATAACAATAATAATAATAATAATAACAATAATAATATAATAACAATGATAATAATAAATAAATCGAGGTATGGGTATCTACTAAAAATAATAATAATAATAATAATAATAATAATAATAATAATAACAACTATAATAATAATAACAATGATAATATAATAACAATGATAGTAATAATAATAATAATGATAATAATAATAATAATAATAATAATAATAATAATAATAATAATAATAATAATAATTATAATAATAATAAGTATAATAATAACAATAATAATGATTATAATAATAATAAGTATAATAATAACAATAATAATAATAATAATAATAATAAAATTAATAAAGAGCGATGGATCATATGTACGAGTTCAACTTCAGATCTGGTTTGAGTTTAAATCCCAAGAGGCGCTCAAAGCATATGTCCTCTCTGAGAGAACACCCGTTTATTGCGATAGATGAAAATTCAGGGTCTGTTCAGTGAGGATGTAGCGTGAAGGAAGGAACTGTTAACATAGAATTTACGGTTACAACAAGTCTTTTCGGCTGTGAGATGAAAACTCTCCAACGAAGTCAGAAAATATTAATGAAAATAGACCAGGGCAATATAAATTATACAAACATTGGCAAGACTTTTCTAGCCATTAAAACACACACAGACAAAAAAAAGAAAAGAAGAAAAAATTCCTGGGTATTTATTTACTCCTAAATATACGTACTTATAACAAATGCTATTAATGACAACTCCGAGAGAATACTGCAATAAAATTATAAATAAGGAAAAGAAGAAGTGAAATACAAATGAATTTTGATAAAAGAAAGGAGGCAAGAAAGATTAAACGGTTGGAAAGATGCAAAAAATAAAGGAAAACATGTAGAGAAAGAAAGAAGAGAAAACATCAACAAAAAGAAGGAAACAAGAGAAAGTAGTTGAAAAAGATGCTAAAATGAAGGACAAATATATCGAAAAAGAAAGAAAGAAAGAAAGAAATAGAAAAGAAAAGGACAAATATATAAATAAAGATATAAAGAAAGAAAGAAAGAAAGAAAGACAGGAAGGAAGGAAGGAAGGAAGAAAGAAAGAAAGAAAGAAAGAAAGAGAAAAGAAAGTAAAGACAGGGAAAATGGTTGTAAAGGATGTAAAAATGAAGGCCAAATAAAGAAGAAGAACGAAAGAAAGAAAATTGAAAGAAAAAAGTAAGAAAAGAAAAAGAAAGAAAGAAAGAAAAAATAAAGACTGGGGAAATGGTTGAAAAAAAAGTAAAAATAAAGGATAAATAAGTCGAGAAAGAAAGAACAAACGAAAGAAAGAAAGAAAGAAAGAAAGAAAGAAGCAGAAAAGAAAAAAGAGAGAAATAGAAATTAAAGACTGGGGACGTAGTTAAAAACATGTTAAAATGAAGGACAAATAAATAAATAAATAAGGAAAGAAAGAAAGAAAGAAAGAAAGAAAGAAAGAAACAGAAAGTAAAGACTGAGAAACATAAATCGAGAAATAAAGAAAGAAGAAGGAAAGAAAGAAAGAAGAAAAAAGAAAGAAAGAAAAACAAAAATAAAAAAACGGGGAATATGGTTGAAAGGATTTAAGATTGAAGGAAATATAAAGGGAAAGAATATAAAGAAAGAAAGAGGCGCAAACGAAAGAAACAGAAGGAAAGAGAAGAAGAAAGAAACAGAAGGAAAGAAAAATAATGAGAGAGAAATTGTTAGAAAGAGTAATGAAATAGGGAAGAGAAAAAGAACGAATGGTGAAAAGAAATGAAAGATAAAAACAGACGTGTAAACATGAAGTTAAAATTCCAGAGAAAGAAAGACTTAAGAAGAAGTAAAAAAAAAAATGTTTGAGTGGATGTAAAATTGAAAGAAAAAGTGTAGAGAGAGGAAGAAGGGAAAAGAAAGAAAGACAGAAGGAAATAAAGAAAAGAATTTTTGAAATGCTGTAAAATGAAAGAAAATGTGTATAAAATGAAAAAAAACATGATAAAAGAAAGATGAAATAGAATCGTAAAGATTCATAAAGGAAATGGTTGGAATGATTTCAAGATAAATGAAAACAATATAAAGAGAAAATAAACACAAAATGAAAGAAAGAGAAAGTAATAACAAAAAGGTTCATGGACTATGAATGAAAATCGACAAGCGGCAATCACTAAAGTAAAGGAAAAAGTTGTTTTTCTTTTTTCAAAATATTAAAACGATATGAAAATAATAAAAAAATTACCACGCAATATTTTTCGAGGAAAAATAAAAAACAAAAAACAAAAACGAAAGTACAAAAAATTGAAGACGGAAAAGAAGGCCAAGAGAAATAACGTTAATAAAAAAAAAACCGCAAGTGAGATATGTGACTAAAAGATCAAAATGAATTGAAGAAAGAGGAGGTTATTAAAGTTGTTAGAATCGGAAGTCCAAAATGCGACATAAAATATACTGACATTTTTCGGCACGGACATCGTAGTAACATGAATGTTGAACTTTGAAAACGATTAACAAACTTGTGTCACAAAAACGGGTAATTTCAACCGTATGACAGTCCAATTAAAGTAGAAATTTTGACCTGATGGCTATTTATATACTGGAGAAGAAGGGTGTTGCCCCAAATCTGTTGAGGACATTTTTGCAGAAAAAAATGATAGGCAGCTATAACTTCTGTGAGTTGATATTGAAAAAATAGAATAGAGAATTGTTTTATTACCATGCCACTTCAATAGGCTATCATAGCTCTCCCCAGTTTCCTTTTACTTTGTTATCTGTGAATAGCTGACTTTTGAATGATAATAGTATAGTTTCTCGTTCTTTTCTTCACTGTTTTGAATTCAAAGTACAAAATTAAGACATGATCATTCAACATGAAAAATATTAAAATTATATCTGTCTATATTTCTGAGATGAGGTATTATGCACATTATTTGGAATATTGTCCTCATCTTTGTCGCCATTGGAGAACTTGGAGAGGGGAATTAACAGGAGATAACTGATAACTGACATCCATTAGGCATGGCGCGTGGAACTAGAACAGTCTACCCCAGTGAGCGAAATAAAGGGTTCAGTTCGACATTCCAACAACCTGACGAAGGCCGGAGCGTACATCGGCCGAAACGTTGTAATAAATATGGCGACAAAGATGAAGACAATATTCCGAATAATGTAAGTAATGATTAAAATTATAATTTAAAGCCCCCTCCCCTTCCCAACAAATAGAAGCCAAATTCTGCTTTCCAATATGGAGAAAGTACAACAGCCTAATGGATTAAAGTGTTAGTCCAATAATTTCAAACGTGGGGTGCATGCCCCACATGACGGGCATGGTAATATTTTGGTGGGGCATGTGTAGGATATGCACCCTTCGGCTTGCTATACCAACAGAATAAGGAGGCAATTCAAGAATGAGTTATTAATAGTGAATTGTTTTCTAATCAGTCTGAGTGAGAGTGTTAATCTTAATTCGTGTTAATACATACGATGCATATACAGTATGCAGACATAAGAATATTTTTTGTGTATGTATGCACATGTTTAAATTGTATTTCCCGTCCCCTCAGACTCATGTGTCTGGGTCAACAAAGGAGAGGGTGTGATGCCTGTTGCTGGAAGAGGCCATGATTTGTCGGACCATCCGTGTAAAATGTTGAATATTTAAGATTTAAATATTACGGGGCGGAGCACCTGAATTTTATAAGTTTCCAATTGGGGCATGGCCCAAAATCGTTTGAGAAATATTGCGTTAGTCCGTGAATTTGGTGACATATTTCTGGTGAGTTCAAGCCCTAGAGTGGAGAGTGTACACTTTGAAGTAGTGGATACAGGATGAACATTAACTGAGCAATACTAAAAATCAGAATTAGACGTGGATTAAATAAATAGTTTAGAATTTTTTAATCCGTCTCACCCCATAACAGGTAATAAAGCCACAAAGAAGCAATGCATTATCGGGTGTGAAAGAATTAGGAACAAAAACATTAGTATTGATTGGAAAGAGAACAGAGTAATAAGGAGGATAATACCTGCTGAAGGCCGGTAGGCATCATCGGCCGAAATGTTGTGATGAAATGGCAAATCATTATATACATGTGTGTACTCACCTGGGAGCACCGAATGCGAAATGGTGTATCCTTAAAGATGTTACAAACAGACTAAGGTGGTACTCAAGTGAAGGAACAGCAACACGTCCGTAGATGGAAGAGAGGTTTATTGTAAAAGAGAAAAAAAGGAATCGGGTGGCAGGCTAGCGATTCCCGACGCAAGTTTATTTACCTTACCTCCCCGCGAGGCAGTATGTCGCACAAGGCCGTTTTTTAATGCGGGGCAAACCGAGCCCGTAGGCTTGGGCAAAAATTCCCCGTAGACCAATGTATACACGGGGTCGGGTAGCTGTCTACCACCCCAGACGAGACTCTGCCCTTCGGCGTAGCCTCGTCTGGGTTCCGTAGCAGAAGCAACATCACTAGAGGACTATCATCACCAGCAACAAATAAATGGATATCATATATAATTCGAAAGGAAAATAATGACAAAAGATTTTACGTTCCACACATCTTCAATCAAAATGTTAGGAAGGAAGGCTCCATGAATATTCGACATAATAATAACAGCTATAAAAGCCTAATTTTCAGAGACATTATTTTAAGAGAACCATTTTATAAATTTCAACTGACAGTAGAACTGGCTGCTAGGTCAGTAAATGTCAAATATTTACACATAAGGAAACGGTTAAAATTAGAATTACCATATATACAGGGTAACCCGAAAGCTAGAAACATAGACGAAATTAATATTTTAAAGAAATTAAATTTTCAACATTTTATTGAATTGGAATATTAGCAAATAAAATCTTCAATATGATTTCCATCATTTATGATGCAAAGGTTGATGCGCTTTGTATTTTTCATGTGAACTCGATGCAATAACTCCACATTTCCGTTAATATTAGCATATTCACACTTTATGGGTTCAATCAAGTGTGTTGCATCAGTGATTTTCTATTGAGTACACCTTCTTTAGCATACCACAGAAAATAAAGTCAATTTTTTTCTTCTTTCGACAAAACCATGTTTAATCTGTGGTGGTAAAAAAATATATATATATATAGTTAGTGAGATTTCCTATGTGTCCAGACTTTAGGGACACCGTGTAGTTTAACAGAGTTTACATTTTCTCAGGTAGAAACCTGAATATCGCTTGTCGATATAGATAGTGCGGACATAGAAATCAACATTGCATGATGACTTGCAGTTACACGCCTGAATGCGGACTTCTGACCACGGTCTGTTGATTTTAATGTCCACAACACACACAAACGCACAAATATACATATATATATATATATATATATATATATATATATGTGTGTGTGTGTGTGTGTGTGTGTGTGTGTGTGTGTGTGTGTGTTTAGTGGGTGTCAGATTTATGATGCAAGTGAATATTTCGCAATAAAACTGATTGCAAAATATTTATGGATATAGATATATGATATATGTCAGGTGAGATTCAGCTTATATTTCCTTTTCTTATAAATATTTTTAATAACCAATTTGGCTTAGTATCCTTTTGCAACTTCACTATTCAGTGTTGAGTGTAATGTAATATAAATAATACATATTTATAATAAAATACTAACAATACATCTGTTTATATTTCTGGGATGAGGTATCATGTACGTTATTTACATTATTCGGACTATTGTCCTCATCTTTGTCGCCATATTTATTACAATGTTTCGGCCTTTCAGTATATGTCTATATTTCTGAGATGAGGTATCATATACATTATTTACATTATTCAGACTATTTTCCTCATCATTGTCGCCATATTTATTACAACGTTTCGGCCGTTGTACGCTCTGGCCTCCTTCTGGTAGTTGGAATGTCGAACTGAACCCTTTATTTCGCTGACTGGGGAAGACTGTTATAGTTCCACGCGTCATGTTTTAATGGATGTCAGTTATTAGTTATCTCCTGTTAATTCCCTTCTCCAATACATTTTAAAAATAAAATGACTACCAATACTGCAAAATGAACAACAATGAATTTTATCTGTAGCTGAAGGCATATAATTGTGTTCAAAATATATTTAGTTGAAGACCTAAAACTGTGTTGAAAATATTTCAATTAAATTTCGGCATTAAATTACCCATAAGGAGTTGATATACTGCTAAACAAGTCAATCAGTTAAGAGTCATTTGCAAAGAACGTAAATTGTTGAACATTGTCTTGGCACCAATTCTATTTGGCTTGACATGAGATGAATTATATAATTTTACTTATATCAATATATATATATATATATATATATATATATTTATATATATATGTGTGTGTGTATGTGTGTGTGTGTATGTGTGTGTGTGTGTTTGTGTGTATAAAGAGAGAGAGAGAAAGGTGGGGAGATACATAGATATCAGGCAATATGGATGAAATGGGCGTTGTTAATCTTTTCTTAAAGATAATATTTATTGTCTTATAATCTAAGCAATTTTTGCCTGAAGACTTTTTTGATGTGAGACGATAACGAAAATCATATTAATAAAATACTTGAGCTATCTTAGGAAGTAAAAAAAAAAGACAAATAAAAATGTCCTTACCTATTAAAACATTCAAAAGAAATTCAAAATTTATTTCGAAGAAATCTGGTCTTTAGAAGTTATGTCCTCATTATTAGCCGGTCTTCCGTCTATGACAAATAGTTGGTGGAATGATCCCAGCTATGAAAATAGCTGAGAGAGAAAGAGAGAGCAAGTGAAAGAGTGAGAAGAAGAAGAAGAAAAAAAGAAGAAGAAGAAGAAGAGAGAGAGAGAGAGAGAGAGAGAAAGAGAGAGAGAGAGAGAGAGAGAGAGAGAGAGAGAGAGAGAGAATACATAGAAATCATATCCAAATTGGTTCTTTGCGGTTGTTAACCCGAGGTTCGGACGGATCTATTCTACAACCTGCGTTAGGTTTAACCCGGGTGCTGCAGGGACATTGCGATGTCACGGTAAAAAAAAAAATTACGACTGAGCAGCGAGTTCGGTCCTCACTGGGTGCCCCACACTTTCGGCCTTATGCCACAACTAAGCTACGGTTAGAAAATCATTCGGCACGTCGATGTGGTGTAATGGTTAGCAAGTTTCTCTTGATAGATCAATTACGACTGAGTAGAGAGTTCAATCCTCACTGGGTAATCGACATTTCGGCCTTCTGTCACTTCTAAAATACGCTTAGAAAATTGACATACCAATTATCGAGACGATTTTTATTCCATCTTCTTGATGAATTAGATTAATTTCAACGCGTTCACTCTAACAAGTTAAACTAATAGGGTGTGTCACAACACCAGCTTTGCTAAGCAAATATCATTATATGCCATTCTTATACTAGTAACTATATAAAAACTTTGGTCATATTTATACTTTATTCCATAAGTAAATATTGGTCTGTTTTCTATTATACTACGCAGATAAAAATTGATTGCGTTTATATTTGAGTAAAATCGAGTCCCTTGGTAAATATTGTGCGTATTCAGGATTAAATATTAAAGTGTTCAGTTCAGAATTCGATGTAGGTTACCCAGATCGATATACACCTGAAGAAGATCGGAGGAGCACAAGGGTCGAAACGTTGTGATAGCAAAAACAAAGATGAGAAAAATATTCCGAATATAAATAGTATAAATCCCTAAAATGTCTTTTACCAAATGTTTTCGATTCTGTTTGTTTGTTGTGCATGAGACAAATAATATATTCCTACAGTGTAGTAATGGATAGCGGCTCGGATTGAGGAATCGGAGAGCCGAGTTCAAATTCCAGTCGAGTTCATTACATTCACTTACGTGCTAATACCCTTGGGAAAAGTATGAATCCTCTTATTCTTCCCCCAGATATAGGTAACTAGCAGGACAGACTGGATTCTATAGCCTTGGATGACAACTGGCCTACCCCAGAAAAAAATGGCAACCCACTGCGGGAAAAAAAATCTGCCTCGTCAGTCATGTATCGAAAGAGACATTATCGCCTAAGCGTATATCACACATGACACATAACTGTCTGAAATCGAGTTTATTAAAATTATACAGAGTTCCTAAGAGAATTAGATGTCCTACCGGTGCTTATTATCTGCGGGAAGTATTTTAATAAAACACAAGTTACACAGTTGCCAACTTGTTCATGGCAGAGTTAGAAAGAAAATGTTGAAACTGTTGAAGAAAGGGAATTAACCATCAACTGTCAGAAGACGGCTCAATATGCGTGCTATGAATTGGAGATGTCAAAATTCGAGTAAGGTTAAAGATTTAACTCATGGGAGTGTAATTCAATAGACGATGGAAATTGTAATGCTGAAAAACGAAGGTGCATTGGAACAGTGGAAGATCCCTTCCAAAATACCAAACAAAGAAATAGGAAAATTTCGTCAGATACAAATAAGAGTGTTCTTGAGTACACTGTCATATCAAGTTTCCGAGATAGATGCAAATACTGGGACAAAATGTTCTCGCAGATGAAGAGGGGGCGTCAAAGGTATCATTTAGACCGACGAATGCTGAGAATAGCATGAAAGAAGCCAGTGAGAGAAGAGGAAGAACTGTTCAGAAAAATAGAACCGAAAAGGTAAGTTCTGGTCAGGATCAGTAAGAAACATTTGAAATCTCGAGTGCAAACAATGAAGAAAGGGAAGAAGGCTAAAATTAACATATGAGTCACGAATAATTTCTAATGAAAATGGTAACAAAAATGACGCTTATACTTAGAATCAGAAAGTGACGGTAAAAATTATATGACACATAATGAGGAAAGAGGGCTTGGAGAATTTGACACTCATGGGAAATATTGACGGCAAAAGGGAGAGAGAGAAAGGTTGAGTAACCAATCCAACCAGTTATATTATTTACATTGTCCGGATTGTTGTCCTCATTGTTATTGTCATGTTCACGAAGTTTTGGACGTTGTACGATCCGGGCTTCTTCATTTGATTGGGACCAGACGATAGCTAAACCTATATATATATATATATATATATATATATATATATATGTGTGTGTGTGTCTGTGTGCGCGCGCGTGCCTATGCCTGTGTATGTGTGTGTGTCATTTTTGCCGAACACAACAGGAAGGAATATGAACCAGACGATAGATAAACCTATCTAATTCTATGTGAAAATCTATCAAGCAATTAATATATATATGATGGACTCTCCCGTCGAACTCAACGTATGAGGGTCAGACAGATCAGTTCCCAGAAACTGAAAGCCGGACACCCACACAGGACTTGATTATAGTGGTGAAGGCTTTGTGTAGGGCCATCCACACTTTTTGGAGGGGCGAATACAGGGACCTGGTGCAACGAATGCCACAAGGTCCCCAAACGACCCCCCGCAGGTTTTGAATTCAGAGTTGTCCTTCTCCTAGACCAGTTGCCATCCAAGGCTATAGAACCCAATCTTTCCTGCTATTTACCCATAGTTGGAGGGAGAAGAAGAGGATTCACACCTTTCCCAAGGGTGTTAGCACGTAAGTGAATGTAATGGAATCGACTGGAATTCGAACTCGGCTCTCCGATTCCTCAATCCAAGCCGTTATACATTACTCCACCGTATATGGAGACAGAGAGAGAGAGAGATAGATATGTGTGTGTGTGTGTGTGTGTGTGTGTGTGTGTGTGTGTGTGTGTGTGTGTGTGTGTGTGACCTTTCGCCATTCTTGAAATGTTGCCGAACTCAACAGAAGACACTGGTAGGGTACAGCGGTCAAAATGTTAGTAATAAAGAGAAAGAATTTCGCCTGACAGATTTAATTTTCTATGATTTTATCCATTACAAAATCTTAGTCGTCTGAATATGTTTATAAAGTACATATTTTTAAAAAGTACCTACATTTATAACGTAGTTACTATTTTTTTTAATGAGTGACTACTAATCGCAAACAGAGCGCTTCACAGGTTTTTGCTTTTTTGTATTTTTGATTTCTTTCTTTCTTTTTTTTTTTACCAGTTTGAGATGACTCTAATTAATTTATGCCTTTAGTTTTCGTTCCAAAAATTTTATGCCTTTAGTTTTCGTTCAAAAAATATCTCGTGTTATGTACATAAAAATACGTTACTCACCAAGAATGAATAATTCTATAATTAATAATAATGATAAGATTAACCATTTTTAGAATATATGTTGGCACGATTCAAATTTCACTTGAGTATAGGAACCAAATGAAACGTAAAGGTTTTGAAATTTGAATAAAATATAGAAATAATCAAAAACTAGCAAGGACTAACAATGTTTCATCTCATAACAAGGTAATAACAAAATGATAGTTTGAGTCGATAAAATGCAACAGGAATACGAGTTGAGTATTAAACGTCTCCATTTTTATGAAACTAAAAGCTGGCAATAAATTACATCCTTGAGTATAATAGAAGGCGGTACTATAGCCACCCCGATGTAATTTTGTTTTCGAACATGATACAATATTATCCATTAAAACCATAATGTTGTACGTCACTAACATATTTAATTTTTTCACGGTATTTAAGAATAGAAATGAACTGGATGTTTAGCTATTCCGTGTTTCTTCACCCAATTTCTGTATCAAAATTTATTTACGAATTTTTGAGGTAGCTAACTAGACATAATCTGTAATAGATTTTAAGGTTTTAAATAATGTATCATAATCTTTTGCACGATATGATATTATTTTATTTCCATATATTAATAAACCGTGAAAATAAAAAAAATATACTGTCTTTCATTAAGAATGAAGGTAGAAACAGATATTGCCGACATATCATATAGCTTTTATTTTACAATTATTAACAACATCTAGGAAACACGGTGGTGTAATGGTTAGTGTCTCGGATAAAAGAATCGGAGAGCCGAGTTCGAATTCCAGTTGAATCCTTGCTTTCGCTAATAATACCCTTTAGATATACAAGGATTTTGGCTTTCTTTTTATCAACTTTGGAGATTATATAAAGCGTAAAATATTTTGGCTGTAAGCATATTCTAGAAATAATAATGATTTTTACTGATAAAGGCCCTGCTATTTAACCCATAGCTGGGGAAGAAAAAGTTAGATTTATAACTTTCCGCAAAATATTTCCGTGTACGGTAATATATCGAAGACGAATGTGATTGGAACACAGAACTCCGAGTTCTAATTCAAAGCCATTATCCATGACGCCACCCGCACATCCAAACAGACACCACCTGCTGTTCCGATCAATGACAATATAGAAGGAGAGTTGTTTCTTCCTTTATGACCGGATGGTCATGCAATGATATATGGAGGGACGTGATTCGTTAAATCTATCCATACTAGAAATCGAATGATCATTGGGAAGTTATGATGTGTTTTTTTTCTTCAATGCTAACCTTGTTAGCATTCAGGGTTTTCATGATCAGAATCACCTCATAATCAGACCATATAATGAATAAAACGAAGAAAATGAAATGTAAAAATGAGAAAATAAAAGTGACCTGAGTTCTGGCCGTTTGTCGTCGCTGCCATAGCACCATGGTAGAAATAAACAATAACAAGTCATCAGCTCATACAGAACCCTCACCCCCGATCCAGCCACAATCACCCCCGAGAGTCAGCAGACAAATATTTACAGTAGAAGTTTCTGAATATGGCCCCAGTTTGAGGTTAAGAACTCATGCGTTGTTGATGTTGTGTGGTCCTTTTAAAAACAAGCTGTTGTATCAGATCATGGCGTCTTTCTTCACACTTACATATACATTAACACATACAAATACACGTGTTTGTCCGTCTGCGTTTCAATATATATATATATATATATATATATATATATATATATATATATATATATATATATGCTTGTGAGAGAGTTCGTGTCTGTTGAATATATATATATGAAGATAGATATACATATATTGTAGTGTATGTTATTGCATATATGTATATATATATACATAGCAATGTAACGTATTTCGCATATGCATATATAAAGAAAAAATAGGAATAATATGATATGCAAGTATATATATATATATATATATATATATATATATATGATTGTGATGCTTTTCGATATTTAGGACATCATCAGGCTTTGTCAAAAATTTACGTAAAATTTGTCTTGATATATAAAAAAATAATTGATATATATATATACATACATACATATATATATATATATATACATACATATATATATATATATATATATATATATATATATATATATATATATATATATATATATATATATAAATATAGGTAACTATACTCGTATCGAAAAACCTGACGATCTGCCTAAGTGAAACCTTGGTAGGTGTGTCTGGCTCATTAGGTTTGACTATATATATATATATATATATATATACTGGCGTTTGTTTACATTCGTGAAAAGAATACGCTACAATTAGCTGTTTCTCTCTGCCGAGTGCTGAAGTTTTAGGTGCAGAATCTCGGACTGACACCAAATGGATCGAGTTTCGATCCTGGCTTGATGCTTTCATAGGTCTAATCGCACTAAGGAGCTGTGATACAGCGAAGCAGTACTATCTGCGAATTATATATATATATATATATATATATATATATATGTAATATATAATAGAGAAATCTAAAATTATCTATTAGTTATTACAGATAACAGGAGTGTACAGTAGGCAGAGAATTTCCGTGCAAAGCACTCAACCATATCTGCTTTAGATGTCAGGACTTCAAATTTATTGAGGATTTGCTGATGTTCAGCACACTCTTGCAGATCCGACAATAATCTCGAGAACCGAAAGTTTCAGAAGCAATATTTTGATTGATTCCATAACCAAGAAATGACTTCACTACTTTCAGGACACGGTTGTACTTATTATAAGCAGAGACAAAGAGATATCTGTCTCAATCAGACATGTCGCTGTGGTACACGTGATTCTTTTGGGCTATAGCGGCCGAGCGTGCAAGTTTCGATGCTGGTTTTCATCCAGCAGGAGACCACAGAGGAACATTTTTGGACTGGAAGATTAAAACTTTATTCCAAGAGACGTCACGAAGAAAGTCACGGAATGGGTTTCAATCACCGCGTGATAGCAGAAAGTTGTTCTGCTGGAAGCAGGTTCTTGGAAGATGGGATTGCGGAAATTACCGTATTATCGGAGTCGTCAAGAGGTTAGAGCTACGACAGGTGACAGGTGCACAGGCAGAGAAGAGAACAAGAAGCGAAGCGTGTCCATCGGTATTACTGGGGAAACGCTAGGGGAAGTTCACGACTTATGTGAGAAATTGACATGTTCAGGGTTTTGCGTGACAACGAGGTCAGATTAATAGAGATTAAGCCACCTGGAATGGTGGACATTGAAGTCACCGAACACAAATATATTTGAAAAAGGATATATATATATATATATATATATATATATATATTATAATAATATTTTTAGTTTTTAAAAATATGATTCCTCCGCTACATAAGAGTTCTCATGTTTCAAAAGCGAGAGCCGAGACCCCTAACATAATTTTTTAAGTTATGAAGAGTTAAGGCGTCTGGACCCGCTTCCTTGTCAAGCGAGAATTTGGGCTCTCGCTTTTGAAACATGAGAACTCTTATGTAGCGGAGGAATCATATTTTTAAAAACTAAAAATATTATTATAATATAAGCTCTACTTCTGTATGGAGCACTGTCCTTTTGAAAATAAAGCTAAATATTAAGGAACACCGGATTATCTAACTAACGTGTTCTTTCCTATTTCACTGCATACCTGCATACATATATACATATATATATATATATATATAAAAGTGAACATAGAAGTCAACACTTAGAGTGCCGAATGTTTAGGTGCAGAATCTATATATATATGAGATATCGATATATAATTATTTTTTTATATATCAAGACAAATTTTACGTAAATATTTGACAAAGCGCAAAATCATCTATTTAGCCTGATGATGTCCTAAATATCGAAATGCATCACAATCATATATATTCGTCCCCCGACAGGAATCGAACCTGTATCCTATATAGAACCGTCATACAGCTTGACGTGACTTAATCGTATAGGATACAGGTTCGATTCCTGTCCGAAGACGAATATTTTCTATTAAAGTTTCTCGAACATTCAGGCCGGTAAATGTTATTAATACTGTTTATTATAAACAGTGCATTTACTTAAATATTTGTATCTATAAAAAGAACGTATAAACATAAAAATGTCTTAAAATAATTGTCGGACTTTGTCCATTTCATTACATATATATATATATATATATATATATATATATATATATATATATATATATATATATATATATATATATATCTGTCTCAATCAGATATATATATTAGGTTGGTGCAAAAATAATGTCGTTTTCTCACATATGTTAGAGCGTCAAAAAACGATATTATTTTTGCACCAACCTAATATATATATGAACGTATTCAATTCCATGATTGAATGTGGTTGTATGGTTGTTGCGAAACTGACCACCTAAGAAGCTTACCCGGTATTTGTAGGTATTCCTTCATAAGTAGCCTGTCTTGGATAAAACACACCTGCCGGATCCCATCTACGTCAAAATCACGCCACCATCGATGTCCATCGATTTGAAGTGTCGCCTTGGTCACGTTGATTCTTTTAAAAAAACCTTCATCGATGTTCACTGTTTTCGGGCTGGAAATTCCTAGACCCAGCCATACCACAACCATGGTTAGATACATTCATGGTACTTACATGTGTAGATTTGGTCTGCAGACGCTCAACGAATATCACTCGGTTGATCTCTTATACTGCTAGAGTTGGAAGCATAGTTCGGTGCCATAGATGACGAAATGATCTTTTGTTGTTTTTTTACGACAATTTACCCATCGCATACAAAATAGTTTCGATTTTAAATTTTAAGCATGCGCTTTGTTTTTGATTTTTGCATACATCAAATGTCTTGAGGAGGTAGTCAAGATTGTGACTACGGGGAGATCCTATGTCGGGCAGCAAGCAGGAGAAACCCGTTATGCCTATCAGACAATTTCTGCCTCCACATCACCCCATATATCTGGCTCCCTAACTATCCAGACTGCAATCTATCTATCTATCTATCTATCTATCTATCTATCTATCTATCTATCTATCTCTCTCTCTCTCTCTCTCTCTCTCTCTCTATATATATATATATATATATATATATATATATTTATATACATATATATATATATATATATGGCCACCCTGTTCATCACATCATTTTTTTCATCGTGATATGCTGCTTTTTACGCACCCGAGTGGAGGTACCTAATCTCTGTCTGTCTCTCTCTCTCTCTCTCTCTCTCTCTCTCTCTCTCTCTATATATATATATATATATATATATGGCCACCCTGTTCATCACAGCATATTATCCTATAGACTGTTTCATGCTAAACGCAATCGCCAGTTCATGAACCTGACTATTGCCTTTCAGTGTAGACTTAAATGTCCAGTTTTATATATACAGTTGTGAGCAGAATTATTCACCTCACCTGAATATTTGTATATACTTACTTAATTTATGATAAATTGTTTATTTCGTATTTAGTAATATATCATTTGTGAAATTTTTAGAAGATTCGATCTAATATATTCATAGATTTAGATTTTTCAGCTTATGGACATTATTAAATAATATTACACTATGGCAATTGTAATGTTTTGTCTTAATTTAAAATTGAATAGAAACATCCTTTGAAAATGAAATAGTATTGACCTGATTCTATAACATTCTAGAAGGTAATTAAGAAGACACTATGTGAGTGTAACGTGGGCACCTCGAGATTGTGTGATGGGTAGCGAGCTTGCCTCGCTAGAACAATTACGACTGAGTAGTGAGTTCGATCTTCACTGGGTGCCCCCTACTTTGGGCCTTGTGCTACATGTAAGCTACGCTTGGAAAATCACTATGAGAGTGTCACGTGGGCACCTCGAGATTGTGTAATGGGTAGCAAGCTTGTCTCGCTAGAACAATTACGACTGCGAAGTGAGTTCAATTCTCACTTTGTGACCCATGCTTTTGGCCTTGTGCTACATCTAAGTTACGCTTCGAAAATCACTATGCAAATGCCACGTACAACCATAACTCATTCACTCTGCAACCATGGCGAAGCCGGCTGCTCGACAAGAGGCTCCGAATGAAGATAGCTGATGCCTACAAACAAGGCGATGGATCTACATGACTTTCCATACGTTTAAATTTTCCTAGATGGACAATTTGTGGGGTTATCAAGAAGTACAACGAGACTCCTTGTGTTGAGAATAAATTAAGGACCGACAGAAAAACGTTAATTTCTGAGAGATTAGAAACTACAATTGTTAGAGATGTCTCGAATAATCCTCACTTAACGACAAAGGACATTGTCAATGGAGTAAAGACATCAGGGTGGGATGTATGGCCGAAGACCGTCACTAGATGCTTTCATGGAGCTGGACTTCGAGGTTTTTCGCCCAAGGAAAATTCTTTTTCTTAAGGCTAAACACATAAAATGCGGATTGGTTTATGCTAGAAACCATGTAGAACATGGGAGTATATACTGGAACTATATGAAATGAATCCAAACTAGAATTATTTGGTCACATGAACCCTCGTTATGTGTCTTGGAAAGTGAATGAAAATCACAAATTAAAAATACCCCACTTACAATTAAGAAGGATGGTATGAGCATTCAGCTGTTGGGATGTTTTGCTACTACTGGACCTGGAGAACTAGTGACAGAACAGGATGTCATGGATAAAGGACAGTATTTGGCTTTTCTAAAATATATATATAACACAATGGCAAGAAAGCTCCTGTTAATTCTCCTCTCCAGGTTCTCCATC
>OZ038486.1:104953348-104965848 GCA_964036315.1 Acanthosepion esculentum
TCTCTGAGTGTTCCGTCCTTTGATTTTAGGCAGCCTCTTGACGACCATGTCTTCTGTCCTGTTACTTGTCTTACTTATTGTGCATGTTTCTTTTGGTGGTAGGACTCAATTTTTCTACTTCTGCACATATTTCGTTTAGTCATTCTTATTTCGCTTGCCTGCATATAGATAGATAGATAGGAGGCCGATGAAAGAATTTCGAGAGATGAAAAGAAATAATAATCTTGATAATAAGATTAATAATATTGTCTATTAGTATGTATACCATTTTGACCAATATATATACACACACACATACACGCTCACACACACACATACACACATATATATATATACACACACATATATCTATCTATCTATCTATCTATCTATCTATCTATCTATCTATCTATATATATATATATATATATATATATATATATATATATATATATATATATATATATATATATATACATTCAGACAGACAGATAGACAGATAATGAAAATTTGTAACAAACAGGAAAAATCATTTAGGACGTCATCAAACTGAGGTGATGCTTATGTTGATGCAGCTACGCATACGCACTAGCGAAAATCATTGTATTTGTTTGCAGATATATATATATATATATATATATATATATATATATATATATATATATATATGCATATATATATATACATATATATATATATATATATATATATATATATATATATATGCATATATATATATATGCATATATATATGTTTGTATATATATAAATTTAATTTAATACTTTGCGCCACCTCTTCTTCGTGACCATGTTTCGGCACACACACACACACACACACACACGTATTTATATCTTTATCTGTAATCGGTATCACGATATGCAAGGCAGAAAATCCACTAGGACACAAGATGTTACTGGGTGGTGAAGAATAGATAGTTATTGACACTGGAATTCTGAAGACCAACGTAAACGCCGCACTGGCCAAATTGAACAGAAACATGGTAGCTGGGCCAGACGGAATTGTAACGGAAATGCTGATAAGCCGTAGATGACTTTGGCATAGAGAAAAATCACCGAAATAACAAATGAAATCTACAACAGTGGGAATATACCGGAAGACCTCAGCAGATCTATCTTCATAGCTATGCGTAAGAAAGTATCTGTTGGAACTGCTCAGCAACCTTGATATATTCGGGAAAGATATCAGAATAATCAAGAACCGATATTGGCAGCAAACAGCATGCATACGTATAGGAAACGAGTTCAGTATATATACAAAAATAGAAAGGGGCGTAAGGCAAGGATGCGTCTTCTCAGCCGACCTGTTCGACCTATACAGCGAGGCAATTCTGAGAGAATTGGAAACCCTATCGGGATTTAGCACTGGCGGTCACAATCTTAACAGCATAAGATACGCGTACGACACAGTACTGATAGCAGACAATGAAAATAAATTACACAATCTCCTGTAGCAGGTAGCGACGGGGAGTTAGAAGAAAGGACTAAGCATAAACTACAAGAAGACAGAATGCATGGTCATCAGTAAGAGCAAGAGCCAGAAATGCGATTTGCAGGTCGGGAACACTAGAATCAAGCAGACGCGTAAGTTTAAATATCTGGGAAGCGTCTTGACAGAAGACGGTAAGTGCGACACAGATACGTGGACGTATTGGGATGGCAAAGGACACATTCCAAAAGCTGAGCAGAGTATTGCGAGACAGGAGGATTTCTTTGGTAACAAAGAAAAGAAAACTGAGCTGTTACATGATATATGTCCTTCTTTACGGCAGCGAATGTTGGTCGATTTCCTCAAAGATGAAGAAGAGACTGGAGGCGACGGAGATGTGGTTCTACAGAAGGAAGCTAAGGATATCATGGACGGAGCGTGTGAGCAACGATGAGGTCTCAGAGAGGATACAAACAAGGAGGAGGCTTATACGTAACATCAGGAAGAGGCAGCTTAAGTTTCTGGGACACATAATGAGGAAGAAGGGCCTAGAGAATCTGATACACACAGGTCAAACAGAGGGAAAGAGAGACATGGGAAAGCAGCGCGTGACATACCTATCAAGCGTGAGCAGGTGAATGACAGAACGTGGTCTGAGGGATGAATTCGAGGAAGGAACTTGCTAAGTGCTGCAAGGGATAGAGGGAGGTGGAAAGCCATGATCGCCTACGACCTGAAGGGACATGGCATATAAAAAGAAAGATAAATTCATAACATCTAGGTACCATAGAGGAATGTTCATCAAAATAATTACCATGAAAGTATTTACAGAACAAGCATATATATATATATATATATATATATATATATATATATATCAATTAAGTGGTGCAGGTTCAATTTACATTACGTGAATCATTCATACAAAAAGCAGATAAAGAAGTTAATGATATAAATGGCAAGAATCACTCTCGCAAACAATTTTTAATAATAAAATACATTAACCTCGAATCCTTTGATGAATTGTATGATCCTTGTTTATAAATTCCGGTTTTATAAGGTCTTTTTTTACTACTAGCTTTCAATTCTTTCATACAATCATCGTCAGGTAGGGAAATAGGTAAGTTTGTTACATCCAGGTAATAACAGGACATCGAAAGATAAAATGTAATCCGAAAGATGTTTTTTTAGAAATGTGATATTGTTAATTGTAAGAAATTCTTTTGGAGCGTGCAGTCACGACGCTGAGGTTGAATGTTTTTAAACTTTTAAATTGTACGTTCTTGTACTAATATAGTAATATGAGAATTCTTTTCTAGAAGTAGTTTTTTTTTAGTAAATGTGGCATGAACTAAATTGTTCAATAAATAGAGTAATGTCACAGTTATTATCAGGAATTCGCACGTCGTATCGGTTATTTTAATATCAATTATGTGGTGCAGGTTCAATTTACATTACGTGAATCATTCATACATATATCATTCATATATATATATATATATATATATATATATATATATATATATATATATATAGAGAGAGAGAGAGAGAGAGAGAGAGAGAGAGAGAGAGAGATTCTCTTATGTAAAAAACAATATATAGACACATTACCATACTAAACCTATTTACAGGATTACGATTGAAACAAATTTTAAATCATTTAATAATATTTATTGTATGTAGAATAAAATATGGTAGTTATCATTGTTAAATTTACTTTGCAAGTACTGATATCATCAGCCGCACAATATTTGTTCTATCTTTAGATAAACCCACCATCACTGAAATCTTGAAGCTGCTTATTTCGTAGAAGGTTACATTTGATTTAGAATTCATAAATATTATTTTTATTGACGTTTGCTGCAATTTGCGGATCACACATATAAATGAAAGGATTTTTCCTGAAATTTTATTCCCAAATTATTTTATTTTTTTCACCTCAACCAATATGAATAGTTAGGCTCGCCTATCGTCCGTTTGCTAAGAAATTATGACCCGTCGACATTTTAAAAAAATTTAGCGTAATTTCTTTTTTTAAATTGATTTGTACATTTACAAAACATTTGTGAGGTGGTGAAATAGACAAAGGTTCGGAATGCGTAGTCGGAGAGCCGAGTTCGAATTTTTCTATTTTTCTTTCTGCGCAATGTATGAATCCATTTCTCGCACCGCCCACCCCACCCAGATATGGGTAAATACCAGGATAGACTTGTCCCTATAGCCATCTTTGGCAACCAGTCTAGTAGTCAAATCAGTTAGGATAGACATAGACTCCATCAGGCAATCTTGCCTAAAACACAAAACCTCTAACACCGTAATGGATTAGGGGACTAGAATTCATTTTTTTATAGAATGTATCTTAGTTATTTTTAAGTATTGTTTTTAATACTGTATGGTGCCTAGAGAGCCTCCCCACCAGTGTAAGTAATTTTATGCTTTCAACTACTAATATAAGTACATAGTTTTATACATTCGGAATAAACATATGTTTTTTAGATATATAGTTTGTAGATGATAAAATGTATTTTTGGTATTTTTTTTAATGCATTGCTGCTAATTTTACTAAAAAATGTATTTTTGGTCATTTAGTTTAGCGGCATATCAACCTCTGTGGGTTTTTTAATGTCGAAATCTAACTATATTTCTGAGATGAGATATTATGTACACTATTTACATTATTGGGACTATTGTCCTCATCTTTGTGGCCATATTTATTACAACGTTTCGGCCGTTGTACGCTCCAGCCTTTTTCAGGTGATTGGAATTCCACGTGCCATGTCTAATGGATGTCAGTTATCAGTTATTTGCTGTTAATTCCCCTTTCCAAGTTCGCCGACTTAACCAGGTATTGAACTCGCACTCTTTGGGTCCTGTCGCTGGATATAACTAACGCCTTTATCTCCTGTGCCATGTGTCCTTGAGGAAATTGTGCATTAATTTCTGGGTATTATAAACCTAATGTCTTCAGCAACCACAGAGAAATTGGAGAGGGGATTTAACAAATTTTTATACATTTTCAGTGTTGTCATTTTATTATATAAATGTGTTGTTGGTTATTTTACTATAAAATGTACTGTTGATCTTTGTTTGGAGGTTCACTATTTGTCCATAGCAGGGACCCTAACAAGTGCTGTCACCTGGACTCAGAGTGGGCCTGGGAACAACAGCAGTTAAGAGCTGATACCATGGTCCTCAAAACATCATCAGGGGTTTTACTGCCGGATGTAGTTTATCGGCATACCCAAAATAAACAGGTAGTACTGCTTTATAGGATGCCAGTAGCAGTTCTATAGGGATCTTACATAAAACCTTACTGTAGGGCCAACAGCGACCTATTAAAATTAGGTAGACTATAGTTCATTTCTAGGTATGAAGCCATTGTGGTGATAATATCACTCCCCAATTTGAAGTCCGCGAACAGAGCATCGTATATTTTCATTTATATTCTTTCTAAGTGACTATTGTGGCAAAGCATGAAACTAGCAGGTAAGAACATTTCTAACCGGAATAGAGAGTGAAATATAAGAGGCGCTATAGAAAAAGCAGTCTGGAAAATTAAACAAATAGTCAAGAAACAATTGATTACTGTATTAAAGGTAACAGTCAGTCAGTCAGTCAGTTATGTACTATCCGTGATACACGCTTAGGCGGTCATGTATCTTTTGATACATGACTGACGAGGCTGGACCTGGGAACACCAGCAATTAAGAGATGATTCCACGCTTCTCAAAACCTCCTGATCAGAGGCCTTGCTGTTGGACGTAGTTTATTGTCTTACCCAGGACGCGGATGTAGTATCTCGTCTTGCCCAGGACGCGGATGTAGTTTATCGCCTTACCCAAGACACCTCTGTGTTGCTGTTATTCAACAATGAACATCATCGGCTAAGCCTTTTATCAGCTCTATTATATTTTCTTAATGTCTGTGAAAAATTTGTGAAAAGAACATATCCGCCGGTTCTCTGTGATACGCCATGTCACAAATCTTTCTGATGGCCTCACATCCTTCCGAAATTTGTGAAAAGAACATATCCTCCGCTTCTCTGTGATACGCCATGTCACAAATCTTTCTGATGGCCTCACATCCTTCCGAAATTTGTGAAAAGAACATATCCTCCGCTTCTCTGTGATACGCCATGTCACAAATCTTTCTGATGGCCTCACATCCTTCCGAATTTTGTGAAAAGAACATATCCTCCGCTTCTCTGTGATACGCCATGTCACAAATCTTTCTGATGGCCTCACATCCTTCCGAAATTTGTGAAAAGAACATATCCTCCGCTTCTCTGTGATACGCCATGTCACAAATCTTTCTGATGGCCTCACATCCTTCCGAAATTTGTGAAAAGAACATATCCTCCGCTTCTCTGTGATACGCCATGTCACAAATCTTTCTGATGGCCTCACATCCTTCCGAAATTTGTGAAAAGAACATATCCTCCGCTTCTCTGTGATACGCCATGTCACAAATCTTTCTGATGGCCTCACATCCTTCCGAAATTTGTGAAAAGAACATATCCTCCGGTTCTCTGTGATACGCCATGTCACAAATCTTTCTGATGGCCTCACATCCTTCCGAAATTTGTGAAAAGAACATATCCTCCGCTTCTCTGTGATACGCCATGTCACAAATCTTTCTGATGGCCTCACATCCTTCCGAAATTTGTGAAAAGAACATATCCTCCGCTTCTCTGTGATACGCCATGTCACAAATCTTTCTGATGGCCTCACATCCTTCCGAAATTTGTGAAAAGAACATATCCTCCGGTTCTCTGTGATACGCCATGTCACAAATCTTTCTGATGGCCTCACATCCTTCCGAAATTTGTGAAAAGAACATATCCTCCGCTTCTCTGTGATACGCCATGTCACAAATCTTTCTGATGGCCTCACATCCTTCCGAAATTTGTGAAAAGAACATATCCTCCGCTTCTCTGTGATACGCCATGTCACAAATCTTTCTGATGGCCTCACATCCTTCCGAAATTTGTGAAAAGAACATATCCTCCGCTTCTCTGTGATACGCCATGTCACAAATCTTTCTGATGGCCTCACATCCTTCCGAAATTTGTGAAAAGAACATATCCTCCGGTTCTCTGTGATACGCCATGTCACAAATCTTTCTGATGCCCTCACATCCTTCCGAAATTTGTGAAAAGAACATATCCACCGCTTCTCTGTGATACGCCATGTCACAAATCTTTCTGATGGCCTCACATCCTTCCGAAATTTGTGAAAAGAACATATCCTCCGCTTCTCTGTGATACGCCATGTCACAAATCTTTCTGATGGCTTCACATCCTTCCGAAATTTGTGAAAAGAACATATCCTCCGCTTCTCTGTGATACGCCATGTCACAAATCTTTCTGATGGCCTCACATCCTTCCGATATTTGTGAAAAGAACATATCCTCTGCTTCTCTGTGATACGCCATGTCACAAATCTTTCTGATGCCCTCACATCCTTCCGAAATTTGTGAAAAGAACATATCCTCCGGTTCTCTGTGATACGCCATGTCACAAATCTTTCTGATGCCCTCACATCCTTCCGAAATTTGTGAAAAGAACATATCCTCCGCTTCTCTGTGATACGCCATGTCACAAATCTTTCTGATGGCCTCACATCCTTCCGAAATTTGTGAAAAGAACATATCCTCCGCTTCTCTGTGATACGCCATGTCACAAATCTTTCTGATGCCCTCACATCCTTCCGAAATTTGTGAAAAGAACATATCCTCCGGTTCTCTGTGATACGCCATGTCACAAATCTTTCTGATGGCCTCACATCCTTCCGAAATTTGTGAAAAGAAGATATCCTCCGCTTCTCTGTGATACGCCATGTCACAAATCTTTCTGATGGCCTCACATCCTTCCGAAATTTGTGAAAAGAACATATCCCCCGGTTCTTTGTGATACGCCATGTCACAAATCTTTCTGATGGCCTCACATCCTTCCGAAATTTGTGAAAAGAACATATCCTCCGGTTCTCTGTGATACGCCATGTCACAAATCTTTCTGATGGCCTCACATCCTTCCGAAATTTGTGAAAAGAACATATCCTCCGGTTCTCTGTGATACGCCATGTCACAAATCTTTCTGATCGCCTCACATCCTTCCGAAATTTGTGAAAAGAACATATCCTCCGGTTCTCTGTGATACGCCATGTCACAAATCTTTCTGATCGCCTCACATCCTTCCGAAGCCAAAAAGAGATCTGTAATGTCGTTCTCCCGTCTTGCACTTTTACGGCCTTTTAAAATCTAGGCCAGCGCATGAGAATCAAACTAATGAAGCCATATTTCCACATAGTCCGAGTCATCCAATGTTAGAAATTCTATCGGCGACGCCATATTGTTGTGATGTCTTTTAGTTTTTGAAGTAGAAGTCGTTCGCTTACTGAGTTATTTAGTTGTCGCTAGGCTCTAAAGCAAATTAAGACAAGTCCATTTTACCTCTGTCACTACAAACTCTTTGTGGATCATCTCGGCCCATTCTTTTTTTAATGTACCATGTCCTTTCAGGACGTGCGCTATCATGACTCTCCACGTCCCTCTATCCCTTGCAGCTCTCAACAACTTCCTTTCTTCTGCTTCCTCCCCCAGACTACGTTCTCTCATTCACTTGCTTACGTCAGCCGGGTATGTCACACGTTGTTTTTCCTTGTCTCACTTTCCCTCTATTCGACCCTTGTTTGCAAACTCCCAGAATTACAAGGAACTAGAATTTTTTACAACACGCGTCAGCGTGTTGAAATCTTCACAGTATTTCGAATTGTTGAAGTTATTGATAACAATTTTGCCGACGTTTACAAACCCTACGTTTCGTTCAATTTCATAAACCAATAAATGAAATTTGTATAAGCTGATTTTATTTGAAAATTACTTTGACAAAAATCTTCCGAGCATGCAACATACAACTGGCCATGCCTAAATACTTTTTTCCTGGAGCCAAATTCCAACATTTTGAAGCGTTTGGCCTTCTGATCTGTTTATAATTCTCGCAAACACAGGGCGAACTGGAAACTGGATTCTTGTATATAAAAACTTATAGAAAAATATGCAAAAAACAATATTGCATTTTTATTAAATAAGTTTTTGTTATTTTAAGCATTAAATTGTTTTTAAAATAGTGAGAGTATTTTGTATGTTAAATAATGAAACTTTTACTTTTTCAAAATATAATTAATGAAACTTTATTGTATTAAGCTACGCACTCTAGTAAAACGAACTATTCTTTATAACCCCTTACCTGTTTGCATTTCTCTCCAAAATTTGTTTTAGATCAGTCAATGGATGGCTATTTAAAAGGGTGTGACGGAAGGGCGGACGGACGGACGGACGGACGGAGTAATGGAAGACACAGAATTTTATATATAGATTTAAGCAAATGACTTTTTTGACTTTGCGTATATTAGAGTAAACGGAAAATTTCGGTGTTTGCTCAAACTTGTTTACTGTTTGCTTAATTTCCCAGACTGCATTTGAATAGTTTTCTCTAGCACCTCTTATAATTCACAGTCTAGTCCGGTCAGAATTTCCCTTGGCTGTTCGTCATGCTTCGTCATAAGCTTCACGTCCATAATGATAGATCGATGTTCACTGAATTTGATAGTAGAGGCTTTGTAGCAACCGTAGGGACCTTCTCATACCATGGTCGACAAATTTTGATCCAAGTAATTTTTTTTCTTTATGCAAGTAAAGAACCTTTCGGCCTTTCAAAGAATTAACATTTTACAGAAATCTTAAAAATTACAAAGTCCTATAAAAGCATTAAAAACAAACATTTTAAAAGTATATATAAATATCTCTCTATATTTCTGAGACGAGGTATTGTAATGATTTACATTATTCGCACTGTTGTCCTCATCTTTGTTGATATATTCGCGACGTTCCGGCCGTTAGTCACCACGTCCATCGTCAGATGATTGGAATTTCGAACTGAACGCTTTATTTCCTCCACCGGGATAGATTGGGGGCATCGAGTAAAAATCATAAGTGACGACCCAGAAACATATGCTCAAGAAATGGTCAGTATAAGCAGTATCCTACAATATAACACCTACCCTTGGTACATGGCAGCAGCTCCGTCAAACTGGCATAGAAGGGTACAAGAGGATAACAACACCCAGAAAACAATTTCAGTCTGCCAACCGTATGTGAAGTGATTATCGAAGAAAATACAAATGATCTGTGGTACATATAACATCAGGACGACCTTCAAAAGTGGTTTGATACTTCGCAGACAACGCTGACGTGTAAGACCAACCATAGAGGAGAACATGACTAAGGACTGTGTGTACAACATCCCGTGCAGCTGTGGGAAGGAATATAAAGGAAAACATGCCGCCTCCTTAAGGTAAGCCAGCAAGAACATAGAAAAGCCGTAACAGGAGGGGAAATAGAAAAATCAGGCTAGCAGACCACATATGGAGAGAAAAGGGAGATTCACATATAGAGGAAAAAGGAAGATGGGATGGGGTTGAAATAATATACAGAGAAGATCACTGATAAATACGAAAGTTTATGAAATCATCACATATGCTAGGCCACAAAAATCTCCTAAGGTGGCCAATCATAGAAATGAGTACAATATGGGAATCAGTAATACGGAGTGACAGAGAAAGCAGTAATAATAATAATAACAAATTTGCTAAAAGAAAATGATTATGAGACATTAACTTTATAAGTTCCGAAAGTTCCTACACTGATATCCATATGGCCCAGTGAATAAAAGAGTTCATCGGGTCCAGTGACTTTACCCAAAGAGTTGTATGTTTAATACCTTGCGACGTCAGTTGAGTTGAATATATTTTTTCGATTCACCATTTTACTGTGAGTAAATCCTTTTCATATCGTTGCATTACCTGCCCTTTGTTTCACATTTTTGTGTATATTAATATATACTTTATGAAATGGACTTCTAGAAATTCAGTTATAATTTTGAAATAATTAGATTATCAAGCGTGGAATGAAACAATTTATAATTGTTTTATTTTATAATTTCCTTTTACGTATATAATCAATTGAGAATAACGCATCGAATTAGAAGTCATTCATATAACTATATATATATATATATATATATATATATATATATATATATATATATATATATATATATTACATGAATCATTCATACAAAAAGTAGATTAGTAAAGTTAATGATATAAATGGCGAAAGACAACTTCGCAAACAAATTTATTAAAGTTGCATTAATCTACTAACCACTAGATGGATCTTATGATATTTGTTTTTAATAATTTCAAGTTGTATAAGGTCTGTTTTTATTCTGCCAGTCTTTCGGTTGTACATTCAGCCATCCCCAGGCATGGAAATTATTTTGTTTTTCTAGTAGATTCAGGTAATTACGGACACGAAAAATTAAATACGAATCGTAATATGTTTTATTTATAAATGTGTTATTGTTTACGGATAAAAACTTATGAAGCGTGCAGTCGCAACGCTAAGGTCTAATTTTTTTGAAAATTTATGAGAGTGCGTTTTTTTTTACTAATATGGTCATTTGAGAATTTTTTTGTTGTAGGAGTTTTTTTTTTCAGTCAACGTGGCATGAACTAAATTGTTCAATAAATAGGGGAATGTCTCAATTGTTATCCCGAAAATTTGCACTTCGGATCAGTTCTTTTTAAATCAAATATGTGTTGCAGTTCAATTTATATTACATGAATCATTCATACAAAAAGTAGATTAGTAAAGTTTTTTGTATGAATGATCCATGTGATATAAACTGAACTGCACCACATATTTGATATATATTTATATATATATATATATATATATATATATATATATATAAAACATGGACTCTCCCGTCGGTTTCAACGTATGAGGATTTGACAGCTTAGTTGATTAAGTTATAAAATTTTGTGCGATAATCTTAAGTGACATATAAGACCCACTAGCGATTTACAAAGGAGGCCACATATGGAGAAAGTGTGAGGATTATGAGATGAGATCACTGTTGGATTGGCTGAGCTTTTAGATCTTGCTCTCGCTTCTTGAAGATGATTCAGACAAGCAGATTGAAAATTGCCGAGTCCACTAAAACACGTTGATCTCCATTCTACCCGTTCCAAGGCTAAGGGCTCAAGGGTGTTATGTGGTATATTCACTGCTGACAAGCAGCCTGTCTTTGTATCTTAGCCATGGGCGTCCTACATTCTTGTAGCCCTGATGTAACTGGCTGTACCTTAGGATCTTGGGTATCCTGTCATCAGACATTCTCAAGACATGACCAGTCCAACGTAACTGAGACTGTATGAGAAAAGTCTCGATTCCTCCAATATTACATCTGTTAAACAGGTGTACGTTAGATGTCCTATCTTGAAGTTTAACTCCACAGATTGCACGCAGACAGATTCTATGGCAAACATCTATCTGGCGTATATGGTACCTGTATGATATCCACTACTCTGAGCCGTACAAAAGTATGGCAAGTACAACAGCTCTGTAAACCAGAATTTTCGTATCTGGTTGAATACCCCGCTCATTCCACAAGCGATGGCGAAGTTTGCCGAAAGCACTGGTAGCCTTAGCAATCCGATGCATGATTTCATCATCTAAAGTTCCACTGTAATTGACTTTGCTACCAAGATAGGTGAAAGACTTTACATAGTTCAGAGTTTTGTCTTCTACTTTCAATGGTCTCTCTGGAAATTCGTAGACTGGTGGTTTTTGTTTCTCACCACGAAATTGCTTCGGAGTAGGTCAAGGTTGGTGCACTACTTCAGTTTTCTTTATGCTAAGTGTAAGACCAAATGCTTTACATGCAGCAGAGAAACGATTTATTAGATGTTGGGCCTCCTCAAAGGATGTCGCTCTTGATAAGAACTTGAAGTGCCAATACAAGATGTTATGTCTTCCAGGCCACAAGAGTTCCTGGCGAAATCAGATGACGCGATTCCTAGGCGACTCGAGAATCTAATAGCGCAATCTGATGGCCATATGGAATATTAAATAAAACCTCATGATAAACGCTTTCCTCTCATATCAATTTCTTGTAAAACTTATATTTAATAAATAATTCACAAGTATTTTAATTTTCAATCACCCTTTA
>OZ038486.1:104968348-104970848 GCA_964036315.1 Acanthosepion esculentum
GAGAATACATAAGGATAACTAATATTTCTCAATAATTCATAGTTATTCACTTCACTGACGATTTAAACTTTGAAAGAAATTGTCATTTAAATCGCCTCTACGTATATATGGTGTGTGTCACGCTTGGTATCACAGATACTGATAATGAAACAGAAAAAGATAGAGAGAGAGAGAGAGAGAGAGAGAAATATAGAGTAGAACAGAAAGAAATTGAGAGTGAGAATGTGAGAGAGAGAGATAAATAGAGAGTACAACAGAAAGAAAGTGAGAGAGTGAATGAGAGAGAAATAGAGAGTATAACAGAAAGTAAGTGAGAGAGAGAGTGAGAGTGAGAGAGATAAATAGACAGTACAACAGAGAGAAAGTGAGAGAGAGAATGAGAGAGAGAAATAGAGAGTATAACAGAAAGAAAGTGTGTGAGAAAAAGAGAGAGAGAGTAATAGAAAGTACAACAGAAAGAAAGTGAGAGAGAGAGAGAGAGAGTAAGGGAGAGACATAAAGAGTACAGCAGGAAGAAAGTGAGAGAGAGTGAGAGAGAGAAATAGAAAGTACAACAGAAAGAAAGTGAGAGAGAGAGTGTGAGAGAGAGATAGGGAGTACATCAGAAAGAAGTGAGAGAGAGTGAGAGAGAGAGAGAGAGAGAGAGAGAGGGGGTTCGTATAGAGACACAATAGTGCGCCACAAAGCGGGACTTGATTGAAAACTGCCGAAAATTTATAAACACCTATGCATAATTTCACTTTCAAAAATTTCTGTTTAAGCTAAATAACAAAATATGTTACATTAAAAGAGAAGGAACAAGCAATCTACTATTTATTTATTTACTAATTCTATTTACTGAATAAATCTGTATTTTCTATTCATACATACTTACCTACATGCATACATATATATATATTTCTTCTTGCTTTCCAGTCAATTTCCGTCCTGGGTACGACAAAAATTACATCCGATTCCAGGGTAAGACGATAAACTACGTCCAAAAGAAAGGCCTCTGATCAGGTTGTTTTGAGGAGTGTGGAACAACCTTTTAATTGTTGGTGTTCCCAGGGTGGTAGCACCTGTCAGGGTCCCAGCTATGGGCAATTAGTTAACCCCCAAAAGGGGTCAGAACAAATGAAAGTATAAAAATACGTTTTAATACCAGCAATACATTTTTGAAGAAAAAAATAGTACCAGCAATAAAAATCTTGTTGGTATTAAATAACCCATTGCGGTGTTGATATGTCGCTAAACAAACCAAACCAAAAAAAGAAGAAGCAAAAAACAAAAACAAAAAAAACAGCCAATTTTCACCTTTAAAAATATAAATACAAATTCAATCGTGTTCTTCCGTCTTCATAATTCTTGTTATTTTATTGTTTTCTCACCTTAAGTCATTACCTACCATGAACCCCATTTGGGGATCTGTTAAAATTAAACTCACTACATGTTATTCCTTGTATTTACATTGAATTTCTTACGTACATTGCATTTGCAGACGTATATTTTACAACACTTAGCCTTTAAAGTTTTTTTAGCTGTAAGAAGACACTTTCTGTCGTAATTTTACATTTCACGAGTAGAAAATAATGACTATTTTGAAAAGTATTTTTTTATTATTTCTAATCAATATTATATTTTGATGTTTTATACAGACATATATTTGATGTTCTAGTTTCTATAAAGTTTCAAAGTACCAGCTATTCGAAGAAAATTTTAATATCGTATGTTGTTTTAACTCCTAAGACACCTGTCTGGGCCAAAAATGCGGATTAAAAAAAATTGGCAGTTAATGGGTGTTTTTCTCATATTTTCGAACAGTTTAGGTTTTAGTGACTTTGTTACCTTTGCTTTCAGATGAATGATTAAAAATTGTGTAAGTGTGATTTGTATATTTCTGTTCATATGTATACAGGTGTTTTGAATACGTTTAAAAACATTTTTAATGTGCATAAAAATAATATTATTTTATGGTTTACCCATTAACCGTCTGTTTCAACCATTTCAGCGTGATTTTGAAAATGGTTGTTTGTTTCCATTAGACGTTCCTGAATTTTATAGTTTATTGCACCTTTCTCAGAAGGAATGCGTCATTATAGAGTCCGACATAATTTCATTACTTATATTTATTAATCCATTCAAGTTGTTAACATTTCTGATTTTTAGCTTTTCCTCCATAAAAAAAAGAAAGATGGCAATTTCCTTTTCCGGTTGCTTACGTCATTTTTAATCACATCCGATCATACCATTGATAATATGCACTATTATATATTTTTTATTGTATCCTGTTGTATTACTGGTAGGTAATATTATTATTATGATTAATTAATGATTAATGTTATTTTAATTTCGGTTGAGCTCTCTGGGGAGGAAGTGTGAGTTTGTAAACAATGACTATTACGGCTAATAATGCAAGACTCTTTGGTAAGGCGAATCGAGTTCTCCAAGTCACTGTGTGTTTATCTATAAATAAATAAGCTTAAATTCACCTTTATCCCTGTCGTGTGCCAACGGCTTA
>OZ038486.1:104975848-105135848 GCA_964036315.1 Acanthosepion esculentum
TTCATAGGAACAATCTAAAGTCACGCTACCCTCGGAAAACTCCATTTCTATTGAAGAGACACGGAGATGCCAGGTTGAAATACGTTCGTAACCATAAGAATATGGAAAATTCGTGTTGGAAAAGTGTATTACGGACAGACGAACCAAAACTGAATTGTTTGGACATAATTCTAGAAATCATGTATAGAGGAAAGATGGCGATGCCTTCAAACAAAAGAAAACTGTTCCAAATATGAAATTTGGTGTTGGTTGCATCATGGTTAAGTGATGTTTCTCTGCAAATGTTACAGTCAACATATCAGTAACAGATGATAGAATGAATGCCTCAGCATATCAAAATATTTTGAAAGAAATTTGAATGATTTCGGTTGGAAATTTTGAACTTCCCCCTGACTGGATCTTCCAACAAGATAATGATCCTAAGCACACTGCAAAATCTAAGAAGAAATGGCTTACTAGAAATAATGTAAATATCCGGAAACCCAATCGAGAATCTGTGGCGTTATTTGAAAATTCAAATCCAATCGAGAGCTCCAACAAACATCCGGGATCTGAAGACCATATGCGAAGAAGAATTAAACAAAATACCAACTAAAATTATAAAATCATTAATTGAGAACTACAAAGAGGTTGGTAGCTGTAATGGCTATTCTACAAAGTATTAAATAAAGTTTATGTTTTCTCTTTTTGTATTGTATGAATTTGTTTCACTCATAATATTGGATAAATGGGATTTATTTCTATTAAATCGATTTTTCTGTTTTCTATGCATATTTAGTTATTATGCATCTGTGTACAGTTAATTATATGAAAAGTATGTTTATTCATTAGTTACAAATGCAATAAATTAAAAATTTGTATGTGTACTAATATCTGTTCCCCCAACTATATATATATATATATATATATATATATATATATATATATATATATATATATCTTATGCAATGTTACATTAGAACATGCACATATCCACTACAAAATTGTACAGTTTTGTTTCAAATTAAAAAAAAAGGAAAAGCTTTTTTTGACGTTTCATCAGGTGGAGAATTACGATGTTACTAAATAGTGTAATCTTTAGTAACACCGTGATTCCCCACCAGATGAGACGATAAAAAATGTTTTCTCTTTTTTTGACGTTGTAACAAAAATGTACAATTTTGTAGTGGATATATGCATGTTCTAATGGAACACTGAATAAGATAAATAAATATTTACGACTCTACTTTATGTATTGAGCACTATTTTGAAATTAATGTTATCAACGCTGTAATCCTAAATTTCGTTCTCCTACATTTTGATATATATATATATATATATATATATATATATATATATTGACGCTATACAATCGGACATTTACAAAATAAGTAGATAATTTATAAACAAAAGGATGGACAACAAAAATGATTATTAGTAGAAAATTGCAACATTGATATTGAAAGCGAATGAAACTAAAAACTTGTTATCTGTCCTCTCTCCTCAGGGATATAATCGCGGACGAAAAACGTGTACAACTACTCAAAATGAACCTCGAGGATCGAATATTATATAGAAAAAATATATATAACACAGGCTAATTACCTCAAGCTAACAACCATTCTTTCCGCTTATAGAGATATGCATATATTTTTAAACAAACTACATTTGGAAAAAAATGAATTTTCTTTATTTCTTTACCAAAGAAAATTTTTTCCCATTGGGGAATATCTTTTGTCAACTGTCATGTTAATTCAGAACGTAGACGATCAAGACTCTCCACAGACTACTTTTTCTGTATTTTATGTATTTTTTAAGAACTGAGATGATTTCGTGGGAAAAGATAGTGAATTAGTTTCCTGTTGCAATCTCAACGATTCTGTATTCAGCAAAGTCAGCTTGAACTGATTGTTATCCAAGGTTAAAGAGTCTAGTCTACACTGCTATTTGACATATACAGTGATCAGAAAAAGATAATTCATGCTTTTGCCAACGAAATTTTCGCAAAAAAATTAGCATATTTGTTTAAAGTCAAATTTGAACATCGCTCGACGATTTCAGTGAGATATGATAAGGCTTTAAATATTGTTTCCAGATATGGTTTGGTGCTTTCTGCTATATATTTAGAGATTCTTGATAAAAGTCCCCAAAAGAATCTATAACCTTATTGGTCTCGTGATGGCATCTCGGCTTCAGTCACTTTTTCACCGAAGTAACGCAGGTTCCCTGTGCCTTTTCTATAAATACTTTCATGGTAATTGTTATGATGAACTTTGCTATGTGATTTTGTGAATTTAAGCACAGTATTAGACAGGCTGGAAGGTCTCATCAATTTAAGTTGAATTGGTTAGTTGTAACCGTAGGTCTTATGCTAACACGTATTTTCTTCTCACTTATCGCCTGTAGAACTCTCTGCCGACTACTTGCTTTCCAGCCAACTATGATCTTAAAAAAATTAAATGCAATGTCAATCGTTATCCGCTGTCTTCTTAATTTCTCTTCTTGATCTCTATTTAATGTTTATATATATATATATATATATATATATATATATATATATATATATATATATATATATAAAAGTGAACATAGAAGTCAACACTTAGAGGCGACAGTCTGTTTCATGCAAGATGCAATCGTCAGGCCTGACGATTGCATCTAGCATGAAACAGAGTGTCGCCTCTAAGTGTTGACTTCTATGTTCACTTTTATATTTACACAAGCTCTATCTCTGATATTGATCACTTTATCCCATAAATATAGCACACTTTAAGACTATATTTCTTCATATATATATATATATATATATATATATATATATATATATATATATATATATATATTTCTAATAGTATCGTTTATATATATATATATATATATATATATATATATATATATATAAACGATACTATTTTTTCATTTAATAAGTAAAGAATTCTTTTCCGATACTATAGATAGGTCATTAGCAAACAATCATTTATTAACGCATAGATAATTAAATCAGATATTATTATTAAATTAATATTTTTTTAATTTATTTACGTATCCAATAATAGTCCATGTAAAAGAAAACAAAAAAATGTAACTTGAAACGAATACTTTCCTTATAAATTCTGTCGCTTAATTTCGACATTAAAAATCCGACAGATTTTATTTGCCGTTTAAATAGAACAATCACCCTTTATTAAATCAATGAGATGTATTTGATATTCGTATTCATGTAATAAGGGAAGGATTCCTCGCTATACTTCCCATTTACGTGTATCCTTTTTGATTGGGGACGTAGATAAAGAAATAAATGAATATTTAATTCGTAACAGGATCTGGTCCAATGATCTGTTTGCTAATAAACAGCTGGCTCATATCGTATTACCGGTGTTTACTCGCCTTGAAACAATCAACCGATTATAAACGCCATTATGGAGCACAGCAAAAATTAGTACAGTTTTGTTGTTGGAAAGCATTTTCATTTTTGGTCATGTTGTAAGTAGCTGTATTGCTTTAGAGTTGGGGAGGAAATAAAAACATTTCAAGTATCAATGAATTGTTTTTATTACCATTCCTTGAAAATTAATTATGACGTGTATTTTGATAAAACCCTTTCTTCCGAAATAGCAAAATTTCTCTTTCCAATAAATCACGTCAGCTTGTGACATAAGATTTCACTGGATAAGTTATGCATATAAAATCACAATTATACAAATAACTATTGTTTTAATCCATGTGAATAGAAGAAAATAAGTTCATTTTCACTGCATGGCAAACAGATCGGTAGACGGACAGCTGAGTACGAGACAATTGCGACCCTGGACATTTGAGTTGTTTAATATATAAATTTGTGCACCAATACCTTTAATTACTCTAAACAAGCAGTAAGGTAATTACAATAATTAAAAAAAGAGGGAAAACTTTCTTTTTTAAAGCAAGAGAAAATTAAGATAGCAGTTAGAGTTCACTCCAGCCCAAACCCCATACACCAAATAGATTCATACATACATTGCGTACGACAAACATCAAATAGATTCTGGATTTTAAGGATTATATTTTTCTTTGGAATCCATGGCTACGTTCCGAAAATCAAACACTGGTGGGAAAATATTTGTTGACGAGGAAAATTACAGCTACCACTGTGTTATATTCCGTGCTAAGGGAATAAACACATAACACCAGGTCAATACTAGGAGAAAGGCTTATTGTACACAAAAAGTACAATATGAAATACGGTACAGTTATACAAACAGGTCAATCTAGTAGTGAGTGCCACTAATTGGAAGGTCGGACATGCTTGCGTCTTTTCGCTCTCACTCCCTCCCGAGTATCTCGTAGACGGTTGATTCATAGGTACTTACTACCTATAGTGTAATCATTCATGGGGGTGACTGGTTATTCCATTACATCACACTATCATAAGAAAAACGCCGAAGAAACAAAAACATAATGGTGATGTGTAGAGCGATCTTGCAACACTGTTAATCTGTCATTGCATTTTAAACAAAATAAACTTTTGTTTTAAAATTTTATTCCTTTTTTTTAAAGAAAATATGATTACTATCTATGCTTTTTTCAAAATTTATGGTAATTGCCTTTAAAAGCTTCAAAACTTTAGCAAAGGTACGCTATTATATGGGAACACATTGGTCTAGGGACATAAATGTCCACGGATGCAATTGTCTGGTAAGCAATTGTCCGGAACGTAAATGTCCAGTACGCAACTGTCCTAGAACCAAACAGATCGAATGTGGTATAATAAATTTTAAAACAATATTTAAAATTCTACGTTGAATTGGTTATCTTTTTCCCATCGGAAATAAAATGCTAATGGTGAAAATAGCCGTTATCATGCAGGAAATATTAGCGTTCCTTGACAGACCGGTGAGTGTTGCGCAGGGCCGAAGCGTTGTGATAAGCATCTCGACAAATATAAGGACAATAGTCCGAATAATTTAAATTGTATATCAAATAAATTTATTCATTAATCTAATACATTTATGCATAAATCTAATGAATTAGCACATTTATATATTGATTATAGATTGATTTTTCATTTCTTTTTATAAAATGAAAGTATCATACGTATAAAGTGAGGCACGGTAAAATACGTATAAAGTGAGGAATCGGAGAACCGTGTTCGAATTCAAGTCGAATCCATTACATTCACTTACGCGAAAGGTATGAATCCTCTTCTACTTCCCCACCCAGCTATGCGTAAATAGCAGAACAAACCGGATTCTATAGGCTTGGATGGCAACTGGTCTACCGCAGAAATAGCAACCCACTGAGGGAAAAAATCTGCCTCGTCATTCACGTATCGAAAGATGATCGTCTAAGCGTGTATAACGCATGGCACATAACTAACTGACATATAAAATAGCGAAATGGACACAGTTAAATTTGCCATTATCCGAGAGTTCACTGATAAATTTGTTTACAATTTTATGAAACATTATTTATCACAAAACCTTTTAGAGCACACGGCTTTTAGTTGGTCAACTGTTTTGTTAGTGTTTCTACAAAAGCAACATGTCTTTTTTTCAGTTCCTTTCATTAAAGTATGTATCTTGTAGGATCACGTTGGAAGGTTTTAAATTTGAGTGGCTAAGATGAATTCTTGTGTTTTTGGTTTTAAAAAAAAGCACTCCACAACTATTGATGGGTTTGATTTTGCCAGAATCGGGATCTTTTGCCGAAAATGTATACTGGCCATGTAAGGGTTTTTCTTCAAAGTTGGTTTTCGAGTTACGCCCTTATTTTCCAATCCTAATTTTTACCATGTACACTATGTGTGTTAAAATGTTTTATTATACAAAAGATGACCATCAGATGTCGAGAAGGATACAAGAACTCCTACTAATAAATATATTTCACTTAACCCTAGAACACTAACCATGGGTATATAGTACCCAGCGCAAATTTTCCTATTTTTAATTAAATTTGTCAGTACCTAATCTTCTTACCTAAATAATCTGTTTTTCAGTTCCTATTAATGTTAACTCAAAGTACAAAATTTGAAGTGCATGCATGTAAAATATTTCAAATAAAGATTTATATTTAATATTTTTTGTTGTTGATATTTTCAAGATCGGGTATGATATACCTATGGTTAGTAGTGGTGTAACTTTAATTGATGGGTAGTGTTCTAGGGTTAAGCAAATCACTATGAACCAGACGAGATATCCATAGACATGCTTGGTTGAACAAAAACAATCTACCCCGAAAAATTAAATAAACGGTTCAGTTCGAAATTCCTTGACTGTTATCCGGAACGAAAAGCACCTGATTAAGGTCGTTAATAGCCACAAAGACGAGGGCAAGGTAAATAATGATAACTCCTCAATACTAGAAATTCAAACAGAACGTCAGATAATGTCCCAAGGAATGTCAACAGTAACAGTGCATGGTATTGCGTTGTCCTTGCTCCCACCCATTAGGAAGAAATACCCCGCGTTGTTACCCTTGCCATATCGTAGGACAAAATGACATGAGCGTAAGTACTTTGCATTGCATTACTTTGCCACCACGACATGGAGAAAGATGGACGGACGGATGGCAGACCCCAAATTCGATCTGAAGTTAATTCCCGAGTTTGACGGATTGGCGTCCGGTCTTCCAGTGGTTGAATGGATAAGGAAGTCGGAACTCGTTTGAAAGTTGGAGTGAACACTTTGGTGCACGTGATCCCTTTGAGATTTACGGTCGGAGCATTTGAAGTTTACCAACAGCTGACGACAAAGCAAAATCCGACGTTGAGCAGATAAAGAATGCCTTAGTTGCAGCCATTGCTATGGATTCGTTTATGGCGTACAAACAGCTCATTGAGCGACACTTGTGATACGGCGAATCCGTTGATATATACCTGGATGAGTTGAAGAAACTTGCTCTCTCAATGTGCGGAGATGCGAAAACCAGACTAGACGAACACAGATAAGTTGTTTTATTTTTGTTTTTACCAAAACAAAACTACCGCGGATTTAAACATCATAGAGAATTTTTTTCTACCTATCATCAGCAATACCCTGCGCTTCCTTGGCCTCAGGTTTTCAACTGACTTGAAGTGGAGCGACTACATTCAATTATTGGCTGCATATATTGCAAGGAACGTTAGGTCACTGTGTCATGCCAGAAAATATTTCGCGTCACAGTCCATCTCGCATCTATAGGAATCTACCACTCGCCCGTTCATTAAATACTGTTGCCATATCTAGTCTGATGCTCTTGATATTCATCTCTATGTTCTTGACAAAATCCAAAGACGTATCTGTAATGTTATCGATACTGACCTGGCATATGGGCATCAGTCACTTTCTCACCGACGAGGCGTGGATTCCCTCTGTCTTTTCTACAATATTTCCATGGCAACAAGATTTCTCTCTGGTGCTCCGACTATACGAATTTAAGCATGCTACTAGATTGGCATCTTGGTCCCAGCCGTTTTTCTCGCACTTCCTGCGTGTGGAACTACCTTCTGTTTATTTGATTCCAAGATAACTACAATCTTCAAAAAATTAATGCAAAGTCAATCACCATCTTCTGTCTTCTTGAAACCTATTCATCTTTTGTTCTTTCATCCATCCTTTACTCAGTCTTTTCACCCACTTTCGCTCCCTGTTACCCCCTCGTATTAGTGTCATTCCCGCCTGGCTTGGGGTGAAATTATTTTTAAAATATTATTTCGATATTCAGATGGGGTGGAGTATTGTTTAGCAACCTCGTCTCTAAAACTATTACTTGTAAAATTTAATTTAATTTTCACAATGTGCCCTACGCTTCTAGCTTTGTGAGGCACTAATCTCTATTTAAGCAATATCAAGGCATTATTTTAATGTTTTTTTTTTAAATATTGTTTCAGAAAACTAATACCTTCTCGTAATGCATAATATAAATCCGGTCTCAACCATCTAATCACAATTTAATATTCCATTAAACATATGAAACTGGAATCCAATTATCCAAATTCCTAGAAATGGCCTGAAAACGAAATTAAAACCCGAAGAATTAAATTACTCAAAGAGGACATTTTATTACCATCATCGCTTGCTGATGGATTTTTATGGAAATGTCTAAATTCTATGAGTAAATCTTGTTATAAAATTTCTTTTTTAAAGCTATAAAATGAACGATAACTGAAAGTAGTAAAGCGTGACAAAATTGTTTACAGTAGAAAAATAGTGATTTTTTTAAGCGAAAGCAGTAAGCAACATCAAGTGCCAATAATAAAATATATATTTTATACTTGGAGTAAATCTTCGTATACCAGGGTCGATAATCATATTAGATTAATACTGATTGCATGGTTGGTAAACCTTTAAGACCTTGTCACATACATCAAACACATGTGACCTTAAAATTCATTCAAGTGTGTGAAATAAACACGCTCAGTTAACAACAGCCAAAATAACAACAACAACAACAAAAAACAACAACAACAACAACAACAACAATAATAATAATAATAATAATAATAATAATAATAATAATAATAAACAGAAACATGGCGCTTAATGCCTCTTATATTGATTGGACATATATAACATGAGCATGGTCAGTTTTGTCCAATTAATATTATAATGGTAATTGTCATACTATTATCAGTTTTAACATAAGAAAAAATCAGCACATGTTGACCGAGTAGCCATTCTACCAGCGGATGAAAATTTTTGAAATATGTCTCTTAAAACAGTCAGGAAAATCCAATATGTCTTACTGCTCTTTCCTTTATTGATCAGGCGTTCCTTCCAAACTTTTTGGTTAAGCCATTTTGAAAGGTCATCATCTTGATTATATACTCCTTCGAGTTACATGTGTTCTCCATTTTATTAGTTGTTATTGTCGTTGCCTGTCAGTACGTTGTGTTTGTTCATTTGTACAGTTCTTTGACGAAAGTAAATAACCTGTCCTCTGACACAGATCTGCTTATTTGTTAGAATCCTTGGGCGACAATAAATATTCAGAATCTATCTTATACATCTATAAGTCTACCATTCGTCCATGCATAGAATATTGATGCCACATATGGTCTGGTGCTATTTCTCTTGAGATCCTTGATTAAATCCAAAGAAGATTCAGCAATATTATTGGTTCTGATCTGGCGGCTCGGCTTCAGTCAATTTCAAACGGCTGTAAAGTTGCATTTCTGTGTCTTTCCTATAAATACTTTCATGGTAATTGTTTGGATGAATAAATGTTTTATACTTTTAAAGTCCCGCATTGATTTCGTCCAATTAACTGATGTTTCTGCCACATTTAACGATTGTGGGGGTGGGGATGATATTACTAACATTATTTTATTTGGTTTCCTTAGTAAATATTATGTTCTGTAACACAGATTTGTCTATTTTCTACAGTTTTTTGACTACAGTAAATTTAGTGTCCTGTAACACATATTTGCTTATCGGTAAGTTGTTTGACTACAGTAAATGTCCTCTTCTGTTACACGGATCTACTTGTTTCGTACAGTTCTTTGCTGTAAATATCATGTTGTGTAAAACATCCTTCTTGGTATAGTTCTTTGACATAATTCTTTGACTACAGTAAATATCTATGCCACAAATTTACTTATTTGACACGGTTCTTGCTTATTTTGTAGTTCTTTGTCTACTGTAAATACCTGTTCTATAACACAGATCATGGCTAATGTTCTTTGACTACAGTAAATATTCTATTTGGTTAAACTGTCCTGCTTATTTGGTACTCTTCTTTGTTTACAGTAAATATCCAGGTCTGTAACAAAGATCTTATTTGGCAGTTCTCTGATTACAATACATATCATGTTCTTTAATCCAGATTTGCATATTTAGTACAGTTCTTGGACTACAGAATATAACCACATGCTTGCTCATTTGGTACAGTTCTTTGTCTACATTTCATATACTTTTCTGTAAAACACATTAGCTTATTTAATCTATTTGGTGTTTTTATGGTGAGATTTAGAACAAGGCAAGTAAAATGTAGTCTTGTTAAAGACAATGAAAATAGGTAATAAAATATTCATTATCATAATGATAAGACAGAGTGGAAATGCCGAGGTTATATATCTATTTCATAGATAATGCAACAATGTAGACACCAAACTGCTCTATCAAAGCATTACTGGAAGATTAAAGATAGACATTAAATGGGACATCATCTCGTCGGTCTCAACCCTCAACAAATTCCGGGGCAGATGCAGTCAGTGTATACAAGAGAAAATCGCAATAATCAAATACAGAAATGTTAACCGGTTGTTGAATCACAGAAAGGAAATAATTTTCAAGTGCAGGCATAAGGATATGTATGCAGCAATCTATAATTCTAAATTAAGATCTTTAGTATTATTATCCATACATCATTTTACTTAAATCTTTTATTGTTTATCTTTTATTATTCTTTATTAAAATCCCTTCATTTATGTTTGATATTGTAATGATTATTATATTAATTATTTTTTATTATTAAGGGCCAATTTATTAGACTAACTAATTTCAAGTTGTATTAATTTGTACTGCCTAAACTAACAGAGCATATCGGTCAATTTTCTGTATCAACCGTTGTACAAACATCCATACTTTAAGGAACAAAATTAATGGCCAGGCCAGTCCATATTACTTTTACTAGTAGCCGTTCATTCCATCCTTCTTCCCTTATCTTTCTTTACCCTCTCTTCCTCACTATTTCACGTTTTAAAAAGAACTTTACAATCTGTCACTTTCCTTCTTTCTCTCCCTCTTTTTCTTTTCTCTCTTGCTTCTCCTTACCTCTGTCAATCTCGTATATCAGTCTGTGGAAATTGTCTCCATTTATTAAAAGCTTCCGATATGAAGAGATCAATATATAGAGATATTCACGAAATAAATTATAACCGAAATGAATATTTAAGGTTTTCTTTCTTGATTTTTTATTATTATTATTATTATTATTATTATTATTATTATTATTATTATTATTATCATTATCATTATCATTATCATTATTATCATTATCATTATTATTATCATTATTATTATTATTATTATTATTATTATCATTATTATTATTATTATTATTATTATTATTATTATTATTATTATTATAATAATAATAATAATAATAATAATAATGATCCGAAGTTTACATTGAGCTCTCTCTGGATTAATACCTTCCTTGGAATTATCCTTACCAGTAACAAATTGGTAATATATATATATATATATATATATATATATATATATATATATAGCTATATATATATATATATTATTTTATATGTGCAGTACTTATTGGAAAGTGCTCAATATCACTGATAGATCTAACATATTCAGTTATATATGTATATTTTTATGGTTATGAGTTTGTGACCCATACAATTGAATATATATATATATATATATATATATATATATATATATATATATATATATATCTGTGTGTGTGTGTGTGTGTGTGTGTGTGTGTGCGTATTACAGAAAGATTCGCCTGTCCAGTGTGCACCCGAGGTAGAGGGTTAATTTAGGTGGCTGTTCGTACGGATTGCATAAAGCCCTATCCTTGAACAGGTTAAGATTAAGGAATGTCGTTCGAGCACGTTCCATGAAAGTATAGGTAAAACAGCTAAAGTCTTGACACATTTCGCCTGAGAGAGAGAGAGAGAGAGAGAGAGAGAGAGAGAGAGAGAGACGCTGGAGAGTGGAAAATTATTCTTCGGCCAAAATGACTAGTATCAGACCCTCTTAAAAAATGATTAAAATTAATTTTTAAAAATGAAAAAAAAAAATCAAATATATATATATATATATATATATATATATATATATATATTAGAATTATTCGAATTAATAAAGTTTTGAGTTTAATATTTCTTTAACCTTACTTCTGAGAAAGAAAACAAAAATTATTCATAAAACTGATAACTTGTGTAATCCAAATAAAAAATGTCCGAGTACCATTCAGTACCATTCAAACATGGCACGTTGAACTAGAACAGTCTATCCCAGTGAGCAAAATAATGGGTTCAGTTCGCCATTCCAACCACCTGAAGAAGGCTGGTGCGTACAACGGCCGAAACGTTTTAATAAATATGGCGACAAAGATGAGGACAATAGTCCGAATAATGTACAAACGTTTTTATCAAGATTTCCTAAAAGACATATTTAAAAAATAATTTCATTATTTGTGAATAAGTTCGTAAAATTTCATTAAAATTCGAAAATTATTTGATTTTTACAAGAATTTCCAAATCAACAAATTTTCCATTCGAATGCAACGTCTAAATGAATTCGTTAACTCTGTCCTTATTTCCATGGCAAGATTTCCGATGAGCTCCATTCTTTCGCAACCTTTACAGCGAGAAATCACTTGGCTACGTCCATGGAGATGAATCATCGATATTCCTACAGTATTCCAAATTGAATTTTTATCCAGACAGTATTTTGTTCTTCCAAACTGACACGTACTCTCCGGATGCTTCTCTACAATCATAAATTCTTCAAATCAAATCTCAGTTGTGATCTATCTTCCTTATTAACATTTTCTTCACTTCCTACCACCTCTTCATATCACACACCTAATTGACTTTTAACATTTTACCTGTAATCATTTACTTGATTAAATTTCGAGATATTGTATTGTATATGAAATATCCATGTGAAAAAAATGTACTAAGCTTTATCACAAACTATTGCTAGTTTTAACTAAATTTTAATTTCCTAGACAGAAAGTATTGCTTTTTAAGTCATAAAACATAAAATATAGTTAATCCCAATATAAGCACACCCACCCATTTTGCTACTCATAAATCTTTTTTGGAATATTTACCTCTCTATAAACATCTAAAAAGCAAAGAGCTCTTAGAGAATTTCTGTATTTGTGAAGACATAAAGATAAAAACATTTCCAGGATGTTAGTAAATGTTTATGGAAAGGCTGTACTTGATGTAAACACAGCAAGGAAATAGGTCAGTACAGTTAATGGGAATTCTACAGAGAGAAATAGAAATTGGCCTTACTGATAGGAGAAGAATTGGCGTCATTCTATTAGTGCTTATACCGCGTGACCTCATTAGCAATTCTGACACCTATGTTGGGACATTGTTAACACTCATATCAGTGCAACATTCAGCTTGCCTTCATATGATGAAGAGTAATGTGCTTCCGGAACATGACAACTCAAGGCCACACATTAGTGGCCAAACAACCATCAATTGCACTCCAAGCAAGGCAATAGAGCCACTAAGACGGAATAGGAGTAAAAGAATAGGAGCATAAAGAAAAGAAAAAACAATAAAAAAAGGAATTCCGAAGACACAAGATATCAATTGACAATTCATTTACATTTTTGAAGATCAAATTTAACTGGGGACCAAGAAACCGGATGAGAGTTCTACAAGCGGGAAGTGCGATAGAAGAGGAAACCTAACCGCCAATCTAGTACTGCGATTAAATTCATAAAGTCTAGTAACCAAAGAGGAAAGCTTATCAGATTAATTACCACGTAAATATTTGAGGCCAATTCTTAGCGAAGCTTCATTGCGACGGTCGGAATATGACCGAACCGAGATACCAGGTTAAGACCAATAATATTGCAGATTCTTCTTCGTAGATTCTTCTTTGAATTCTGCTACATTCGGAGTATTGTCTGTTCTGAAGAAGTCCGCAGAAAGTGTTTCTCCAATGATTATGAAGCGTTTGTCTGTTTAAGATGTCGTTTTTGTGCTACTAATATTCAAACAGCAGAAAAACATCTTAAACAGACAAACATGAACAGCAGTTAACAACACTTAAACCCCGAACTTGAAAATGGATAAAGATTTGGCCGAAAGCATTTGGACAATACGGTCAAATTTTGCACTCACTAATTACCACTGAACGGAAAAAATACAACAATGTTGGAATAACTAAATTTAAAAAAATCAACAAATTTTCCTTGTCAGTCATATTTGACAAAGAATTATATATATATATATATATATATATATATATATATATATATATATATATATAAGTCAACACTTAGAGGCGACAGTCAGTTTCATGCTAGATGCAATCGTCAGGCCACGAGTGGTCTTATTTTTCTCGACTATTTATATATTGGTGCATTGTGGGTAGTCTATTTTGACAGATATCTTACCGGAAGTCATTTATTTGTTTATTTGTGTCAAATTATTTTGCTTGTTTTTTTATTAATTTATTAATAAATTAAATAAAAACAAGCAAAATAATTTGACACAAATAAACAAATAAACGACTTCCGGTAAAATATCTGCCAAAATAGACTACCCACAATGTACCACTGACCCCTATATATAAATAACCGAGAAAAATAACAACACTCGTGACCTGATGATTGCATCTAGCATGAAACAGTCTGTCGCCTCTAAGTGTTGACTTCTATGTTCACTTTTATATTTACACATGCTCTCTCTCTGATATTGAGCACTTTATCCCATAAATATAGCACACTTTAAGAATATATTTCTTCATATATATATATATATGTATACTCTCATTCAAAACTGGAAATATGATGATGAAGTAAAAAAGAACATACGTTGAGGATTAGATTTGTAATCTTGGGATTTTGTGCCCTTATCTATGTGTTCCTATTATGAAAACTTTGGTGTTTAAAGAGCCAGCATCAATGTTGGACTAAATTCCCTTCCACATTCGAGAAAGAATGAGACTGTTGATGCTTACGTTGCACATCCTAATACGTCTAAGCTCATTTTTGTTCTTGGACTATTAAATATGATGTAATTAAAGAAAAACAGGGCATTATATGTTGACTATCACACGTTCTACATTTGAGAAGGTATAAAAGCATGTTGATGAATAAATACTACTTGTTCTATTTTTGTAATATTTTCTGTGCTTCTACTATAAAATATGTTGCAATTAATGAGCAGACATTATTTCAGACTGAACCACATAGCAAAGTTAAAAAGGAGACTGTTTGTAAGACGAGATTTGGAATCCGAAGACATTTCTGTTCATGTTTTTTACGCTTCTACTGTGAAGAATTTGGTAATTAAACCGCGAAAATACACTTTTGGATAGAATCTCATAGCACGACTGACAAAAAAAGAAGATTATTTTGAAATCTAGATTTGAAATCTCGTGACTTTGCATTCATTTTGGTATGTGAAGAAATGGGAACTGATCACTTACAAATTCCATACTGGTTTTTGAATAACAATTCAGCATCCTCTACCAAGTATTCCAAAATGTAGAACTCAAAATAAACCCAATTTTTATCTATATTTCTGAGATGAGGTATTATGTACATTATTTACATTATTCGGACTATTGTCCTCATCTTTGTCGCCATATTTATTACAACGTTTCGGCCGTTGTACGCCCCGGCCTTCTTCAGGCAGTTGGAATGTCGAACTGAACCCTTTATTTTGGTCACTGGCGTAGACTGTTCTAGTTTCACGTGTGAGTTCAATACCCGGCAGTGGAGAACTTTCAGAGGGAAATTAACAGGAGATAACTGATAACAGACATCCATTAGACATGGCACGTGGAACTAGAACCGTATACGGCAGTGACCGAAATAAAGGGTTCAGTTCGACATTCCAACCGCCTGAAGAAGGCCGGAGCGTACAACGACCGAAACGTTGTAATAAATATGGCGACAAAGATGAGGACAGTAGTCCTAATAATGTAAATAATGTGCAAAAAAAAAACTTTCCAAAAGTAAAAAAAACATGATCGCGAATTAGAATGAAAGCAGTTATAGTGCATTTCCTGCATCCTTTATAAAAATTCAGGATTTGGAATTGGTAAATACTAAGCATTTAAATGTCTTGGAGAATGTAGTATAAGAGATGAAGGAATTGAACATAGAATAGACTGTCCTAGGAGTAAATTTGCTCAGTGCCCAGGCTGCTAAAAAATATCGTTATCCTCTTAAATAGTCTTATCAGATTGAGTCTTTCAGCCGGATGCCATGAATGGCACCAGACTCGTCCAAATTGTCGACTTTATACACCGCTTTCTTAGATTGCCGACGCGTGTCACCCTCAGCGAGGACCATTTTTCGTCTAATTTCATGGTCTGGCCGTGCTGAAGCACAAAGAACTGGACCGACTAACAGTAAGCAAACCACTTGAGAACAGCAACAACAACTAAAATGAGTACCTCAAAGAGAAAATAATCACATAATTAAAATGCTGACATTTCACACGACATCCAAACAAAAGACAAGGAAGTAAACAGCTACTGGACTTGTAAAACCTATTTTCCCGAAAAGTTTTTTTTAAAGAGAAATATTTGATAAATCTCAGCCAACAGCAATGCTTGGTCAATGTATTCCGAAAGTTTCCTTATAAGGAATCCGCTAATATTACAATTACAATAACCATGTGTGTTTTAACGATTAAATCTGGTATAATTAAAGAAGAACGAGCATTACTTTTTGACTGACCCTCATACCACATATGAGAAGTAATGAGACTCTTACCAGAACGAGTTATTAATTCTGAGTGTTTTGTATTTAGTTTGGTGTGCTAGGCCTGCTAATGGTATTAAATCTTTCGTGATTAATTTTGCACCGACTAATGTATCAGCATTGAGAAGGAAAGATTATTTTGAAGTGAAAATATTGAATTCTGGAAGATTTATCTATGTTTTTTGTTCTTCTACTCTTAAGATGGAAAAAAAAAGAAGATACACTACTTATTAAACATTCCTCGTGTCGTGATAGTTGCTTCACTGTATCGTGCTAGATAATGTTCCTCGCCAGAAACTGTTATTCCTCAATGCGGTGAATAATTTTGCTCTCATGCTTTTGCTATGTATTTAGAGATTCTTAATATTTGACGTTTACTCAGAGGGCAAAACAGAATGTAAAAACAAAACAAAACAAAATAAAAACCCTGCTGAAACACTGGATGAAATACAAAGGAGAATCTACAATATAATTGGTCCTGGCCTGGTATCTCATTTTCTGTTATTTTCTCACCGTCGTAGCGTAGGTTCCCATTACCTTTTCGATAAATACTTCCATGGTAATTTTTTCTGATGACCCTAGACTTTATGAATTTAAGCGCAGTATGAAATTAACGGCGAAATTTAATCATTGTAAATGGCAATTTCTAGATGCAACTATAAGTTATATGCTAACAGTTTCTTCTATGACACTACTTGCTTGTGAAACTCGCTTCCGACTTCTTGCTTTCAAGTCAACTTTGATCTTCAAAAATGAAATATAATGTCAATCATTATCTTCTGCCTTCGTAATTCCTGTTCTTTTATTGTTCTCTCTCTTTAATAATATCTTCTTTTTTCATATTCTCTCACACTCAGTAAGCCTTTGCGTCTTAGCGGCTTTATTTCCTCGCTTGGGGCGAGGTGATAAAAACAAAACAATGTTAGGTACATTTATTCACACTTGTATATTCAGAGTATGTGCGTATGTAGTGTGACCTATACCAAATGTGTCTTATGCTTCCATACTCATCAGTTTTGGTGATAATGATCTCAGTAGTGTTATTTATTTAAACTGAGAATGTATTTCGTGCACGTTTGATTCTGTTTGGACAAATGGCGTTTGAGTTCAAACCGTCCCAATCCTACGTCTATGTGAGAGAAATCAGCAAATTGCTGCGGTCGGCTGCAAGGAGTGTTGCTTATCGGTTGACACCCGCTAATCCCACTGTTAATCAAACAATACTGACTGCTGTGTAGGGTTCCTTAATTACGTCTATCAGACGTTCTATTGTTTTTCTTTGACGTTTGCTTTTCTATTATATTCTTCTTATGTTCCTTTCTTTATTTTCCCCATATTTTCTCCATCTTTTTCCTCATATTGATTTTCTTTCTTTCTTTTTTTCTTTTTGGTGTTCCGATTTATTTTTCATTTTCCGTTCTTTCTTCTTTTTTTTTTTCGTTCATTTTTTTTTGTTTATCTTTTTCGTTCTTTCTTTCTTTTTTGTTCTTTCCTATTTATTTATTTTTATTTCATTCATTTTTTCTTTCTTTATTTCAGTTTATCTTTCTCGCCTGCTTTGTTTTTTCTTCCATTTTACCTTTCTATTTTGTTTCTTTTTTTTTCATTCTTTCTTTCATTTTCATTTTTTATTTCTTTATGTTCTTTTATCGTTAATTTTATTTTTTCGCTCGTTCTTTCTTTCTTTCTTTCTTTTGGCTTATCTTTTTTGTTGACTTTTTCTGTTGTTTTCTTTTTTGGTTCTTGTCTTCTTTGATTTCATCTCTTCTTCGGTTTCATTCTTTGCTTCTTCCTTTCGCTTTTTCATTCTCCTTTACATTCTGGTCTTTATTTCATTCTGTTCTTTCCTTCTTGCCTTCTTTCTTTCTTTCTTCTTTTCACTTAAACATTCTTGTCTCTTTTTCTTTCTTTCTTTTATTCTTTAATTATTTGTTTTCTTCATTTCATTTTATTTCTCTCTCTTTTTTTCTTACTTTCGTCCTATGTAAATCACATGCTTTCTTTCTTTCTTTCTTTTAATTTTCCTTTCATCATTTTTCCTCTTCAATTCGTTCGTAATTCTTTTCTTCCTTATTCAATCTTTTCCTTCTTCCCAATCTTTCTTTTCTTTTTTACTTTCCTTTCTTTTATTTGTTTTCATTATAGTTTTCCTTCTTTATCTTTTCCTTCTTTTGATTTTTCACTTTTCGTTCTCTCTTATTTTCATCGTTTTTTATATTAATGTTTTTCTTTTAATGCTTTACTTTTATTTCATTTCCGTTTTATTTTGTGTCTTCCTTATTTTTCTACTTTCTCTGCTGTTAGAAAAAATGTTATGTTTCTCAATCGGATTTTTCTCTCACCCTTCTGCTTTTTATCCCTTGAGGCTAACTGATGTCTTTAGATGATTAACAGAATAAACGTTTTCATTCAATTAATCAAGCTGTTTCCAAACATATTACATAAATATTCAATAAAATGATTTAGTACATACAACTAAGGTTAAAGCAGACACAAGAGAATATTTTTATGCATAAATCATTCTAACCTTTACACAGTGTAATATAATAAAATATAAATATAACACATTGTAATAAGCAAGAGGCAATATGTGAAACGCATACGCAAGGCAGTATGGAAGATTTAATGAAACTGAAGCGGGTAAACGAATTTATAGGGGTAATTCTATTTCAGAATAATGGAATCGCTGTACACATTTAAAAAGCAAAATGATGTGATATAATTTCTTTTTTACATAGTAGAAACTGCTGCAAATATTTCCAAGCGTTTATTGAAGCTAACATTATCCCGCAATTTATGGTTACATCGGATATTAGAAAATGTTTTTTGTGGGTTCATTTTCAACCATGCGCAACGATGTGCAGCCTACTTCCTGTGACCTACTTGCAGAGAATCAGTAGTTTTAGAGAGTGTGAATCGACAGCCGTGAGCGAATTTCGCCACGCTGAGCAACAGACCACCACTTAAGCGTAGGCTCGTAGAACAAAGATGTTGGTGATCTGCTCATAAGAACAGCATCTTGTATGATCTGTCCTTTTCAGCATCTTATATTCACTGTCCTTATAACTGTACATAACACAAATATGTAAATCAGAATAACCTTTTAGCAGACAGGTTCAAACTTTACATCAAGCCACCTACATTGTCGATTGGCTGCATCAATCATATATTACAATTTCTTTCATTTCAACATTCACACTTGTATATTCCTGTAGATTTTAAAATATATATCTATTCAAGAATCTTATATGTTCGTATTTGCAAAGAGATTACGTAGCACGTTCTACAAATAGCTAAAATACATTCCGAACGTAAACTTATTAGAAGTATAGATGCTAATAATAATAATAATTAAACTATAAAGCAAACATTCTGATATGTATTAAATATAGTAGTAACAGATAATACTTAGGAAGTGAAAGTCTTGCTTTAGAAAGCATTAAATAAAGTCATATTTAAAAGAATGTTTCCAAAGAAATAGATAATGTCATAACTTAAGATTCTTAATGAATTAGAAAGTATAAGATTTTCCAAAGATTTGTGAATGGGATAATAAATGTATGGCTCCCAAAGTGTCAAAGAATGTCATGTTTAAAATAAGTTTCCACAAGAATTAGAAAACCTCATAATTAAAATGATTTTTCGGAAGCTTTAGAAAATTTAATAGTTAAAATACCTTTATTTTAGTTAAAATATCGTTACCGAAGAACTGGAGAATTAAAGTGGAGACTTAAAATAATATTTAAAATGAAATAGAAAGTGTATTCGTTAAATTAAATTTTCAAAGTATTAGAACATATCTTGAAAGAAAGATTTCAGAAGGAGTAGGGAATGTCATATTTACAATAAGATTTCAGAATGATTAAGGAAAGTCATCTCGTTAAAATAACATTTTGAAAGCATCATATAACCGCCAGGATAATACAATAGAAGAGTTAAAAGCTGAAAACTTTCATCGCCCACCGTATTTTCCTAAATTGGAATTCTGATTTCTACAGAACAGCTGAAATGACAAAAGATGACTCTCTACAATCAGGGGAACACTACGTCCCAAACATTCTTCCAATAAAAACAAGACGTTTCTACAAAGAGCTCATCAACAATCTTGTAGAACGATAACAGATAGATCTTAAAAAACATTGGAGACGATGCATTGAAATAATAACCATTTTATGTGAGTATGTAAAACTTTGTCTTTAATTTTCTAATTGAACACGAGATTTTTTATGTTCATACATTCTTTTTATAGATACAAATTTGTAAGTAAATGCTCTGTTTATAATAAACAGTATTAAACAACATTTACCGGCTTGAGTGTCCGAGAAATTTTCATAGAAAATATTCGTCCTCCGAAAGGAATCGAACCTGCATCCTATACTGAAACGTTTAGCAAGGTCAAATTTACTGTTTTTAAACTTCAATCTTCCATGAATGTCTCACGTACATTCATATCCACTCAAAGCGTATCCAAATGTAAACAAATGACGTCACACATTATGAAATGGACAAAGTCCGACAATTATTTTAAGACATTATATATATATATATATATATATATATATATATATATATATATATATAATTTTTTTATGTGTATGTATCACTTTAAACCTTATTATTTGTGAATGTTAGTTTTTGAGTAGGCACTTCGTTTAAATATTAAACGGTATATTTATTGATATTCACCTGCCAATCTAAAATTACAAGAAGTCTTATTAAAGGAAAAATTACAATCTTTGTCAGGAATCAAACCGCATCTCTCATGGTACATACAGGTCTCGTTTAGTTCGGCGCGGCTATATCGCTTTGGCCACGACGAGACAGAGAGTCAGGTTAAATCAAATACTGTTGTGTGTGTGTGTGTGTGTGTGTGTGTGTGTGTGTGTGTGTGTGTGTGTGTGTGTGTGTGTGTGTGTGTGTGTGTGTAATCTCCCAGTAAGGATCGAAACGATTAAGTAATTCGACAACTATTTCACTTTACTTACACGTACCGATATATCCTTGCAGTGAGAAGTCTGGCGAATCCAGTAGGGATAAAACTTGACAATATCGTTTTGGTTACATGTTAACCCTTTATCTACGCCCAGGTAGATGGATATTTATTTGGCTTACAACGGAACATTTCACGCATTAAGCACAGTGTGAATGTAGTACCTTTCTAGCATAGTAAGGATTAGTCATGGTAGCCACATAGCAATGATCTAGCAAAAAGATGCTAAAAGGAATTTTGCGTTAATGCTATCTTCTCATTGTCAGTGAATTCTAAATCGCTTTTAATCATTTCACTCCAAGTAGGCTAATAAAGCCGCCAAGACGCAAGAGGTTACTGATTGTGAGAGAATATGAGAAAAGAAAACACTATTAAGGAAAGAGAACCATAAAAGAACTGGAATTAAGATGGCAGAAGATAACAATCGACATTGCAATTACATTTTTGAAGATCAAAATTGACTGGGAAGCAAGAAGATGGAAACGAGTTCCTAAAGCGAGAAGAAACTGTTAGCATAGAACTTACGGTTACATCGAGCTAGGTCTCCTAATCTTACATTTCAGTTGTAAGATTAGGTGTCCTAGCCCCCAAACTAGCGCTGCGCTGAAATTCATAAAGTCTAGAAACCAAAGAGGAAAGTTAATAATGAATAATTACCATGAAAATATTAATAGCAAATTAATAGGGAAGTAACAATACAGCAGCGGGGAAGTAACTGAAGCCGATATACTCGGTTAAGACCAATAATATTGCAGTTTCTTACATCTAGCAATTTCAAATGTAACAGTCTAGTTGCCATAGAAGTAAGTTTATCAGAGCAATTAACACGAAAATGTATTTATGAAAAAGGGACAGAGAAGTTACTCTCTGGAGTCGGAAAAATCACTGAAGTGGAGATGCCAGGTCAGGACGAATAATATGTCAGATTTTTCTTTGCATTTTTTTTATAAAGATTCTTTAAATATGTAGCAGAATCACGAAACCAGATGTGCTAGCAATATTCGAATCATAGACAAATGGCAGACTTGTAAATATGTAAGATAGATTCTGAAGAAAAAAAACCTTTCTAGTACGACCCAATGAACACACTTTTGTAACAGGAGACATTGAGACTGATTCATTATAGTGTTGTCATGCGAAGTGAATAATTTTAATGAATAAGATTCCATAATTTTCCAGTGTGAGATTAAATTAATTCCTTTCCATTCTATTTACAGAGATGTATAATGAATGTCCACCGGTTTCAATGTCAGTGTGTTACTTTTTTGTATTTCGAGCTGATTATTTCAACTAAATTAAATTCTGATTCTACCATTGATTGTAATCAATTTGCCTGACTTTGGCAGCTCTTGGAGAAAGTAATCTTTGTCTCGAAGCTATATTTATGAATTGTCCAATAGTAATAAAGTCAGCATAGTACTTTCATTATCGCGTTATGTCGCTGTGTTTAAAATACAGTAAAATCCTTGAAAACCAGACCAAGAAGGACTTCCGGATATGAGGATATGAGTCCGCATATGAGGGGCTATATTTAGATTAAAATAAAGGAACTGAAATCAGGTTTAACATTTATTTTTAATGTTTTATAGTAAACAAAATAAGCTAATAGCGAGTGAAATATGACAGTTATTTAAGGAAAAATAAATAAATTATGTAATGTTAAAGAAAATTCATCAAATTACGTATACCACGTATGCAAAACAAATAATCTAACGAGGATTTTTTTAAATCACTGTTGTATGATGATTCTTTCTCTTCTAATGTCATTCTCAACTTGTTCCGCATTTCATTTTACTTTTGTTCTTGACATTTTTAAACGAAATACACTTTTTCACTCTGCGCGCGTTATTGCAATCGTCATAGCTGAATGCTGGCTTTCATTCCATAAAACTGACAACCTTTTCAATAGCTTTTTCAGTTTCAGTACAGGTTTCATCACAATCATGCATCTCGTGGCTATCTTGTTGCAGATGTGTCTCATTGTAATCCTTTCCTCGTATTCCCATCATCTTTTACACGAATACAAGTCATTGGGGTGAAATAAGCGTAAGCAACTAATCAAAGTAAAATTCCTGAAAAACAGAAATTTCAAATCAGTTACATAACACCCAAATAGGTCAAATATACACATCAAAATCATGTCCGGATATATGGGATTCCAGATATGATGCTCTCCGGATACGAGGGATTCCGGATATGCGGGATTCCGAATAGGAGTGATTTACTGTAATATCAAAACCACACACAGTACATACATAGCGTTGGTTACAATTTGCTTAGGATCAACTGAAAAACATAACTCTTCTTAAATATATTGATAAATCGTACAATTTAAAAAAAACAACAATCTTCTGTTAATTGGGACAGTGATAGGCTTGATAATTTTAACGCTTCCAAAACGAAACTACACTCTATTAATCATCTGAAGGAAACATTTCTGCCTGTCATCAACATGGCTGATGCTAACCTCCAAGAATATGACTCATTCTGTTTAGTCGGGCTAACGTTCTCGGTTGACATGAAGTCTAATGATTATTTTGAATACATTGCTAGCTCTACTGCTAAAAAATTTGGTTTGCTGTTTTGTGCTCTCCAGAATCTTACATATTTCTAAATCTACCATTCGTCCATACATTGAATATTTCTGCCACCTATGGCCCGTTTCTCCTGCTATATATTTAGAGATTCTTGATAAAATCCAATGAGGAATCAGCAATATTATTAGCCCTGTCTTTGCTTCTCGATTTCAATGACCTTCTCAGCACCGCATTATAGTTTCCATGTGCCTTTTCTGTAGATATTTCATGGTAGTTGTTGTGATGAAATATTAAATGCTGTTGTTTTTATCTGCCCTCCAAACAAATTGTACACGTGGGAACCAGTTACGACTTCAAAGAGACATGAGGTATTATGGTGACTGTAGTAAGAATGGTAAGTAAGATTACGTGGTTGTGGTGTAAGGAATATTGCAGTATGTTTCGGTCAGTAGTTGAAGCTAGCTAAATTTAAGATTAGACTGATTGAAGACCAGCGTCGTCTTATCCCTTCCCCCGTTTGGCCTTGTGACACATTTTTGTATTGTAGCAAAATAAATGTCACTTTCTTCTATGGCATCTAGACTCTATGAATTTAAGTCCAGTAATAGAAGGGCAACACGGTCTCGTCAATTTACAGTTGAAGCGGTTAGGTGTAGCCGTCAGTTCTGTGCGAAGAGTTTCTCTTCTTGCACTTCTCGCTTGTGGGACTCTCTTCCGTCTCCTTGCTTTCCAGCCAACTTTGATCAAAAGTTTTAATGCAATGTCAATCTTTATACAATGTCTTCTAATCTAATCGCTCCTTAAATGTTTTTTGTCTTATTTCTTAAACTCGCCCACTCAGTAACGCCTTGTGCCTTACTGGATTTACGGCTCTGCAGCAGGTGAAATGATAAAGGAATACGCATGCTGTAATTTCTTCCAGTAATATAGAAAACTTCTCCGACTCATCCATGATATTCTTCTGATTTCTTGTCTTGAAATCAGATAGCTTGTGTGTATACCTTTTATGTGTTAACACAATTGTTAATTTTTGAATGGTTGGTTTGTGTACTATTGTTTGCACACACATACACACACACACACACACACACACACACATATATATATATATATATATAAACACACACACACAGCATCGCAGAAGATTTAACTTGACTGCTAGTCTCTTCTTGGCCAAAGCGATATAGCCGCGCCGAACTGAACGATGGTTGTATGTACCATGAGAGATGCGGTTTGATTCCTGCCATAGATTGTAATCTTTCCTTTAAGAAGACTTCTCGTAATTTCAGATTGGCAGGCAAATGTTAATAAATATACTGTTTAATATTTAAACGAAGTGCCTACTCAAATACAACCATTCACTAATAATAAGGTTCAAACTGAAACATACATACATACACATAAAAAAGTAGAATATATATATATATATATATATATATATATATATATATATATATATATATAAGTTTTTCGTCCTTCATCATAGTTCTGATGAGAGAGATGGCCGATAAAACGTTTTAATTCTAATTGTCCAACTTAGCCTTTCTTTTTCCCTCGACTTGTATTTCGATATTGCAATTTTATTGTAATAATAATTTTCTTTTTTGTTACATATTTTCTAGTTTATTAAAAATCCACTTTTATAGCTTCAATATCTATCTATCTTTCTATCTATCTATCTTATTGATTTTATTTTCAGCATCTCGACTCTACAGTTTCGTAGGTAGACGCTCCAGCAAACGGTCCGTCCACTAGTCAGTATATATATATATATATATATATATATATATATATATATATATATATATATATATATATATATATATATATATATATATATATGTCTGCTCTATATATCCTATATGTCTATATTTTCTATATGTCTGTTCTACCTACTCTATTGAGCACTTTATATAGTTAGTTGCGTAATCGTATCGGTTTTTTTTTTCTTTGGGCTTTGGACCTGCATGCTGAACGATTGTTTTCGACAGGCGTTCATGTTTCTGGCTCTTTCTGTTTTTTTATACCTTTTTTTCTTCAATATTGATTTGTTTTTTGGCAAATCAAGAAACCGAAGGTTTTCCGAAACAAGTGTAGTAATTTATACTTATAACATTACTACTACTACTACTACTACTACTAATATATATATATATATATATATATATATATATATATATATATATATATATTGTCTGCTTAGTATTATTGTGTTTTTCTTTCCTTTCTTATTGTTTATCGCAAACTTCTTCAATACTTTTGGGTATTTCTTCCAGTGAAATGTAACAATGGCCAATTACTCTACACATACATACATCTTTACTTACGTTTCGGATATGGAATTGAGCAGATATGGTTTTCGAGATAATCTTAACGAGTGAATGTGCTCAAAGGCAAATAGAACCTTGACTGTGAAGCTCTCCGTAGCCGAGCTGGGAAAATATGCCTGATAAGACGGACGACGGTTCAAATCCTGACGTGGGATACATTGTTTTTATTAAGATTTCTTGAGTGCATTATATTTAAAAACGGTGCATGTACTAAATGATGTGTATCCTCCAAAATACCAGCTCTAAATTGAATAGGAGACTCACAATTTATGTTCGAATTGCCCTCACTGAGCCAAGACTAAATTCTTATTGCGTTTAGCGTCCTTGTTTGCTAGAGTGGCAATTTAACTTCGGTTTTAGGTACCTAATTCGTGTTTCTCCCATACCACTAGAGTGTGTTTCTCTAATTCCACCAGAGCCTGTTTCTCCAATATCAACTAGTATTTATCCTGCACCTATGTCGATCAGAACTTATAGCTACAGTAATCTGGAGTGAACAGTCGGCGAAAAAGGCAGATACGTTCAAATCCTCGGTCACAATGACATGTTATTTTGTGCCGGTAGTTATCGTTGACTAAGTTTCGCTCACAAGACGTGGTATGGGTTTCAGATACATCTTCACTGAACTGTACGTTGAAATCGTCTCGTTAATCTGATATTTAAAGTAAAGTTAAATCGAATATGGTAAGATTTGAAGAAACCAGAGTGTCATAATCGGAATGCTAACATTCTAATTAATTGGCCAACTAATTTTGGTTAAGTTTTTCGTTGTTTAACCATTGCCTTTTTTGTGTAGTAGCAACCCAAATATTTCTTGTTGGACCAGTCTTTTTCTACTTAAGTGGGGAAATAAAACAATTAGGATTCGTCAGAGAAAGGCAAAGAAAGGATGTCTCCGTTCTTATTTCACCTGAGCCGTGTACCTTCTTAGATCTATTTCCATTTTTGTGTATTGTGTGCATGTGTATTTTTGCTAGTATGTGTGTGCATATTCCTTGTTCATGCATACATACTGTCTTATAATAAGTAATTAGTATATATATATATATATATATATATATATATATATATATATATAATCATATATACACACATACATACACTTCCTATGTTGTGTCTGGTTCGTGTGTGTGCTTGTGAGTAGTCTATTTTTTGTTTTTGCCAATATATATATATATATATATATATATATATATATATATATATATATATATATATATTGTGTATATTTCGGTAGCAATTTTTCAGTAATACATGTTTCATTACATAATATAGACGAGTTTTGTCCATTTTAAGTAAGTTCCTTTCGTATTGTCTGATAAGCTTAATCACATTATCGTTGAAAGACGAAAGGAAAACACCATATTGATACATGTTTAAATCCAATCTATGCTTTCGACTTGCATAAGCCATTATCAAAGATGACAATATTAATAAATCAAACAACACATATATGAAACCACAATAATGGCTCGCCGTTGCTGTTTGAATAAGCTCAAAGTAACGAAAACTCTTATTTACGAGCCAAGGAAGTGAAAAACGCGTCGTAGCTCGTGAATTCACACATGGCCACGCGAGAGTGAAAACGAGAAGTATTAAGTATGGGAAGCCCTTGGTATAAACCAATGGCTCCTGCTATAGATTATAGGCATTTAAGAATGTTTGTGGATATTTCATATTTTATTTTGTTTAGGTTAGGTTTCAACTGATTTATGTATATAGCTTCAAGGATTTTAAATTTTTGTTTATTATTTTCATGTTTAAGTATAATTGTGTTGTCAACAAGGATTTTCCAGAACTGAGTACGCGGGCAGGCATGTTGTTTTATATGTCTAAAAATGTTAGAGTTATCAGTTAAATGTAGAATTAAGCGTCTTGAAAGCGAGTTTGTGGTGTGACCAACATAAATATTATTTAATCCATTGGAGATACATTCTCCCAAAGGGCACTTGAATTTGTAAACTATGTTAGTTTTTGGCAAATCGCTAACGGGGAGGGGAGAATAATCATTCCGAATAGTTAAGTTAGATATGCCAGATTTAGTGTAGTATATGATTAACCTAATTTTTAAGCTATTATTAATAAGTGTTTGTTTTATATTCTTAAGTTCACTGTAAAAATCTGTTTTGTAGATGAGTTAGTTTTTGCACGATGTATTAGATTTTTTATAATTGCTATTTTGTATACAAAGGGAATATCACTCTGCCTAACAAAATAGATAAATTCATTAACCTTTCCAACTCTGAACTTACTGAGCACCAAAAAGAATTGCATAACATTGAACCTAACTGTCATATATACCGTAAATATAATCAATTTTATAAAAAAATAGAAATCGATACGCTATACCAAAACATTGTTAAACTCCAGGATGAACAAGAAACTACACCAGAATTTAAAGACTTACTTAAGGCCGAGGCATTCAAGGATCGGCATGATAAAAGCTGAAACTCCTCAAAAATACTTTCTAAACAACTGAAAATTACAGCACAAGAACTACGCAACCACACTGACATAATTGTAAAAAAAAGCTGATAAGACCAACATTTTTGTCATCCTAAAAAAATTAGATTACAACAAAAAACTTGACCACATACTCCATGATCACATAAAGTTTAAAAAACTCAGCAAGAACCCGACCAAACAACTAAAATCAAAGCTTAATAAACTAATTACGGCTAATAATGCTGAAAAAAACTCTTTAAAACTCTCTAAAATTATTGGTGATTACAAACCCGGTTACGTATACGGCACTATAAAAACACACCAACCTGACTATCCTCTCCGTCCTATCATATCGCAAATTCCTCCTCCAGTATATCAACTAAAAAATACATTAATCAACTCATTACTCCTGCGTCAGTTCAACACTAGAAGTAATCCAAATCCTAAAAAGCGAAACATCTATTAATGAAATCATAGCTTCACTTGATGTTGTAACTTATCTACCAATGTCCCTGTTAATGAAACTATTGACATAATTATAAGGAATATATACAGTAACTCATCTTTACCCCCACTTAAAATTAATCAAAATATATTACGGAAACTACTATTAGTTTGTACTACTGAAGTCCCTTTCTTAGGTCATAGTAATAATATATATATACAACGCGATGGCGTCTCCATGGGTTCAGTACTGGGTCCGACATTTAGCAATTTCTACATGTCGAACCTCGAAAATAAGATATTTACAGATGTTAAAAAACCTCCCATCTATCTAAGATATGTTGATGATATCCTTATTTTAGTTAAAAATACTATTGAAATACTTCAACTTCAAAAAAGTTTTCAAGATAATTCTGTCCTTAAATTCACGTATGAACTCCATACTAATAATAAAATTCCCTTCCTTGACATATTGATAAACACAAATAATAACAAATTATAAAAATAACTATTTCGCTATACAAAAAACTATTAGTACAAAAACTTGTACATTTAACTACAAAATCGAATGTCCTTATTACTACAAAATAGCAATTATAAAAAATCTAATACATCGTGCAAAAACTAACTGATCTAGAAAACAGATTTTTTACAGTGAATATAAAACAAACACTTATCAATAATAGGTTTCCAAATTATATCGTGGATGAACAGATAAAATATTATCTTAGAAGTCTTAATACTAAGCAAATAGAACATAATACTACTTCAACTAATTCCAAACTTATTAATCTCTATTATCGTAGTCAAATGCATACCAATTATAAACAAGACGAAAATATATTAAAAAAAACTAGTTAATTCTAATATAACAACAACATATCCTAGGAAAAAAATTACGTTAATCATATACTACACTGAATCTGGCATATCCAACTTAACTATTCGGAATGATTCTTCCCCTCTCTCCGTTAGCGATTTGCCAAAAACTAACATAGTGTACAAATTCAAGTGTCCTTTGGGAGAATGTATCTCCAATGGATTAAATAATATTTATGTTGGTCACACCACAAACTCGCTTTCAAGACGCTTAACTCTACATTTAACTGATAACTCTAACATTTTTAGACATTTAAAACAACATGCCTGCCCGAGTACTCAATTCCAGAAAATCCTTGTTGACAACACAATTATACTTAAACAAGAAAACAATAAACAAAAACTAAAAATTCTTGAAGCTATATACATAAATCAGTTGAAACCTAACCTGAACAAAATAAACTATGTAATCTCCACAAATATTCTTTAATGCCTATAATCTATAGCAGAAGCTAATGGTTTATACCAATGGCTTCCCATACTTAATACTCTCGTTTTCATTCTCGCGTGGTCATGAGTGACGTCACGAGCTACGACGCGTTTTTCACTTCCTTGGCTCGTAAATAAGAGTTTGTCGTTACTTTGAGCTCATTCAAACAGCAACGGCGGGGCATTATTGTGGTTTCGATTATGTGTTGATTTATTAATATTGTCACCTTTGATAATGGCTTATGTAAGCCAAAAGCTTAGATTGGATTCAAACATGTGTCAATATGGTGTTTTCCTTTCGTCTTTCAACGATAATTGATTAAACTTATCTGACAATACGAAAGGAACTTATTTAAAATAAATAGACACAACTTGTCTATATTATTTAATAAAAAATCCATTAATATATATATATATATATATATATATATATATATATATATATATATATATATATATATATATCCGTGTGGGTCTTTCTGTGTGTGTGTAAGTGTGTGTGTATGTGTGTTGGCATAATTTTAAGTTTACCTTGATTACATTTGTAGATGTGATACAAGGACTTTTCTGTTGTTTGGTAATTTGATGTTGCTCTTGTGAAGGGAAACTCTGTTGTTTAGTGCTTGGCTGATGCCTATATATGATTTGAGTGCATAAATCACATTTTTGGAGTTGCAGTTTAAATTTATATTCATTGTGAAGTCTAGGTGTTTCCTTCAATAATGTTATCACAAACCTATATTCTTTTTTGTTGCATTTTGTGACCTCCTGTATTGTGTGTTGGCTAAATTTGGATGATGTTAATATATGTTTCAGCTTTTTTCACTGGCGTTTGCTTTTAGTAATTTTTGCTGCTTTTAGTATATTATTGTTTTATCATCATAGGTCTATAACTTTTTAAATTTCTGTAAATTGTTCTGGGTTGTTCTTGTTGTGCGTTGAAACTTATGCTAGAATTTGTTCGATGTTACGTTTCTTTGGGTTTCGTATCGGGCTAAAGGTATTTTTCTGTTAGTTCAAAACCTTTGTTTATTAGAGTTGTTGAGTAGACTCATTTTTAGAATTGTATGTAGTTCTTCTAAGCGGGTTTTTCGGAGGTGTTTGTCGGTCACTATAATGCAAACCGTACGTGTTAGGGAATAGGGGTGGATTTCTGGCAGCTTTTTGGGTGATGGCTCTTGAAATGAAGATATTGTTGGGTGTCTCTAGGTTTGTGGTAGATATCTGTGATTATATGGTTGTTTCTATTTTCTAATGAGTATATCTAAAAATGGTAATTCGTTGAAATTATATTCTTGGCTGAATTTGATTTTTGGGTGTAAGTTTTGAAGTAGAAAGTGGAATTGGTTAATATTGACCCATGAGGATTTCCAGAAAATGAAGCAATCATCTAAGTATCGTTTCCAAGATTTAGTGAAGTGGATTTTTATATTTTCCCCTATATATTTGTTTTATCTTTTCATACAGATTTTCCTCTAGGTAAGCATATCGTAAGTTAGGGTGGCATATGTTGGTGCCATTTTTGTTCCCATTGAGGTACCTAAGGTTTGCATATAGTTTTTGTTGTCAAATTCAAAGGTGTTATTGTTTAGAATTAGGTCTATACTATCGATAATGAATTCCTAAGTGAATCTGTGATGTAGTGTTTCTGGATGTTTTTCAACCAGAATGGGATTGTATGTTTACATAATTCATGGGGTATTTTTCCATATAGGCTACTGATGTCAAAATTTGCCATAGGTGTTCCCGGGTCTTCTTTTTGTGGTATGGCGCGAAGGAAGTGAATATCGTCTCTGATGTAGCTTTTAATCTGCTTAGTAAATGGTTGTAATATTGTGTCTATTAAGTTAGTGAGTCTGCTAGTTAGACAGGCCGGTCCTGCTACCATGGGTCTGAATGTAAGCTCATTGGGGTTTGGGATGATAATGTATTCAGATTTTTGTATCTGGATAGCTGCTTTTATTTCACTCGTTTTGTAAATTTGTGGTAGTCCGTAGAAGCTTGTTTTTTTGGTATGACGTTTATTTGGAAATCCTTTTCTTTTTTTTAAATATCTTATTATGTTTTGTGCAGAGTTTTTGTTATTTTTTATATACTATTGTTGTCTATATTGGTGTCGATTAATTTTTAGTTGTTCTTATGCCCTAGTACCTGAAAAGATTTGTTTCATAGTATTTGTCCATGATCACTATAGCGCTGCCTTTATCTGCTTCCTTTATAATAATGTTGTTATTTCTCCGGATGCTCTCTAAGTCTGTATGTAAGGTTTCGAAGGGTTTGGATTTTTCTTGTAGGTCGAGGTCCTAGAGGTTTTCAAAAATATCTTTAGCTCATTTGTATTTTTGTTTTTTGAGAATATATTTCTCTTTTTTTTTCTTTTTTTTTTTTTTTACTAATGACGCATCTGTAATGTTTTCGCCATTATTAAATGTTTCTTTTAATCTGAGTTCGCGTTCAAATTCTCTAAGGTCTCTTTTTAGGTCTGTTATATTGCTTTTCGGAGCAGGGTAGAATTTTAGGCCTAATTTTAATAAGTTGATTTCATCTTTTGTAAGTGTATGTTTATTATTTTGGATTTTGCGTCATCTAAACTATTCTTCTAGTTTGGACCGGAGCTTCTAAACATAATGATTGTTTCTTTCCACATATTTTGGGTTTTTTAAGCGATAACGTCTCTCTACACGTTTTGGGTTTTCTAGCGAGTGAGAGTTTCTCTTGGTAAAATTGGGATGTTGTTTCTAGATGGCTTATATAAGTGTGTCTCTTTTTGTTATAACGGTTGTTCCAGATATTTCTAGATTGTTTGTTTCTGTATGAATTGCAAGTGGATTGCTTGTAGAGACTTTCCGGGAATTTTGATTGTATTCCTAAGTATGTGTAGTAGTTGTCAGGTTTGTTTTGTTGTGCTAAGCGATATCTGTAAGTGTTGGTTTTGTGAATGTGCGTGTATTCTGATCTATGTCTGTTTATGTTATGGTGTGATGGTGTGATGGTATGTTTTAAAGCTTTGTTTCTGCGCAGAGTCTAAAGATCCCATAGTAATGTCAAAATGGCCTTCAGTGTTTTTAGTCTATTGGTGCCCATTATGAATGGGGACAGATTTTTTTGGCATTAAGAATTATCTTTAGACTCAGCAGAGTTTTCTGACCTTATCTGTCTATTTACATATACAACCTAACCGCGCCCCTTGAATTAGACTTTAAGGACATCGGGCTATACAGAGATGACGGGCTCATGGTAGTGAGGAGTTCCTCAAATTTTAAAATAGATAAAATTAGAAAGATAATACATAGTTAATTCAGAAAACTAAATTTTAAAACTACAGTTAACACAAAATTGAAATGGGTAAACTTCCTCGACATAACTTTAGACTTAATGAACAACATATACCTACCTTACAGGAAAGCTAACACTAACTCCTTTTATGAACACCCCAAGTCAAACCATCCTGCATCCACATTTAAGCATATACCCTCATCAATAAAGAAAAGAATCAGCATGAACTCTGCAAATGAAGAAATATTCCATTAACACAGTATTTTTTAAAAATACACCTCCAAAAAATAGTGGATACAAAAACGCTAACTTCAATTATATAAAAAAACGAAAGTACAACCAGAAGAAAAACAGAAATAGAAAAATCATTTGGTATACCCGCCCCGTTCAACCAAATGGTTAGCAATAAGCTAGGACAAAAATTCCTAGCTTTAATTGAAAAACACTTTCTTACTGATAGCAAACTTAGCAGGATCTTTAATAAACACACCTTAAAATTAAGTTACAGCTGCACTGAAAATTTAGAAAGAATCAGAAAAAACATAAGAGAATCTTGAAAAAAACACGCATGCCAAAATCAAATAAATAACAACCCCAAATTAAAATTAGACGAAAATAATGAAAAATTATGTGATTGTGGAAACCTTGAAGATTTTGCATTGGATAATAAATGCCGCATAGAATCTGTGGTATGCCAATGCACAATCTCATCCATTGAGAATCTAAACATTGAAATGATATATATATATAGGATCCACGAAGAATGAAATTAAAATATAGTGGAGACAACAAAAAAGCTCCTTCAATAATATTAGAAATAGAAATCAGACATCCCTATCTCAATACTTTTGGCATTTAAAAGAAACGAATAAAACACTAAAAGTAAAATGGAAAATCATAAATAGAACAAGAACTGTTCTTTATGCCTACATGAAAAACTACACATTATTAAGTTTCTCAAAAACGAGAAAAATAGTTATATATATATATTTGTCATTCACAGCTCATCAGTGTGGCTAGACGTCCGGTTGCCTCTAGCTAGGATCGAAACCCGACTGAATTTGCGTCAGTCGGAACTTCTCCCACTAAGCCGTCGGCGCATGGTAGGGATGAAGGTGAATTTTAGCGTGTTTATTTTTAGATTTAGATAAACACACAGTGACTGACAGTGACTCAATTCTGCCGAAGAGTCGTGCAATATTAGCTTAAATAGTCACTGTTTACAAATTCACACCTCAAACCAGAGAGCTCAACCGAAATTAATTTTTCAGGAGCCAATATTTTTGTCATCCACAGACAGACTGTTTCGCTGTTTCACAGCTCATTATATATATATATATATATATATATATATATATATACATATATATATGATGGACGCTTAGGCCAACACTGAGAGACAAGTCTGTTTTATGCTTGGCCGCAATCTTCAGGACATCTAGAAACGCTGATAGGCATATATATATATATATATATATATATATATATATATATATATATATATATATATATATATATATATATATGTATATATATATATATATGTATATATATATATATATATATATATGTATATATATATATATATATATATATATATATATATATATATATATATTCCTCTAACCATCCTTTATCTCTTACTCATGCTGACTTTATTCACTCCTACTTATGTACAGTAACATTTCTGCTGTTTCTGACATTCTCCTCTTTCTATTTATTTATATATGTAACATATCTGTCTAACGGTATAAAAACACTGAAAGACATTTCATAAGTTTATCAGAAAATGGCGGGCCCAGTATCCGGGAAATTTTATCAAAAATCCCCAACAAAAACTTTCTTTCATGGTTCTCCGTGTGGGATATATAAACATGCGATAAAATTAAAAAAAAAATGCTCAGTAAAGAAGCGAGAATAGGGCCGAAATAATGTTCACCGAAAGCATTTTTTCTTTTTAAATATTCAAGAGAAAATAGAATGCATTGATTTTGAATTATTCCCCCACCTTAGTGTTTTTTTTTAAGATCCTCTAGGTTGTTCTGCTGTTCTTTCTTGAGCAATTAGGTGTTCACAAACTAAATTTGCCAGTCTTACTCTTGAAGGGTTTGAATTCAGAATTGTAAGTCTTCTATGCTGCTTGTAAAAAAAAAGCGCTGTATGCCCTGTTATTTAACCCATATAAAGTGGGTAGAAGAGTTACATTCATTTCTTTTTAAAGGGTATTTGTGTGGATGTGAATCCGGCCGAAATTTGAACTCGGTACAGGAATTTCGTTTTCCGGTAACCATAACTCTACGGCGTCCTGAGTATGACGATAAACTACATCCGCGTCCTGGGTATGACGATAAACTACATCCGCGTCTTAGGTATGACGATAAACTACGTCCAACAGCAAGTCTTCTGATAATACGTTTTTGAAAAATAATGTTGCCAGCTGTACGTTTTTGAAACAATATTACCAGCTATCCTTTTTTTTGTTTGAAAGAATAGTGTTGCCGTCTATACGTGTTTGAAAAATAATATTACTTGCTATAAGTTTTTGAAAAAATATTACCAACTATACGTTTTTGAAAAAAATAATATTACTAGCTATACGGTTTTTAAGAAATATTATTATCAGCTATACGTTTTGGAAAAATAATATTATCAGCTACACGTTTTGGAAAAATAATATTACCAGCTACACGTTTTGGAAAAATAATATTACCAGCTGTATGTTTTGGAAAAATAGTGTTGATGCGCCGTAAAAACACCGAAGCAAACCAAACCATTACTCTACGCACATGTTCCTATTTTCAATTTTAAAATGAAATATTGATTTTGAAAATATAAATCTCGCTGAAATAAAATAATTAAAATTTGTATGTTTTTGTCAGAAAGCCATTGCCAGAGGATTCTTTCCCACCGAATCCTGTAAGATTCATATTTACATATTTGATTAATATTTATTAAAATACTAATTAATTAAATTAATTATTTTAATTATTTACATATTTGATTAATATTTATTAAAATATTAAATAATTAATTTAATTAGTTATTAAAATATTAATTAATTAAAATAACGTATTGATGACTGCAAAATGTTTCTTATACTGACGACTGTCATGATTATAATTATCATTAATTATTATTTTTTTCGGATGTGGATGTGCGGTTAGTGTAACGATGACGAGCCTGAAACGTTTAAATTCTGTCCGTGTCGGTTTAGTTCATTTCGAGTAGAGTTTTTTTATAACAGCATTGACAGAAAAAAATATTATTAATAATAACTACCTGGAAATCTGTATTGAAAACATTTTTATTAATACAGGGTGTCCATAAAGTTCGTGTGCAATTTAAAAAAAAATATAAATTTATTTGTATCTGCGATAGAAATAATTTGTAAAAAGGATTAGAAATAAGTAAATCTATATTTTTTAAGGTTTTATTGAAATTTTATTTAACTTTCCACATGTCCTCCATCATTAGCAATACAAAGGGTAATATGATTTTTCAGTTCACGGAAAACATTTGCCAACTGATTTACAGTAATGACTGAAATCACATTAGTTATTTTAGCTATACTTAAAACTAAGTACATTAAACGTTATAACATTTTTTACAGATTATTTCTATCGCAAATACAAATAAAGTTATAAATTTTTTAAAGTGCACACGAACTTTATGGACACCCTGTATATTGGTTTATAAGTAAGAGTATACATACGAAAGATTTGAAATTGCCAACTTCTTCCATTTCGTCTATCTCCCCTTCTTTCTTTCTTTTCTTCTTTTTTCTTTTTCTCACTGAAACCAAGTAGTAGCGTCTCTGATAGTAATCATCCAAGCGTAGCTTAGATGTGTCACAAGGCCGAAAGTAGGGGGCACCCAGTAAGGATCAAACTCACTACTCAGTCTTAACTGTTCTAGCGAGACAAGCTTGCTAGCATTTACACCGCCTCGTTGTGCACCTAGTAACATCTCTGATATGTCAGTTCCGTGTTTTCACGTGGTTGAAACGGAATAGTCCAGGGCCTAATGGCCGTGCGAACTCATGAAGGAAGAGATGGACACAAGCAGAATTATAACGGAGTTAATAATACTACTAATAATAATAGCATATCAACTAGCAATATAAACTGTCTTCTTTGTTCCCGTGTACCAACCAGTGTCAGAGTCACACGACTCTGAATTAAAAAAAAAAAAAAAAACTTCCGTAACTCAATGAATAACTCTCCAACATATTTCCTAGGAATTCATGGCGATTCACACATAATAAATGACGATAGATACTTTTTTAAAAATCAGTATCACCCCAAACAAGGCAATAAAGCCACTAAGGGGTTACTGGATGTGAAATAATTAGAAACCAGAAACTAATTAGCGGGAAATATAAAGCGTGATCAGGAGGACAGTGGACATGGATTGATATTGTTGGTCATGTTCACCATAGTCTATGAATATAGAATCCAGCACAGTACGTAATCTGTTCCATGAAAAAACGTTAAAGATTAACACTCACGAGTCAGGCACTCTACTTAATCTGACTATATCTGCAACACCACTACCAGCAGCTGCTCCGTAATTCTTCAGTCTTCGATATCAGAGCTTTGCAGTGAATATTCGGAAAAAAACATGGCCGCCTTTATACACGTTTGTTGAATATTTTGAGCCTTCTGATTGGTAAATTTTTCTATTGGTGAACTATAAAATGAGTCAGCTCATTTTGGTTGGCTCACTAGTACGTAACGTACCCAAAAAATACCAACAAATATTGCATTTAAATTTTTGCAGATTAAAATTGGCTGGGAAGCATGGGCCCGGAAGGATGTTCCACAAGCGAGAAGTGCGAGAAATGAGACGGTTGCATCTAGCCAGCTCAGCGGTAAAATGATGAGATCTCGACGCCAGTCTAGTACTGCGCTTAAATTTTTTTAAATCCAGGCACTTGCATTATTTATATTATTCTACTTTTATTCTCATCTTCACTGCCATATTCACAACGTTTCGGCCGTTGTACGTTCCGGCGTTCTTCAGGCGACTGGGATTTCGTACCGAGCCCTTTCTTTCGCCTAAAGAGGTAAATTGTTCTAGTTCCACGTGCTATGCCTCTTCCGGATGTCTCAGGTATTTCCCTTTGACTGAACTCTCCAAATTTCGGTTCACCACTGCTGCGGCTTGGTATTAAACCCACAACGCTTTGGGTCTCGTCATTGGATCTAGCCAACGCCGTTATCCACTGGGCCATGTGTCCTCAAGGAGATGTGAGTTTTGAGTTCAATACCAGGATACAGCAGTAGTGAACCACAGTAATTGGAGAGTTGTGTGAAAGGAATATCATTGGGACACGCGGAAGAGGCATGGTACGTGAAACCAGAATAATTTCCCACGGTGGACGGAATAAAGGGTTTGGTTCAAATTCCAAACAAGAAGGCCGGAACGTACAACGGCTGAAACGTTGTAAATATAGTAATGAAGGTGAGGATAACAGTTCGAATAATGCAAATAATGCAAATAATCATAATACCTCATCTCAGAGATATAGACATATAAAAAGGTTGACCTTTCAAAACCTATATCGTCTTTATCCACTGGGTCATATCTCAGAGATATAGACAAACTCTGGGATCCTGTTCTTAATTTATTTGAATGTTGACATGTAAATGTTTTGTCTTGATAATTTAAGATGGGCTAAGTACCACAGATTTGCTTGTAAGATGGCTGACCATAACCAGATGGAAATATCTCCTCAAGGTTGACATTCTGTGCATCTCTGTTCATGATCAAGAATAGTGAGAGCGCACCGTGGTCGCGTGTCTTGAGGGTTGCTTTTCTAGGTTTGAAAGAGGCGGCAGCAAAGGGTACTCGATAATTTGGAACACCCTCAGTTGGAGAACGTCTGATTGAGTTATCCGACCTGAAGGTCTTTATTACAAGGCCCCTGAAGAGTTATGCGCAAATTTAATCAAAATCTGCTGTCATATTTCACGCATTTGGCTGTGATGAATGTGGCTGGTATACACTTGTCAAACTAGGTGCCATGATGGGCTTCGTCTATTTTTACCCAAGCCTCATTTTGTTGGCTTGATGTTCTTTCTCCCTTTTTAACTCAATAATAATAATAATGATGATGATAATAATAATAATAATAATAATAATAATAATAATAATAATAATAATAATAAGAAGAAGAAGAAGAATCTAATTGCCTAGACATAATGATTAGAGATCGCAAAAAGAAAAAGTACATCCTTCTTGATATGGTAGTCCCTGTAGACTGCAAAGTATCTTTGAAGATCTTCAAAAACCTCACAAAATACAAGGACATTGAAATCGGAATCTCGAAAATGTGGCGCATGAGGACATCATCAATTCCAGTTATATTTGGTGTCCTAGGATTGATTGGAAAAAATCCAGTAGACAAATTGAAGCGATCTCTGGAAGCCCAAGCCTTAAAGAAACACAAAAGATGGTGGAAAAATTTCATGACGCCATGTCTCATTTTAGGTCTCTGGTCGGGTTCCCTGAAAGAAATGACTCCCCACGAGAAATTCACAGGAATGGAAATAATAATAATAATGAGGTAAGAAATTGCTTTATCTGAGCAAAATGTGTGTTTTTTTTTCAAAATTGCTCAGTTGAAATTATCATGAAGCTATTTCTGACCTTAGGATTCTAACCTGGACATGGAAAGAAAAGAGTACACATCAGAAATCAAAGCAAATAAAATAATAAATGCACACGTCAGCATCTGTGATATAAAAAATATTACTTTGTGCAGAACTGCAGATATCATCTGCAAAAGCCTCTCCATCAAAACGAAACCTCTCAAATGGGAAAAGATAACTTTCCTACAGTGCCTTTTTTACTGATAGATCCCGATAGGGAGTTGGTAATTTCGCTTAAAATTACTTTCTGTTAAGATAATAATAATAATAATAATAATAATAATAATAATAATAATAATAATAAAATTTTTACTGTTGTTGCTGCTCCTGTTAATTAGATTAGTTGTTAATTAATTAAAATAAATAAATATAAATAAAATAGCATCTATTTTTTTCATAATTTTAAGTATATAATGTATTATTTCAACATAATAGTCTAGTAATATATATATATATATTGATACATGTTTCATAAAATAATATAGACAAGCAAATTCCTTTCATATCGTCTGATAAGTTTAATAACATTATCATTGAAAGATGAAATAAAAATCACCAAATTGATACATGTTTTTTTAATTTTATCTAAGCTTTCGGCTTATATAAGCCATCATCAAAGATGGCAATTACATTTCAATATATTAAAAAATACACGGACATAGCAACAATGACAGTCAGTTTTTTGTTTGCATGGAAGATTTACAAGCAACGACAAACTCGTGCCGAAAGCTTAGATAGGATTAAAACATGTATCAATATAGAGATTTTCTTTCGTCTTTCAATGATAATGTTATTAAGCTTAGACGATATGAAAGGAATTTGCTTAAAATAAATAGACAAAACTTGTCTATATTATTTAATTAAACATGCATCAATGAAAAAATGCTGCCTAAATACACGCAATATATATGTATGTATATGTACGTATATATATATATATATATATATATATATATATATATATATATATATATATATATATATATATAATTATGTATATATATATATATATATATATATATATATATATATATATATATATATATATATATATATATATATATATATATAATTATGTATATATAATTAATTGTTTCAAAATAATACTCCAGTATAATAATGTTTTTCTTTCGTTAAATAGCTACTTTTTTTTAAATGTATTTTTCCAACGACTTACTTTTTTAAGTCCAATTGCCTTTCTTTCATTTGGCAACCCATCTCGGAGAAGAAGAACTCCAAGTTGTTAATCAGTCTGAGGAGTGAATGGCTGCTGCGTTATGAGGTCGCGAACACTCCCTTACAGGCATCGGAACCCGATCTCTAAAAGTCCGTTTCCCAAAGTGCGGGGCAATTTTGGACTTTTGGACCACTGTGTCACTAGTGGGAAACATACGAGAACTAAACAGCAAGCCAAAAAAGTCTATTGTGGCACTTCCAGTGGATAAACAGAGAGCCCGTACCTCGTTTCTACCTGCGGTCGAAAAATCTTTTTGACATTAATAGTAAGTTTTAAGTTTGTATAAGTCCCAATGACCTATATTTAAAAAAAAAATTGCCACTTCCGTTAGAATAGTTGCTTCTAAAATAAGACGTGGGGGGGGGACGGTTAACAAAAAGCAAATTACAGAAATACAAATTAATAAAAAACAAGACATTAAATAAATAATTTACAATAAAACTTTTGGAAATACATTAACAAGTTATATATACATACACAAGAAACGCGGCATCAAACAGGTGGGGGGGGGGCATTTATAGTTAACAATAAAAAAATAAAAATAAAAAAATAAAAATAAAAATAACAATTTAAAAAATAAATATTAACTAATAAAGTTTTCAAATATATTAGTTACATATGCAAGGAATACATAGAACAGGCTCGATTCACGACTATAAGCTATCCAAAAGTCACGTCCGAAATTAAAGGCACCAGTCACGCTGCCATAGAAATAAACTTCTACATAAATAATGAATCAACCGGGATAATCCCAATGCTGGCCCTGCGAATTATCTAATTAGATCCACAATCATTCATTTGAAAAAGAAAAGATAAAATGGTACAAACTCGTTATGACTTCACAATTCTCAGAAAACCATCACTTGCCAAACACATGACATTTGGTGTGAAAAGGCTGAACAAGCAATTAGAAAGTACACTGACGAAAATAAACTAATCAACGTAAGAAAGTACTTCATGAGAAATAACCGATGGTGAAATTAAAGAAATAAAAAGAACGGCAACTAATGAGGTCGTCGAGCACCTTGAAAAGAACAACCTGTACAGGGACGGGCAGTATGTGTTTCAGTCGGCCCGTTCCACTGCCTACGTCCTAACTCACAGGATCAGTGAGGCTCTTGATGATAAACCCAGTTCGAGGACCATAGCACTAGATATCTCATAGGTCATCGACAAGTTGTGGCACAAAAGCTTACGACACAAGCTATCCATTTATGGAATCACTGGAAGGGTCTTCTCGGTCATAAAATCCTTCCTGACAGGAAGGTAGTTATTAATGGTCAGTTCTACGGAGCTATAGTAGTCAATTCAGGCGCCCCCCCCAGGGGTCACTCCATGGATCAAGCCACTTTTGTTATCTAAATAAATGATCCGCCCGGGATCATTTGTAAACATCTATTACGATGATACAACTACATACAGTCGCACCTCTAAAACTCCCAATAGTCAAAGATTGCCGGTGAATCTCTCTTTGGACTTTGTACAAAATACCAGTTGGGTAAAATCTGTCTGGTTACATGTCTCGAAAACCAAACTGTTTTCATTCCATCATTGGCGATCGGACACCGAACTACCACGAGTCACGATTAACGGGTGTCCATTCCGAGAAGCATTTTGCCTTGACAGACTGTTCAGCCTTATACTCATACCTGACGTCAAAGGTAACTCGTACATACGAGCCATCGCTAAAGATACAGGTAATAGGGTCTGGTTCCTGTAACGCTCCAGTATTTACATGAGTTCTCATACTATCCTCTACCTGTATAAGAGTGAGATCAGGTTAAAAATGAAGCAGTGTCGTTATATTTGTGCGCGAGCTACACAGTCTTCCCTTTCCAATCTTCAAAAGCCTCTCCCTGTCCATGATGGTGACGAATTATTTCCCGTCCTCCAACCTCTCTCCCATGGGCGGTATGTGGCAAGCCTCTAGCTGCTCTATCGCTACATACACGGAAAGTGATCGGACGAACTACATTCTCTGGTTGCGCTAAGGCAAAACCTTCGCAGCAAGAACACGCCATGCAACTGACATAGTAGCAGACCACCGACATTTCCTCCTTTATTCCATCAGGGGGAAGTAAGATGTACTCGAACCGCTTCTTACCGCGAACCAATGCCCTGTGAAACCGCCTTCCAACAGGATGTTTCCACTATGGCTACAATCTTAATCTGTTTAATGCAGCAGTCAAATTAATTCTGGATGAAGTAGACCCGTATATAAAGAAGTATATAGCAGCAAGTAAAACATTAAACATCAAAGTAAAACAAGGTAGGCTCACAGACATGAAGAACCACATTGGAAAAAGAAAGAGAAAGAAACTGAATAACTTAGTAATGAATTAATAGCAGATGATGAACAGGTATTAGGGAAAATGTAAGGACTAGAAAAAGCAGAAAGGTCAAAAGAAAATACAAAATCAGGAATTAAAATGAAGTTCTATCAACTAAAGAAAAAATAAAGCCAACACTACAAATGAAGGTGCAAAGAATCAGACGCTATAATAAAAGAGCAAGATTCTACAAGATATTTCAAACCGATGCGAAGAAACTTTACAGAGATAAAGTCAAACAAAAAAATTGAAGACCTCCCCACCTACAATGGAAGTGGCTATACAGTTCTGGGATATATATGGGCTTGCCCTAAAGAACATAACAAAGCTGCAGACTGGATTACGCAAGAGGTAAAACGGTTGGAAAATAAACAAGAAAAGACGTGGGCGGGAATCACAGAAGATGTTGAATGTCCACTGAAAAAAGCCCACAGATAGAAACCTCCGGGAATAAATAAAATTCCTAACTTTTAGTCCTATTATCTCAATACAGCACACAAAAACGAGACAAATAACTTTAAGAAATGGTAAAAAAAATTCAAGCATGAGTAACTGTTGTGGATTCCAGGAATGGAATCCTGCACAAATAAATAAACAACGCCAGTAATTGAGATAGAAAAATAAGTGTATTAAACGTAAGAATACAGACTTGAAGTGAAGATTAGTAGTCCAGGAATGCGGGTTAGTAGAAATTATATGTACAAGTCTCTGTAAGTGATGCCGTAATTATCTCTCTCGCTGGACTCTCGTATAACTCTCTGTGAACACACTGTATACTGTCTCCGTATCTTTCACCCTGAATCAACGTATCTCAACACGCAGGTACTCTCTCTGTCAGTATAAGTATACTTTGGACGAGTCCATCTTGTGTAAAAGGGGTCTGCCCCACAACAGTAACCAAAGGGATTACTTTTCCTGTACACAAGAATGATGATAAACATGTTCCAAAATAGTACAGGCCAATTACATGTTTTCCCATTACTTACAAACTGTTAACATCTATTCTGACAAAACAGATATTTTCTTTCTTCGAAAAAATTATATACTACCTCGGGAACAAAACGGATGCAAACATGGCTCATACGGATGTACAGACCAATTATTTATTAATAGGATGATCATGGAAAAGTGCTTTCATACAAAAAAACATCTCAGTATTGCATGAATAGATTACAGTAAAGGATTCGATAGCGAACTACATCCCAGCATCTTAACCTCTTTAAATATATACAAGGTATCGCCCGTCGTCATCAATTTTATCAATCAAAGTATGTCGATATGGAAAACAACATTTCACCTCAATCATATAAATGAAATCTATAATTCTCCTGAAATAAAACTTCAGCAGAGGAATATTTCAAAGTGTCTCTTTGTCTCCCGTACTATTTTGTATATCGCTAATATCATTAACAACGGACTTAACAGGACGGAATATGGCTATATCTCAAGAAAGATAATAAGCCATCTATTTTACATGGATGACTGAAAGTTGTATGTTATGCATGAAAGTAAGCTGGAAGATCTAAAAACAGTAAAATATTTCGGTGATGACTTTGGAATGAAATACGTTTTGGATATATCTGCTAAAGCCACAATTTTACGAAGACTACAACAAACTTCCTCTATTAGCTTAGTCTCTGGGGTAACAATCAAAGATTTAGACCAAGAAGTAGCTTATATGTAGCTAGATGTAAATGAGGGTGAAGGAATGCATTATAAAAGTGAATGAAATAGTGCGAGAAGTCTACGATGGAAGGGTGCGACTGATATTAAAAACTGAAAGGAATTTTCAGAAGAGAATTATGGCTATTAATAGCCTTCCCATCCCAGTGGTTCAATATAGTTTCAACATCTTGAACTGGAATCTAAGTGGCATAAATCTAAATAGATTCGAAAACAAGAAAGCTTCTTTCTAAGCATAATATGCACCACCTAAAGCTGGTGCAGACTGTTTATACATAACCCGTAAAGAAGGTGGAAGAAGTTTTATTCATGTGCAATTGTCTGACAAGACAACAACTATTGGCTTACTAACATACATGAAAACAACAAACGTCTGGACGATACAACAGAAAGAAGGTAAGAAAAAATATTCAATCATGAAAGAAGGTTGTAAATACAAACAAGGGTTACATTTAGTAGATTCTGTAGAAAACCAAAACAGAACCGAAGAACCAACTGTTGCAGCAAAAAATATGAAAAGGAAGCTAAGCATAAAGCTACATTTCCAATGTCTAGAACGTTCTAATAAAGCTGGTGATGATAAAGTTGACACTTATCGATGGTTATGAGAATCTCGATTAAAGGCTAAAATGGAAGGCTTTATTCTTGCGCCGCAAGACAAGAGTCTTTTCAAGCAAATATTATACACTATAATGTGGATCGAACATACAGGTTCGGTGACAAATATCAGAAAACTATAGACCATTTAATCTCAGGATGTTTTGTACTTGCGCAAAATGAATATTAAAATCGCCTCGATATAGTAGGGCAATAATTACACTGGAAAATGTGCAAACTCTTTGGAAAAGATGTTAATAAACACTGGTATGAACATCACCCATCACCAGTTATAGAATACATCACAATTCTATAAGAGTACCTCTTTACTGACAGGAAGAGTGAAGCAAATATGCCGGACACAATTGCTCAAAACGAAAAGAAAAAAAACAAACTTGCTTGTTAATTGATATGACTTGCCCAACGGGCTGTAACGTAGCAACCAAGGAATTCTAAAAACTATGTAAGTACAAAGACCTAGAAACTGAAATAGAAAAATATGGAAATTGAAAGCAAGAAGAGTAGCAATCATAGGAGGTTCTCTTGGAATTATAAAAAAGGAAGATAACAACACATTGAAAAAAATCCCTGGAAATCCCAGTTTAAGAGAAATACAAAAAAACAAACTTGACAATTACAGCTCCCACACTAAGACTTTTGTCCATGTAACGCTAGTGATGTTATTGGAGTTAGAAAAAAAATCATAAAATGTAGTCATAAAGAACTTACAATTAGCGGCCTTATGTCTTCCTGCAGATTTGGTAGATAGTGTGACCATAACAGAAATCGAAATATAATGATGACGATATAATAATAATTCTATATTCTGCTCGAACAATACAAGTTGAAGTAAGCAAAGTGTATACTCGACAGTGGCTAAGTAGTACAGGGTCAAAAGGTGCTAACTCGAAATTTGCTTTCTCGAAATTTGCTAACTCGAAATTACCGTGCACACATACTGAAAAATTGTGTTAACCTGAAATGCAAAATATCTGATTCTTTCTTTTTATGTGCCATGTCCTTTCAGGACATAGGCGTTCATGGCTCTCCACCTTCTCCCTCTCTCCCTTGCAGCTCTCAAGAAGTTCCTTTCCTCTGCTTCCTCCAGCAGACCATGTTCCGTAATCCATTTGTTTAAGTCCGCCAGGTATGTTCCGCGTTGTTTACCCTTGTCTCTTTTTCCTTTTATTCGACCTGTGCGTATCACATTCTCCAGACCCCTCTTCCTCATTATGTGTCACAGAAACTTCAGCTGCCTCTTCCTGATGTTAAATATAATCCTCCTCCTCGTTTGCATTCCTCACCAAGCCCTCATCGTTTCGCACATGTTCGGTCCATGATATCCTTAGCATCCTTCTGTAGAACCACATCTCTGTCGCATCGAGTCTCTTCTTCATCTTTGAGGAAATTGTCCAATATTCGCTGCCGTAAAGAAGGACAGATGTCACGTGACTGTTCAGTATTCTTTTCTTTGTTACCAAAGAAATTCTCCTGACTTGCAGTACTCTGGCCAGCTTTTGAAAGTGTCCTTGGCCATCCCAATACGCCTACGGATCTCAGTATCGCACTTACCGTCCTATCCAGAAACAAGTGAACATCTTGTATCAAGTTGCACGGTATTTGCACCCACTGAATATAGAACACGGCAGGATAGAGTGGGCCAATATCTGCAATGGAAAATATGCAACTTTTAAGGAGAGGAGACTGCAAGAAACTAATATGAACAACACCCAGACCCGGTTATAGATATAGGATCAGTAACACTTTAATGGAACCTCACAATACACAGAGACAGAACAATCAAAGCAAATTACCCGGACATCAGTATCAAATACCACAAATACAGAATTGCGTTCTTATTGACATGGCAGTCAGTGTAGACTGTAATGCATGTTTGAAGATATTAAAATAAAATCTATCAAAATACAAGGATCTTGAAGTGGAAATGTAAAAAATGTGTCATATGTGGACATCAATAATTTCAGTTGGAGTTGGAGCCCTCGGTTTGATTAAAAAGTCTCTGATTGACTCATTGGATGGATTCCTGGAAGCCCATGCCTTAAAGAAATACAAAATATTGTACTCACAAGTACAGCCCACACAAGGGCTTTATCTATGTAATTATTTTTTTTTTCAGTGGAAAGTGTCATGGTGCCATTTCTAACCTTAGGTCCCTGGGCGGGACCCGGAAAGAAATGTGTAAGTGCCAGATATCAAAGAAAATAAAAATAATAATAATAATTTTAATAATAATAATAATGTAATGTATCTTTGGAGATCTTCAAAAAAAATTATTAAAATACACGAATCGTGCAGTTCAAATCTCAAAACTTGGCACATAAGGATCTCAATAATTCCAGTTGGAGTTAGAGCCCTCGAATTGATTGGAAATATTCCGATAGACACATTGAAAGGATTCCTGGTAGCCCATGCCTTAAAGAAATACAAAATATTGTACTGACAAGTACAGCTCGCACATTACGAAGGAATTTATCGATGTAAAATGTGTGTAATCTTAGGCTGTTAAAAAATGATCAATGGAAAATACCATGAAGTAATTTCTGACCTTAAATCTCTGGTTAGGACCTGGAAGGAAATGTGTATACAACCGAAATCAATAGAAAGATTAATAATAATTTTTAAAAATCCAGTTTGAAGGTGACGGCTGTAACGGCTTATTGAACACACCATAATAAAAACTGATTGTCACAGTTGAGTAATTTGCAGAATTTGATCGGGACGTAAAGAAAGATTCGAAGCTAGATTTTTGTGTTAAACTGGACAAAATCGTCGCATAAACTTATGAAATGCTCCAGATTGTTTATAGATTAACCTGTATGAGCCGAGCATCTGTTTTTCGCTGACAAAAGATGTCCAAAGGCGGTAGAGAGAAAGTGAAATACAATGTGAGATCTGGTAGAAAGGGGAGGTCAGTATATCAGAGCTCGTTGAGAAAATTCACATTTTTCTTGGGGAAAACCGCCGAGTGTCTACAAAGACAATGAAGGCAAAATGTGTGGAAAGTTTATTCCCTGGGTACTCAGTGACGAGCAGAGGGGAAATTGCGTCGGTGACATCAGCGCGATGGTTGATAGTGATCAGAACTGACCCTAATTCTTCCTAAATTCCAGACCATGCTCCCTATGACTTTTGGTTGTTTCGCATAAGAAACCCAGGAAAAGTTCTCTTGAAGACATTAAGAAGATGAAGGAGGCGGTGAATAGTTCTCTGGACAGCTTAAATGATTTGCAAAGGACCTTAAATTCGGATGGAGCGCTAACGATAGGTACATTGAAATCAGCGGACATTACTTTTAAAAAGAGTAAAGTTTTTTACTTATTTGAAATTGATAAATATATCTCCCGAAAAATGTTTTAACAATTATGGAATGCCCCTCGCATATATTATTTATGTGTTAAGGAAGTTAAAACATTGAATTAAAATCTATTAGGAATATTATTGTAATATATATTATTATATAATATATATTATTATTATAAATGATATCACGTTGAATATTATTATTATTATATATTATATTATTAGATAGATAATATTATTATTATAATTATCTCGTTGAATATTATTTTTTATGTATGATCTTAGGTATAAAAGGTGATATTTTAAATCTGCATTTGAGAGATTTAAGATTTATGAATTAAGATTTAAGTTTAAGGTTAAATAATTTTAAATCTGTATGTGAGAGATTTAAGATTTAAGTTTAAAATTTAAGAATTTGTAATCTGCATGTGAAAGATTTAAGATTTAAGCTTAAGCTTAAATAAATTTCATGTGAGAGACTTAAGATTTCAGATTTAAGTTTAAGATTTAAGAATCTGTAATCTGCATGTGAGAGATTTAATATTTGATTTTAAGATATAAGAATTTGTAATCTGCAGTTGAGAGATTTAATATCTATTATTTAATATTTAAGTTTGCGTAATTTAGACGGCAATTTATTCATTTACAGAAATTTATTCATTTACAGAAATAAAAATTTTCATTTACAGAAATAAAAATTTTAATTTACAGAAATAAAAATTTTCTTATGTCTACTCTGCGTATATGCGTAATAAAAATAATAAAGTCTATGTAAGAAATTCAATATTTTATGAAAGGTTTTTTCCAGCAAAAAGGATGTTCAGTGATTTGTGATGCCGAAAGCAATATGCCATGAACAAATTTGGAATATCTCAGTTAAAATGTTAGTCTGGCATTATTGACCAGCTGGAGTGGATAAACCTCTTACGGTGGGAAGGGTATGAATCGTATCACTGGGTAGGTAGTTAGGATGGGTTATCTTTCGGCTTGGGGATCGGGGGCTTGCAAAAACAAAACAAAAAAGAAAAGAAGAAAGTGAAAATATTAAAACCGCACACTCAGAGAGGAAACCAGGCGGAGAAAAGGCATAATGAGAAATTAAAGACTTTTAAAAAAAATAGAAGAGAAAGCAAGAGAAAGACGGATATAAATATAGAGAACCTGGTATTACATACCCCGCCTTATTTTTAGAAAGGTCGAGTTGTATTCACGAAAGAGTGAGAGAGTGTGAGAAGGATGTAGAAAGGTTTAGTTTACGCGCGCCCGGCTTGTTTGGCAGAAAGAAACCGTGACGTCAGTAGCAGTGTTTCAAATTTCGTAGTAGAGACAATGACATCATTAGCAATTCAAATCAACATAATCTTTCGCAAGCGAATTGCGTTAACTCATAAGAAATGAAAGCAAACGTTTTGGAAAACCAACAACCGAAAGAAAACAGAATCAATTTCAAAAGGGTTCGGCAATCACTCCCAGATAGAAATATTTGGAAATAAAAAAAAATATTATAAAATCAATAAAATACTGTCAAACATATCATTAAAAATATTTTTTGTATTAAAAGTTTGTTGAGGTTGAGTATCCTTTATCCGAAATTCCAAAATCCGAAAACCTCCAATATCCGAAACCCTCCCAAATCCGAACGTTTTTTTTCCAGTGCTGACACGACTTGCCACGAATGAAAAATTTCAGAAAGCACTGGGAAGGTTCCAAGATGATGTGCAGCTGTTGTAAATTACCTCATCTGCCTTGGGTGGGGATTCCACAGCCTAGCTACCCAGCCTACGTTGGCGCCAGTTTTTTTTTGTTAGTGATTGTCACAGCAACACCTTCATTTGTGGATTACTTACACGGTGTTTCGTGCTCAGTAAAGATATTATTCAAAATGTCAAAAAAATCCTGCATTTATATCTTTTTGTAAGTAAAGATCATGTTTTTTGTACATGCACAGAAAGTACAAAAACTTATGCTTACGTGAAATTTAATTTCACTACTTAAAATCCGTTTTAGTATTACATGACTAACGGCATTGCTTGCATCAGCATGTACATAAAATTCATTAAATTTTAGAAAAGCTGCATTCAGAGTATATATATATGTATATGTTGTGTTATGAAATGCAAAAAGATAGCATGATTATACTTCAGGTCCATTCGCAAGCTGCCCTATTTTATAGATGCTATATAAATATTAAATAACCTGTATTCTAAAACCCGAAAAAAATCTGAAAACCGAAGAACTTCCGGTCCCAAGAATTCTCAACCTGTTCATAGATGCATAAATTGGTTTATAAAAATATATTATGCATCCCAATTAGAGTTCTAGTAAGAACCTTTCGAAAACCTAACAGAGTTTGCGTTTCGGAAATATATCTTTTTTGTTAATATTATTCACTTACCAATAGTATTAATAATTTTAGCCATTTCTATCCGACAAATATTTGCTATTTATTGATCGAACAATAGCGTTATTGTCTGTTGAAATCTTTTTTTTTCTTAAAACCTTTTTTTTTAAGAAATTGATGGGTATTTCTTTCCTAACATTATGTAGAAGGTAGCATGGAAAATCTATATCTTACATCATTATATTCCCTCACAGTTACATGACCTCTCCATTTTAGCTGTCGCCCTTTTTGGAAGTTTTCAAGAGATATGATTTTTAAGATTTGGTGAATTTCTTTGCGATTTTGTAGCACAGGTTTATAAGATCTCATGAAGGATTGTGTTATAGAGATATAAAGGATTCATTCGATGAAAGCCATTTTTAAACATTGATCTGATAAAACGGTTGTATATAGTGGATATTCTAGGCATTTCTGATGAGGTTCGATGCCATGAACGACATCTGTATGGGAGTCGAGATCTGACTTGTCTATTTAAGAACATGACTCGAGTTTTTAGGATAATATTTGGTTTCGTAGCTTTTTAATGTGTTGACTAGACAGGGCTGCTTTGTTCTTTGATGATATTTGCATGAAATTAGTAAAAGACACCTCATGCAAGAAGAGTTATTTGAGTAAAAATTGGCATGAATAATTTTGAAGCTATTCATGATACATCGGCCCAATGAAGAATTGATTAATTTCACATTCTGGGTCTTTATGATGGAATTAGAGTATGTTCTCTCACTACTTTCAATTCAATTCCAGATTATATTTTCTGTTTGGAAAGGTTTATTGTAAGCTCGACTTGGAAAACGTATTAAGCTCGACTTCTCGGAATTCGTTGGGCAAACCAACTCGCCAAAAAAAAAAAAAACCCTGAAAAGTACATTTTTCCACTGACACCGGTATTTTTTTTTAACTACCTCCACACTTTTTGTTCTTTTAAAAAGCGATGATTACAATTGTAATAAAACCTAAATAGCCTACCTAACGACAACGTCTAAAGGAATGAAAGGTCAAGGTCGGAGTCATAATAAATGACAAGCATAACTAAGCATTAAAAAATAGAAAGTTGTGGAGAATCATAATCGTCTACATCCTAATGGGATATCGCATATGAAATATTTTTTTGTCTGAGGGAAAACAAAAATATTTGGGATCGAACACACTTCACGAGGTCATTTTGTTGTGTACAGCTGGTTGATTTTAGGAGAGGTTAACCTAATTCATTCAGTTGATATCAACATATGTATGAATCAACAAGTCCATATCGAACGCATTAAAAATAATCTCACAAAACATTACGCTTTTCACATTAAATATGAATGGAATTTTGAAATTTTAAAAATTTCTGAAACCATATTCTGAAATCCAAATGAATTATCATTCTTAGTTGAAGAAAAATATTTGTTATGAAGCCAATATTCTATAAGGTATTTTGACGGATCTGGATTCACGAGTGCGGAACACACTGAGTAATTAAAAAGAGAAGTAATGGTTCTTGTGAAGAAATTGCAAAACAAAACAATCTGCCATCTCGAGCATCACTATGATATTCTTTCTTTTTTTCTTTTGGTAAATCCTTATTTATTTCCGATTTTCTCACTTTCAAACCTTTTCTCCATTGTCAATTATATCTTTCTCTTTCGTCTTTTCTGTTTATTTCGTTTCCTTCCTTCCTTTCTCTTTCCTACTTTATTTTCTTTCTTCCGCATCTTCATTTCTATTTTTTCCTTTTTTTTTGTTTCTATCTCTACTTCCTCCTATCATTTCCAAACTTCATTTCTTCTTAGTTCCTTGAATTTCTTCAGTTCGTTCGTTCATTTTTCTCTTCATTTATCCTTCCTTCCTTCCTTCCTTCCTTCCTTCCTTCCTTCCTATATTTCTCAAACTGTATTAGTTTCTTCTTAACTTTCTCCATTTTCTTCGTTCGCTCGTCCCCCATTCTCTTATTCCTTCCTTCCTCCTTTCCTCTTATCTTAAATTTTATTAATCTATTCATAGTTCCTTGATATTATCCAGTTTCTTTGTTCGTTAGTCCTTCCTTCCTTCCTTCCGTCCTTCCTTCCTTCATTCCTAATTTTTAAAACTTTTTAAATTTCTTCATAGTTCCTTGAATTTCTTCAGTTTGTTCGTTCGTTCGTCCATCCCTCTCTCCCTTCCTTCCTTCCTTCCTTCCTTCCTTCCTTCCTTCCTTCCTTCCTTTCTCATATATTCTTGATATTATTCCTGATATTATCCAGTTTCTTCGTCCGTCCTTCCTTCCTTCCTTCCTTCCTTCCTTCCTTCATTCATTCATTCAATCATAATTTTTCAAACTTTTTAATTTCTTCTTAGTTCCTTGAATTTTTTCATTTCATTCGATCGTTCGTCCCTCCTCCCTCTCTTCCTTCCTTCCTTCCTTCCTTCCTCCCTCCCTCCCTCCCTCCCTTCCTTCCTAATTTTTCAAATTTTTAATTTCTTCTTAGTTCCTTGAATTTCTTCAGTTTGTTCGTTCGTTCGTCCATCCCTCTCTCCCTTCCTTCCTTCCTTCCTCATGTATTCTTGATATTATTCCTGATATTATCCAGTTCGTTCGTTCGTTCGTTCGTTCGTCTGTCTTTCCTTCCTTCCTTCCTTCCTTCCTTCCTTCCTTCCTTCCTTCCTTCCTTGTTTCTGCGAATGTTACACTTTAATAATTAATCTAATGCCATTCCGGTAATCATTAAGCGAGAGCAGTTCAAATTGCGGTCTCCTCTGAATCTTTCGCTTTCACACTAATTCTCTTGGCATAGACATAAATATATATCGTTGCATCTTCCAGCTATGGGTTAATTATTATTGGAGATTGGATTGTCTCAACTTGCAGTGATTCCGTTTTAGTATAAGAGCGACACTGAATACCAAACCGTGGATAAAACACGAGGAAACGAATTAATAATAAATATTGAAGGGACATCGCACTTAAAAAATATATATAATATTGGAAAATATTAATTTTTGACTCATTACATCAGAAGCAAGGCGATAAAGCAACTAAGACGCCGGAGGTTACTCAGAGTGAAGGAAACTGAGAAAATGCTGAAGGTACGTAAAGACCAGGATTCATGGAATAGAAGGATGGCGATTGACGTTGTATTTACATTTTTATTGGAAACAAGCATGTAAGAAGCCAGAAGAAAGTTCCACGGGCAAGAAGTGCGGGATAAGAAACTATTTTCATAAAGCTATATCGAGAAATGTAAAGAGTAAAATGATGAGACATAACTGCCAATCTAGTACTGTGTGTAATGTCATAAAGTAAGTTACGGACGAGGAAAGCACATAGGAGCAATTACCATGAGGAGGAAACGGGGAAGTACGCTGCGGTAGTGAAAAAGTAACTGTAGCTGGGATGCCAGATCAGCACCAATAACTTTTCAGATTTTTCTTTGAATGGCCTGTCTACAACAACCTGTTGGTGATAGAAATTAAATAAGCGAGTCGAGCAGAATCAATTATAAAGTAAGCCTGCATTTTATTGATTGTCTATTGGGTGTATTAAGTTGGAAATATTAGTAGATGTCAATAGTGTCGAATTTACACGGGTTCACCGAGCATTCTTGTATTTGTTTTAAGTCACGAAGGAGGAATTTGTTATGTAAATAATATAATGTACCTGATAATATGTATCTATAATATTATGTATTGTGATAATATTATGTACCTGATAATATGTATCTATAATATTATGCATGTGATAATATTATGTACCTGATAATATGTATCTATAATATTATGTATTGTGATAATATTGTGTACCTGATAATATGCATCTATAATATTATGTATTGTGATAATATTATGTACCTGATAATATGCATCTATAATATTATTCATTGTGATAATATTATGTACCTGATAATATGTATCTATAATATTATGCATTGTGATAATATTATGTACCTGATAATATGTATCTATAATATTATGCATGTGATAATATTATGTACCTGATAATATGTATCTATAATATTTTGTATTGTGATAATATTATGTACCTGATAATATGTATCTATAATATTATGCATTGTGATAATATTATGTACCTGATAATATGTATCTATAATATTATGTATTGTGATAATATTATGTACCTGATAATATGCATCTATAATATTATCTATTGATGATATTATGTACCTGATAACATGTATCTATAATATTATGCATTGTGATGATATTATGTACCTGATAATATGCATCTATAATATTATGTATTGTGATAATATTATCTACCTGATAATATGTATCTATAATATTATGTATTGATGATATTATGTACCTGATTGATCACAGCTTTCCACAATGTCACTCGTTTCCCTAAAAAGGATTTATTTTTAGTCCCTTTATATTCCCCCTATTATGATCCATCCACCCCAAAACAAATTCAAACGTTGTTTCCCTTTACTTTTCCTCGGCTACGAATATTTCCAACTTAATACACCCAGTAGACAATCAATAAAATGCAGGCTTACTTTATCAGAACCACAATATTATAACTGGTGTGATAATCTGTACTAATTGATTCGGGTTTGCTCCCCTTCAAAGTCTATGCTTGTACATCTTTATCATAAAAATGAACTGTAGTTGATCATAGAAACCACATCACTTGAAATACTTTTAACAATATCAATACTAAAGGATTTCAAATCTAACTGAAAGTAAAACTAATGATATAACAAGATATCCTCTTAATTTAAACAAAAGGTTAGGAAGATGAAGTTAGTACTTGAAAAAGCTATAACAGTTAGTGGATTGAGAAACCAATTTAAAAAAAATATCGTTTAAGAGAAATTATGTAAATTATGGTTACTTGATCAATAAATGTTTCCTTATAAGAAAACGGCTAATATTACCATTATCATTTTCTCGTTTTTATTTTATATCTATAAGGATATCATTTTTGAATCATTTCACCCCCAAGCAAGTTGAGAATGCTACTAATACGCAAGGGGTTACAGGGAGTGAAAGTGAGAGAAAAGACTGAGTATAGTGTGAACTGAGGACAGAATAAAAGACAAACGGGGTTCGAGAAGATAGAAGTTGTCGATTAACACGTTGCATTTAAATTTTTGAAGATTATATTTATCAGGTAAGCAAGTAAGCGGGAGGGAGTTTCACGGGCGGGAAGTGGGAGAAAAGAAACTATCGGGGTAGATGTGGTGGCTGCATTTAGATATTTCAACCGTAAATGGGTGGGACCTATATGCCAATCTAGTAGCACGCGTAAATTTATGCACCAGTCGGGGTACCAAAGAAAAAAAAAACTCGTCAGATCAGTAGCCATGAAAATATTTGTAGAAAAGACAGAGGGAAGCCACGTCACGTCGGTGACAAAGTGTTTGAAGTTGAAATGCCATGTCAGGGTCGATTATATTACAGATCCTTACTTGGATTTTGTCTAGATCTTCGAGATGAATAGTAGAAGCACCAGACCAGATATGGCAGCAGTATTCCATGCACGGACGAATTGTTTATTTGTAAATATGCAAGATGGGTCTTTGACGAGAAAAGTTTTCTGGCACGACAGACTAACCTAACTTTTCTTGCAGTAGATGAAGCTATTGGCTTGATGTAGTAAGTCCATTTCATGTCAGTTGAACATCTGAGGCCAAGAAGGCGTAGGGTGTTGCTACCCAGAGGTCGAGCGTTTACCAAAATTTGTCCAAACAACGGAACCGAAAAATTGCTTATAGCCGATTTCCCCAAAGAATTATAGGAATTTCCAATAGCTCTGGTAATAACAAGAGCAATGTCCCATATGTTTTTGTTTTTTTGTCATTCTTATCTGGTTTTGGGGACATTGAAAATCCGATAGAATAGTTATCAGTTCAAAACTCGTGTGACTCGAGTGAACGTCATTGTAGAAGACAAAAAAACGAAAGTAATTAATCTACGCTCATATGACAGTATCTGTTACAATATATCAAATGACAATATCTTTTCCAGTTGAATGGACAAGTTGCCGAGTTCCGTTGGCTTTTTGAATCATGCAACGCTCGATTAGCCTGGAAGGTGACGTCTTGATGTAAGCAGCCTGTAGAGGCGAACCCAGCTATGCCGCGGATGAAAATGTGCTTGAAAACCATACCACTGTAAGTGAAATTGGGAAGGCGGAACTATTTATGAGCCGTCGGTGGTTGAGCTAGCATGAAGTCACAAGTTTCATCGCGAACGTACTGGTTTTGTTCCTACTGTTAATCGCACTATCTCCCAGAAACTGTAACTAAGGTCAGCTAAGCCCAGTTACAGTACAAACCACAGGTGGGATGTGTTTGTTTTGAACAAACAAAAACATGCCTAAGCAGGCGTCTGCAATAGAAATTGGGTAGCCGCCTTAACAAACAGGCATACTCGGATGAGAACGGCCAGCCATTATCTCTTACAATATTCCATATGACAATATCTGTTACCGGTCAGTGCGGACTTTTAAGCTAGTTAGGCCACAAAATAATAGGGACCTCTGCTCCAACTTCGAAAATACAATGATAATTTTGAGAAAATAACTTATAATTCCTCATTTCACTCATGGAACTTCAAAACCTCACTTTAAATCGGATTCGGACCCGATTTGGACCGAAACTCCGATTTGGACCGAAACTCCGATTTGGACCGAAACTCCGATTTGGACCGAAACTCCGATTTGGACTGAAACTCCGATTTGGACTGAAACTCCGATTTGGACCGAAACTCCGATTTGGACCGAAACTCCGATTTGGACCGAAACTCCGATTTGGACTGAAACTCCGATTTGGACTGAAACTCCGATTTGGACCGAAACTCCGATTTGGACCGAAACTCCGATTTGGACCGAAACTCCGATTTGGACTGAAACTCCGATTTGGACCGAAACTCCGATTTGGACCGAAACTCCGATTTGGACCGAAACTCCGATTTGGACCGAAACTCCGATTTGGACTGAAACTCCGATTTGGACCGAAACTCCGATTTGGACTGAAACTCCGATTTGGACCGAAACTCCGATTTGGACTGAAACTCCGATTTGGACTGAAACTCCGATTTGAGGCGAAATTTCAATTCAGGCCGAATATTTACGTTCTTCAAATCAGAAAATCCATGAAACTTCAACTGAGTTGTTTTCTTCAAATCCCAAACTCTGAGGAAGTTCAAAATTTCACGTTACAAAACATCTCGCTTTAACTATTGATTCCTTGAAATTTTGAAGAAATAAAACTGATTTCGCAAACTTTTGGACATATTTTAAACTGAATTTAAATAAAAACTTTTAAAAGTTTTTTGCCTTACTTTAAAGTCAGTATAAATTAAAAACTTTTAAAAATACTGTTTTTTTAAAGTTATTTTAAAATTTGAATTTTTAAATGTTTCCTCATCATCCGGACAATGTTGGATTTTCAAGCACCGGATTTTCAATCCAGGTGTTATCCTGATTCCAAAAAGGTATAATATGTCTCTGGAGACCAAGTATGACCAGAGTTAGAGGCTTTTCAAGCACACGGATGTACAGACAGAAATTGTCGTTTATTTTTTTAAAGGAATTATTGATTTGATTTTCTCGGCTTATCAAACTTTGTGAGTGATTTAAAACCGAAAGGTATTTTGCGGATTGTAATTTGTGAGATAGCAATAATTATTCTTGCTGTTTTCAACGGATTCCTATCTTTCCCAAGAATATTTGCGCGTAAGTATAAATGTAAATAACTCGACAGGAATTCGAACTCGGCTTTACAATTTCGAATTCCCAGCCACTATCTGTTACACCACCCGCACATCAACAATCGTGTAATTTTTCGAAAATTTGTTTCATATACGATGATAAATTTAACCACATATGTAAGTCATCTCAGCCTTGCACACCCACATAACACTCCCGAGCGCGCACACACAGGAAACACGCTCACGAAGAACACACACTTGCATATATATATATATATATATATATATATATATATATATATATATATATATATATATATATATATACAGATATTGTATTTCACCATTATAGTGTTTGATATCATTAGATAATGCATTAATAATAATAATAATAATAATAATAATAAAATTAAATTTGAGAGCAAATATAATTATTTCGCATACACGAGCACACAAATATTTATTACGTACGCACATAGTACGCACATACACACAGACACCCATATATATATATATATATATATATATATATATATATATATATATATATATATATATATATATATAAAATTGTATATATATTTTTTATATATATATATATATATATATTTTGTATATATATTTTATATATATATATATATATATATATATATATATATATATATATATGTATAAAATTGTATTTTGCCATTATAGTGTTTGATATCAAGAGATAATTCATTATTATTATTATTATTATTATTATTATTATTAAATTAAACTTGTGAGCAAATATACTTTATTTCCCATTCAGTGCACGTGCATATGCACACATATATTTATTATATATAGACACGCATACATAACACACACACACTCACACACACACACATATATATTCTTAATGTGCTTTTCCAGTTTGTTAGTTATTTGGCCTCATTGGCTTCGGAATTAAACAAGGGATTCACGCCGCCCACGTAAATTCCTCGAACAGTAAATTCAACCCGAAATGCCTGGACGGCTGTAATTCCACAAAAATAAATTCATGTTGAAGTTTCTTTCCTTTGAGTGGATGAGAAGTCCGTACATGAATAATATTCCTAATTAATTCATTTGACACCGAAGGTCTGTGACAACGTGGCGTCGCTAATAGTGAAGACAGAAATATCCACCCTGCTTTGCATTGATTTGATCAGACGTCGTTCTGTATTGGCGTTCCATAATTTATGAGTAAATGTCCAACCGATGTAGATAGCTGTCTCTCTTTTTAAATAAAAGGTCTTTGCTATTTCTAAACCTTGTTCCACCATCCATTGTCTCAAGCTCATCAAATATGGGATGCATTTTTTCGCTGTACCTCTTTGTTGTGGTGGGATCCACCTAATCTGCATAGGTGACTACCTACTATATAAATAATGGTTGGTACCGGGAGACGAGGGAGAGGAATCACGAGATCCAACTAGAGACTCTGATCGACTGCGACTAGTCAACACATTCTCCAGGAACGTCTTCCCAGAAATATACAGAAATACTATATGTACTTATTGTGTACACTTTCTTGTTATAATACATTCTTGTTCTAAGTACATTTTGTGTTGCATTATTATTCCATGCATTAGGCGAGATTCAACAATGAGTCAAGACTCAACACTCTTGCTCTCAATACGTCCTGTGAGTAACATATTCTCCAAGCCCTCCTTCCTCATTATGTAACCCAGGCATTTAAACTGTCTTTTTCTGATGTTATGCGTAATTTTCCTTTTTATTTACATTTTCTTTAAAACCTCGTCGTTGCTCACATGTTCAGCCCATGGTGTCACCAGCATCCTTCTGTAGAACCACATTACCATTGCTTCAAGTCTCTTCTTCATATGTGAGGAAATTGTGCAGCATTCACTGTCATACAGTAGGATAGATACCACGCCACGGTTTCCTTGTTTCTAGCGAACTTGTTCTACTTCTTAATACTCTGCTTAGCTTTTGGAAGGAATCTTTCCCTATCCAAATACGTCTTCTGATATTAGTGTCACACTTTTCCGTCCTCTGTTAAAACATTTCCCAGTATTTAAATTTCCCCGTTTGATTTTGTTGTCTCATTTGCAGTCCGCCATTTGGGGTCATTCTTTTGCGAATAATTATGTATTCAGTCTTCTTGCAGTTTCAATCCTTACTTCTCGCTTTCCTTCATTACTTTCTGTAGGAGTTTTTGTAGTTGTCTTTCTTTCTTTGCTATCAATGGCACGTGGAACTAGAACAGTCTACCCCAGTGAGCGAAATAAAGGGTTCAGTTCGACATTCCAACCACCTGAAGAAGGCCGGAACGTACAACGGCCGAAATGTTGTAATAAATATAGCGACAAAGATGAGGACAACAGTCCAAATAATGTAAATAGTGTACATAATACATCATCTCAGAAATATGTATATATACATACATATATATATATATATATATATATATATATATATATATATATTTATATATATATATATATATATATTCATACATGTTTCATTAAATATTATAGATAAGTGTTGTCTATATATTTTACGTAAGTTCTTTTCATATCGTCTGATAAGCTTAATAACATTATCATTAAACGAAGAAAATCACAATATTGATACATATTTTATAATTCAATCTAAGCTTTCGGCTTACATAAGCCATTATCAAAGATGACAATTACACAATATATTAAGCAATACACGAACAAGAAATTGATGATAGTCTGTTTTTGTTTACATGGATGATTTCCAAGCAACGATAAACACGTGCATATAAGACGCTGAAACCGAAAATCGCACCACAGCTCATGACGGCGGGAGTGAATTCGAGATGTATTAAGTATGGAAATCCGTTGGTATAAACCAATGGCTTCTGTTACCAATTATAGGCATTTAAGGATATTTGTGGAGATTCCATAGTTTATTTTGTTCAGGTTAGGTTTCAACTGTTTTATGTATATAGCTTCAAGAATTTTTAGTTTTTGTTTATTGTTTTCATGTTTAATTATAGTTGTGTTTTCGACGAGGATTTTCCGGAATTGTGTATGCGGCCAGGCATTTCCTAAAAATGTTAGAGTTATCATTCAAATGTAGTGTCAAGCGTCGTGAAAGCGAGTTTGTGGTGTGACCAACATAGATATTATTTAGTTCGTTGGAGACACAATCTCCCAAAGGGCATTTGAATTTGTAAACTATGTTGGGTTTTTGCAAATCGCTAACCGGGGGAGAAGAATTATTGCGAATATTTGAGTTGGATATGCTAGATTTTATGTAGTATATAATTAACTTAATTTTTTTGCTAGGATCTGTTGTAGATATGTTAGTATTTACTAATTTGTTTAGTATATTTTCATCTTGTTTATAATTAGTATGCATTTGATTACGATATAGGAGATTAATATGTTTGAGATTAGTAGAAGCAGTATTATGTACTATTTGCTTAGTATTGAGATTTCTAAGAAAGCATCTTATTTGTTCGTCAATTATATAGTTTGGAAAGCTATTATTAACAAGTGTTTGTTTTATATTCTTTAGTTCACTGTAAGAAATCTGTTTTGTGGATGAATTAGTGTCTGCACGATGTATTAGATTTTTTATAATTGCTATTTTGTAGTAATATGGGCATTCGCTCTTGTAGTTAAGTGTACATGAATTTATGCTGGTAGGATTTTTATCTGGCGAAATAGTAAATTTGTTATTATTTGTGTTTATCAATATGTCAAGCAAAGGAATTTTATTAGTAGTATTGAGTTCATACGTGAATTTAAGGACAGAATTATTTTTTTAAAGCTTTTTGAAGTTGAAGTATTTCATATGTATTTTTAACTAACATAAGAATATCATCAACGTATCTTACGTAGATGGATGGTTTTTTAAAGTCTGTAAATATCTTATTTTCAAGGTTCGACATATAGAAATTGCTAAATGTCGGACCCAGTACTGAACCCATAGAGACACCATCACATTGTATATATATATTATTATTATGATCTAAGAAAGGGACTTCAGTAGTACAAGCTAATAGTAGTTTCCGTATTATATTTTGATTAATTTTAAGTGGGGGTAAAGATGAGTTACTGTATATATTTCTTATAATTATGTCAATAGTTTCACTAACAGGGACATTGGTAAATAAGTTTTCAACATCAAGTGAAGCTATGATTTCATTGTTGGGTTTTGCACTTTTTAGGATTTGGATTACTTCTAATGTTGACTTAACACTATATTTACTAGGAAGGTAGGGAGTAATGAGTTGGTTGATGTATTTTGTTAGTTGATATACAGGAGTTGGAATTTGTGATATGATAGGACGGAGAGCATAGTGAGGTTTATGTGTTTTTATAGTGCCGTATATGTAACCAGGTCTATAATCACCAAGAATTTTAGGGAGTTTTAAAAAGTTCTGTTCAGCATTATTAGCATTAATGAGTTTATTAAGCTTTGATTTTAGTTGGTTGGTCGGGTTCTTGTTGAGTTTTTTTAAATTTTATGTGATCATGGAGTATGTGGTCAAGTTTTTTGTTATAATCTAATTTGTTTAGAAGGACGAAAATGTTGGTCTTGTCAGCTTTTTTAACGATTATGTCAGGGTGGTTGCGTAGTTCTTGTGTGGCAATTTCAGTTGTTTAGTAAGTATTTTTGAGGAGTTTCAGCTTTTATCATGCCGATCCTTGAATGCCTCGGCCTTAAGTAAGTCTTTTAATTTTGACTATATTTCTGAGATGAAGTATTATGTACACGATTTACATTATTCGGACTATTGTCCTTATCTTTGTCGCCATATTTATTACAACATTTCTTCTGTTAATTCCCCTCTCCAGGTTCTCCATCGCCTTAACCAGGTATTGAACTCACTTTCACACTTGAGATAACCGATAACTGACATCCATTAGACATGGCAGGTGGAACTAGAACAGTCTACCCCAGTGAGCGAAATAAAGGGTTCAGTTCGACATTCCAACCACCTGAAGAAGGCCGGAACGTACAACGGCCGAAATGTTGTAATAAATATAGCGACAAAGATGAGGACAACAGTCCGAATAATGTAAATAGTATAAAATTTGTTGCAAAGCAATTTAAAACAGGGATCAAACGCAAACACAAATATTAAGTGTACGAAAAAAGAATCAGCGGTGTTTGTATTAGAAGAATTTAGTTAATATTTACTGGAACATTTATTAAGCATCAAAATAATTACCATGACTTTTTATGACCTTACATCAACATTCCTGAAGTTTGCACATTCCGTCTTGATAAACCGATGCTTGTTTCATTGCAGTACTCTTGCCAAAGAGACTTGTACGCATAAAAAGACATTTTAAAACTTTCAACCAGATTAGAGATACTGCATTAATCAAAACAAATGATAATCCGATTAGGTCAAGTCCAGTAAAGATGTCATTTGTGAAGACGTTTAGTCTCCTGACATCCATTCTGATCTTGGTTAAAAATGCGGTTTATGGCGGATCACTGTCATTTATCAGTATTTAAACTGACCATTAATGTTATTCCAGTTGCAACGCTCACAACTATAACCCACTCGAGACTGTAACCCACTGAGCTTCTAGCTTCACAAGGCCTCTACAGATCGCAATACAGTGCAATCATCATCATCATCATCACCATCATCATCACCATCATCAGTCCTATGACCGCGAGAGCTCCCGGTGTATCTTCGCAACTGGTTACCTGATCAGCTCCCTCTCCATGCCTTTGTTGCCAACCAATATCCGATATGAAAGTTGGTGAGGCAGATATATATTCAAGCGTACCCTACCTTGATTAAGGTAAACCTGGCGGAGCACTCCCCTCTCCAGGTCAGTTCGCCGACTATATCCTCCGGTGTAAAATCTGGCCTTGTTAACGGACCCGTGTCCATCGCGAAAACATTCCGATATAGACTTTTTCAGTCTAGGAAGCCCCTCGACCAGAGTTTTCGCGTCATCATGACCTTCGTTATAATGACATTAGTTTAGGTTCATGTACACATTTAGCTTTCATTCGCTCGAGTTATCGTTCCTAGATTGATGTCCTCACTGGATTTAACCGCATAGAGGCGATGAATTAAGGGGTTTTATATTTATTTATTTAATCATAATTTACCGTTGAACGTTGGAGTAAACGCCTTGTCAACAGATAGAAACTGTATTTTTTAAAAAATATCTGACCAAGTAAAGAACGATATATATTTCAAAAAGTTTCGATGATGTCAATTTTGCAGTGTGATCTGAAGGCATTGCTGATATTCAACGCTTCCAGTGATCTACTTGTGCGAGATTCAATTAAAAAACATGCTTTCTTTTTTTAGAATCGGAAAAAGAAAAAGAAAAATGCTGAATTGCCAGGTCATATCAGTCTTCTGTTTGACAGTGAATACTGGAAAATATTCTTATAGATTAAAAAGAGACTGGGAGATTCTGATTATACCATGGACAAAACATGAGAGCAACGAGAAAGGTTTAAAGTAAATGACAACTAGAAAGACAATTATACTTAAAATCAAAAAGAGGCAGTTTCTGGGACAAATGAGTGCTATTAAAATTAAACACTCACAATAAACAGAAAGGAGAAGCTGAAAGATAGTAAGAGTCTTTCTTAGAGTAGTAAGGGAGGGGAAATTGTGGAGAGACATGAACGTCCATTTCCTGAAAGAACATAACGCATAAAATAGATAAATCAAGCAAGAAGCTAGATGCATAATGTAATTCGCTCAGGCAATTGCAGAGGAACCAAGCTTTATTCCGTGATTTTCAAACCTTTTAAAATCGTTGATAGGCCGAATTTCAAGATCATTTTAGCTATTTCCATTGCTACGTGAAGGAATCTTCGCCACAAATATTATACGTCATCATTTTTAAATTATTGTATACCGTTGTGTGGTTTCTTTTCCCAATTAAATTCACGTTTATTGTACAAACCAAAGAAAACGCATCCTGCTGCCCACAGAATCATGTCCATCAGCCATCTTCATGCCTATTGCTTTATTTGCTTTTGAAAATGAAAACAATACAGCATCCTGTATCAACGCCAATCTGAATGCAGAATAATAAAATCAAAAGCGGATTGGACATTTTTACGTCACTAATGAAAACATGCAAATGCACATATATAGAAATGCAAATGCCCATATATAGGCATGCAAATGCACATATAACGGTATGCAAATGCACATATATAGAAATGCAAATGCCCATATATAGGCATGCAAATGCACATATAACGGTATGCAAATGCACATATATAGAAATGCAAATGCCCATATATAGGCATGCAAATGCACATATAACGGTATGCAAATGCACATATATAGAAATGCAAATGCCCATATATAGGCATGCAAATGCACATATAACGGTATGCAAATGCACATATATAGAAATGCAAATGCCCATATATAGGCATGCAAATGCACATATAACGGTATGCAAATGCACATATATAGAAATGCAAATGCCCATATATAGGCATGCAAATGCACATATAACGGTATGCAAATGCACATATATAGAAATGCAAATGCCCATATATAGGCATGCAAATGCACATATAACGGTATGCAAATGCACATATATAGAAATGCAAATGCCCATATATAGGCATGCAAATGCACATATAACGGTATGCAAATGCACATATATAGAAATGCAAATGCCCATATATAGGCATGCAAATGCACATATAACGGTATGCAAATGCACATATATAGAAATGCAAATGCCCATATATAGGCATGCAAATGCACATATAACGGTATGCAAATGCACATATATAGAAATGCAAATGCCCATATATAGGCATGCAAATGCACATATAACGGTATGCAAATGCACATATATAGAAATGCAAATGCCCATATATAGGCATGCAAATGCACATATAACGGTATGCAAATGCACATATATAGAAATGCAAATGCCCATATATAGGCATGCAAATGCACATATAACGGTATGCAAATGCACATATATAGAAATGCAAATGCCCATATATAGGCATGCAAATGCACATATAACGGTATGCAAATGCACATATATAGAAATGCAAATGCCCATATATAGGCATGCAAATGCACATATAACGGTATGCAAATGCACATATATAGAAATGCAAATGCCCATATATAGGCATGCAAATGCACATATAACGGTATGCAAATGCACATATATAGAAATGCAAATGCCCATATATAGGCATGCAAATGCACATATAACGGTATGCAAATGCACATATATAGAAATGCAAAATCACATATGTAGGTATGGGCTCCTACACAAACGTAAAAAACAAAGATTTCGATGAGCCGATTCGCAAAAACAAAACACAAAATAAAACTGTTTTTAAACAAATTAAATGGTAATCATAATGCTAAAATTAACCATTTCCTTATAAGGGAACATTCAACATTCATTGATCTAGCAGCCAATTCTGCTTTCGGTTGAAAATTATAAATAAGCTCCATCAGTCATGTTTTTCCATATCACTTCTATCTTTCTTAATTTGAAAATGAAAATGCAGCGTATATTAAAACGACATTTTAAAATTAAAACAGATAAGTCTACTTATTGTACTTCATCATTTCAGTTTGGATGGGAGTTTCCTTCCTCACCTTTTATTTGAAATTGTGTGGAACGTCGACATCTTGATTATGTCATTATTTTCCCTTCGAGTGATATGTGCAATCCATTTTATTTGTTGCTGTTGTTGGAATCTTCAAGTAATATAATTTCTGTTAATTGGTTCATATCTGTGGGTATAGTCCACGAGGTGCGAAAAAGGATGATCTTACCTAAGACATGCAGCCTTTATCCGCTCGAAGCCATCTTTAACTATTGATATAACAAATCAGTTGTGTATATGTGACAGTTTAGATATTTCTGAACGAGTTTGGTGACATACATGATATGACGAGATTAATATAGGACATGACTCGAGTTTTTAGGTTAATATACTTGTTTAGTAGCAACTTACGGTGTTGGGGGAACGTACCCCTGGCATCGCCTATTCTATGATCCATTTCGTTATCTCCTATCAGTCTGTTATGTGTCATGCATGATACACGCTTAGGCGATCATGTATCTTTCGATACATGACTGACTAGGCAGATTTTTTTACTCGCAGTAGGTTGCCATTTCTTTCTCCGGTAGACCAGTTGCCACCCAAGGCTCCGGTCTGTCCTACTATTTACCCATAGCTGGGAGGAGAAGAGGATTCATATCTTTCCCAAGGGAATTATTAGCACGTGAGTGAATGTAATGGATTCGACTGGAATTCGAACTCGGCTCTCCGATTCCTCAATGCGAGCCATTACTCCACCGTCCCTCTCCTGTACTAAATTTATTATAACCGATCCATAAACAGAGGTATTTGAAGTTTTATTATCTATTCATTCCTCATCCTCAATTATTTTGATGGATTCGACCCATGTGCCATCACTGATTTCATTCCGATTCAAAGTCATAGTTTTAAGAATTTTATTGATTCGGTGATGCGCGACGGCCTTTCATTGTCCTGCATCAACATACGTTTTTGAGAAAGCAACAGTTTATATTTTAGGGTTCTAAATATTCTTTTGCTCAGTATTCTAAGTGAACAGACTGAGGTCTCTACACGTGGGTAGGAAGAGGCAAGTCAAGGAGGAGAAACTGAATTCAAACGAGTTGCGTAATGCCTTGCGGCCACATTCGAGTAGGATATTCCTTCCACAGGACATTATTCTGGTCATCTTCTGTAACTGATCTGCTAGTATCTATCTTACTAGCTAACGCCGAACTTTCCTGCAACGTTGCAGATGCATTGTATTTTGTTGTTAGATGTGTGGCATTATGGGTGCATTAATATATATATGTGACATTATGGGTGCATTAATGTAGATATGTGAGATTATAAGTGCATTAATGTAGATATATGACATTATGGGTGCTTGAATGTAGATATGTGACATTATAGGTGCATTAATGTAGATATGTGACATTATTGGTGCTTTAATGTAGATATGTGACATTATGGGTGCTTTAATGTAGATATGTGACATTATGGGTGCATTAATGTAGATATATGACACTATGGGTGCTTGAATGTAGATATGTGACATTATAGGTGCATTAATGTAGATATGTGACATTATTGGTGCTTTAATGTAGATACGTGACATTATGGGTGCATTAATGTAGATATATGACATTATGGGTGCTTTAATGTAGATATTTGACATTATAGGTGCATTAATGTATATATGGGACATTATGAATGCTATAATGTAGATATGTAATATTATAGGTGCTTTAATGTAGGTATGTGACATTATGGGTGCATTAATGTAACGATGCAATCAACTATTTTTCTGGACTCACTCGGAATTTTCTCAACATTGTCATAACTGCAGTTGAAAAATCTGAGGAAGGGGTAATAAATAACCTTAAGAGACACTACGGCCAGAAAATCCTTTTTTTAAAACTGCAACAACTGCTCTATATGTAATTAGCCCTTCCGTAAAGATCTCTGATTTTTTTCTCTATTAATTCTTATACGGCACTCTGTTCTTATTGTTTTTGTGATGGTCGGTGATATTTTTTATGCAAGCAAGGTGTTTGGATGACGGTGGGGAATTATGAGATCAGTGCACATTCAATGCATTTTTTCTGAGTGAATTCTTTACTAATCAGACTATCATTTATTAAGAGAAAATTGTGGCTCGATGTTTGGCGGTGATCTACCTGCGTATTTTTATTACACAGTGTATCGCTGCAAGCCGCACACACACATATATATATATATATATAATTATTTTTTCGAAACTTATAACATAAACATGTTATAAAATCGCTACAAAAATAGCGATTTTGTTTCAACACTTCTAGAGTCTTATCAAATGATGGCGTTGATTCTTCAACACCATCACTTTATAAGATGTAAAATTTTTCGAATAAATAATTATATTTTCTCTACTCTGTATTGAGCACACTTTTAAGAATAGTATTTGTTAGTTATCGGAATTTATTTCGTATACACCAATCCTATACCCGGTATATATATATATATATATATATATATATATATATATATATATATATATATATATATATATCAAGTATGTGGTGCAGTTCAATTTACATTACATAAATCATTCATACAAAAAGCAGATAGTGAAGTTAATGATATAAATTGTAAGAACAATCGAAAGCTTGTGGTAAAAAATACCTTATACAGATGGAATTTATAAACAGGGATCACAACATTAATTTACAGGTTCGAGGTTAATGTATTTTATTAAAAATTGTTTGCGAGAGTGATTCTTGCCATTTATATCATTAACTTCACTATCTGCTTTTTGTATGAATGATTCATGTAATATATATATATATATATATATATATATATATATATATATATATATATATATATATATATTGTGTGTATTTAGGCAGCATTTTTTCATTCATACATGTTTCATTAAATAATATAGATAAGTGTTGTCTATATATTTTTTGTAAGTTCTTTTCATATCGTCTGATAAGCTTAATAACATTATCTAATAAATAATGAAAGAAAATAACAATATTGATACATATTTTTAATCCAATCTAAGCTTTCGGCTTGCATAAGCCATTATCAAAGATGACAATTACACAATATATTAAGCAATACACGAACAAGAAATTGATGATAGTCTGTTTTTGTTTACATGGATGATTTCCAAGCAACGATAAACACGTGCATATAAGACGCTGAAAGCGAAAATCGCACAACAGCTCATGACGTCACACATGACCACAAGAGAGTGAATCCGATCAGTATTGAGTATGGAAAGCCGTTGGCTTCTGTTACTAATTATAGGCATGCCTATAATTAGTAACAGAAGCCATTGGTTCATACTAACAGTAACAGTAACAGAAGCCATTGGTTCATACTAACGTATGTAAAACTAAAAGTGGTTACTGATGTATAAAACATGCTTGAACGGAATCTTCCGGCCATGTGTCTTGTCTGTTGGGTTGAATATTTATATATCATGGTCAAGGGCTACCAAGGTCTATTGTATTTATGCCGACGGGTATTGGATAGGCGATCATCATCATTTGTCGACTGCAGTCGGGATCATCGAGCCAATGCGAACTGTCCTTTCCTTTATTTACGCCAATTTTGAAATCTGATTTACTTTCTCCTAGACCAGTCATCACCCAAGGCTAAAGAACCCAGTCTGCCCTCTAAAGAACCCAGTCAGTCCTGCTATTTACCCATAGCTAGAGGTTGAAGAAGAGAATTTATAGCTTTTCCCGTAAGTGAATGTAATGGATCCGACTGGATTTCGAACTCGGCTCTCCGATTCCTTAATCCAAGCCTCTATCCATTACCCCCTGTTCTTATAATGTTCATTTGTGGATCCGAATACGCTTATTTGTAGGTAGTGCATAGTGTTATTTTCTAACATATTACTCATTATTTGTTATTGATCACATAATTATTTGTTATTGATCATATAATTATTTGTTGTAGATTATCATTACATTTACTTTTTTTTAGGTTTTCATTCGCACTATTGTTGGGTTACACGGTGACGTTGTCCGCGCGTTGTGTGGTATCTTCAAAACAGGTTTTTGTAACCTCAATGAAACTCTGCAGAAACGTAGAAACGTCATGTTTTTAGATGTGTTGGCCCCACCCTGTAACTGGATCTTGAATTGTTTCGAAGAGAGCTTGGCACTGGACTTTTAAAAGGCACCATGGTCTCCTTCTGAAGTGAATAACAAATAGATTTACGTTTTATTTTATTGTCTAAATTCATGGTTTTATTTTCCTCTCTGTGTCTTTACCTATAAAATTATTAACTCTTCTAGGAAAAGCTAATTTATTTGGGAATGACGTTAGACTATTTATGAATATTTGCTGGGAACAAAGCACCTGCATACGGACAGAAAATAAATTAAGTACACAAAAACAGACAGGCGTGAGTCTGTTCACCTGATTTATTCAACCTTTACAGCGAGGCGTTCGTGAAAGAACTAGAAGTCCTACCATGATTTATTGTCGGTGGGCACAGAATAAAAGAAATAAAAGAAGAGGGTGATATCTGAAATTCCTGAATTAATTAAGAAGTGACAGCAGATAAAGGTAATAAATGATTCATAATATATGAGTTGAAAGAAAACCAACAGAAATAAGTGCAAGCATGGTAGAAAAATTGGAGAATGGCAGAGGTTGAAAAACTGCAAATCGCAGATGTAGCAGACACAAATATATAAAACTAATAGCAAGAGAGAGAAGACCTCTTTGGAAAGCTGGATAAACAAAGGTTCCTACTATTTAGGCATGGAATAAACCGCCTCTACACAGATAATTAGAAAGGATCCTCAAACTTATGATAAAAAAGAAATGTAAAATTATATAAAAATAATTAAACGGTGGTCCTATATTGTAGCATAACCGCGGACGATAATGGGTATATCGCCATTCACTTAAAAACAGTAGTAAAAAATACATGTTGGTCTGAAGTCGGAGATTCGTCTGCAACTGTGCTGGTCAAACTCTCTACCTCCGGGCAGAGAGGATTCCTAGATCAGTCTATATCGAAGGGCAGAATCGTGTCTCGGGAAACAGCTACCCACACCGTTTTGTACGTGGTCTACGGGGAATTTTTGGCCGAGCCTACGGGCTCGGATACCCCACATTAATTTCGACCTAGTGCGACAACTGACCGCGGGGCCGGCTGGTAGATATCCTGCAGATTCATTGTGGAATTCTTTTGACCCACTTCTAGCAGTTGACTACGTCATCTAAGAACCGCTGGCGAATCTTATATGTGTTGTTCTTGTCCTAAGTATTATCGTTCATTACCAACTTTCGTTTTATTATTCTATTCAGTAAACTTACCTAGGTTACAAAAATATTAAAAAATAAATAATGATATAATAGACAAGATTAGTTTAATGTATTGTAAGTGATTAAAATAATTATAAAAAGAAAACCAGACAATTAATTAATGAAAAAATGGCTTGAATAACATTGATGCGTCATATTTTGTATAAGCGAGATTTCAGAATCTGACGTTTGAAATATCGCTAAAATGAAAACTGACGGCTTATGAAAAAGATACATATATAAAATTCATTTTTCATATATTTAAAAAATGAAATTCAAGTCTTATGTTCTCAAAACCCAACTAGATATAGTTTGCAAAGAGATGTAGTTTAAGAGATTCTTTGACGTTTTAAGCAATGGAGGAATTAAATTACAAACCTAAGGTATCAAATTACTGTTTTAAATAGGAACCGATTCATGACTATTTAAGAAATCTGGCTTGTTAAACATATAAAACATGAAAAGGTAGCCGCCTGGATGCCGGGAAGGAGAATGCAAAAGGGTATTGATTTTCGCAAGCGAAATTTGTTAGCATCCGCGAGGAGAGCAAAAAGTGAAGGAATTTCGGCATTCACGACAACGCTGACAATTACTACGATGATGTAAAAAAAATTGCGAAGAGAAACCTGAAAGAAGATTTACGAAATTCGAAGGTTTTAACTCTGATTTTGAACTTTTATTAAAAAAATCAACATATATATCAATATTGGATTTCACTTTAAAAACTGAACTATTTTTTAAATTACCCATCAACGCTTTGAAATTTGCGGTCGTCGCATAGATTTTCGACTACCGAATGTATGGAATGATGTATAGTGGCTTGGATTGGGGAAACGGGAAACCGAGTTCGAATTCCAGTCGAATCCATTACATTCATTTACGCGAAAGTTGGGAAAGGTTTGAACCCTCTTCTTCTCCCCCCCAGTAGGACAGACCGAGTTTGATGGCAACTGATCTACCGCAGAAAGTAATGGCAACCTACTGCAGGAAAAAGTCTGCCTCATCAATCATGATCGCCTAAGCGTGTATCACGCATGGCCCATGACTGACTGAATGTATGAAAATAAGTGAATATTTAAAAAAAAATATTTTATGAGCTAAACTTATTGTAATTTTAGAACTAGTTATCTTGCCTAATTATAAGGTGCTTTCTTTGTTTTGTTTTACAGCATATCAAACGCAATAAGACATTTAATGCGGACAAAATTTTTATCGTTGGTAATATTATTCTTTCAAAAATTCTATTTATTGTAATATATTTTCCTTCAAAAATCTATTTTTGGTAATATTTTTTTCTACAACAAATCTATTTCTGGTAAAAGTTTTTTCTTCAAACATAATTTTCTTTTAAATATGTATTGCTGGTAATATATTTTTTTTTTTTTTTTTTAAATGTATAGCAAGTAATTTTTTTTTCAAAAAATGTATAGCTGGTAATGAAATGGACAAAGTCCGACAATTATTTTAAGACATTTTTATGTTTATATTCAGGCCGGTAAATGTTACTGATACTGTTTATTATAAAACAGAGCATTTACTTAAATATTTGTATGTATAAAAAGAATGTATAACCATAAAAATGTCTTTAAATAGCTGTTAATTTTTTTTTTAAATCCGAAAATGTATTGCTGGTAATATTTATTTATCAAAATGTATTGCTGTAATAATTTATTTTTCTTAAGTATTTCCTGATTTAGAACCTATTTTTACACTTTCATAGTGTTTTGACCCCAATTTCGGGGTTAACTATTTGCCCATAACTGGGAACCTAACAGTCAGGGTGGACCTGGGAACACCAGCAATTAAGACGTGGTTCTATGCTTCTCATGACCCCCTGATCAGATTCCTTGCTGTTGGATGTAGTTTATCGTCTTACCCAGGACATGGATGTAGATTATAATAAAGCACACAAAGAAAAGTGTTCTCTAAACTTGTATTGTAAATTTTTATACTGATTTGTGACATTTAATAAATTTCTTTCCAATTTCAAATCGGATTAGGAGTCTTGTATTTTTTTTTGTTTTTTTTTTTCGTTTACGTCTTTCACAATACTTAGGATTATACTTTTTTATTTTTATTTTTATTTATTTAATCATATCACCCCAAGCAAGGCCGGAGACCACTATCACGCAAGGGGTTAAAGAAGGGTTGGAGGAAGATCAGATAGGAGTGGCAAGGGAGGGGATGTGGAGAAAGAGAATGACAGTGGGTCGATCAAGGCAAGGGGGTCACAAAAGATCCGGAGCGAGAGCAGATAGGAATGAAAAATGAAAGGATGTGGAGAAGGTCGATCAAGGCAAGGGGGCCACAGAAGATCCGGAGCGAGAGCAGATAGGAATGAAAATCAAAGAATGTGGAGAAGGGAAGTGGACAGATCAAGGCCACTGGAGATGTCGATTGACGCTACACATAAACCGTTGGAGATTGTATTTGTCAGGGAAACAGTAATAGGGAAGGGAGGTCCATAGGCGAGATGTGCGAGACATGAAGCTATTGGAGTAGAAGAGACGTCTACATCTAACAGTTTCCACGGTGTAGGGGTGGGAGCGGGATGCCAGCCTGGTGGGGCGTTTAAATTCACGAGGCCTGGGGACAAGCGAACGCAACTCCTCAGAGCAATTAACGTGGAAGTACTTGTAAAAAAGGCAGAGCGAGGCAACATCGCGTCTGTGAGAGAGCGACTGCAGACGAGATGACAGATCAGGGCCAATCACGTTGCCTATCCGTCTCTGGATCTTATCAAGAACCCCGAGGCAAACAGCAGGGGCTCCAGAGTAAGAGTCGTGACGTTATTTTTAATATTTTAAGGATCGTAACACAAGTATGAATCTTCTCTTCGAATGTTTCATCCTTTTCTACGAGGTGGTCTTGATATGACTAAAACATCCAATAGGTTTTATTACTGGCGGATACTACATCAGATATGCACATGACAGTGTTGATGCTAGACACATAAAGAAAGCTCCTAGGTAACGTAGTAAAAAAGAGCGGGAAGAATAAACACCGAGTTAATAATAACAGAATGAATGGCTGTTAGCCAGTGTAACAGCTCCAGATGTAAGCTTTGAATTGGAGATGTCCGAATCAAGCGAGTATGAACGTTTAAATGTGCTTTAACAGATAGCTGAGAGGTTAGAACATTCACATTCTGAACATGAGACCCATGGTCGATTTGTCAGCAAGAAAACTTCCTGTCGTTATCGGACCTGAGGGTTTACGGCCCCTTCGGAAAGTACCTGAAAACCATATCACGGGTTGACCCAAGCTGTGTGAGTGAAACTGGGTAGATAGAACCCTTAGTGGCCGTCAATAACTGTGCTGTCACGAAGTCATCGTGGCAGAGGCCCTGAGCGTGCCGGCTTTGTTCAAATTGTTGATCACGCTAGATAACTCGCTCTTTAACTGAAACTGTAACTAATGTCTGCTCAGCATAGTTGCAATGGGTGTCAAATAAACCCATATGTGCCTGAGCAAGTGTCCACAATAAGGATTGGCTAGCCGCCCTAGTAGACGGGTATCCTCGACTACGTGTGGCCAGCTATACTATACCATAACAGAGGGTAGAAAAGTGACACTGAAATCCGAAGGCAATAGGCAAAATATACCTTCCAAATGAAAAATTAATAAAATTTAATCTTGTCAACTGGTCCGTAATATTCGTCCCTCTTATACGGCAGTGAATCCTAGACAATTGCGTCACAGAAGAAGAGGAGATTTGAGGCAACAGGTATGAAATTCTACGGAAGAATGAAGGATACAACATGGACGGAGCATTTGTGTAACGAGGAAGTTTACTTTTTGGGAGATAAAAAGGACACTTGTACTTAGAATCTGAAAGAGACTTTTAAATTGGGTCACATTATGAGGAAAGACGCCTTTGAGAATTGACATTCAAAGAATATATGGAAGGCAACAGCCAGCAAGCTAAGGTGAAACTAGGACTAAAAGGTGTAGTCAGGATACAAACATTTCTTATAGATAAAAAGAAAAAGATGTTGTGGAGAGCTATGACCACCGTCAATATACATGTATGTAATGTAATATTATTAATATTAAAACCTCTTATTAGGATCTTAAATATATATGTGTGTGTGTGTGTGTTGTGTGTGTGTGTATGTGTGAATTATTTACATTATACATACCTCGATAAAATACCAGATGTATCCAGGATAATCTGGCATTCTACACTTACACCACACGGTTCTTGATAATGACTGAGCCATTTCAAATACGTCAACAAAAAAAAAGAAAAGAGAACAACAGAACAAACATGGATTAAGGAGAGATTATTATATACAACAGCTTATTCGAAAATTGGATATTTGAATACTTTATACATAATTGGATACCTTATATTTGGATACTTTATATATATATATATATATATATATATATATATATATATATATATATATATATATATATATATAAAATTTAAAAAGAAAAACAGATTTTCTTCTCTGAAATATGTAATTACTAGAAAGGAAATTCAAATTAGAAAGTCGGAAAGTTCAATCAAAGGTTTTATTAGTGCTGATCTTGTGGTTAGCAGGGGTGGGTGACATGAAACTCTCCTCAGTCGGAGAGAAATTCTAGACTTGGGTGTTTCTATAATCGCCATGGCTAAACTATTAAAAGTTAATCAGTTTCTAATTATATTGCATTAACTAACTACTGTAATTCGATATTAACATGCATACACAAACACACACACACAGACAAACGCATACATATATATATGTCAATTTATATGCATGCAGATCGACGCAGGCGTACTCACACACACCCACATATTGTTCGGGATTATGGGCGCCAAAAATGTAGACATTTTCTAATGTTAACTGAGTCTGGCGCAAGGCATAGTAATCGGCGTTATTTACTAAACGACCCCTTTTTAAGTAGGAAGATTGATTGGGCCCCCAGTGACAGTTTAACTCTTTACATGTGCGAATTAACCATTTCAAAAGACTTGTTAACAGAAACACTATATTAAACGTCATAATATCGTGTATTTATTTCACAAATGTACTTTGCATATTTGCGTTGGTTTGTGTGCCGTCTGTGAGTTCTCAACACCAGCAGAATTAAATATTTAAATTAATCAAACCCAAAGACGATGTTTTTCTCTTCCGAAACCTGTATGAGGAACAATAGTGGACTACGATTATCTTTTAAAGTTATTATGCGTTTTTTATCTTCTAATGAACAATTTAAAAGTCTGTTTTTTTCGGTTGAACCTAGAAATATCATATAATTCATAGAATTTAAACCGTCTCCTTAAAGGCGCCACCCACACCGTAAATGTACAGCACAGTTCAAGACTTTGAAGCCACCCCCAGAATTAGCATGGGACAAAATTGACAGAAGAATTAAAAAAAAAATAAAAATCTTATAGAGTCATTGAAAAAAGAATGAATCAATTATCAAACTTATAGTATGAGAAAAGTTTGCAACGAATGCCAAAGATTTATACTGCAGTAATAAAGGCTGATGGAGGATATTTTGACGAGAGCAAAATTTAATCATAAAAGACTTTTTTACATTTTTTTTTTGTCATAATAGGAATCGTCTTTTTTTTTTTTTAACCATATATGATAATTTTCTCTTTTTTAAAGAACAAAACAATAACTTTTGGGGGCAATTTAAAAAATTGCCACAGGTGGTCTAAAACTATTGAACTGTAGTGTAGATTGCCTTAAAACAAACAAACAATTATCTATAAACTTATGTGTGTAAATTGTTCTCGAGTAGTTTGTAACACATTTATCATCTCTCAGTTGCGTCTCGGTCTTTTTGCAGAGTAAGTTCAGCGGCGGCTCCGTCAAAGGACAGATTAGTAACTGAGGAAAATTATACTGAGAGGTGCCGGCCCTGAGGAACATTGCACAAGAGAGAGAGAGAGAGAGAGAGAGGGATCGGTGCTCGCACCGAGTCCAGCGCAAACGATGGTTGCGTGGCTTCGAGAAATTTTTGTTCCTAGCCTGGGTGTACTCTCTCGGGCTCTCCACATTAAACCGACCTTGTGTCACAACCTGACCTCGTGAGGGAGGTAAATACAAGTAAATTATAAACTCAACTATTAGGTTACTTTTGTTCAGTATCAATTTTTAAGCGGTATGTCTTATTTGAGAATGAAATCTGTTAATTAAAATAAAAACGTTTGAAGCTTTTACATATTTTGGAGGAGGTACGTGGAGTAATGGATAGCGGCAGGGACTGAGGAATCGGAGAACCGAGTTCGAGTTCCGGTTGAATCCTTTACATTCACATACGTATTAATATCCTTGGAAAAGGTATGAATATTCTTCTTCTCCCCACCAGCTATGGGTAAATAGCAGGACAGACAAAGTTCTATAGCCTTGGATGGCAACTGGACTACCGCAGAAAGAAATTGCAACCTACTGTGGAAAAAAATCTGCCTCGTCAGTCATGTATCGAGAGATACATAATCGACTAAATGTGTATCACGCATTGCACATAACTGGCTGACTGATATAGACTTTATTAATTTAAGTAATATATTGGTGGCAAGGTCTCATCAATTCAAATTTGAATTGGATAGATGTAACCCTTAGTTTTTTTGCTAACAGTTAATTTTATTGTATAAATTTACTCTTTAGGATATCAAGTTATTCTTGTGTAATTTTAGTAAATATGAGGAATATGAGAGCCGAGTTCGAATTCCACTCGGATCCATTGAATTTGCACTTACGTGCTAACACCCTTGGGAAAGGCATGGATTCTCTTCGTCTCCCCCTAGCTATGGGTAAATAGCAGGACAGACCGTGTTCTATAACCTTGGATGGCAACTGGTCTACCGCAGAAAGAAATGGCAAGCTACTGCGGAAGAAATCTGCATCGTCAGTCATGTATCGAAAGATACATGATCTCCTAAGCGAAAAAAATAAACATTCTTTATATTATTTATATATGGATTATGTCCTCATTTACTTCATTGAATGAGCAACAGCTGCGGGTATAAGTTATAAATCAGAGATTTCAGGATCAAGGATGCATCAAAATTCAAATCTGTTTTAACAGAAGTGGGGAAATGTGACACTGAAATCCGAAGACAAATTTTAGTTGTTATTTTCCAGTTGCGCCTTCCTGCCTTCATAAGGTACACATCGATCTAGGCAACCTTCAGGAAATTTCTAATTAGGGGTGAGATGATGAAGTTAGGTACAGCTGATCATATATGGAGGAGAAGAAAATTTGCGCATTTTCGGCCCAGACAGGTGTCTTAGGTGTTTATTTATTCCTTATGTTTAATTTCAGTAGTTACCATTGTCGTTTTATAGAAACCAGAATATCAAATATATATGTGTATAAAACATCAAAAAATAATATTGATTAGAAATAATAAGAAAATACTTTTCAAAAAAGTCATTATTTTTCTACTTGTGAAATGTAAAAATAAGACAGAAATGATCTTACGGCTAATTTTGAAAACTTTAAATGCTAAGTGTTGTAAAATATACCTCTGCAAATGCAATATATGTAAGCAATTCAATGTAAATACAAGGAATAATATGTAGTGAGTTTAAGTTTAAGAGTTGCCTAAATGGCAGTTAATGGTTTAAAGCAAGAAAATATTTTAAGTCTGTAAGAGCATTTCGGGAATACTGACAAAAGTTCCACTAATAAACCCATAGCTGGGGGGAGAAAAGTTGATTCAGACATTTCCCAAAGTTATTTGCACGTAAATAAATATAACGATCCCAAATGGAATTGGAACTCTTCGAGATGTGGTATTGATGTTGCTTTAGTTTGGCGAACGAACAAGAACAGCTGTTTCCATTTGATATTGCTGGTACCGTCCTATATATTAAATAATGCACACGATTCTGGACAATTCATTGTATCTCAATTTGTTATTTATCCAAGAACCGTTCTGCCATCCACTTAAATATTTCACGTGTTGCTTTTCCTTGTACCTCTTTCTCTCTCTCTCTGCCCTGTGAGGATCATATTTTCCAGGCCTTCCTTTCTCATTACGTGTCCAAAAAATTTCAGCTGCCTCTTCCTGATGGTAATTATAAGCTTCCTCCTTGTTTGCATCCTCTTCAAAACCTCATCGTTGCTCACATGTTTGGCCCATGATATCCTTAGCATCCTTCTGTAGAACCACATCTCTGTTGCCCCGAGTCTCTTCTTCATCTTTGCAGAGATTGTCCAACATTCTCTGCCGTAAAGGAGGACAAATATCACATAGTAGTTCAGTACTGTTTTCTTTGTTACCAAAGAAATCCTCCTGTCTCGTCATGCCAGGCTTTTGAAATGCGTCTTTGGCCATTCCAATACGTCTTCGGATCTCAGCGTCGCACTTTTCGCCCTCTGCCAGAACACTTCCCAGATATTTCCCAGATTTCTGCACATTCTTGATTTTAGAGTCTCCGACATATAAATTGCATCTCGGGCTCATCTTTTTGGTAATGGACATGCAATCTGTCTTCTGATACTTTATCCATGGTCCCTTCTCACTCTCCTTTGCTACCATCTGTAGGAGGTTTTGTAGTTTCCTTTCCCTGTCTTCGATGTCATCTGCATATATTGCCTCGCTGTATAGGTTGAGTAAGTCCGGCGAGAAGACACACCCTTGCCTTAGGGACCTTTCTGTTTTTGTATATCTGCTGAACGCATTTTTTTATCTTTATGCAGGCGGTTTGCTGCCAGTATAGATTCTTGATTATTCTTATGTCTTTTCTGAATATGTCAAGGTGGCTAAGCAGTTCTAACAGATGTTTGTGATCTACTTTGTCAAATGCCTCTGCGTAGTCTATATGACACAGGTACATGTGCATCTGCATTTGTATTGCGATTTCTGATAACATTCGTGTTCCTTGATCGATGCCTTTAACAAATCCCGAGAATCCTTCTGTAGGACTAAACCTCTGCTGCCTTGAGTCTCTTCTTTGAGGAGACCGTCCAACATTCGCGGCCGTAAAGGGGAACAGCTATCACCTAGCAGTTCAGCACTCTTTTCTTTGTAACCAACGAAAGCCGCCAGTCTCGTCTAGCTTTTGGAGTGCGTCTTTGGTCATCCCAATACATCTTCGGATCTCAGCATCACATTTACTGTCATCTGTCAGAACACTTTCAGATATTTAAATTTCTGCATCTGCTTGATTTAGTGTCCCTGTCCTGCATTCTTTGTTCTTGTAGTTTATGCGTAGTCCCTTCTTCTATACTCTCCTTCACTACCTTCTATAGGAGATTTTGTAGTTTCCTTTCTGTGTCTGATATCAGCACAGTGTCATTTGTGTATCTTTTGGTGTTAAGATTGTGGCTGCTAATCATGAATACTGGTAGGCTTTCCAGTTCTCTCAGAATTGACCCACTGTATAGGTTAAATAGGTCTGGTGAGAAGACACATCCTTGGCTTACGCCCCTTTCTATTTTTGTATATCTGCTGAACTCATTTGTTGCCAGTAAAGGTTTTTGATTATTACAATGTCTTTCCCGAAAGGAGAATGAACGAAGAAGAAAAAACGAATGGACGGAATACAGAAAATTACACAATGAAATAAGGGCCAAATTTTTTAAAAAAAGTCACTGATGTCTAAAATCAGAAAGAGACAATTTTATTGGACACATAATAAATAAAGTGAGTTGAAGAATTTAATACCGCGAAGAAAAACAGCGAAAAACCTATCTAATTAGTTTGGATAAATGGATGATAGAAAACGGACATCAAAGGGATAGCAAAATCAAACGTTGCTGAGAGTAACAAGTTATAGGAAATTGTGGAGATCTATGATCAAAGAAGAATGCACTAAATATAATGGCAGTATCCGGATTAAAACTCAGAAAGTTAACCTTTGTACTACGACAAATGTTCCTGAATTGTAGAAACAGTTTTATCGATAATTGATGACGCTTTTTGCAGGACGAGAAGAAATAAAAAAAATATTTATCATAGAAATGTCTCTAAAGCTATCAGCATCGTTATAAATAAGAAACATGCATGAATCCGGTTTCGCATTAATACAGACGTCAAATAATATCCATATCATATAATTATTAGCTTATGTGCAAATCAGATGAGGAAATACGTGAAAAAAATCTGTATATAGTGGAACGTTCTTATCCAAACACCGATAGTCACGGATTCGGTAAAAAAACACATTTCGAGAATTGCGAGAAGATTTTTTCTTTTTTTTTCGACTTATCCTAATTACAAATTTACAAACGTCAAAACTAGAATTTATTAATTTAATGTTTTTCGAATCACTGTGAAGAGAAAGTATTCGGTTGACCTGATGACAGCTGGCTTCTTTAAACACTGTTAACATTAAACATATTCATAATAAAATAAAGTATTTAAAAACGGCTTTTTCCAGAATATTATGTAATAATATTCCTTGAATTTTCAGATCCCTATTTCGGCATGCACAAACTTATATATATATATATATATATATATATATATATATATATATATATATATATATATATATATATATATATATATATATATATATATAGATTCATTGAAAAGGAATGTAGAAGCATTGGAAAGCATTCGGGAAGAAAATAATATGAAATAAAAATACTTATGAACTTTGAACCGATAACACAAAACACCTAATTCGGAAATTTTTTAAAATTAAAATTTGATATGACTTGTATGTATTAATTGCGACATAACTTGTTGTTTAACCAAACATGTTTGAGAGGATTGTTGTTGCCGAAATATACCTTATATATATATATATATATATATATATATATATATATATATATATATATATATATATATATATATATATATATATATATATATATCAATTATGTGGTGCAGGTTCAATTTACATTACGCGAATCATTCATACAAAAAGCAGATACCTGCATTTCGTATGAATCAATTGCGTAATATATATATATATATATATATATATATATATATATTCACTTTGACGAGTGACAATATATATATAGGCTGATTTATGTTTTCATAGAGAAAATAATAATTCCATGGATAAATGCGCAGTGTTTGTATATGCGTTTAAGAAAATACCTTCTACGTTTTATATCATAATACTCGTTCGTTCGTTCGTATGCGAATATCCAAAAGTTTTAAAATGTTTTCATACACAATATATATATATATATATATATATATATATATATATATATATATATATATATATATATATATATATATATATTAGGTCATCCCATAAGTTCTGTCCGAATTTTAACGTTTTGTTAAAATGAACGAAATTTAAAGAGTATTTTATAATGTCTAATGGAGCTGGACATTATTTTTATATTTAGATGCTTTTAAACTGATCAAATTTTATTTCAGAGAACAATAAAATTAAATTTTGTTTGATTAAAACCCTGCTAACATGGAAGTACCCAAGAATCATTTGAGGCACATAATGCTTCATGAGTTCAAGAAAGGAAACTCAGCAGCCGAAGCGGCTAGACAAATTCTCTAAGTTTATGGAGATGAATGAAAGAACTTGCAAAAGGTGGTTTTCAAAATTCAGAGGTGGAGATTTCACCCTTGAAGATGAAGATGTTTGATGAAAAGCTTCTTGAAGCAGCCCTTGAAGAAAAATCCTGCTTTATCAGTTGAGGAATTGGCAGTGGTTCTCAGTTCAAACAATACAACTGTTCATCGTCATCTTCAACAACTTGGAAAAGTTCCTAAACTTGGAAAATGGGTGCCTCATGAATTGTCTGAAAACAACCTCAATTCCCGAGTTGACATCTGCTCTTCTCTCCATTCACGACAACTTGTTTCACCTTTTTTTGGATAGACTTGTGACTGGCGACGAAATATGGATCTTTTATCGAAATGTTAAGCGTCGTAGACAGTGGCTTGGTAAAGGGGAAGGACCCCAGACACAGCCGAGAAGGGAACTTCATGGGCAAAAGGTTCTTCTTTCAATCTGGTGGGATTGCCAAGTAATAATCCACTTTGAATTCTTACCACCTAATGCAACAATTAATGCTCAAATATACTGTCAGCAATTAGAGCGTTTGAACCAAGCTTTGAGGAAAAAAAACCTGCTCTAGTGAATCGAAAAAGGGTGATGTTTCATCAGGAAAATGTGCGACCACACACAGCAAGAATCCCGTTACAAAAGATCGAAGAACTTGGTTGGGAGAAAATTCCTCATCCACCTTATTCTCCCGACCTTGCTCCTTCAGACTACCATTTGTTTCGTAGCCTACAGAATCATTTGGAAGAAACAGCTTTTGTATAACACAGGAACAGGTTAAAAGTGACATTTGTCAGTTCTTCGAATCAAAGCCAAAAGAATTTTACAGTAATGGAATTAGTAAGCTTGTTAATAGATGGAAGGAAGTAATAGATAATCAGGGAAAATACATTGTTGATTGAATCTGTAATTAAATGTAACATTTGGTCACTTGTTTCAAAATTCAAAATTTGGACAGAACTTATGGGATGACCTGCTATATATATATATATATATATATATATATATATATATATATATATATATATATAATTGTGAAGATAATGTGACAAAGTTATAAACGATGCCTCTCGCCGAAGAACGTCTTATGCATTCGGCTTCTTCAGGTTAGAATAAAATAGAAAACTGGACGTGAGGAAAATATGGTGGCATCTCTGTGGAAAACAGGTTGGCATAAATCATATATTATTATCACAACCGATGACCAGAAAAAAAGAAATGTCTTTCTGTCTGTTTGTTATATATATATATATATATATATATATATATATATATATATATATATATATATATTATTGTCATCCACAACAGACGCTCTATCATAGCTCTTCAGTGTGGCTAGACGTCCGGTTGCCTTTAGGTAGGATCGAAATCCGTCAGTCGGGAATTCTACCACTAAGCCCTCGGAGCACGGCAGGGATGAAGGTGAATTTACTTTTTTTAGATAAACAGACAGTGACCGACAGGAATATATATATATATATATATATATATATATATATATATATATATATATATATATATATATATGTGTGTGTGTGTGTGTGTGTGTGTGTTTGAATATATATATATATATATATATATATATATATATATGTGTGTGTGTGTGTGTGTGTGTGTGTGTGTGTTTGAATATATATATATATATATATATATGTGTGTGTGTGTGTGTGCGTGTGTGTGTGTTTGAATATATATATATATATATATATGTGTGTGTGTGTGCGCGTGTGTGTGTGTTTGAATATATATATATATATATATATATATATATATATATATATATATATATATGTATATATATATATATATATATATGTATAATGGACATTGCAGTCAACACCCAGTGTAGACACTCTGTTTTATACTTAAACGCAACGTATAGCCTGACGATGGCTTTTAATGATGAAACAAACAGTCGCCGCTGGGTGTTGATACCAATGTCCACTTTTATATTTACATATAATATTGACCACTTAAATAAATAGTAGCATACCTTAAATAAATATAGCTCAAAACTCCATATATATATATATATATATATTATAAATTAATAGATTTAAAATATGGTTTTACCGCTACACAGTGATAACCATGTTTCAGAAATGGAAGCTAAAGCCCCCGAATTTAATTTTGTTATGAAACCAAAGACATTATGGTTGTTAACGGCACAGGAAAGATTCATAGTTTGAGGGTTTCCAAGGTTACCGATAAATCCATTCATCTAGACAAGGGGTGGTAGAGGGTTCAATTTTTAACTGATACAACGAAAATTAAAAATTAAAAATTGAACCCTCTACCACCGCTTGTCTAGATGAATGGATTTATCGGTAACCTTGGAAACCCTCAAACTATGAATCTTTCCTGTGCCATTAACAACCTTAAATTTTAAAAAGTAAGTTACTCCAAAATTCGCTTGATGAGGAAATGGAACTAATGTCTTTGGTTTAATAACAAAATTAAATTCAGGGGCTTTAGCTTCCATTTCTGAAACATGGTTATCACTGTGTAGCGGTAAAACCATATTTTAAATCTATTAATTTATAATATTAATGCTCTGTAAATTTAAATTTAAATTTAGATAGAGCACTATTGTGTAAAAATAAAAATATCTATAAGAACACCGGATTTTATATCTTACTGTTCTTTCCTTATATATATATATATATATATATATATATATATATATATATATATATATATATATATATATATATATATATAAATATATATAATCTTATATGTATATATATTATGTTGCTTGTATACAAGTAATAAATATACATTTTACGTAAGCGTTTTTCTTCCTTAGAACAGTCAGTCAACGTGTTTGATATGGTTAGAAACTAGGGTGTAAGTATTCATTGTATACTATTATATACATGTATATATATATATATATATATATATATATATATATATATATATATATATATATATATATATATATATATATATATATATATATATATATATGTTTTACAGTTATTGCTTAGTCTTTTCTTCTTACTTTCCTTTATCACCTCCTCTTCTAATTCCTGTTGTTTCCTTTCGGTTTGCTGTGAACAGTGCCTTATTTGAATATCTTACGTTGTTAAGATCGTGTTCGCCATTAATAAATCAAGTTCGAACTTCTAGTTCTCTAAGGATTACTTCACTCTAAAGCTTGATTAAGTCTGGTGAGAGGACAACTCCTTTTCTTACGCCCTGTTTGATGTTTGTGTATTTACTCATTTTTTTCTGTGTGTCGGTGTTTGCTCCCAGTATAGTTCCTCAATTATCCTAATATATGTCATCAGGCGGTCTCTAGATTACCTGAACCCAAAGTGTCATGCCTCATCTGCTAATGGCGGGCAGTGTCTATTATGGCTGTAAAGGCCAATACGGTAGCGATAGTTTTGATTGTTGTTCTCTCCCGAGGTCGCCTTTTTGTTTTCTTCCCGCCGGCAGTCCTTCGTTTCTTCTCTCCTCTTTTTAACCCTCGGTGTAAATCGTGTCTCCAGAGTGAGCGATCGTTGGCGACGTCTTCCCACCTCTAGTTTTGTTTTCATGTCTATCGCCCTCACGTCCACTTTGATGGAGTCCTTGAAGCGAAGATAAGGTTACCCTCTTTTCCGTGACTAGTTCTCCGTGCAGTAGTAGGACCTTCTGAATATTCTAATATATTTGGGAAATATATGAGGAACATATGTTCTAATATATTTCCCCAATAAATCCAATTCTCACCGCAGTTCAAACAATTGTTTGTGTCGTACCTTATCAAACCAATTAAATAATAATACATGTGACAGTAGCGTAGAGATTAATGGTGATGAAGGTAAAATTTGTGTGTTGAGTTCGAATTTCAGCGGATTCGCTGACATTCACTTTAACACGAACACGAATATATATATTCTCTCCGTTCTTGCCCAGCGCCAGTATACGACATGGTCAACTTTGAATACAGAAGCGATTGGGTGTTAGACAAGCAACTCTACCTCCATCAAAAAAAAAAAAAAAGGAAGAAAGAAAAGCTACTTGCTAGTGAAATAGTTTCGTGCGGTCCTATATTCCAGTGAGGCGTCGTCGTCGTAATCGTCGTGGTCGTCAGCAGCAACAACTTGTATGTACATGGAGTGCGGTAAATATAACCAAATGACCAGAGGTATGTATTTCTTTCATACATGAAGAAATTTCCAATAGTCTATAGCAATATTTCCTTCTCTCGCCTGTGGAACTCTCTTCCAGCTTCTTGGTCTCTTTTAAACTATAATCTACAAAAATATAAAAGCAACGTCAATCATCATCTTCCTTCTCTTTCAATTTGGTTCTTTTTATTGTCGTTTCTCATCAGTAAGATTTTTCACTCTCAATAACCACTCGTATCCGAGCGGCTTTATCGCCTTGCCTGAGGGTTAAATTAGTAAATCGCAGCTTGTATGAAATAAATAAATCTCTTTTTCAGTTTAAATATATTTTTCGCTCAGGGACTCTTTTTTTTTTTCACTTTGCCCCCACATCAGGTATTCATACTCAAGAAACGCGAGGCATTCCGTAATGTCTGCGGTTTTATTTACGTTTTATGTACAACTTTTTTAAAAGCCTGTATTAGAGAAACGACCTGGTATCATATATCTCACATGAGAATACAAATAAATACGCGACTCAAATAACCGACCATATGACAAACAGTGCATGGGTGTGGACGCAAAAAAAGTACATTCTTGAAAATCTTCTCGGACCTAACAGCAAGTCGATGACAGCAATGTATCAGCAAAACTTAACCTTTCGGTTATTTAGCAGATTTGACATGTGCGTTCAAGTGATAGCAACCAGTAATTTACGATTGATTACGTAACGTACGCGGGTGTTTTTTTGCGGGGGGTGGGTAATAATTCGCAGGCTTTACATTATCTCTGCAGTTATTTCGATCCGCACCGTGTGGCAGGTAGTGTGGGCTTGCGCTAGATTAAGCTAAGTGTAATAAACAAAGAGCAATTATTAAAATTTCACCCAAGAGCCATTCAAGGTAGAGGTTTAATAACGATTTTTTTTAAGCATCCAACCCCAAGCAAGGCGGGAAGCCACTAGCACGCAAGGGGTTACAGAGAGTTGGAGCAAGAGCAAAGAGAAGTGATAGAGGAAAGGATGACGAGAAGGATAGGGGATAGATCAGGGCATCTAGAGACGTCGATTGACGTTACATTTGAATAGTTGGCGATTATAGCTATCGGGGAAACAGGAAGCGGGGAGGGAGTTCCACAGGCGAGAGGTGCGAGACGTGAAGCTATTGGAGTAGAAGATACGACTACATTTAACAGTTTCGACAGTGAAAGGGTGACAGCGAGATGCCAGCCTAGTTGAGCGCTTAAATTCATGAAGTCTGGGAACCAGCGAAAGCAGCTCATCCGAGCAGTTACCGTGAAAGTATTTGTAAAAAAGACAGAGAGAGGCAACGTCACGTCTGTGCGTTTTTTGTTTAACGGAATATCGATTCATAATTGTTCATTTAATGCCGAAATTGTATTCTCTTTTTTTCCCCGAAAAATGGTAATTATTTATTTATTTATTTATTTTTTACTATGAAAATCTATTTCTGATAATACTTCCAAATGTAATTTTACTTTTTTCATGTTTTCGAACCATTTGAGGGGTTCACTATTTGCCCATAGCTGGGACCCCAACAGGTGTTACCACCCCAGATCAGGGTGGGCCTGGGAGCAACAGTCATTAAGGGGTGGTTCCACCTTCCCCAAAACCTCCAATCTTTGAACAGAGGCCTTGCTGCCTAATAATATACATACTGGATGTAACAGTAAAATTGTCCAAACCATGTAACAGCATGGGATAATTATCCATGCAACAAAATGCACTTAATATCTAAAAAAAAAAAAACTAAAATAAGTGAGTTTCTTTTTTCAGGTTTTCAGATAAGACGTGTAGCCATCTTGACACCATTTGTTGTAAGAATCATTGAAAAATCCTTCCAGTTATTAATCTAAAAAGGAAACAGGTTAAAATCATTTTGTGCCACTATAACTTCTCAACTGAGCAATGGTGAGACGAACGATATCCTTCAGGCATTATTTAATGGTAGCACACTTCATACTTAGGCTTCCATATTCAAAGCCAATTGCAGAACCATCAAGAGAACGGTGAATAAGTTTAAAAAAGAGGGAACAATAGAGAGGAAAACTGGATCAGGAGGTCACAAGAGTAAGAAGGATTATCAGTTCAACTTTTAGCTAAATGCATTATTATTGTTCAAAGTATAGTACAATAGTGTTATAAAAACCTCGGAGAATTCCAGTAAGATACCTTTAATCATTTCTAAGACACAACGATTTGGACAATTTTGCTGTTACACCCGGTATGTCTCGATTTGATGGTATAATGAAGTTTGTATGGAACGAGCACATTTCTAGATCATTTTACATTAATACGGTTGTCCACCAAGGCTCTATCCTGGGACCTAAGTTGTTTCTTATCTTCATCAATGACATTCCCGTTGTCATCAGTTACTAAATAGGTATTTATACTGATGCCACAACAATTTACTCCTGTCTTAGTAGCAAGCCTGATAAGTCCGATAAAGTAAAACAGGCAGCTGCTCTCGAAAATGACATCTAATCAGTGGTTTTACTGATACAAAGAATGGCTTGTAAATTTTAACACCTCCAAAGCCAATATGCTTTCATATAATCATCATAGAGTACTTTTCTTTCTTCTATCAGTATGGCTGATGCTAACCTCCAGGAAAGCAATTCTATACGCTTCGTTGGGCTAACGTTTTCTACTGACATAAAGTGTAGTGATTATATTGAATCATTTGCTAGGTCTACTGCTAGGAATAATTGTTTTACTGTATCAAACATTTTATCTCGTAAGCGTGTATATTGCATATTTATAAATATACAATTCGCCCGTAAATTGATTATGCTTGCCATATCTGATCCAGTGCTTCTGTTATATATTTAGAAATTCTTGAAAAAATCCAAAGAAATATTATTGGCTCTAGCATGGCATCTCGACTTCAGCCTCTTTCCAACCGCCGTAACGTGCTTTCACCCTGTCTTTTCTATAAACATTTCAATGGCAAACTTCATAGTTTTCTCTTTTTTTTGGCGTCTCGGCCACATGAATGTAAGCGTACTACTAGAGTAGCTACTAGGTTTCACCATTTTACTGTTCAACTGGTAAGATGTAACCATAAGTTATATTCTAAGTGTTTCTTTTCTAGCCCTTCTCGCCTGTGGAACTCTCATCCAATTTCTAGCTTCCCTGCCGCCAACAATCTTACAAAAATTAAATGCAGCGCCATTCGCAACCGTCTGTCTTCCAGAGATCTGTGTTTTATTATCTTTTCTCATGACTAAAGTATCCTCTTTCATTACCCGTAACCCCTTGAGTTTTAGTGGCATTATCAGCTTGCACGGGGTAAAATGGTTTTAAAATGGATTTAAAGATGGTCTCGTCTAAGTACAAGTGATGACTCACAAATATACTAGATAAAAGCTTAGACAGAATAGATAAAAGCATTTCCAATTAAAAAAAACATATTCATAGAAGTGACAACAACAACCAACCATAATATTTAAACGTATCTATGCGATCATGTCGAATAGAAAGGGTATCTATAAGATCATGTTGAATAGAAAGGGTATCTATAAGATCATGTTGAATAGAAAGGGTATCTATGAGATCATGTTGAATAGAAAGGGTATCTATGAGATCATGTCGAATAGAAAGGGTATCATGAGGTCATGTTGAATAGAACGGGTATCTATGAGATCATGTTGAATAGAACGGGTATCTATGAGATCGTGTTGAATAGAACGGGTATCTATGAGATCATGTTGAATAGAAAGGGTATCTATGAGATCATGTCGAATAGAAAGAGTATCATTAGGTCATGTTGAATAGAACGTGTATCTATGAGATCATGTTGAATAGAAAGGGTATCTATGCGATCATGTCGAATAGAAAGAGTATCTATGCGATCATGTTGAATAGAAAGGGTATCTATAAGATCATGTCGAATAGAAAGGGTATCTATGAGATCATGTCGAATAGAAAGGGTATCATGAGATCATGTCGAATAGAAAGGGTATCTATGAGAGCATGTCGAATAGAAAGGGTATCATGAGGTCATGTTGAATAGAACGGGTATCTATGAGATCGTGTAGAATAGAACGGGTATCTATCAGATCGTGTTGAATATCTATGAGATGTTGAATAGACAGGGTATCTACGTGATCACGTTGAATAGAAAGAGTATCTATGAGATCATGTTGAATAGAAAGTGTGTCTCTGAGATCATGTCGAATAGATAGGGTACCTATGAGATCATGTCGAATAGAAAGGGTATCTATGAGATCTTGTTGAATAGAAAGGGCATCTATGAGATCATGTCGAATAGAAAGGGTATCTATGAGATCTTGTTGAATAGAACGTGTATCGATGAGATCATGTTGAATAGAAATGGTTTCTTTGTGATCAGGTTGAATTGCAAGTGGTGAATTTTCTTCAAGTAAATCGATTTTTACTAGCTCACGGCCTCATCATGTTGAAATACCGGTTCCCGTAAGTTCACCGAAATTAAGCAACTTTGAACCTCGTCAGTAATTAGATGGGTGACCGACTGTGAATACCAGATGCTATAAGTTTGAATACGCCACTGGTGTAATCGATAATGGCTCAGAATTGTTAATAGCAAAGCCGAGTTGATTTCGTTATTTTCATTTACCCAAAAATACCTTTAGGAAACATATGAATTCATCTTTTCTCTTCCAGCTATGAGTTAATTATTAAAATTTGAATCACTAAACAATTATAAACAGAAAAAATAATTCTTACTAAATCTAAAAAAATATTTTCTGGTTTTAAAGGATGTGAGTTTAATCCCAACGCTGTGTAATTCATTTTATTTTTATTTTTATCTGAAACGACATTTTAAAAAATGTTTTTCCTTATCGGGTATTTTTTTAATTTTTATATTTTATTCTTCGTGCGATTGATTCTTTTTTCTTTATTCGCGTTCTTTCTCTGTCTTTCTTTGATGCATTGCTTCATCTTTCATGCTGTTTGTTTTTTTTTTGTTTTTCATCTTTACTAACGACTCGCTGCCTTAGATCCACAACACGGATAAAGTCGCGTTAAAAAAATAGGAGGAAAATAAGATCTCGACATTTGTACTTTGTTTTTTTAATTTAATTAATTAAAATTTTGCCAGCATTTCAGAAATTCAACCTTATCCCAGTAGTAGCCAGTGTCAACGTTGCTTAACTTCGGGTAGCAGGTGTCGCGCAAGGATAAATTTCTTAAACTGTTTTGACACATACTCCGCCTCTTCCTCATTTGTTAAATTTTAAATCTAAAAAAAAAAAAAAAAAATAAATAAATAAAATGTTGAAATTTTGGAATGTGAATATGAGTCAATACGAAACCTCGCAAAAAAACTCAAGTGTAGGTGGCTTAAGCGAAGTCAATTCCAGGCCCGCCTATAAATTAATTTCTTTTTTTTGAAATTATATATATATATATATATATATATATATATATATATATATATATATATATATATATATATATATATATATATATATATATATCGGAAATGGACTCTATAGCGTACATTTTTAGTTATGTAATTTAAGTCGGTTGTTTATAAGCCAAAAATCCATATTTAATTGCATGTGTTTATCAACTTCATCAGCTCGTACAAAAAAAACACGAAAAATCTGAGACAGACACATTATTATTTGTGATTATCATAGCCGCAAAGAAAGTGAAGTATTGTCTATTTAAAGACTTTGTGTACTCAAGAGAATATGGTCGTTGTGTTTCTTCGTGAGAGAAGCCGCCCTGTAGTCATATATCTATAGGTGTTCTTAAGTATAATACAACGAACTAGCGTAAGGCTTCCTTGAGTTGGGTGGACAGACGAGATATTTGTTTCGGTAGCCACCATGAAGTCTTTCCGTTTTACCGCAAATATTTGAAAGCGGTCACACGGTAGCGTTTACGTTCGCGATAATACAGTGTCCTCTTCATTTCAAACCTCTCGTAAAAACAGATTTATTTACTACATGCAAAATTTATAAAGATGCAGTTGAATAGGCAAATATATCAAACCTTGACAGAGCATACGCCATTTTTTAATTTACAGACATTAAGTTCGTTTATTTCCATTAACTTCGGTTATTAGATTAGTACGTTGGTGCTAAGAAGCAATCGATCAGAAGCACTTATCGAAATTTGACCCAAATACCATCCACTGGAATATATATATATATATATATATATATATATATATATATATATATATATATATATATATATATATATATATATATATATGCACATTTCTTTGAAAACGACAGACAAAGTGCTTTTATTTAGTTTTTTATACAATTTCTCATGCGATCTAATAATTTTTTCTTTTTGGATGATAAATTATATAAAAACTGTCCGAATGTTCTTTTTATCCGAGCGCTTTCGGCTATACATTTAGCCATTTTCAAGGATTATATTTTAACTGTTAAAATAAGAAATGCATGTATAAAAAGAACATTCATCGAAATTTATGTTTTCACATCATCGTCCACGTGACGCCCACGTGATCGCATTTCAAAACGGAACGCTGATCTTAAAATTCAGTCACTTTGTTTTGATTATTCTTGTGTCTATCGTCTTTTCATGTTGACTTGAATATCGTCTAATTTTTATTATGTTTTAATAACTATGTCCTGAAGAAGCTCTACTAGACCGAAACATCTGACGTCGACATTGAAACAACATTAAAAACAGTAAACTTGCATATTCGGATTTTTTGTTTTTCCATATTTTTCCTCATATATATATATATATATATATATATATATATATATATATATATATATATATAGTAATTAACCATGATTATCCATAAAACCGAAAACATGAAGGCTCTTTCTATTTTTAATGCCGAATTTTCTGAAGACATATTGATGGCAAGAGGGACAGAGGAAAGTAGAGCATAACGTATCTAAGTAGCTTCTCTAAATAGTTGGTCGAACAGGGTTTAGGAGAGATAGCAAAATATAAACAATATTTATGAGCTACAAAAGAAAAGAAATTGTGAGACATATTGAAGGCAAGAGGGTCAGAGGAAAGCAGGGCATAACGTATCTAAAGAGCTTATATAAATCGTTGGCAGAACAAGGGAGATTGAAGGAAATAGACAAAATTTACTAAGAGCTATAAAGGACAGGAAATTTTTGAGAGATGTTTGAACCTAGCGATTAGTGAACCTCTTTACTCATACTGAAGAAAACATCAAATAAATAGTAATTAAACATTCCAAGTTTAGGCGGAGACGAAGTATACAGGTGAAGTAGACTTTAGAAGGTACCAGAAACACAATCCTAAAAAGGAAACAAAGGAATTAAACTCTATTTCTGTTAAAAAAAAGTCTGACGAGGTGTTTCAACCCAAGAAAATTCTGTCTTCTTCCATGTGATGTGTCCTTTTGTTTTGGCTCTCCATAACTTCCTATCCTGTGTAACGATCGGCAATGCATTTCACATTATTACTGATCCCACACTCTGTTCAGTCATCCATTTTCAGAATGTCGTTGGTTAGGTCACTCGCACTTTCCTCTCCGTTCTTTAATCTCACTTGTGAACTTCACATTCTCCAAGCCTCCCTTCGTTTCGTCCTTACTCATTATGTTAATGTCAAATTGTCGAATCTGATTAATGTTATGTCTCTCTTGTCCCACTGCATTTAGCTTATTCACGATTTTGTCTTTTATTCCAACCTAAAAACACCATATATATATATATGTATATATATATATATATATATATATATATGCTCCTGAAAAATTTATTTCGGTTGAGCTCTCTGGGGAGGATGTGTGGGTTTGTAAACAGTGACTACTACGGCTAATAATGCAAGACTCTTCGGTAAATCGAATCGAGTTCTCTCAATCACTGTGTGTTTACCTAAAAATAAATACGCTTAAATTCACCTTCTTCTCTGCCGTGAGCCAACAGCTTCAGGGTAAAATTTCCGACTGACGCGAATTCAGCCGGTTTTCGATTCTAGCCAGAGGCAACCGGACGTCTAGCCACGCTGATGAGCTGTGATACAGCGAAACAGTCTGTCTGTGGATGACAATATATATGCTCCTGAAAAATTTATTTCGGTTGATCTCTCTGGGGAGGATGTGTGGGTTTGTAAACAGTGACTATTACGGCTTAATAATGCAAGACTCTTCGGTAAATCGAATCGAGTTCTCTCAGTCACTGTGTGTGTTATCTAAAAATAAATACGCTTAAATTCACCTTCTTCTCTGCCGTGCGCCAACGGCTTCAGTGTAAAATTTCTGACTGACGCGAATTCAGCCGGTTTTCGATTTTAGCCAGAGGCAACCGGACGTCTAGCCACACTGATGATCTGTGATACAGCGAAACAGTCTGTCTGTAGATGACAATATATATATATATATATATTTGTTATGGGAACCTAACCATAATAATAATGGACTAGTCCGTACCCCATAAATACTGCCCCTCAAGAGAGAGTCTGTCAGAGACAGTGAGTGAGTGAGACAGTTAGACAGAGAGTGAGTCGGGCAGTCGGCTAGACGATTACTGTAAGACATTGGAATAGTGATACTTCGAGACAACATAGTTCTCTCTAACCTAACCTGAGTGTACTACTAACACTCTTTTGTACATATATTCTATTTATAATATATTTGTGTTATTCCATACCTGTGTTCGAGTTATTCTTCATTGGTTCTACCTTGGACCATCACCGTGGTACAAGGACCTGGACCATAACAACATTACAGTTCAAAAGTCTGAGATAATCTTTGGTAATTTGTTTTAAAATTTGGCCCAAAATGTAGTTGTTTTGTACTTTAAATAAGAGAAAATTATTATACCCAGTTAAAAAAAAGTGATACATGATTTTTTATTACAAAAGTTATTATAATAAAAAGAAAACCTAAAGCATTTTATAATTAAATGTCACTCTCGCCAATATATTGTTGATTACTCCAGCACAAATTTCTGGCATTGGTTGTAAAAGATTCTTAAATTATAAGTTTGATAGCTGATTCCATTCTTTTTTCAATGACTCTAGGAGCTCTTTTTCATTTATTAGATGGAAAAGTTTCACACTTCTATCAAGTTCATCCCATGCTAAATCTTAGAGGATAAACGTGTTTCAATAGACACGCCAGTATTTTTTTAAATACCGAAATTAATGTCAACAGGCCTAAACAGTCAAATAAGTGCATCCATTAAAATAACGTTTATAGCAACCAAGAATTTGATACTGAATAAATCCCATTAATTCCCACATTAATAATAATAATAATAATAATAATAATAATGATAATAATAATAATAATAATAATAATAATAATAATATATATATATATATATATATATATATATATATATATTAAAGATTAGAGAGAGGGAGAGGGAAAAGAGATGTTGTCTTTAAGCATTATCTGGTTTCTCTTTTATTTCTTTGTTAACTTTTTATTGCTCTACCATATTATTTCCACTTCTCATTTTTGGGGGGTTTTGTTTACAACGCAGGATAGTCATCCCATGGAATCATTTTTAGGAATGGGCTTACACGCCTGGGTTAAAGGTGCGATTATTAGACGTTGCCTGGAGCAAGATTTAGAGACGTTCATTTGAATTCAAATTTATCATAAAATGCCATATTTATTCTTCAGTTTTAACATCATGGACGTTACATTTAAGGATTATTTCTGCTTTGTTCCAAAGGAAGCCAGCTATTTTCTTGGCTGGTGTTATCAGTTAATATTTCATTTAATCTAAAACAACCTACGCAGCAAATGCGGGATACACAATTGTTCCCCCTTTTATTGAAAGGAATCTTCTCGTTAATGATACTTAATCCAGAAAGTAGATTCGTTAAAAAAAACAGCTGTTCGGTTAATGTCAGTGTTCCTCTCGCTTGAAAAGTGGAATCTGGTTTGTTTAACTTAGATAATAATGCCGTTATGAAAGGCATGAATCCATTATTCCATATCAACCAACCAGCCAGATCTAAGTTAAATTAATAGGGTAGTCAGAAGAAGAGAGAATGCATGGTCATCAGTAAAAGAATGAGTCCGAAATGCGATTTGCAAGGCGGGAACACTAGAATCAATCTGACGCGGAATTTTACAGAAGGACGCTAAGTCCGACACTGAGATCCGTAGACACTCACATCCCTATTGGGATGGCTAAGGACGCATTCCAAAAGCTGGGCAGAATATTGCGAGACAGGAGGTTTTCTTTGGTAACAAAGAAAAGAATACTGAGCTGTTACGTGACATCTCTCCTTCTTTACGGCAGCGAATGTTGGACGATTTCCTCAAAGATGAAGAAGACACTCGAGGCGACGGAGATGTGGTTCTACAGATGGAGGCTAAGAATATCATAGACCGAGCGTGTGAGCAACGATGAGATCTAAGAGAGATTGCAAAAAAGGAGGAGGCTTATACTAAACATCAGGAAGAGGCAGCTGGATTTTCTGGGACACATAATGAGGAAAGACGGCCTGGAGAATATGATACTGACGAGTCGAATAGAGGGAAAGAGAGACAAGGGAAAACACCGCGTGACTGGAGGCCTTAAGTAAGTGGATGACAGAACGTGGTCTGGAGGAGGTGGTAGAGGAAAGGAACTTGTTGAGAGCTGCAAGGTATAGAAGGATGTAGAGAGCCATGATCGCCTACGTCCTGAAAGGACATGGCACAAAAAGAAAGAAGTCCGGAGTATATAATTTCGCTTGCAGCCACTCATGTAGAAAGGTTATTATCTATTCAAAACCGAATAGAATATAATTACAAACAACTCTATTTCTTTCCCTAGGAGGTTAGGGTAATCCCATTGATAACTTCCAACGTATTAACGGATGTTTATCCATGATTCGACAATATTAAATATTCCTGTATACGTTATATTTAGTGAATACGAGTGCTGGAATGAACGGCCCTGCCTCATTAATAATCAGAATATTTCCGGTGGTGTAATGGATAGATTGAAGAATCGAAGATCGTGTTTGAATTCCTGTCGAATCCATTACCTTCACTTACGTGCTCATACCCTTCGGAAAGATATGAATCCTCTTTTATCCCCCAGCTATGCGTAAATAGCAGGACAGACTGAATTCTATAGCATTGGATGGCAACTGTTCTACCGCATAAAGAAATGGCAACATACTACGGAGAACAAATCTGCCTCGCCAGTCTTGTATCGAAAGATACATGATTGCGTAAGGGTGTATCACGCATAGTACATAACTGACTGATATTTGCGTCTAACTGCTTGAGGTTTTGGCAATATCTTTAATAAAGAGATTGTACACTGTAGCAAGTTATATTACACCTGTCGACTGACTTACCTACGAATGACTTCAAATCTAAGCGAAGTTGCATTGTCCTTATCCGAAATGAAAAAAACAAAGTAATTTTTAAGGAATTAATGGATAATTATCTGATGGTCGGCATTATTCCTGGGCACACTACTTAGGTTTGTGTAGACTGCAGTTTTTAACAGAATATTTGCACCTGTAAAAGAATTGGTGTCGTGTTCACAATTAAAAGATTCAAAATATCATTACAAGTTATTTTTTATAAATTCTATTACAAATATCTTAAAACAGAATTGCATAATACCTTTCCAAAGGCTTTCATTTACAATGATCTATCTATCTATCTATCTATCTATCTATCTATCTATCTATCACCACAACCAAATTTATCTCACATCGCATAACATCATATCTATATATCAATATACCTACTTTTCTATTTATCATCACATCATATTTATCTCACATGACACAATATCTATCTATCTATCTATCTATCTATCTATCTATCTATCTATCTATCTATCTATCTATCTCACAATCTCTTCAGTTCTTTCATTGTTTCTTCACATCTATCTATCTATCTATCTATCTATCTATCTATCACATCATATTTATCTTGCATCACCCAATATCATATCCATCTATTTATCTTTCTCAGTATATATATATATATATATATATATATATATATATATATATATATATATATATATATATATATTGATTCCAGTCCATGCTAGGAATTAAATTAACTAACACAAAATAGGTTAAGAAGAATTAGAAATTGAAGCATTGCTAAAGTGCAGGAGGAAAAGAGTAATCAGGAATACAGTAGATAGCGATTGGCATTGCATTTAAATTTTTAAAGTTTAAAGTTTGTTGGAAAGAATGCAGAGGAGTTCCACAAACGAGAAGTCCGCGAAAAGAAACTGTTAGCCTAGAACTTACGGCTACATCTAGCCAGCTCAACTATTAATTGATGACATCACGACACCAGTCTAGTACTGCGCTGAAATTCAAAAATCTAGGTACCATAGTGTTGTGGTAGGATCCACCTAATTTGCATAGCGGAGTACCGACGATATAAATATGGTTGGTACCGGAAGACAGGGAGGCAAATCAAGAGATCCAACTAGAGACTCTGCCCGACTGCGACTTAGTCAACACATTCTCCAGGAACGGTCTTCCCAAAAAGACTCTATGTAAATATTGTGTACACTTCCTTGGTTCAATACATTTTGTTTTAAGTGCATTTTGTGTTGCATTATTATTCCATGCATTAGTCAAGTTTCAACAATATGTTTTCCAGAATATATATATATATATATATATATCTCCTGGAAAAGATTTGATTGAATAACAATCTTTTCCAGAATATCTATCTATATAGCTATATATATATATATATTAAAGACATTTTTGATATGTTTAACGTTCTTTTTATAGATACAAGTATTTAAGCAAATGGTCTGTTTATGATAAACAGTATTAAATAAACAGAGCATTTGCTTAAATACTTGTATCTATAAAAAGAACTTAAAACATATCAAAAATGTCTGTAATAAATTGTCCAGGAACGGTCTTCCCAGGAATATACAAAAGACTATATGTAAATATTGTGTACACTTTCTTGTTTCAATACATTTTATTCTAACTACATTTTGTGTTTGCATTATTATTCCATGCATTAGTCAAGTTTCAACACAGAGCGATGAACTCATTCGAACAATTACCATGAAATTATACATATAAAAGACACAGAGAGGCAACCTTAAGGCGTTCAGAATGTTACTGAAGCCGAGTAGTGAGATCAGGACCAATAATATTATTGATTCTTCTTTGAATTTTATCAAAGAGCTCAAGTTAAATATTAGAAGCAGCAAACCAGATGTGGCAGCAACATTCTTAGCATGGAAGAATTGTAGATGTATGTAGATATCTACGACAGTCTCGCGCGACCTATAGATATGGTAGATTCTGGAGATAAATATTGTCGCTCATGACCCATTGAACCATATATATATATATATATTTGACGGCCATAATAGACTACCAACAATAAGCTATATAAACAAATTTTTACTACGTTAACCAAAAACACCGATCAAAATAAAAGAATAAATAAATAAATATATAAGATAAAAAATAAAAATAAAAATAAAAAAAACAAACTAAAAACAAGCAAAATAATTTGACATAAATAAATAAACAAATAAGCGACTTCCGGTAAAAGTAACCGCCAAAATAGACTACCCATAATGCACCACTGACCCTTATATAAATAGCCGAGAAAAATAACAGCACTAATCGCCTGACGATTGCACTAGCATGAAACAGACTGTCGCGCTCTAAGTGTTGACTTCCATGTCCACTTTTATATTTACACACGCTCTATCTCTGATATTGAGCACTTTATCCCATAAATATGTGTGTGTGTGTGTGTGTGTATGTGTATGTATATATATGTGTATGTGTATGTATATATATTTATATTTGGTTTGTTTAGTTTTTACGTTGCTGTGTGTCTTGATATATTTATGCTTGCTTCTGTATGTGTATATATACATATGCGTATATGTATGTGTGTGTATGTGTCGATATATATATATGTGTATGTGTGTATGCGTGTATATGCATATATGTGCGTATATGGTTGGCAGTAGTTAGGCTTTTCTGTGTTTCTGTATGTAGTGAAGAATGTGTGTACACTGTGCACATATATCTGTAGATTGTTTTAATTTTCTTTCGCCTACTGTGCAATAGTGCGTATATATATATATGAAATATATATATTTTTATATATATTTGTGTGTTTGGAATTTTCGTTTTTGTATATTAGATGATGTTATTGTTATACGTATATATCTGTTTTAATGTCCTTTCTTTCCCTATTATTTGTTTCTCTGTTCTATTAGACCACTTTTATCTATGTATATTTGCCCGTATAAATTGTATATTAATAAATTGTTTGTTAATAAATTGTTAGAATTCGTTTAATAGCACTTTCAATCTTAAATATTTCTTGGTTGTTGTAACGGAGTGTCTATGTATGTGGATGTATGTACGTGTCTTTATCGGTGTCTGTGTGCATGGTAACTTGGATGCACCTTTCACTGTGTATGTATGTTTTTTTTGTTTTGTTTTTTGTAAAAGGTCGGGGAGATATTTACTGTCTCGTCACTTTTTTGTGTGTGTATGTATCTAAATATGTCTGTGTGATTATGTATTATAATCTGATTGTGTATGTATTGTCTTTTGCAATATGTCATCCTCCCTTACCTATATTTAGAATTCAAATGTATCTATGTTGCCATGAAGTTCAGAGCAACAGTTGATATTAACGTTTATTCCAACTTAATTTCAATAAAAACAAAAAATAGAATATCATATGTATTTTATCTTTTTTCCTCAGTAATTTTATAATGTTAAACTTAATAGAGATTAAATTTAAATTTTTAAATGTGTAATTTTTAATTTCAAATTTTATCGTATAATTTAATAATTATTAGTTACAATTAATTCTATTTTAGTCTAACTCCAACATTAAGGCATTAAATAGTTATTATGACCTTAGTTCGTTGTCAAGTTTTTTGAATTCTCCTATACTTGTATTTTGATTGATCATTCCAGCTTATGTAACAGCGTTTCCCCTTGCAAGGGGTCGTTACTTGATTTGAACATTTTAAAACCCTTTATTCTATATTCAGTATCATGACTTGATAAGACCAGAGGTGTTGAAACAAAATGGCTATTTTTCTAGTGATTTTATAATATATTTATGCTACAATTTTCGAATAAATAATTATATATATATGTATATATATATATATATATATATATATATATATATATATATATATATATATATATATATATGTATAGAGAGAGAGAGAGAGAGAGAGAGATAGATAGATAGATAGATAGATAGATAAAACTGTTTCTATATTTGACTGTAATTTGCACAAATTTTCTTCTTCTCTAGCGACCACTACATTTATGTAGCTGTTATATAATCGGAATTATATAACTGCTATTAACACATCTATCTATCTATCTATCTATCTATCTATCTATCTATCTATCTTGTCTTGTTCTAAATGTCACAAAACTGTCATGTCTGTTTGCTATCACATACCGTATACATTCCCGTCAAGATACCAATCAAAACATTACGAAGCAAAAAACAAAAACAAATAAAATAAAATACCAACGCCTGTGTAATAGAAAACCTTCAAATCTTGTAATCATCTCAAATCTCAAATGCATCCTGTCCTTTTGTCCAAACAACAGATTATCATGATAAGCAGACGATATCTTTCCAGTTTCATGATAAACCACTCCCTTTATACTGTAGTAATCATTCTACTCGCCATTTGACTTCTGTTTTTATTTAATATAGTTTATTTCATTCATTCAATGAATGTGTTTCTTTAATCCGTGAAAAAAATCGTTTCTCTTTATTCGTAGATTAACGATGAAACAATTAAATTCAAGATAATTATTATTGTCTCGTTATACGAAAACTTTAATTTTCAGCTTGCGAATATCCTTTGTTGTATGGAGGTTTTCCCCAGGTCTTGCTATCTTTGTTAATCCAGTACTAGTCGTGGCTATCGAGGTAGACGAAGCGTTGGGGGTCTTGGTTTTAAATCCGGTGATCCAACAGTAACATCCGGTGATGCCGTACCATGGGTAGTTACCGCACTGGCACAATGCTTGTTGGTAGGTGGCAGATAAGACAGACTGTCCTGCTATTTATCCCATAGCTGGGGACAAAAGAGATGACTCCATAATTAACCTCGGGGTTTTTACGAGTATGTTGATCTAAAGATCTTTATTAGTATTCGAACTCAACTCTCTGATTTCTCATTAAAGGTGTCATCCTTCACGCCACCCGCGCATCAAAGATTACAGCAGCTGGTATTCTAAAGAGATCAGCTATATTGTGACTAACCACGCTCAATGTTGCTTAACTTCCGTAATCAGAATAAAATCCATTTTGCAATGTGATGTGGTCATATAATAAAATGTGATGTAGTCAAATAATAAAAAATTAAAAACAAAATAGCTATTTATTTAGAAACCAACGTACTTATTACACCCTTGTGCAAATGAATTTCTTTCACCATACAGTCAGTTTTAGACCCACTGGAGTGACAGTGTGTAAACAATTTCTATTTTTCCTCAGATTAGGTCATTTGCAGTGGTGTACACTAATATGAATCAGTGTTCGAGGTGTATGATGAAATTTGTTTGGTCTTGAAAAATATTGCCTCATCCATGATTGCATCAGAATTTATCACGCCCACACTATTTTCTGGACTGTCGATTAGTTGTCCTACGGCCATTGTCTGCGATAAACGTTACTTCAAGGAAGAGTATGAAAATTGTAATGCTGCAAGCCTGACCAGTTAGCAAATTACGATAGACTGGACCGGAAACTCACCTGATTTAAATCCAATCTGTGGTCAACCTGCAATGAACGACTTCGTGGAATAGACATACAACGTTCTAATATGTGGAAAGATACGAAAAAAATGTAAATAATAACATAACTATTCATCTTGGACCATAACATACATATATACACCCTTGTGCAAATTAATTGAAATAACCGCTTTAATTTCCTTTCTTTCACCAAACGGTCAGTTTTAGAACCACTGGAGTGACAGAGTGTAATCGATTTTTATTTTTCCTCAGATTGGGTCATTTGTAGTGGTGTACACTAATATGAGTCAGTGTTCGAGGTGTATGATGAAATTTGTTTGGTCGTGAAAATATTGCGTCATCCTTGATTACATCAGATTTTCATCACGCCCAGACACAATTATCTCGACTGTCGATTAGTTGTTCTACGGCCATTGTGTGCGATGGGCTTTATTCCAAGGAAGCGTACGAAAATTGTAACGCTGCACGAACACACTAGCAAGCCTAAACAGTTAGCAAATCAAAGTACTATAGACTGGCCAGGAAAACTCCAATCGTGGATTTGTGGTCATTCTGCAAGGAAAGATTTCGTGGAATGGACATACGAAATACTAACATGTGCACTGGGGCATGTTTCATTGGAAAAATACGAAAGTAATGTAAATAATAACGGAATTATTCGATTTGTTTCAGTTAATTTGCAAAAGGGTGTATGTAATCTAATTATTTCATACCCCCAGTCAGCGCACTATGAAGGAAGGCTAAATTGTTCTCGGTGCGACCCACTTCTACAAAACTGGGAAGATGATCGACCATAAGGATAATTTTTACTATATTTCTGAGATGAGGTATTATGTACACTATATACATTATTCGGACTATTGTCCTCATCTTTTTCGCCATATTTATTACAACGTTTTGGCACGTTTAGATATGGCACGTGGAACTAGAACAGTCTACCCCAGTGAGCGAAATAAAGGGTTCAGTTAGACATTCCAAACACCTGAAGAAAGCCGGAGCGTACAACGGCCGAAACGTTGTAATAAATATGGTGACAAAGATGAGGATAATAGTTCGAATAATGTAAATAGTGTGGATAATTTTGAATCATTATTTTTCTCCTCGGGTTGAGAACATAGCAATCCTTGATATTACGCTCATTTTTTTACACAATAAGAATAGAAAAACGATTGCCCAACTTAACTCTAGTATAATTCTATGAGGGAAATATAGAAATTTTCTTAATATAGAAGATTCTTAAAATCTAACCAATTGGAGATCTATGAAATGAAGGAAAAGTCTCCGATAATTTCCCCCATTATGGGTAATATCATATCTCTGATATAATAATATTATAATAACACTATATAATAAATGTATAATATTATAGCTATGATATAATAACACCATATTTCGAAGACGGGACGGGCGAACTAAAAGGAAAAGGAATGACATAACATGCGTTATCGTCATACACAAAATTATATATGCATATTTACATTCATTCCAGGCAGAGAAACAAGTATACACAACAGACTTTTTGGTCAAGACAAGAACGTTACATCAAACACTCTCGGATATAATAATTCTTTTATGGGAGGGGATAATTTTATTACTTAATAACAGAACAGAAAATGGCCCTTACACTTTATATCAGGTTCTAACTTACTTTCTTCTAAAATCTGACCGAATGACTCAACAGAATATGTTTTGAATTTCTTCATGCTGAGAACGAGGACGTTATATTAATCACATCTTAGATTGAGGAAAAGGGAGACAGTAGGAAACAGACCGTAACCTATTTGATGAGGTTCAGTAAATCGATGGTAGAACAGGGTTTGGAAGAAATAAGACAAATACAAAACTTATTAAGAGATACAAGGGGCAGGAAGATGTAGAGGGACATGATCGCCTACGTCTTGGAGATACACGGCACATAAAAGAAGAAAAGAATAAGTCATATGCGGTGTTGAACCAAACTACAACTACCACGGCCTATTTTGTGTTAAATTTCCTTATTTCCTATACGACATTTGTTATAAATGATCCATACCCGAGATATTTGAACGTTTTATTATTTAATAATTCCACGTCCTAAATTTATTTTATGGATTCAGGGTTGGTGCCATCACTGCTCTCATTCCAATTCCAGATTATAGTTTCTATTTTGGAAACGTTTATCTTGACTCCTATATCTTAGAACACTTCATAGAGGATGTTTTCCATTTTTATGATGGATTCAGGGTAGGTGCCATCGCTGCTTTCATTCCAATTCCAGAATAAAGTGTCTATTTTGGAAATGTTTATCTTGAGTCCTATTTCTTAGAACACTTCATAGAGGATGTTTTCCATTTTTATGATGGATTCAGGGTAGATGCCATCGCTGCTTTCATTCCAATTCCAGATTATAGTTTCTATTTTGGAAAGGTTTATCTTGAGTCCTATTTCTTAGAACACTTCATAGAGGATGTTTTCCATTTTTATGATGGATTCAGGATAGATGCCATGACTGCTTTCATTCAAATTCCAGATTATAGTTTCTATTTTGGAAAGGTTCATCTTGAGTCCTATTTCTTAGAACACTTCATAGAGGATTCAGGGTAGGTGTATCACCGCTTTCATTCCAATTCCACATTACATTTTCTATTATAGATTAGCTAATGACTTCTGATATGATACCAAGTACAACAAAACGAAATAGAAAATTTCAAGAAACCGATTTTGTTTACGAAATCTATAGCCTATGTAATGTTTTAATAAATTGGTTACGCAATCATTATATTGTAGCACTGTAAATGGATGGCAGAATAGGGTTTGAGAGAAATAACAAAAAGAAAAAAAACTTATTAAGAGCTACAAGGGGCAGAAAGATGTGGAGAGCCACGATCCTGAAGGGTGCATAAAAGAAGAAAGAATACCTAAGTTAATAATAATAATCAAAAAGACATGTTGTAGGCAAGCGGGACAGAGGAAAGCAGAGAATAACCCCTGCCTAACGAGCTTGTGTAAATGGTTGACAGAACAGCATTTAGCGGAGATAATAAAAAGACAAACACTGTTAAGAGCTACAAAGGACAGGAAGTTGTGGAGAGCCATGATCACTCACGTCCTGAAGGGACACGACACATTTCTTCAGGGTCAGAACGTGGACGTTGTATTAATCACATCATAGATTGATGGAAAGAGAGACGATGGAAAGCAGCGCGTAACATATTTAATGAGCTTGAGTAAACTGATGGCAGAACAGGATTTGAAAGAAATAACAAAGAGACAAAACTTATTAAGAGCTACAAGGAGCAGGAAGATGTAGAGGGTCATGTTCGCCTACGACCTGGAGGGATACAACACATAAACCCATGTCGGGGTAAGAAGAAAACGTAAAGAATGATAAGATACAAAAATTATTTCCATGAAAAATATTTTACTTTTTTTACTAATTTAGTTTAAGTATTGCGCGTTTCTACACAAAAATTCGAATGATTAAATATAGACATTCTAACATCTAAAATATATACATTCTAATATCTAATCTGACTAATCTAAAATACATACATTCTAATATCTAATCTGACTAATCTTAAATATATACATTCTAATGTCTAATCTGACTCTAAGCTCAACGGTGACTACATTAGAGCAGCTATCAGATAGACAAACATATACAATTACGAATAGACATTACCATTTGATACTACCTTAGACACACAAAAATCTTTACAAACTTACATACATATAGCATTATCTACGGCCTTAATGTACGTGATACTCGACTGACCAATGAGAATTGAATCAAATAAAATTAAAAATACTAAAGTTATTTCTTTTTTGTTTTCTCTCAATCTCTGAAGAAGCTTTAACAAAAGTGAAACATTTTGGATTGAGATATGTTTCTTATTTGTTCTTTATCTTATCCTTTCGGATTTCGATCCATATTTGATCTGTATTTGATTTTTAACTCATATACAAGTAATTGACAATCGAAGAAAAAAGAACAACTCAGTGCTGATACGTCCTCCATATTATACAAAGACAGTTGTATCAAGTAAATTAATGAAAAATTCATCAGTCATTCTCAGACCTTATTTATATCTAATAAATTGGCAAACAGATAAGTCGCTTGAACTTTTCTTGGTTTACTTAATATTATAGTACGAATTATCTAGTGAGAGTTAGTATGGGAGAAATTGTACTGTATGAAATAAAATCACGTTAAATTCTCATTTTCACGTATGTTTTCTATTTTAAGTGTATCATTGTTATCATACACATATGTATATATATATATATATATATATATATATATATATATATATATATATATATATATATATATATATAGCATAATGAGAAGCCACGTATACTTTCTTGATATGTATATAATATGGAGAAAACAACTGAAAAGTTGCAAATTAAAAAAAATTGAATGTTTTTTTGTGAAAGTATTTATTTATATTTTATATATATATATATATATATATATATATATATATATATATATATATATATATATATATTTGATATTTCAGATCGGCCCCGATCTTTCGTCAGAAATAAATTAATTTACTGTATTCAGAAGTTTGCTTACAATGAGCGTCCGTCGCTATCCTCACCTCTACCAAACATCTAAATAATACAAACCAATTAGGAAATTACAAATGTAACAAAACTCGTTTTCTAGTTTGCAAACACTTAATAACCGATATTGTATTTTCTGTACCCAACACCAATATCAAGATACACCCAGCTCGCCTCACCTGTGATAGCCATAACATAATCTACTATTTATTCTGCACAATATGTCCCAATAGTGGATATATTGGTGAATCTAGAAATAATTTTAGATTTCGCATCAACAATCATAAACTAACCATACCTCAAAACAATCCTTATCCTCCCATAGCTCAACACTTTAATCAATCAAGACACTCATTAGACAATTGTAAATGTTTACTGATAGATTCCGATTTCAGTTCCACATACACACGCAGAAAAAAAGAAAAATACTGGATTTTAAAATTAAACACATATAAACTAGGGTTAAACAAAGACTTGGGAATTTTAAATCTGTATAAATATTTCAATAGTTAAAAAAATTTTTTTTTAGATATAGTTTAAAAAAAACTTTTTAAACAACATCTAAAATATTATCGTTAGATTTACGTTAGAAATATTCAAACACAGTTGCATTCCACATCACGTGACGTCCGCGTCTCGCAACGGACGCTACTTGTTAACAAACTTCCGAATACAGTTATTTAATTTATTTCTGACGAAAGATCGGGGCAGATCTGAAATATCAAATATATATATAAAATACAAATAAATACTTTCACAAAAAAACATTCAATTTTTTGAATTTGCAACTTTTCAGTTGTTTTCGCCATATTATATATATATATATATATATATATATATATATATATATATATATTGAAAGCAGCAAAGCAGGTCTTTCTGTCCACTCGCGGAAACATGTCGCAAATGATCCTAAATCACTCGAACAAAATAGCTCAACCACATGTTCCATCTGTCTAAAAGTTTGCAAAACTTCAGAAGACACATGAGTGTCCACAAACCTTGAGCACCACTTTATTTTACTGTGCCCTTATATGTCGGTAACGACGAGGGAGCCCATTATATATTTATATATATATATATATATATATATATATATATATATATATATATATATATATATATATATATATATATATATATTTAAAGACATTTTTATGTTTAACATTCTTTTTATAGATACAAATATTTAAGTAAATGCTATGTTTATAATAAACAGTATTAAACGACATTTACCGGCCTGAATGTCCGAGAAATTTTCATAGAAAATTTTCGTCCTCGAATACTTGTATCTATAAAAACAATGTTAAACATAAAAATCTCTTTAAATAATTGTCGGACTTTGTCAATTTCATAATATATATGTGTATATACATGTATCTGTGTATATTTTTATTATATTCTTACTCTGAGTTCTACCTGGATTCTATCCTCTTGGAAATTTATATATATATATATATTTAAAGACATTTTTATGTTTAACATCCTTTTTATAGATATAAGTATTTAAGTAAATGCTCTGTTTATAATAAACAGTATTAAATAACATTTACCGGCCTGAATGTCCGAGAAATCTTCATAGAAAATATTCATCCTCCGACAGGATTCGAACCTGTATTCTATACGGAACCGTCCTATAGCCTGACGTGTCTTAGGATCGTTCGGTTTGCAAGGTCGAATTTACTGCTTATAAACTTCAATCTTCCATGAATCTCTGACGCACATCCATAACTGCTCATGGCGTATCAAATGTAAACAAATGACGTCACATATTATGAAATGGATAAAGTCCGACAATTATTTAATTATAATTGTCGGACTTTGTCCATTTCATAATATATATATATATATATATATATATATATATATATATATATATATATATATATATATATATATATATATATATATCTGTAGAAAGGGAGACAGAGAGATATCTTGCCAGGTAACTAGCTAGCTAGATGTGTGTCTGTGTATGTGTGCGTTTGTTTTTCTGGGAGAAATAACCCTGACTGATAAGAACTTAATTGGCTGACATATGAACATACCCATAGATTAACGGAATATAATAGATATGTAGCAAGATAGGTAACATTTATTATTAAACCACTATTAACAATTAGTAGTATCTTAAATTTAAAATATTGTACATCGAAGAGAAAGTGACCCAAAAAGTGTGTTCAAAAAGATCAAATTTTGCCCGCGTGAACATAATTCTTAGCCACACTCCAAAAAAAAAAGAAAAAAAAACCTCCGTTTATGGAATCGTCTATGGAAAACACACCAAGATTTTCCATATCAATGCAATGTCGAAAATTCCAGATGTTTTCAAGAATCCCTGCTCTCAGAAATACTGTGAATTCCGAGATCAATGTAAAAATAGATGTGGCCAACTTAGTTAAAGCCTTCAAACCGATAATGATAAGGACAAAGAATTTGAAAAAAAAACCCCAAAATACCCAAAAAACAAAAACAAAACAAACCTTGCAGTTCATTATGTTAATAAAATTTTAGAATCTAGCTGATATCTGGTAGATAACCAGGGATCGACTCTTCAACACATAATAGTCACTTACACGAAGATTGCACGAAAATCATATACTTAATTCTATTTACATGCAGACTTTAGTCCTTATATTTGTTCCTGCTGTTATTACAAGTTTTCTTTCTTTTTTATTCTTTTTATCAGCATTAATTATTCTTCATTTTTGACACGAAACTTCTTATTTCTTCTTGTCTTCGCTTTTCTTTCTTTCTTTCTTTCTTTCTTCTTCTTATCTTTAATTTTGACACAAGCTTCCTAACGTCTCTTTCTTTCATTCTTTCTTTCTTAGTATTATTATTATTTTTAATTTTGACACAAGTCTTTCTATTTCAGCCTAACGTCTCTTTCTTTCTTTCCTTCTTTCTTTCCTTCTTTCTTTCTTTGTTTATTTCTTTACTTCCTTCTTCCTTTCTTTCTTTAATTCTTTCTTTCTTTCATTTTTCTTTCTTTCTTTCTTTCTTCCTTAGTCTTTTTATAAGCATTATTATTATTTTTAATTTTGACACAATACTTCCTATTTCTTCTTAACGCCCCTTTCTTTCTTTTTTCTTTCTTTCTTTCTTTCTTTCTTTCTTTTTCTTTTTTCTTATTTTCTTTCTTAGTCTTTTTATCAGCACTATTATGATTTTTAATTTTGACACAAGACTACCTATTTTTGCCTAACGTCTCGTCATTTCTTTTTTCTTTCTTTCTTCCTTTCTTATTTTCTTTCTTAGTCTTTTTATCAGCACTATAATGATTTTTAATTTTGACACAAGACTTCCAATTTCTGTCTGACGCTTCTTTGTTTCCCATTAAAACACATTTATTCTTTTTCGTCTTTTACTTCATCCAATTTCCTCCCTTTATGTATTTCAGTCTTACTGGTTTCTAGAACTTTACCAATCTTAACATCTAATGACACAAAGCCATAAATAATCGTTCGGAAACATTATCTTTTGTGACACTTTCAAGTGTGTAGAAACGGCCAGCCACATTTAAAAGCTTGCATTTCAAATCCTAGTTTTTATTAGATGTCGAACTCCGAACTCTGATATGATTATATTCTTCCTGTTGTCTTTCATTTTCCGATCTAAAGTATTTATGAGCTTTTCTTTTACTCTAATAGCTCCCTCTTTATTCTCCTCTTTCTCTTCGTTTTTATTCTTCCTCTTTCTTATTCTTCGTGATTCTTCACTTTCCTCTTCTGTCCTCTTTCTCTTTTTTGTTGTTTCTTCCGCTTGTTTCTTCTTCTTCTTCTTCTTCTTCTTCTTCTTCTTCTTCTTCTTCTTCTTCTTCTTCTTCTTCTTCTTCTTCTTCTTCTTCACTTGTTTCTTCTTCCCCTTCTTTAATCTCCTTGATTCTTGCTTCTTCCTCTTTCTTCTTCTTTCTCTTCCTTCTTCTAACTCTCCCTTCTATTCCTTGGTTCTCCTTTCCTTTCTTACCTCCACTTGATTTTTCCGCTTTTTTTTCTTCTAGAGTCTTCGCTTTCCTTGTCTTTCTTCTCCCTTTAATTGTTATTTTTTCCGTTTGCTTCTTCTTCTTCTTCTTGGTTCTTCAGTTTCTTCTTCCTCCTCTTCTGCCCCCTTTTCCCTCTTCCTCTTTCTTTTTCTTCCCTTTTCTTCTTTTTCGAATTTCTTCTCCTTCCTCTTTCTTCTTCTTTCCCTTCTTTCTTTCTCCTGCCTCTTTCTCTTGCTTCTTCTTTCGCTTCTTTTGTTCCTCTTGCTACTTCTCCGCCTTTTCTTCCTCCCCATGTTTCTCGCTTCTATTTTTTCTTCTGCTTGATTCTTCCTCTTCTTGCTTTTTCTCCCTCTTACTTCGCGTTTCTTCGCTCTTCTTGATTTTTCCGCTGCCTTCTTCTTCCTGCTTCTTCTTGCTTCATATACTTTTCTGTTTGTCTCCCCACTCCGACCGCGTTATAACATGCTTCACATTTTCTCTCTTTCTATGATCTCTGTATTTTTTTCTTCTTTTGTTCATTATGAGTAAAAAATAATGATAAATGTCCGGCCAATTAAACTGTTGAGTCATTGTTTTCGTCTACAGCGTTCAGAGTGTAGCGTTCTTTCAGTTGTTCAACTTTCACTTTGGGTGTACTAGTAAATACCGGATTAACACACACATATACACACACACAAACACACACACACACAAACAAACACACACACACACACACACACACATATATATATATATAAATATATATATGATGGTGAGTGAATTTCTCTTGTAAGACGTCAAGTAAAATTACTTAAAGCACAAAGAGTAGAGGAAAAGCAATCACACCCAACGGAAATGAAAACATTGATAAGAATATAATTGCATTTATGCATATAAAACTAGAGATATATACATGTATATTGAGAGGGACAATATACATGCTCATATATTTGTAAACGTATACAACAATATACATGTATATAGCGTTTTGTATTTCGGGCAGCAATATACAATATATATATATATATTATATATATAATATATATAAATATATATAAATATATAAAAGTATATTTCTTTTCAAAGTGACTGACTAGGTATTCCTTTTAAACTTTTTACTGTTTTTTTTCCTTATATGCGAACATGAGCTTTTTTTCATTTAACCGTTTGTAAATCACATGGGATGTTTTGGTATCTCCAATTTTTAAAAAAATAGTCTTAATTCCTAGTTGGCATCTTGTCTCTTATGCCCCCCACTGCAACTACTCCCCTGATTCAGTGACGATGTGTAGCACGCGGGGTGGTATAGTTGAACCTCAGTTGTGGTTGGAGGCAGTCCGCATGAAGACATTGTTCGTGGTGACCTTCAACCCAACGATGGTATATTTTCACGATTTATAATTTGTATATATTATATACATATGTATTATATAAGTATAATATATATATATATATATATATATATATATATATATATATATATATATATATATATATATAGGTAACTATACTCGTCTCGAAAAAACTTCGAATTCTTGATTTACCAATAATTAAATCAATCTCGAAGGGAAAAAAAGGTTTTTAAAAAAGAAAGAGCCAGGAATATGAAAGTCTGTCGAAAATAATCGCACAGATACAGGTTCAAGGTCCAAAGAAAAACCCCGATACGAGTAAACAACTAACTAAAGAGCTCGATACAAACGTAGAGCAGACCTAGTCAAACCTAATGAGCCAGACAAACCTACCAAGGTTTCACTTAGGCAGATCGTCAGGGTCAGCTTGCTATATATATATATATATATATATATATATATATATATATATATATATTGTAGGATACCCATCTACTAGGGCGGTTACACAATGCCTATTGCAGACGCTTGTTCAGGCGTATTTGTGCTTATTCAACACCCACTGAGCCCACCTATGGTTTATACTGTAACTATACTGATCAGACTTTAGTTACAGTTTCTGGGAAAGAGCGTGTTATCTAACGTGACCAACATTTGAACAAGGTCAGCACGATCAAGACCTCGGCCACGATGACATGACTTCGTGCTAGAACAGGTATCGACCGCACCTAAGAGGTCCGTCAACCCAGTTTCACTCACAAGGCTTGGGTCAAACCATGGTATAGTTTTCAGGCACTTTACAAAAGTGCCGCACGCTGGGTTCAACCACTCTAATCCAATAACATCAGGAATATATATATGTATATTTATATATATATATATATATATATATATATATATTTATCATAATTTCCTTTAGGGTACAGAATTTTGCCCTTCATGATGAAACAGAATTTGAGTTGTCAATTGCTCTGCCATTGCGGAGCACTTCATGAAATATCCAAATCGTGGAATCAATTTCAGCACTGTCTCTTTCAATATCTTGAGTTGTGCTCGCTCACTTTTACATTTGAAGAAACAATTTATGTCAATTCCAGGCAGCCCTCCCTCTGTAAACAGAGGTAGAGTCTGTTAGACTTCACGATATTTCATGTAGATTGTTCCGCCTTTAATATTGCACATTATATGTCTTTTATATTTTATATTGTGACATTTAATCCGTCGATTCCAGTTATACTGAGTGAGGGCGAAACAGTTCAGCTGGTTGTTCATATATATATATATATATATATATTATTATTATTTCAGTCATGTAATTTTGAGTTTAGCTAATATAATATCTTTCATGGAAATATATTGTGTCTATTTTTGACGCATAAATTTTTTCTCGATTATTGCACTGGTGTCTTTCACCTCCAATTTACAACATATGTTTACGCAACAAATTTATTATAATTTTCATTTCAATTAATAATTAAATCTTCAGTTGATGTATTGATTTAATTTATATTTCAACGGAAATTGACTGTTTTCTTTTTTTTTCGACAGTACAACAATTTAGTACATAATTGCTACGCTACATGCAGTTTTGTCTTGGGGTGTGTAAATATTTTCGAAAATCCGAGGTGACTAAAGCAGGGTAAATGACTGCTGGAATTGTCTAAAGGATAATCCTTTCTGGGTGCTTTCGTGTAATCTAAAAGAAACTATGATGGAATAGGAATGAAATGAATAATGACAAAATATACTGAATCCATCATAAAAAAATCAGGATTTGGAAGTAGAAAATGCTAAACATATCAGCCACCTCGGTGTATTGATCAGCTATACCAAATTGAACATAGAATAGCCTGAGCCTGAGGTAGTTTCGCCCAACACCACTGATGGCTACAAGACCAAAACACCAAAATGAAAACTCGAGTATTGTCCTCAAATAGTCTCGTCAGATCGAAATCTCATTTGGATGTCATGCATGGCCGCTTAGTAATATCTAATCTGTGAACTAACGCTTTCTCAGAAAGGTTCTGAATAATTGAAGACTGATGGTCTTGACAATGTTCACCTTTCTTTTAACATTGAGGACTTGCGATAGAGAATCACAAAGAAAGAACTGTATCAAATAACAAAAAACACACCACTTGAGGATTATCAACAGTAGTAACAGCTAATATAAAAAGCACATGTAACACACTACTTCAAATAAAAGGTTAGGAAGGAAACTCAGATCAAAACTGGAAAGAGCGATAACATCTACTGGACATGAAAACACTGTTTTTCTCAGTTTTAAATTTCAATCCAAAGCAGTACAAGCTGCTCGGTTAATGACTGCCAAATGTTTCCTTATAAGGAAACGGCTAATAATATATTACAATTAGATTTGTTTTAAGGATTTTGCTTCGGTTGTAAACAGCCTAAATTTTGTTGAAAGGTATATAATTTTTTATATATAGTTCTCGCAGACTTAAGTCAACATTTTGTCGGCTGCACCCTGTCAATTTTCGGGAACGCTTCATTTAAAATGCATGCATATGTTTATGGTCTAACTGACATCATGTGTTGAAATTATCACTTGATTTTAAAAAAATACCACGTCCCGGATTGTTTTGACAATTTCTTTACTATGTTTGAGTCAACAGAATGCTCAAGAGCGGCTCAAGGTAGGGGGTTACTAAATGAGGTACGTGATATGAACGTAAGAGGAGAAAGAAGGAAGTGGAAATGATGATGTTATTGACGACCTGTACTGATTGAACTTTACTTGGAAAGGTTAAGATTGTTGATTTATTGATTTTACATGTCGGCATATCAACCACTGTAGTTTATTTCATGTCGAGATGCTTTCAGGTACCAATATTTTCTACATTTATTAAATACTCATACGTGGGAGTTCAAAATAGCCGAGAATTAAGAAGGCTGTAATTAGAGAGAGTATCGAAGGAACAGAAGACTAGATAGAGGAAAAGAGAGAAGAGGTTTATTAAATACTCATATACAGGAGTTCAAAATAGCCGAGAATTAAGAAGGCTGTAATTAGAGAGAGTATCGAAGGAACAGAAGACTAGGTAGAGGAAAAGAGAGAAGAAGAGGTTTATTAAATACTCATATACAGGAGTTCAAAATAGCCGAGAATTAAGAAGCCTGTAATTAGAGAGAGTATCGAAGGAACAGAAGACTAGGTAGAGGAAAAGAGAGAAGAAGAGGTTTATTAAATACTCATATACAGGAGTTCAAAATAGCCGAGAATTAAGAAGCCTGTAATTAGAGAGAGTATCGAAGGAACAGAAGACTAGGTAGAGGAAAAGAGAGAAGAAGAGGTTTATTAAATACTCATATACAGGAGTTCAAAATAGCCGAGAATTAAGAAGCCTGTAATTAGAGAGAGTATCGAAGGAACAGAAGACTAGGTAGAGGAAAAGAGAGAAGAAGAGGTTTATTAAATACTCATATACAGGAGTTCAAAATAGCCGAGAATTAGGAAGACTGTAATTAGAGAGAGTATCGAAGGAACAAAAGACTAGGTAGGGGGAAAGAGAGAAGAGGAGGTTTATTAAATACTCATATACTGAACAGAAGAATTTAGTAAATAAATTACTCTTCAAATCCTACTATAAATGTGGACACTTGCTATATTTATATGTAGGAGCTGTTCATTGCCAAAGCAGTCTTTGAAGAGCAAGAAGTACAGCGAGTCCTACTCTACAATACAAGCCTGTTCAAAAGGGGTATTTGAAGTTGTGTAAGCAATGACTCGCAACAATCGGCAAGATGTTTCCGATTCTCAAGAGACAAGTCGCATGGGACCTATTTTGCAATTCATTTCAATTTGCTTAGGACTGACTTATCACTGAGTTCCCTCGCCGTATTGCAGGATTGGCTGCAACAGCAGCTTAAAAATACTCATAATCCATGTGCTGTTTTCCAGGCACACTTAGCTCGCCGTCTAGTCTAAACTTCGCAATTTTGAAACGGGAAAACCACCTCCTGCATCATCTTTCAATCAATGCATCAACCCCAGAACAACGCTGGATGAATTTTGCTGTTGTATTTACGTTGAGAGCTTTATGAAACCAGTAGACTAAAATCATTTCTAATGTACCCTTATAATATTCTTATAATCTGAAATTTAAAAAAAGATATAAATTACACATACTAGCATTATTAAACAACATAACGAGGCAATATTTTAATAAACTTTGTTTAACGTTCCAAGAATTTATTTAAATTGTTGCAAATCTGAAGACGGAACTAACACAGATAAAATTATTCAACAAATGGCGGCAATAGAAAAGACATCTATAAACTACCAATTGTATATTTTACATAGCTACCATCCGATGAGATATAATATCGTTTGCGGCTGCCGTAAAAGTAGCCAAACATTTTTTTTTTGTCGGAAACTCTTGCAAAAATAGGTTTACAACGTTTCATCACTACAGGGCATGCTTTTTAACAAAGTGACGCACCATAGCACATGTTCATACAAAGACTAGTTTTAAATGTCAACCTTTTGGGCGTATCCGCTTTGTCTCCTGTTGGTGAAGTTGTAGGTGTCCATTTGACTTCCGGAGACACACATACCATTACTATCTAATATATAAATTTTTTATGAATCCGCTCAAAATCCTGAAAACTATTTAAATAATTATAAAGTTGTTTTTTTTCGTGTGTGTGCAAATATTTCGTTCATCTCTGACATCAAATAAATACAGCTTATTATTTTATGTGAAAAGAAGGTGGATTTCATCTTACAAAACTTGATTTAGGTGAGGTAAGTAATTTGTATATTCATTTTTTAATCGATCAAACAAGGTGGTAAAGCCACTAAGACACACGTGATTACTGGTGTGGAAGAATTAGGAGCAGAAATATTACTGATGAGCAGGAAGAGAAAATAGTAATCAGGACAACAGTAGGTAGCGATTGACGTTGCATTTAAATTTTTGCAGATTAAAGTTGGCTGGAAAGCATGAAGCTTGTAGGGTGTTCCACAAGCGAGAAGTGTGAGAAAACAAAATGTTAGTATAGAACTTATATCTAGCCAGATCAACTGTAAATTGATGAGATGTCTTCGCAAGTCTAGTACTTGCGCTTAAATTTAAAAAAGTCTAGCAAACAGCTCATCCGAACAATTACCATGAATATGTGTTTATACGAAAGGCACAGGGAGGCAACTGTACGACAGTGAGAAAGTAACTGAAATCGAGGCGCAAGGTCAGGACCGATAATATTGCTGATTGTTCTTTGGATTTTATCAAGGATTTCAAGGTAAATAGCAGGGACACCGAACCATATATGAAAGCAATATTTACGCGACACAGTGAACCAATTTACTTCGCAGCTGACCTAGCAATGGATTTAATATAGTCTTTCCACTTCCATTAGTTACTTTCATGGAGGTTAGCATTAGCCATGCTGATGGAAGGCAGGAAGGGGTCTCTCTGATAATTATTAGAGAGAAGTTAAAATTAACAAGCCAACAATTGCCAGAGTTAACAACAAACTGAAGATCGTTTTGGATATCAGCATCTATTTTGACTTCATCGAACTGATCAGTCCTACTATTGAGACAGAAGTAAATGGTTCTGCCATCAGCGTCAATACCGAGTTGAAAGCTGATGTAAATCGGTGATGTGATTAATGAAAATTACAAACAAAGTAAGACAAAGATGGAGCCCAGGGGATAACTTTGATTTAACGATTTCAAAGTAAAGACTAAATCAATTGAAAAATGTGTCCGAAGACACCGTTTTTTTTTTCAGATTTTAAAGAAGACCTGTATGCCAAACCCTGTCAAAAGTTTTAGATGTCCAGATCTATAGCTCGGGCATCGCCGTTATTATCTCGGGCATGGTAGACTCTTTCAATTATCGTCAGTACACCATCAGTTGTACTGAAGAAACGAAAGCAATATTGTTCGTCTGAAAAAAGGCCCTGCGATGAGGGATGCTTAACCAATTCAGCATTGATTTCCAAAAATAATTTTTCATTCAATGTTTCTATTTATATATTATGAAATTCACAAATATATATATATATATATATATATATATATATTTTATAATTAAATTACTTCTTTTTCACGTTTCATGTGCCTTCAGAAAGAAGAAACTCATGCCTCTCCTTATCTTCCTACCTTTTTTTCGCCTGTAAATAATTTTGACAATTTATCGTTTCTTTCTCTTCTGCAGCTACCATCCAATCAGAAAAGCTTTTTTCTATACTGCCAAGAACCAATTAAAATAGAGGTTTTGTAAATGGGGTTGTTGCATCGACGTAAGAATTGGTTGTAAGTGAGGATTATGAGGATATGTCGGACAGACATGCAGCCTTGGTACCAGCTGTTTCCCTCTGTTTATCTTTGTATGTCAGTATATCCTGTGAAACCCAAACTTCAAGAGGAACTTTTTCTTCATCTATCCCATAAATTTCAATGACTTTTTCTGATTGTAAGGATACGTTTCATTGCTGGTCCTATTTTTCTAAAAACTTTCTCTTTGCTCAAATATCTCGTCCATGGCGTTCTCAGAATTTGTCGAGAGAAACTCCCTTCTTCCGTTTAAACTCTAGTTATTCAACTAAAGCCACTTTATCCTCTGAAGTCATGATAAAAGGTTTCACTCTTAAAGAAATCTCAAAGTACAAATTTCCTTTTTGGGGTGAAAAGGGAGATAACCGGTCCCTGTGGAGTGAGTTTGAAATAATAGACAGAGAATATCACTGGAAAGAAAAAAAAACTAGGCTACAAATATATCCTAAGCCGGTCAAACATAGATATGAATACAATATGGGAACCAGTAATACAGAGAATAACAACCACAAAGTTGCAATATGAGCTCGGGTAGAAAACGAGACATTAATTTACAAGACCCCCAAATTCATACGCTGACGTACACAAGGACATATGGCCAAGTGAATAAAAGCGTTAGTTAGATCCAAGGTGTCCTGAATTCAATACCTGGCTACGTTAGTGGTGAACAGAAAACATGGTAAGCTGAGTTAAAGGTTTATAACTGAGGTATGTTTAACAATATGTAAAAATACTTTTTGGCGTAATTAAAAAATATTTTGAAGTGAATATGATTTTAAAATATTTTTTGGCATATTAAAAAATATTTTTAAGTTAATCTGATTTAAAAAATATTTTAAGGGAATAAAATTAAAAAAATATGAATTCTTTATACGTTAAGTATTTTTATTTAAACTTTCTTCAAACAGACAATTTTTGAATGTTGAAATCAACTTCAATATTTTATAAGCTGAACCGTCAGTGACCCAACGGTCTACGGTTAGTCTAGTTATTAAGATATATTTAAGCACTGGTACTGAGCCCTCAGTTGATTTAATATAGTTTTCAGGTTATTTATCTTATATTTTTAATATATATATATATATATATATATATATATATATATATATATATATATATATATATATATATATATATATATATATATATGCACGTTTCATTGAATATGAGAGACAAGGTGATTTGATATGATTTTATATACAATTCTTCATGTGATTTTTTTCTTTTCGGAGGATAAATTATATAAAAACTGTCAAATTGTTCGTTCTTTCCGAGCGCTTTCGGTATACATTTAGCCATTTTCATGGTTGGAATATATCAACTGTTAACAAGGAATAGATTGTTTTTACATCATTCGGTATACTGTGCTCATCTTTGTCGCCATATTTATTACAACGTTTCGGCGCTTCAGTATCTGTCTATATTTCTGAGATGAGGTATTATGTACACTATTTACATTATTCGGTAATATTGTCCTCATCTTACTTGCCATATTTATTACAACGTTTTAGCCGTTGTACGCTTCGGCATGCTTTAGGTGGTTGGAATGTCGAACTGGACCCTTTATTTCGCTCGTTGGGGAAGACTGTTCTAGTTCCATCTAGTTCTAGTATTGAAATCTTTGGGTCCTGTCACTGGATCAAACCAACGCCTTTATCCACTGTGCAATGTGTCCTTAAGGACATCTGTGTATGAATTCCTGGATTTTATATATGTATTTATCTAATGTTTCATTTTCAAAACACGGTCAAGATATTGTGTCCATGTTCATAGTTTATATTATTGAGTTCTGTTTTTTTTTTTTTGTTTTAAGCCTCCAATTATTTTCAGCCTTTTCTTACGTGTAGACGAAGCCATTACATTTGTGTTATCGAAAAGAAAAAAAATTAATTGAATCTAATTGTAATCTGATTTTTTGTTTAACATTTCTACTTGTCCGTATTTTCGTATATTTATCCCGTCCGCTTGGTCAGTTCTAGTGACTCTTACTCGGCTTTTATTTTCTCTCTTTGTTCTATAGTTCGAACTTTTATGTCCCACTTTATTGCACGAGAGACAAGTCTTATAGCGGTATGGACAATCTTTGTACCAAAGCAAAGTCCTACAGCGATAGCATGGACTGGGTGGTGGTTTCTTCTGAGGTTTCATTTAACTTTTTGTAGTAAAATAATTTGTTTGTTTGTTTTTGAGGAGGGAGAAAAACGTGTTTGTCGTTGTACTTTTCGTATGTGAGCGACGTCAGACTCTTCGATATCTTTCGAGTCCATTTTTACTCTTATACATCTCTGACAGTCCTCAGCCAATTTTTGTAGCGTCAATTCTGGTTTACTCTCAAGTTTTGTTAGAATTCTCCGTCTGATCTCCGTATCTTTAGTCGAAACCAGGCCTTGGAAAAATATCAAACATTTAAAATTGTCAGGGATGAGTTCAGATAACTTAAAGTCATCTCAGTGTTTGTTTACTACGGAAGCAAATGTCTTCGCTATCCTTTTTTGTTAAATTTAAACATTTCCACCTTTTTTGGAATAGTGAAGTGTTCGGACTAAATAATTCCGTTAAAAGTTTCACGGCTTCCTTGAAAGTCAACTCATTCGTTTTCCTCGGTAGGATGTAGTCTACGAATTTAGTGTATTCGCTTGACCCAAGTTTCCTCAGTATTAGACGTACTTTTTTCGAGTCTGACCAATTCCAGCAATCAAACTCATATGGATCTTCATATCTTCTGAAGTAAGCCGCGAAGGTTTTGTCTTCGTCTGGTGCATAAGTGAAGTCTTTGATAGAGCTCCATATAGCATTTTGCGAGAATGACACTTCATTTCCAGAATTTTGTCCTTTATTTGTTACTGCCCGTCGTAGTAATTCTTGTAGTTCGAATTGCTTCTCTTCGTTTTTCTGTTGAATTTCCAATAGTTTTTCTTCGAGCCTAGTCTGTCTTTCTTCATTTTTTTGTTGCTGCTCGAATTACATTTTCATTAGTTCCAATATGGTTGCCTTAAAGTCTTCCATGTTTACACCGTAATTTTGTATAAATATTTTTCCTTTTTTCTCAGTGTAGTCTTCAGGTCTTTGTCGCCTGTTGTTCTGGAATCTTAGTACGAAAAAACTTTCCTGCGTAGAATTCGATTCTGTTCTGGCTGACAGGTAAAATTAGTGTCTTCATTACCACTGTTAAGTTTTGAGTCCCAAAAAATCTTTTCTTTTTTTTTTTATTCGCACAGAATTGTTTTTTTTTTCAATCTTTCCCTCGCCTCTGTTATGGACGACTGATAGCAAAAAGTTTGATTTTTTTTTAGATTCTCCGCGTAGAATTCGTTTCTTCAATAACCTCGTCGCCACTGTTATGGTCCAGGTTAGGTCCAAGGAAGAACAACACAAACACAAGAGTAGAAATAACGTAGATATATTACACGGAATAATAATACAAGATGTGGAAGGTGTTAGTATGACTGTCAGTCTGGTTTGGAGTGAACTACTATCGGCTCGACTCGATTCGTCTCTCTCGCTCGAGAGGCGTAGTATACATAGTGTTAGGAAGAGTTCATTCTGTAGTTATAGGTAAGGACCCATAAAAAAATATATATATGTATAATTATGTACAAGTACATATATATGTACATTTTGATTAAAGGTTGACAAAGGTTGTTTAAACTTCTTTTTATTTACATTTTTTAAATAGTTCGTATCATATTTACATGTAAATACATGTTTAGATACAATGCTTGAGTATTTTCGGCTATTGTTAGCCATAGTTAATGACTTTTGCTTTTATGTGCTATGCCCTTTTCTACATTTTCAGATATTGCATTTCCTCGTATCCACGTGAAATATCGAGTCTTTTTTCTTCTTTTTTATCACACACACACACACACATATATATATATATATATATGACAGGAAAATTTTATTTTATTGAACTCTCTTTGAAATTGAATGTTACGAATATATATATATATATATATATATATATATATATATATATTTATATCTTTTTTGAAGAGTATTTTCTTAATTATTTCTAATCAGTATTATTTTTTGATGTTTTATACACATATATATTTGATGTTTTATACACATATATATTTGATGTTCTAGTTTCTATAAAAATGACAATGGTAACTACTGAAATGAAACATAAGGAATAAGTAAACTCCGAAGACACCTGTCTGGGCCAAAAATGCGCACTAAAAATTTTGGCAGTTAAAGGGTTAAAAACAAATGTAATAATCCGTCTGAAAATTAAACGTTTTTTTCCCAAAAATAATTGTCGAAGAAGGGGTTAATGCTTATAATATTTGCAGTTTTTTTAGCAATTTATATTACATTTTCTCTGTTGGTGAGCATTTACCAGATCTATTGAGTTTTACGTTACCTTGGTTGACAATGGGTCTCAACTGAGCTCTTCCCTATATGTATGTATATACGCATTCATATTTGTGTGCGTTTGTTCTAGTCTACGTATATGTGTCTTATGTGTATGTTCGCGTGTACATGCATGTGTGTGTGGTTGTGTGTGTGTGTTTGTTTGCATGTGCATATGTATGTGTGTGTTGGAGAGTGTGTGCTTGTGTTCCTTTCACAGAGCACACATTTTCCGCGCATCAGCTCGTATTCAGCCAAATGTTCACTCGAACGTTATGTGGCCAAAATCGTCATGTCCAGTTCTGAGCTGCCATTGGTGTCAGAGTTTAAATGTTCTGTACTTCTTTAATATATTAATCCCTCTGTCCTATAAAAGTTGTTTGCATTGTTTGCTTTTGGTTACGAGCAACACTTCTGAAACATATAAGAATGTATATCTCGTGTAAAATGCGACACCTACATTTTGTTTATAAAAAATCTGTCTTATTCATATACCTCGTGTATAATGAAACCCCAGGTTATGAGCAATACTAGTAGGCCTACCGTAGTCAAAAGTTGCAGAACGAGGCATGATCCTGGGTATATTTCATGGCAAATAGATGGTTATAATTATTTTTTGCACAAATGTAACTCAAAATGGTGAGAAAATCCCTAACTGTAAAATATGAAAAATATACTGAGTTTTAACGACTTGAGAAAAAATAACTTGTGTATAGTGCCACCTCTCACCGAAAAATGCATGAATGTCAACCTCTTCAAAAAAATTATCTCTGTATACAGCTTAAATTTTGGGTAAAAATCATCGTCAACCTGGCACTCTACACCAGCATATACGCTATATACAGGGTGCGTAAGGTATCTGAGGACACCTTAAACACTTTTAGAAAAACAGAAAATGAAACTGTTACATCGTTGAAATTTACAATTTCTTGTAACAAAACAAATAAATATAATATTAATCTACGTTTTATTCTCTATATCCTCCCTCGGCTTCTATCACCGACTCAATTCGAGTTCGAAAGCGACTGCAATCTTTGATAAGGTGGTCTTTATTTATGTCCTCCATTGCTCGGGCTATTACTTCCATCAGTGAGGATTTGGTGTTATCAGGATGCTTATTAACGCCCCACACGTAATAATCCAATGGTGATTTAGGAGGCCATAAGTTTGGTGTAACATGATCAAGAAAATTCTCGGCCATCCAATCCTGGGTTTGGAGAGCTTTATGGGATGGTGCCGAATCTTGTTGGAAGACATAGCCCCTTCCATTAGCTACGTTGTCTAACCAAGGCTTAACAATGGTTTGAAGAGTCTCGACGTAGGCATCTGCATTGACTCTAAGGCCCTGTGGAAAAAAATGAGGGGGCATGATGTGCCCTTCACTGCTAACAACACCGAAAACCATCACTATTGCTGGAAACTTCGTGTGCATAACAGTTGGAACTTCAGTGGGGTCCGCACATAGCCACCTATCATTTCTTCGATTGACTTTTTGATCCTGGTCCAAGTTTTTCCATCGGAGAAAAACCAAAGACACTCCTGTTCTTCTGGATGCTTCAATTTGTTTAAGAGTCGTTTTGCACGCATTAAACGATTCGCTTGAGCTTTTGCTGACATGAACTGACCTCGCCTAAGAACGTATGATTTGTATCCGAGGTCTTGATGAACAACATTCCTTATTGTCCCTTCAGACACTTGAAGATCTTTGGCAAGATGTCGCATTGATGTCCCAGGATTTTCGTCAATCATGCCATGCGCCCTTCTGACAAACTCGGGTGTTCTGAGTGAGTCAGAACGTTGGCAATGCTGTTTTCTCTTGCTCGTGGCCAATTCATCACCATTGTTTTCATTTAGCTCCTTTCTAACTTTGCAAACGAAAGATCTGGCGACTTTTAGAAATCTTGCAATTTCTGAATTGCTGTGTTTCGCTTTTATAGACACTATTACAGCGTGTCTTTTCATTTCATTAGTTATAGTAGTACCTGACATGGGATCTTCTGAAAGCAAAAAAAAAACATTAATTACTATATTTTTAATTTAAATTACAAAAATATAAGTGTCCTCAAATACCTTACGCAATCTGTATATATCATCTAGCTGCAAATTCATAATGTTTCGTTTAAAATTGACTATCGTTAAAATAAAATAAAATGTGGTGTATTATACGGAAAGCATCACTGGCACTTGCTATCATCATCATCATCATCATCATCATCATCATCATCATCATCATCATTCTTCAACCACCCCATGGTTGGTCGGAACTCCATTGACAATCCCTTTCCACCCCTGCAAACCTGTCACCAGATCCCAAATATCGAACCCTGAGTCTCGCGCTTTGGTGTTTCGGAAAGTCCATTTTCGTAAAAAGACACTTCCAGAAGGATGCCATCGAAGAAAGGAACAGACGATTTCCCTCTCCACACGCTTATATATTTCAGCCGACAGCATCATCTCTTGCTGGAAATTAAAGTTGAAATTCCTGTACAATTAAACATATAAAGAGAGAACTATTTCGACGTTAAAACAGAATTACATGTCACCCTAACAAACTGTGAATGTTAAAATATGTTGCAATGTAAATTAAATTATCCCAGTGATGTTTTAAAAATTAATGATACTAAGCATTGAATCGAAAAACTATTGGCCACATATTTATTGTTATTATCCCCTGATCGCCTTCTGTCTGAATTTCTGGGATGAGGAGTTATCATTATTACACTATTTAGATTCGGACTATAATCCTCACCATTGCTGTTGTTATCACAAAGTTTCACCTCTCCCCCTAGATTAAAGACTTCATTTCGGAATTCCTTGTATGTTACCAGGTTCTACATAAACCTGATAAAGGTCGGAGAGACAATGATGGAAATGTTGTTATAGAAACAACAAAGATGAGGAAAATAATTCGTGTGTAAATAGTGTATCTATTCAGTTTACGTTGAGTTTATCTTTCATTATAAAAAGGATAAATATTTCTGGGCAAATTTCATACAGTGAATGTAACATCTCTTGACGTTATTCTAATTCTTACGAGTAATCTAAAAACATATCACTTAATTCTCAGTTTCTTCTTTTTACTCATACACAAACAGACATCATTTTGTATTGTGTGTTTCGATGTGAGTATGCGTGTAATTTCATCTCACGATTGGACAATATGCTTATTGTGTTTTGGCTCTGACTTGCTCGTTCCTTCTTACATTTATGTATACCTTTTTATTTTCATTCATTCATATATTCATTCATTCATTCATTCATTCATTCATTCATTCAGGTTCCTCTTTCTTCAGGCTTCTCACAATTCGTTATTACTAAATACATTATTTTGATTGCTAAAACTCTTTTTTTTATTGTTTTCGGATCCCTCATTTTTATTGATCAACTATTTGATAACATCATTTATCAAAGAATTCCTCTGAGACGTAAGGTAACAAAGGTTTTCTAAGAAATTTATTGAGCATTTTGGATAGAAAAAGATTTTCTACGTGAGAAGTACTCATTAAAAAATCTTTTGTATGCCAGATATTTTATTTATTTATTTATCTACTTATTTATTTATTTAGAATAATAATAATAATAATAATAATAATAATAATAATAATAATAATAATAATAATAATAATAATAATAATTATTATTATTATTATTATTATTATTATTATAATTATTATTATTATCAATATTATTAGTACTTTTTGTGTGGTATCATCTGGCCAGAAAGTAATTTAAGTACCTAATTACCAGGTTCCCTCTGGGATCTACGAGTAAAAACGACACTGTAGAAAAGTGCACATTTTTTACACGATTCGCTTAAATAAAGAGGGTTTTGTGGATATGTGCAGTTCCGCACAAAATAATATTTAGTAGCTCTGGGATGCTGATGTATACAGGAATATTACTCACATGATTTTGTACCATTTTTGCATCATACCCAATGCCCCTGTAAGATTATTACAAATTTTTAAATACTAAAGGTAAATCAATGATTTTTTTTATCTAACAAATATCTTGAGCATATTAGAATTGAAGATGTTTTCTTACAACGTGAGGCTTCTCATTAAAAAAAGGCTTTGTATGTCAGATAAAGATTGAATTACACGTATTTTATTTATAATAATAATAATAATAATAAATGATAATAATACAGCCAATCCTAAGGTTTATATTGATCTTTTGTATGTGTCCAGATCTGAAAGAGGAAGAGGATTGGTTCAACTAGAATTGTTTTACAACACCACAACAATAAATCTTCAAAGATACTTGGAAACTACAGAAGAGGGGATGATGATCTGTGTCAAAGAAAATGAAAGAAATAAGAAACATTATTCAGCTATAAAGGAAACCACCAAATTCAAAAGGGAATTTCATATGCAAGGCAAATGTGCAAATAAGCAATAATACACATACTGCAGCGACAAATAAACAAAAAAAGAAAGCAAAGCCAAATGCAATGTACCAAATACAGAAACGATAGCAAGATAAGCATCTTCCTTGCCAGTGCTATGCCCGTAGCAAAAAGCTGATGTAGAGAAACCCCGTATTCAATAAAAGCTGAAAGGGAAGGTTTCATTCTTGCTGATAAGGATCAATGCTTGCTAACCAGAAATTACCAAGCAGACGTACTGAAAAGAAACACTGTGTTAAACCGAAATGCACATTCTGTGATAAATATACAGAAAACGTTGATAATCTTATATCAGGTTGCACGGTTTGGGCACTGAATATAAAACTCGACATAATAGAGTGGGTCAATATTTGCACTAGGAAATATGAAACTTTTACGGAAAGCAAAACTGTCAGAAACTAGTATGAACATCCCCAGGCCCGGGTAAAAAGATAAGACGGAATTTTACAATACACACTGGCAGAAAATTCGAAGATAATCGCCCAGTCATCGTGAACAAAGACCACAAAAACAGAATATGCTTTTCTATTGACATGGCAGTTCATGAAGATTTTAATGTATCTCTGAATGTCTTTAAAAAAAAAAACTATCAAAATACAAGGATCTTGAAGTAGAAATTTTAAACATGTAATACTTGAAGACAGCAATAATTCCCGTTGGAGCTGTCGGATTAATTGGAAAATATTCCGATAGACTCATTGAAGAGATTTCTGGTAGCCCAAGCGTTACAGAAATGCAAAATGTTTTTTCTCACAAGTACTGGTCATAATTTACAAAGAATAAAATATGCGTTTTCATATTTATTTTTCAAAATTGTTCAGGGGAAAATGTCATGAAGCAATTTCCGCTTTAGGTCATAAGCTGGGACCTAAAAGGAAATGTGTATACAACGGAAATCAAAAGCAATAATAATAATAATAATAATAATAATAATAATAATAATAATAATAATAATTATTATTATTATTATTATTATTATTATTATTATTCTCTTCGAGAAACAGCTTAATATAACTGCAATCCTACCAAGAAAAGATGAAGCGAATGCCACTTATGCCAAACGAGTAAAGCAGAAAGCAAAACAACTTGTACAAATGAAATTGCAACAAAACTGGGAGGACAAGGCATTGCAAGGCAAATACATAAAAAGAAGGAAAGAAGCAGATGTGGACCAACAGAAAACACATCAGTGGCTGAGGAGCACTGGGCTGAAAGCTGAGTCGTAAGGCCTAATTATTGCAGCCCAAAGCCTCGCAACCAGATCCTATCACTGTCACATAATCAAGGAAGGAAACTAACTCGAAATGCAGGTTCTACGGAAAATATGATGAAACCATCGACAATATTATCTCAGGATATCCGGAACTACAAAAAATGAATATAACCACAGACATAACAAGATAGCGATATATGTGAACTGGAAGATATGCAAGAAGCACAAAATCGAAACCGCTCAGAGATGATATGATCACCAACTAGACACAGTTATCGAAAGTAACTATCTTCTGGGTCATGTCAGTTCCAACTGACAGGGAAATAAAAGCCAAAAAACCGGATATTATCCTAAAAGGCAAGAAATTCTGGAAGTGTATGCTTATTGACATCACAGTACCATCTGAGAGAAACACCTCCATGAACATTATCGAGAAATTGTCCACATACAAGGACTTGGAGATCGAGATTAATTGCATATGGGGAATAAAGACTGAGACTGTACCAATAGTAATCGGAACTCTGGGTCTTGTGAGAAAAAAATGAACACTTTTACTAAGAGTACCCCAGGTAACATAAACATACAAAGTGTCCAGTAGATCGTACTACTAGGAACAACCCATATGCTAAGAAAAGGGCTATCAGTTAAATTACAATTCTTCTATAGGGCATAAGGACCATAGTTTGGACCCTGCTCTACAGGATACAAAACAGGAAACATGACATACGTAAATAATAATAATAATAATAATAATAATAATAATAATAATAATAACTGAGGTTAGGGGACTTGATCAAGACGGTACTTAAAGAATCTGTGTTCACTCGAAGAAAGAAATAATAAATCAGAATATAGTTCAAGTAAGGAAAAACTGAATTGTATTCTAAAATTATAAGAGCGGTTGTAAACACACTTGCTATCCCAGTGGAAACCTATATCAACGAACTCAGTTGGAACTTAAATGAACTCAAGAAAATTTATGTATTTTTTTTTTAAATAACTTATATGCAATAGAATGTACTAGGCAGATGTTGACCGTCTGTAGCTGCCAAGAAACAGTGAGGGTAGGGACTGGAATTTTCTTACAACATTTCAACAATGGGACTTTATACGTATCTTGAAGCTATGCAAGATTGAATGCTGCAACTGGTAATGGAGCATGACAAAAGTATAAATCTTTAATTCTGTATCATAAGAAGCCCATAAATATGAAAGGGAATTCTGTTAAAATCTTAAAAAGTAACGGGGAAGTAGATGCATCTGCAGCGAACGCTAGGTTAATTTCCACAGCTATGGAGATATGAGACAACAGAGATGAAGTCATACAGATAGGTGATGAGAATTACATGGTCGGTGTATGTGAGTAACTAGGAAGTTTTAGGGAAAATGCAAACAAAAACGACAATTATACATGAAATCAAAAAGTGAGAGTTGAAATTTTTGTTTGATATAATGAGAAAGAAGGCCTAAAAAATTTGACACTCACAGGATGCATTGAAGGCTAGAGGAAACAGCAAGTAACAAGCCTAACCAACTTGTGTAAGTGAATGGTAGAATAGAGATTGCAAGTGATAGAGAATCATTGCTAAGAGCCATGGATTTTAGGAAGTTGTTGAGAGCCATGATCACCCATGTCCTGAAGTAACTCGAAACTTGAAAGAAGTCACCGATATGCAACGATTGCTGGGTGTGTAGAGTACAGGGAGAACAAGTCATTCTTCCCGGATTAATCAACTGATTGTCTCATTAAGTGAAACAGCTTTGTAATTAACCGATAATAAGCCTGCAGTTATCTTTTGGGGCAGATATTTTAGGTAATTTTTAAATAATTAAAAATAAATCGTAAACCAATGGAGCGAGTAAATTGAAAATTACTTTATTCTTTAGGTTAGCATCATCATTATTATTATTAATTTTTTATTTAATCCGTAAAATCACACCTAAAATATATTACAAAATACGCACAAAATTTCCTTCAGTCTAATCATTACATTTGAGAGTGTGTTGAAAATTTCTCGCCAAAATATTACAATCTGAAGAAAGGAAAAAAAAGCATAGTAACATACTGATGGTCAGTATGTAACAAACGTATAGACCCAGTGTTAGTTCGGCGTCGATTGCATTGAAACTTAACATATATGAGCAGAATCTTTGTGAAAGCTAGCGTATGTATCAATACGACACAATCACTGTGTAAAATAGTCAACATATTTTATACTGACAAAATAATTCTGTGTCTAATTTTTGGTTTGGTTTACAACATATCAACCTGTCCGGTGACGAATTCTGTTGTTTTGCTTTATATAAAAATCTTGAAGTAGGTAATTACCATCACAGTATATGAGGTTTCTACACTTATCAAACTCCTAAGAAAGCCACTTGTCCAGAGAATATCCCAGTGGTTGTCCTTAAGAACATCAACTCGAAGGAATTATCCCCAATCCAAGTAAAGTTATTCAACCTCTGATTGAAGGAAAAATCTTTCCCTCGCCTCTGGAAAGTGTCAGGTGTATGGCCGGTTTTCAAGAACGTGGGCGTGCGATCTTCATCCTCCCAGTACAGACCCATCAGTCTCCCCAGTATCACCAGTAAGTTTTTTTAGGTCATAATCAATAATAACAAACTCTTCAGCGACGAGTAGTATGTGTTTCTGTCGGTCCGATTCACTGCCGGCGTCCTAACTACCATCACTCACAGAATCAGTGAAGGTTTAAACGATAAACAGACCTTGAAGACCATAGCTCTAGATATCTCAAAGGCCTTCGATTAGATGTAGCACAAAAGATTACTACACAAGGTCTTCAGTTATGGAATCCCCAGAAAGATATTCTCGATCATAAAATCCTTCCTAACCTTCCTGGAGGTAGTTATCAATGACCAGTCCCCCGGAGAATCTAGCGTTCAATACAGGCGTCTCCTAGGGGCCATACCTCGGACCAACCCTCTTTTTGATCTCCATAAATGATCTGCCTCCAAAATATACTCGGATCGTTTGTAAACATCGATGCTGATCATGTGGTTATATACGGACACACCTTTAACAGCTTCGATTGTCAGGAATTGTCAACTGATCTTTCTTCCGATCTTGTACAAACTAACCAATGGAGTAAAAACTTGCTGGTTATAATCAATGCCTCGAAGACCAAGCTAGTTACATTCCATCGTCACTGATCTGAGCCCGAACTACCACCAATCTGAATGAACGAATGTCCTCTTGGAGAGGCACCTTAATTTGAAAGACTTTTGGGCCTCATACTCAAACACGACATCACGTAGAACTATTACATATGATCCATTGCTTAGGATTCAGTCAAGTTTTTCTCCTTCTGCTTTACAAGAGCCAAATCAGGCCCAAAATAGAATCGTTGTCATATTTTAGTAATAGCTGTCCTGGCCTCACTCTCCAGCCTTGATAGAGTTCAAAAACGTCACCGAGCCCTTGTGGGTAACGAATTATTTTCCGTCCTCCAACATTTCCCCCACATTCGGGATGTGGCAAGTCTCTCGCTGGTCTACTGTTACATCCGCGGTAATTGCCCGGCCGAACTCCATTCCCTGGTCCCGCTGAGGAAAATCTTCCCAGCGTGAACATGCCATACCACTTACATAGTAATAAACCACCCACATTCCGTCCGTATTCCATCGGTAAGAAGTAAGTTTAACTCGAGCCGGGTCTTGTAAAGGGTGAGCCTCGCTTTAAAATATCAAAAAATAAATTTTAAAAAATGATTAGTTTTGCACGAATTTCAAAAAGTAGATATGGGCGTGGCTTTCTCGTAACATAAGGAAAGTTCAAAGGAGATTTAAAAAATTTAGGCATTTGTACGGTTTGCATGTGAGTCAAGAAGATAAACATATATACAGCTATATATATATATATATATATATATATATATATATATATATATATATATATATATATATATATATATATATATATGAAAATGAGGAAGACTGTATCAGTAAAACATTCTGCTACTGTAGGCTGCTCCGGAAAGTTGTAACAATATGTGGCACGGCACTTGTAGCCGCTCAAAGAACTAATGGCTTTTGATGCAAAAGATGTCATACTGTGAGGGTGGACTATATATGTTAGTTTATTGGAAAATATGATAATATATTTTGGACAGTTAAATACACTTTAATTATATCAGGAACTGACTTGTCAGATGACATCGTACGAGAAACAATTTAACACTTTTCATCACTGTGTGAAAAAGTCTCGAAAATTATCTGGTGTTCGTTCAGGAGCAAAAGGAAGAATTAATAAAATATTGCCACACTGTGATGGCAGCAAATCGGTATCTAGCGATTTTAAAGCTATATCAGCTATAGTCAACCACAACTCTTTACACGAGAACGTTGACGTTGAACCAAGTCCGCTACTTATGGCCTGAATAAAGCTTACGACCGCAAAAGCCATTGATACGGAAAGGACAATTGCGAGTTTAAATTACAATTTGTCAAGACTTCAAGTGTTGCGGAGGGGGAAATGACTAAGATGGAATGCACAAACTTGTTGTTGTTATTGTTACTGCGATGGAGGTTCCTTCTCCTCCTCAGTAAACGTAAATACAAGCGTCAAATATTAAAGAAATGTATAATTTATTTACATATACGAAAAGACTGATAAAGTCTATCTGTGGCTGTTGCTATGGCAACAGGCAAAGGGAGTGGTGGTATTAGAAGTGAAATGGACATTTGGTGTTGGCCGCGTCGTCATCGTCAGGGGCGTTTCTCTCAGCGTGTCGGTGTTGATATCAAACGCTGATCTGTGACGCGTCTGTCTCTCTGAGCGTGTTTGTGTCGACATAAAACTCTGGTTTGTGTTGGGTCTGTTTGAATTTGGGTATATATAGTTTTTCAGTTTGCTCGAAACTAAGTTTTTGTTTTAGCGACAGTAGCTCTGATTGTTCATAATATATAATTAATTTTGTTTTGTTTTAAGAAGATGGATGCGTGGAGCGGAAAATGTATTCACCCAGTCTGCTTTGGTTTTGGTTTTGTTGGGTTTATTTTACGATATCAACCTCAATGTGTTATTTAATGGCAACTAGATTTTTATTGCTGGTAATTTCCTTTTTCCAAAAATGTATTGCTGGTAATATTTTTCCAAAAATGTATTACTGGTAATATTGTTTTTCTTCAATAATTCACTGCTGCACTATTTACATTGTTCGGACTATCGTCCTCAAATTTGTTGCCATATTTATAATAACGTTTCGGCCGTTGTACGATCCGTACTTCTTCAGGTGGTTGGAATGTCGAACTGAACCCTTTATTTCGCTCGCTGGGGTAGACTGTTTTAGTTCCACGCGCCATGCCTAATGGATGTCAGTTATCAGTTATCTCCTGTTAATTCCCCTCTCTAAGTTCTGGTTAAGGCAGCGGAGAATAAACAGATGACTGGTAACTGACATCCATTAGACATGGCGCATGGAACTAGAACAGTTTACCCCTGCGAGCGAAATAAAGTGTTCAGTTCGACATTCCAACCATCTGAAGAAGGCCGTAGCATACAACGACCGAAACGTTATGATAAATATGGCAACAAATATAAGGACGATAGTCCGAACAATGTAAATAGTGTACATAATACCTCATCTCAGAAATATAGACAATTCACTGCTAAAAAATTTTTTTCCAAAAATTTAGAACCTATTTTTACACTTTCATAGTGTTTTGACCGCAGTTTGGGGTTAATTATTTGCCCATAACTGGGAACTTAACATTTGATACAACCCCGTGTCAGGGTGGACCTGGGAATAACAGCAATTAAGATGTAGTTCCACGCTCCTCAAAACCTCCTCATAACAGGCCTTGCTGCCGGATGTAGTTCATCGTCATACCCAAGACGGTGTCAGCTTTGATTCGTCGAACAGTGAACGTCCGGGTGCCTTTTCTCTTATATCTTAATACATTTTAAATTTTTCTTGGTAAAAATTCCGGGTTTTTAAGTCTTGATTAAAATAATTTTAACTACAACATTTTTAAAAAAAATATTCTCTTCCTTGTTTCTTTCCTTCAACATATTTCCTTTTATAAATATGTATTTGCATCAGTAATGCCAGTCATAATAGCATTACAACTTCCATCTTCCAAATGACTCAGATTTAGGAGGAAAAAATGCGGCCTGAGGAGAGTGCCAAATTCCAGAAACTTCATGTCACTTCATAAGTGTCCTTATCTGATTTTAAAAAGTTTAAGAAAAGAAAACATCTATATCAAAAGTCTAAACTTTAAGTTTACAATATAGGGTGGGACTTTATATGAAACTAAACTTAAGAAATATAGTCTGGACCCTCCCAACGGAATTCCTGATAAAGTTGACGAGCTGAGAAGATTCTTTATTTTATTCGGTCAGAAGCGCTGAAAAAATTTAAATATTATTATATTTTTAGGTAACTTATATTCCTGAACCCCCCCAAAAAACAAAACAAAAACAAAACAAAAAAAAACAGAAAAGAGAATAAACCAAAAATGTTCTTAATCGAGAAAAAAAACCTGATCTGATTAATGATTTTCTAAGCCCAGGTTAGATGTGGCACAAGGCCGAAAGTATGGGGCACCCAGTGAGGATCGAACTCACTACTCAGTCGTAATTGATCTAGCAAGACAAGCTTTCGAATCATTACACCACGTCGAGGTGCCCTGAATTGAGCCGATTAATATGTCTTCTTTTGTATTTACTTTACTTCTTTTCCCCTAAGGATTGCCCACGAGAAAAATGAAGAAGAATGTATCAACCGAAATTTGTTGTTAAAGCAGAGAAAAGAATCAGTTCAGTAAACCTAACAATGAAGGAATAGCTTTCTTTTAATGGAATACTGAAATAACTTTCAATTAATGGAATCAAGGAATAGCTTCTAAAGTATAGAATGATGAATAAAAGAATTAACTCTTAAAGAGATGATGGAATAGCTTTCTTTATATGAACTGATGGAATAGATATATTTTGTTAGAATGTTGGGATAGGATTTTGATGGGATAGCTTCTTGTTATTGAAATAGTTTCTTTTAAAGAATCATGGAATATATATATATATATTGATAGGAAAGATTCATTTTAATGGAATAAGTTTCTGTTAATTAAATGATGGTGTAGGTTTGTTTTGAGGGAATGATAATCTAGCGTTGGTTTTCTTGGAATGATGGAATAATGGAATAGCGTTTTTATAATAAAATAATAGAATTATTTTGATGGGATAAAAATAACTTTAGTATTTTATGGTATAAGGAAATAGATACATTTTAAATAAATTTAAAAGTTTTCGTTCAATGTAATGGTTGGATATCATATTGTGCACCATTCATTGCCATAAAAGAGAATTTATATTACACAGAAATTTAGCAATCAGTTCTTTGCTGAAAACGACATTTCCTTGTTTCTTCGTACGTTCTTTAGATTTTTTAAATTTCGTCTGGTATATTCTTCGGGGAATTGCCTCTGTATGTTACGCATCTTATCATTGGGCTTTTGGTACGTTGGATTTCGTATATTCTATATTTAGTTATTACTTCATGCGTCCTTTTTGTGGATACCCGTATTTGAGTAGACGTTCTGTCTTTTCCAGTAGGGTTTCTTACGTCTACCTGTCCTCGCACTCGATAAAACAACATCAGCTTTAACATACCACTTCATGTAATAACACCGTCACTTGATAAGACACCAGAAGTGTTGCAACAAAATGGCTATTTTTCGTCATGATTTTATAACATATTTATGTTATAATTTTCGATTAAATAATTATATATATATATATATATATATATATATATATATATGATGAAACACATTAAACACACTTTATAATATCACCAGATATTTCTACAATCGATATAAAAAGAGTTTAGAATAGGTCTACATGCTACCACAACCGATATAACCTGAATTATTTCATTATCACACAAAACGAGGTGTTTTACATTAACAGAAAATTATTATACATATTTAAGAAAAAATAGTGAGACATGATTTCTTCTTAGAAATATTAATTTGATAAAAAGAAAAATAATTTTAAGATTAAATTCTGTTTTCGTCAAAATATCCTCCTTGTATGTGAACTGGTTTCTACTTCATGACTTATGACTTGTACCGAATGTCGAATTTTCGTTAATCCAAATCGCGTTCGCATTTCTCTACCAAAATTTCCATGGAATGTTAGAATAGCATTTCAGCCGTGATTTCCTGAAAAATTTTAACCCTTCTGTCTGAGCTGCTGAGTCAAAATTCGCATTTAATTGGTATGTAATTTTTCACGGTAGATAAAAAATAGTCCAACCTGTGACTGGGTATTAAGAAATCTTTCTCTACCACTGTTCAACCGGTGCCTGGGCATTACTTCACTTTTCTCTACTACCGTTAAATCGGCGGTCAGGGCTCAAAGGTTTAATGGAAAGATGGAATAACTGCCTTTTGAATGAATGATGGAGTAGATCCTTTTTAATAGAATAATATAACAGCTTTCTCTACATAGAATGATGGATTGCATTTCTGTTGAATAAAAGATGAATAACTGCCTTTTCAAGGAATAGTTCCCTTTTAAAGGAATAGCCTTGTTTTCATAGAATGATGGAATATCTTTCTATCGATGTAAATATGGAATAACTGCTTTTTGAAGGAATGATGGGATAGGTCTCTTTTAATATAATGTTGAAATAATTTTAATGGAATTCTGAAACCGCCTTTTTTCATAGGTTGATGGAATATGTTTCTATTGAAGGAATGATAGAATAAATGTCTTTTGACGGAATTATGGAATACCTCCGTTTTAACAGAATAATGGGATGATTGGATAGTTCTAAACATAGATGTTTACATCGTGACAGTGTAATTACGTCTTGTGATTGATATTTTTCGTGAATTTAGTAATCGATGCAATTTTCCGGACACGCAGAGATCTTCATAGTTTTTGAGACGAGAAATGCTTCGGGCATATATGAATGACCGAAGAAAATGGTGATCAAATAGTGAAGGTGCCAAGGATGTGTGTGTGTGTATAAAAATTTGGTGATTTTTTAAGAATTTATATTTTTCTCTAGTTTTGTGCTTGCGAGAAGAGAATTCACTTTCTCATCATTTGTCTTGAATGAAAATCATTTTCATTTTGTACAAGATCAGTTAAATACTAACAAAAACAGTTTAAAATACATGCAAATGATTTACTTATAGAGGGTACGGCAGGAATACCTCTGTGACGGACTTCATCACATTAATTTAACTTTAGATTAGGAAACAAGGCTCACGCAAAAAAAGGATAACCAAAAGACATTGTTATACCTAAAATATCTATTCAACAAGATGTACAATATCAAACAACGATGTGAAGGAAAGCATGCATTTAAGTAAGAAAAGGTTGAAATAAACAAGAGTTGTCTCTCTTTCACTGTTATTTTAGTGTTCCAAAGTTCACGGGAAGAATGTTCATGAGAGTCTCTTGTAATGATTGTTCTTGAAAGATATTGCCGTGTAAGAAGAGTTTATGTGAGTGTGTACAAGATATGTTCAGCATCTGAGTGGTGTGTGTGAGTGAGAAAGTTGGCGCACGGTTTCAACTGTCGTGGATTCGTTTGGTGAGTTGAAATCTCACTAGTTGGCACTGGAAAAATCTTGGCTTAAATAAGCAACTATAGGCTCCAAATCGTTGCGCGGGAAGAATTATTCTTCACGTGCAAACGATCTTATTGGTTGACATCGCCCAATCAGCGAGCAAGCTTTGGGGAGACTTACGAAAGCTTCTGTGATCATTTTCTCCCAAAAGTGCACAGAATTTACTACTTAAAAATAGAGCGATTACAAAATTGTTGCATTATTGCGATTTGTAAATTGTAGCAATATAGTGGTGATTAATTAACCAATGAATGCTTTGCGTTGTATGTGATTTGTATATTTGTATGTATGTATGTATGTATGTATGTTCGTGCGTAATAGATTTGCACACCTCCCTAATTTTAAAAGTTGACAAAACGACCAATGTAACTCCTATTATTACTATTATTTCCAAGTTGTTTAAACAAATGACTACGGTTTATATTCATTTCGTTTTAAAAATGACATCCTCCAAATGGGGACCGCTATTTGCCATACAGTTTTGAGCGTTACGAGTTCATTCTTTGAAGCGCTGAACAACCCATAACAGTATCGATGTTCTATCTGGGAAAGCATAGTTCCGACTTAATAGGTATGAAAATATATTTGTACGAGCTTAAAAGCCGTTCTACCGGGTGGCATTTAAGCTAGATCCAGCGGAAGGCTCTTGACTGAACCTCTAACTTGTTCAGGAGTTTGAGAGTCCCTACGTCTTTGCATATTCTTAGCATTGGAATCTCTGCATGGTGTCGTTTGATCTGGGTTTTCATTTGCTCTGGATTTTTTTTCTTGCTGCAGCCTTGGCTCATTTAATTGCAATCTGGTCCTCTGTTGTTGGAGATCTCTTTTTGCAATAGGCACCAATAAATTAAAGAAATTGATCGCTGCATTTAAATATTGCATTAATATTTAAGCTTACCTCAACGATAAGATGACTTTAACGATAATTCTTCTACCGTCACTAAATTTAAAGACAGTTTGCTTTACTTTGCGTACGAAGAATTATTCTTATTTTATGGGTGGCTTTCGTTAGATTTCGCAATTAATTTCGATTATTACTAAATTTATTTCCAAGTTTTAAAAATTGTTATTGTACAAAAAAAGTTAATCGCAAAAAAATCACGTAAAAAATCGCCGAAAACAATCGCAGTAATAAAAACTCGGGAATTCAAAGTTTCTGTAACATTGAGAGTTAGAGTTGTGTCCCTTTAATTAAATAAACGTGATGCAGAATAACATTCGCATTTATTATATAGATCATAATTACAGGTTCGACAGTCTTAAAAATAACATTTCAACGGCAAACGTACGTTTTGCACCTCTCCAAGTGATGATGATATCTGCATAAATGGTAAGCGATTAGCTAGATGAAGACACCGTTAGAACTTGTCTAAGTTCACTAGCGCCAGAAAAGTGACTGTTTAAAATGTGGGAGGTATTTCTGCCGCATCCTGTACTTGTTTACAATGTTGTCAGCGCTTACGGGAGATAAGTGAAAGATTGGCCAGTGGTGACTTGATGAAAGCTTGAACTTTCCAGTAATTCCTGTCTAGTAATTATAGTCTTATTGTAAAACGTGATTTTCATCTTGTTTCCACGAAAGAAATGTTTTTAACAGGACGGAAAAGATTGTGAATAATTAATTTTGCTAAGGATTAGGGCACGAACTATTTCAATAATCAGACCCGGATATAAAGTGTATGTTTGTAATTCGCTGTTATATTTTAACTGTTTATTTAAATTAATTTAGCCGAGGAACAAGAGCGAAGTGTAAAAATAATAACTCAGAGAAAGAGAGAGTGACATTCATTCGTTATTTTGGATATGTTATTTTCTTTCCTTTATGACTGCACGTTTCGATTTCTACACCAATCCCATATATTTATTTTATATACTCTGCGTTCAGTATAATTAATTGCTCAGATTTTTGTGGCCCAACAATTATTAATTTTCATGGCGGATGGGAACCCCAGACCACTTGCGGTATATGACGACATAATATCGCATACTCATATTAGGCACACCCTTATTTCAGCTGAATATAATTTTACTATATTGAAGCATGTACTGATTAAGGCAAGGTATCGGTACATTACAAAAATACTTTAGCTATAGATGAAAACATCACTGTATATAAAAACCAAGCAAACCCTGCTTTAGAAAAGCAATTCAGGTATAGCTGAAAAAAAATAACTATATAAAAGTAAGCAGGCAGTAAATTAGAAAAGCTCTTTAGCTGTAGCAGAAAATATTACTCTTCATAAAAAGCAAGTTATCAGTATATTACAAAAACAGATTATCTACAGCAGAAAAGATGACTGTATATAAAAAGCAAGCAAACGGTACATTACAAAAGGTCTTTATCAATAAAACAACATATTACTGTCGATAAAAATCAAGCTAGTAGAACATTACAAAAGCACTTTAAATATAAGAGAAAACAATAAAAACAGGCAGTACATAACAAAAGCACTTTAACTATATCAGAAAAGATTACAGTATATAAAAAGCAAGCAAGAAGTACATTAGAAAAAGTACTTTAGCTATAGTAGAAAAGAATGATGTATATAGAAATCAAGCCAGGAATACGTTAAAAAGCAATTTAGCTTTAACCGAAAACACCAAGCAATTTTCAAAAGCATTTAATTTTAGCACAAAACATTACTGATTATAAAAAAAACATGCCAGCAGTAAATTACAAAACACGTTAGCATAAAATAAAAATTACAGTAAATATAAAGAAATTTATCATTATAACCGAGCAAGAAATCACAGATAATTATAGTCATAAAACTTTGCAAGAGAATCCAAAACAAGTTTCATGATTTGGAGAGAGAACCACATAACCGTATATATATTCTGAAACTACAATACCCAGGGTACTTGGGTAAGTGTATTTCATTTTGATCAAAAAGAGTTCAAACACACAACCCCCACTGAATGTTTTCCCTTTGATTTAAATTAAATTTAAATTTTAACAAAGGAATGACTCCTATCCAAAATATAGAAGGAGAAAGCCAGAAGATGGAGGGCACATCGGCAAGATCAAAATGAGACAATATGGCCTCAAGTTAAGCAAGAAATCACCAATCGGTGGACAGTACCTTACAATACATATTTCTTGCGACTATTCAACTGTCATATCAATGCTGGAATCTGCTCATCAATTCATTCAATAAAGTATTGCATCAAATACATGTCAAGCTGTTTTTGCACAAACTCGCCACTGAAAATTGTTTTCCTTTTGATTTAAATTAAATTTAAATTTGAACAAGGGAATGACTCTTATCCAAAATTGAACAGGAGAAAGCCAAGATATGGATGTCACATCGGCAAGATCATTGAGCAATATTGAAATGGATTATTTTTCTCTACAAATTTTAATAATGATTTAAAATCAAATCATCATTTTCTTACAAAATATGTGACACGAAGAAAGGCGAGGGTAATTCGGCTAGTATTTAGATAAAATGGATCACCTAGTACCGAATATCTTCATCGATATATTTTTATGATAATTCCTTTTATAGTACCAATAATAATAATAATAATAATAATGATACGAATGATAATTCATTTGTTATGTAAGAAGAATGGAAGACGGGAAATGGTCCCGCAACAAGCCAGAAACATAATAGAAAAAGACATCATCCAAACAAAACGCACTCTTGAAGCCACATTGTTAGTAATGACCCTATTATCAAATGCAAAGAAATTGAAAAGATTAAAAAGTTTACTCATATCAGGATTGTGTTTGCCAGAATATGGGAATTTCACGCCACTCTGTCCCATCATTGGGGCATACCACCGATTAAGGAAATCGGAATAACTCATTGTTTCGGAGGTCTGCGTTGATTGGCTGAAAAATCATTCTTTGGATTGTGCTATGACTTGATGTTGAACATCCGTAATGCGAGATCTTCGCTTTAAAATGAAAAACCGTGCGAAAGAAGAGCTAATAATAATAATAATAATAATAATAATAATAATAATAATAATAATAATAATAATAATGACGTTGATAGGCTGTACGTACCAAAAGGAGGCCGAGGTTTAATCCAACTTGAACTAACTCTAAAATCTACAAAAATCAGATTGGAAGCATAGCTAACAAAAACCAATGAACCTTTCCTACAAATAGTAAAACACTAAATCTACTCCTCAATGACACATGGCACATTGGATAAAGGCGTTGGTTAGATCCAGTGACAGGACCCAAAGAGTGTGTGTTCAATACCCGGTTAAGGCAGTGGTGAACTTTCAGAGGGAAATTAACAGGAGATAACTGATAAATGGCATCCATTAAACATGGCACGTGGAACTAGAACAGTCTACAGCAGTGAGCGAAATAAAGGGTTCAGTTCAACATTCCAACGGCCGAAACGCTGCAATAAATATGGCGACAAAGATGAGGACAATAGTCCGAATAATGTAAATAATGTACATTCAGAAATATAGACAGATACTAAATCCAATCCATCTACAAAGAAGCTGCACTCTTCAAGAAACAGCCCGAAACCTTAGCAATAAAACACGAAGCGAATACTATCTACATCCAAGGAGTTAAACAGAAAGCAAAACAAATTGGTCAAATGAAATTAAAAAAAAAATGGGAGGACAAGGCAAATACCTAAAAAGAACGAAATAAGTAGATGTGAGACAACAGCAAACGCATCAGGAGAGGAGGTGCATCAGGCTGAAATTTGAGACAGAATTATGGCAGCTCGGGACCAGAGCCTCGTAACCAGACCTTAACACTGTCACATGATCAAGGGTGGAGCTAACCTGAAATGCAGTGTCTGCGGAAAATATGATGAAACTATCGGCTATATTATCTCAGAATATCGGAAACTGCCAAGAAGTGAATATACCCACAAGCAGAACAACGTAGCGACATATATACACTGGAAGATATGCAAGAAGCATCAAATAGAGTTTGTTGAGGTATGTTAACAAGAATTGACCATTTGTAGATGTCTGTTATTAACATGAACATACGATTTATATTTAACGTAAAATATCACAAAATGTTATATGTATGTTTTATAAAAACATTTGAAACATTTTATAAAACATACATATAACAAACTATTTCTAATTGTAACAGTTAAAATACAATCCTTGAAAATGGCTAAATGTATAGCCGAAAGCGCTCGGATAAAAAGAACATTCGGACAGTTGTTATATAATTTATCATCAGAAAATAAAAACATTATTAGATCGCATGAGAAATTGTATAAAAAAACAAATAAAAGCACATAGTCAGTCGTTTTAAATGAAATGTGCATGAGAAAGTGAAAATGTTGTCCAGAATATATATATATATATATGTTTTCCAGAATATATATATATATGTTTTCCAGAATATATATATATATGTTTTCCAGAATATATATATATATATATATATATATATATATATATGTTTTCCAGAATATATATATATATATATATATATATATATATATGTTTTCCAGAATATATATATATATATATATATATATATATATATATATATATATATATAATTTCTGATTTAGACAATGGATTTCTTCTCAGTTCGGCAGTTATTATAGTGGCTACTTCGTGTTTTAAACAAACGCCACATTTTTATTTATTAAACAGTTTTTATTACGTCTATCGCCCTGCAAATACGAGAAATCATAGTAAGAAAAATGCGCCACATTTTCTAATGAATAAAAATGGGCCTTCTATTACAAATCTGAAGCATCCATTAAAATAACGCCTGAATTAAAAAAATTGTGATTAAAAATAAATTCCTTAATTCTTTAGAAATTGAGTAGATATGAAGCTTTCGAAAAAATATTTTGATGCCCGTGTCCCGTGAAATGTGTCACCTCGACCGAATATAAATATATACTGGAAGCAAACAGCCTGTATACGGGTAGAAAACGAATTGAGTAGGCGCACAAAACTAGAAAGGGTGTAAGACAAGGAGGAGTCTTCAAACAGGATTTGTTCAAATTCTACACTGAGACTATCCTAACGGAGCTGGAGTCACTACCAGAATCAGGCGTAATATTAACAATATGATACCCAGTTGTTAGAATGTTGATAGAAAGAAAACGGTATGACCTAACAGACAAAGCAGTCATAACAGAGAGAAGTGACTAACCACCAACAGAAAGCATGGTTGTTAGTAAAAGAAATAGGCCAAGATACCAACTATCAAACAAGTACAGAAGATGTACACGGGATTAGCGAAAGATGCCTTCCAAAAGCTAAACAAAGTAATAAGAAACAGGAAAATGTTATAAACAAAGTACATCAGTACTATATTAATCCTCCCCTATGACAGTAAACTCTGGACTATCTTCTCAAATATGAATAGAAAGCGGTGTATGTGTGTAGGGGGGAACAGAAATCTAAATCTACAGGAGGATGGTGCGAATTTCATGGCTAGAGCCCGTAAGTGTCTTAAGGAAAACGGAAAGGTCACTTATACTCATAATCAGAAAGTGACAGGTGAAATTTATTGAACATGTGATGATGAAGAAAGCGGGCTTGGAGAATCTGTTACTCACATGGTACACCTAGGAAGGGAAGGACAGGCGAATGCAGTGAGCCACGTACTCGAACTTTTAGGAATGGATGGCGCAACGCCGGACGGGATGTTTGGCAAAGTGACAAACTTTGCTAAAGTTTTCAAGAGATAGGTGGTCGTGGCGAGCCATGATCGTCTACGTCCTGAAACAAGAGTAGGGTCATTACTTTTTGGTTTATAAATCTTTTGGAACTATAGTTCTCCTCAAAGCCTAAGACCACTAAAGCGGCTGGAAAAATGGTCGGCCCCTTATATTTTATACCGATTCGGAAAATGTCTGACACCTCCAGTTATGCTTTGTCTATACATGAGACATTTACTGCCTTTTCTAGGTCTAGCTGCTCACTTTTAACTTTCCAGCAGAGTTCAAAATTCCGAAGTGGCCTTGTGGGTGATGAATTATATTCCTTCCTACAATCACTTACCCATAGACGAAACTTTGCACGCTTCGTGCTGCTCTATCAGTATTTAGGGGCAAAATGTTCTGACGATAGACATTCTTTAGTTCCATTAATTCAGACTTTTACATCTAGGACATATAATGCCAAGTACCCAGGGTCGAATCATCGCCAGTCCCTTAGCATTACATTTGTAAGATCGTAGTACCGTTCGGACAAATAGTTGCATAAACTGATACTTTATGGAATAGTCTCCCGAGATTATGCTTCCCCCAACACTATAATCTCATCCTCTTCAGGTCTCGGGTTAACGGTTATTTACTTTTAATTCAGCAAGCCGCTAAATTTAAAAGCTATTGATCTTTGCACTACGTCAAGAACAATTAAAAATACAATATCTTGTCGGTAGTCAAGATCAGGTAAATGACCAGGAGTTGGAATCGCCAAAGCAGGGAGGACCTATTAACATGAAAGTTTGGCACAATACAATCTTCATTGTTCTATAGTTGTTAGTACATTCATACACTTGTAAAATCTACGTTATGAATTTCCTTGAAATTAACTTCCAAAGTTTTTATTTATGGGAATGTCTTCTTTTTTTTTCGCCATCGCAGTCATAACTCGTTCCATATTCCTTCATTCTTCCTCTCTTTGTTCTGGTTTTTCACTTTCTCATTATTAGAATTTCTGCGCGATTACCGATTCATCTTTGAATTCTTAATTTCTCTCTAGAAATCGATCCAAGACTGAAAAACATTGTTTAAATCTGCGTCTATTTTATGAGCAACGCCAATCATTCGGCAGAAAAATGCAAAGAAAAATTAAAAAAAAAAAAATGAAAAAATGTAAAAAAATTCGGGTAAAAATAAAATTGTTAATGGCAAGGGAAAATGATGTAAGACAAAAAAAAAATGGCTAAAAAATTAAATCGTATGAGAAACAAAAGAGAAAAGGTGAAAGAATGGAAATAATCACAAACTAAAGAGTTAAAATAGGCGCGAAAAAATAAAATAGTAAAAAATAAAGAACGAGTGAAAAAGTATTTTAAAAAAGTCATTAACACTAAAAGAAATAAACCATATTAAAGCAGGGCGAACGATTTCAGTGGAAAAGAAATCAAAGAAAAACCTATTAGAAAAATACGATAAAAATAAGAACAAACGGAGTCAAAAAAAAAAGAAAGAAGAAAATACAACCAGGGGAATCAGAGATCCGGGTTCAAATTTCAGCTTAATCTGTTGCCTTCACTTTCACACAAATACACATGGAAGGGGTACGAATCTATTTTTCTCCGACAGTCACGTGCTATGGTTTGCAGGCAGAGCAGGCTGGACTTTCAAAGATTGAGTAACCGACAATTTAGAAGATTGTTTGTTTCTTTAGCGTCTTAGCAACACTTTATGGGTTATTTAAAGCCGAAATTTAATTTTCTAGGACGCATTAATGATTTAATTTACAAAACTATATTACTAGCAATTTTTTCTTAAAAAAATTATTGCTAGCAATTTTTCCCCCAAAAATTGGTATTTTTCTTATGAAAATGTATTTTTTATAATTTCATAGTGCTTTGAACCCAGTTTGGGATTAACTATTTATAAAGTGTTAGAGTCCCAGTAGGTTACTACAATAGGTTAGGTAGGATCAGGGAATACTAACAGTTAAGAGGTGGATCCACGCTCCTCAAAAGTTCCTGATCAGAGGCCTTGCTGCCGGATGTAATTTATTTTCTTACACAAGACGGACAAATTAGAAGAATGGCTATTCTGAATTCACAACTGTGGAGAAGGCGATAGTAAAATACTCAACTACTTTACCTAAGTATACTTGGCAATTAACAGAAAAAATAATAAAAATTAATCTACGGAGTAAGTTGAACACCAATGTCATGAAGGGATACAATATTAGAAACGCTAAAAGGAAAGCAGAAGCAGCCACATAGCATACACATAGATACGCGCACCCACACACACACACACACGCGCGCGCACACATACACACACACATATAGCCTAACGATTGCGTCTAGCTTGGAACAGCCTGTCGCCTCTGAGTGTTAACTTCAATGTTCACTTTTATATTTATATACGCTCTTTCTCTGATATTGAGCGTTTTATCCTGTAAATATAGCGTATCTTAAAACTATAGTTCTTCATTATATATATATATATATATAGATATATATATATATATATATATATATATATAGATATATATATATATATATATATATATATATATATATATATAGATATATATATATATATATATATATATATATATATATATATACAGTGCTGTTCGATAAAAGTGAATCACCTGATGTTTTTTTTTACTAAATGTTCTCTTCTCCGAAGAAACGAAAGTTGAGTTAAATTCAAAGGATAAGCGATCTAAAATCCGAAGAAGAAGCTTTGAAAACTCTTTGAATTTAGCAGTAAGTACTGTCAAGCATCCGTTCAGTATAATGTTTTGGAGATGCTTTTCTTTTCATGGAACTGGTTTCTTGAAACCTATTGAAAAGACCCGCAGGAGCGAGCAGTACAAGAGAATTTTAGAGTCTTGTCTGCTCCGTTCTGCTGAAAGGGTGCAAATCGACCCCACCAAGCTCATTTTTATACAGGATAATGCTCCCTGTCACAAATCAAACTTGATGAAGGAATACTTTGATGAGAATCAGGTGAGTGTTATGACATGGCCACCACAATCTCCTGACCTCAACCCCATAGAAAACTTATAAAGTATAGGCTCTCGCGAAAGCAGTTGAGCAACAAAGAGGATTTGATTGTGAATTTCATATCTGAATGGAATTCAATGCTTGGAGATGAGAATTGCCAGAACCTAATTAAGTCAATGCTAAGAAGGGTTGAAAAGGTTATTCAAAATAAAGGAGGACCCATAGATTATTAAATATTTCGAACTATATTACCTATTATAAATAAATTATACCTCTATTATTCTTTATTTAAAGCTGTTCGCTTATGTTTCTATTGATTACTAGTTGCAGGAAATAAGTGGGTCACTTTTTTTGCACAGTTTTTCCGTAAATCTCATTTATATCCAAAATTATAATTATCATTAGAATAGCTTAGGGTGAGTAAAATTTTTACTATGTGGTCGGGAAGGGATCTTAAGATTAAAATTAGTTTGACCCCCAAAACAATAGGCGAAAACATTTTTAAGTAAAAAAAATCAGTTGAGTCACTTTTATCGAACAGCCCTGTATATTTCGGTCTGTTCCTTTGTATCTCAGTCTTTTCTGATCTATTTCAGTCAGTTGCTCCCTCCCTCTCTATCTATCTATCGATCTATCTATCTGTGTCTATTTCAGTCTGTTTCTCCCTTATCTATTTTAGTCTCTTCTTCTACTCTCTCTTTCTTTCTTTCTTTCTCTCTCTCTCTCTCTCTCTCTCTATATATATATATATATATATATATATATATAAAAGGCAGGATGTGTGTGTGTGTGTGTGTGTGTGTGTGTGTGTGTGTGTGTGTGTGTGCGTGTAACGAATGCACGGCCGCAATTTTCGACAGATTTGCACTAAAATATACATGCACATGCTCCAAATTAGCGAAAAGGCCAAAACCGACTTTGCATTTTCCAACTCCCATCGATAGTGGAAATAATCGACTTTTTCATGCTTCTACGGCAGTTTTCATGTAGTTTGCGGCCATTTTCTACTGGCCAGAGTGAGAGCCTATAGCTGGCTGCCACAAATAGGCAGGAAGATTCTATTGGCCAGCGTGAGAGCAAACAGCTGGTTGACACGAATGTTAACTAGCATGCAAAAAATTCGATAGCTGCATTCGTCACAAGTGGGAAAAATTTAAATCTGCATGGCACTTTACTCCAATTGACTCATTCGCTTGCTTAAACTCAACGTTGATTTTGATTCCGCAGTTGGTGTGAAAAAGTATTTGTTGTTAACATTCTTTTTTCATTCGGTTTTACCAGTTACGAGTCCTTTTTTAAAGCTGATCGTTTTGTGTTTATTTTGTTTAGTTCTTTTTTCGTAACAGATTTAATGTTTAGTATAGAGCTTAGAAAAAATTCGCAGTGTGAGATAGGCAAGAAGTAAGGCATGTAGCAACATCAGCACCGGCAAAGGGCGCACTCCTTTAAAGGCAACGAAGGGCAAAAATATCTTAAGTCAATTGATAGTGATTGCTGTATGAGTCGTACGATTTTTGAATCAAGCACGGGCAACGCCGGGCCATGCTGCTAGTATATATATACATATATATATATATATATATATATATATATATATATATATATATATATATATATATATATATGTGTGTGTGTGTGTGTGTGTGTGTGTAAGAGAGACTAAAAAGCTACTTCATGGAAAAAATAAAGAAACAGCGTATAAAAAAAGATTTTAAAGCTGAAATAAAAGAAGATAGTAAAATCTGAATAAATGATAGATAGGAAGGATCGAATCTGTAAGAATCTAGTGGTTTAAGAAAAAATAAACTGCAAGAAGACAGATTACATGGTTGGTAGCAAAAGGGTGAGTCCAATATGCCAATTTACACATTGGGGATACCAAAATCAAACAAGTACAAAATTTTAAATGTCTGGGAAGTGTTCTAACAAAGGACGAAAAGTGTGACACTGAAATCCGAAGACGCATTGGGATGACCAAAGAGGCTTTCCAAAAGCTAAGCAGACTATTAAGAGACAGAAAAACTATCTAAAAACTAAGAAAGGATTACTGAACAGTGAAGTGATATCTGTCCGCCTATATGTGAATGAATACTCCTCAAAGATGTTGAAGACACTTGAAGCCACACAAATGTGGTTCCACAGAAAGATGCCATGAATTCCATGGATTGAACATGTGAGCAACAATGAAGATTTACTGAAATTGGAAACAGAAAGGAAACGTATATTTAACATCAAGAAGAGTCTGAATTTATTGGGTACATAAGGAGGAAGGAAGGCTTGGAAAATCTGATACTCACAGGACAGATTGAAAGCAAGAGGGACGGAGGAAAATAGCGCATAGTATACTTGATAAGATTAATTAAATGTATGGCAGAATCGGGTTTAGGAGAAATAACGAAAATACAAAATTTATTAAGAGCTACAAAGTACAGGACATTGTGGAGAGCCATAAGCGCCTATATCCTGAGAAGACACGGCACATAAATATGAAAACAAAATGAATGAGTGACGTAACGGTAAAAAGAAAACCATTAAGATAAATAGACGGAGAGACAGACAGACAGACAGAAAGAAAGAAAGAAAACAGCGAACAAAAGAATGAACGTCTGGTTGGTTGGTTGACTTTGGCGGCATATCAACATATTTATGGGTTTTTTCATGCCAAAATCTAAATATTTTGTACGTAATTTTATGCTTTCAGAGAAAACTGTTTTTTTGTAAATATATATTCTGTAGATCATAAAATGTATTGTATTACATTGATTGTCATTTTAATATATAAATGTATTGTTAGTCTAAAATGACTAACAATACAAAAATGTACTGTTTTTTGTTTGTTTGTTTGGGAGTTCACTATTTGCCCATAGCTTCAGTTTAAGAGGTGCTACAACCCATGGTCGAGTAGGCCTGGGGACAGCAGCAATTAAGATGTGGTTCCACGCTCATCAAAATCTCAAATCTCCCGACTCGAGCCCTTGTTGCTGAATGTAGTCTATCGTCACACCCAGGACAACAACAAAAAAAAAAAAAACAAAAAAAAAAAAAAAACGAGAAATCGGGGAATAAAGAGAGAAAATAGGTACACAGATATAAATAAATAAAGAAACAAAAAAAGTCCTGTTTAAGAAAGAAAGAAAGAAAGAAAGAACGAAAGAAAAGATAAAGATAAAATATCCTCTTAAGAAAGAAAGAAAGAAAGAAAGAAAGAAAAAGAAAAACCGAGATAAGAAGCCCTCTTAAGAAAGAAAAAAGAAAGAAAGAGAGGAAGGAAGGAAGGAAGGAAGAAAGAAAGAAAAGATGAAAACAGAGGTAAAAAGTCTTCTTAAGAAAGAAAGAAAGAAAAATAAAAACCGAGATAAAAAGCCCTCTTAAGAAAGAAAAAAGACAGAAAGAAATAAAGAAAAGATGAAAACAGAGTTAAAAAGTCTTCTTAAGAAAGAAATAAAGAAAGAAAATATGAAAACAGAGGTAAAAAGTCTTCTTAAGAAAGAAAGAAAGAAAGAAAAGATGAAAACAGAGGTAAAAAGTCTTCTTAAGAAAGAAAGAAAGAAAGAAAGAAAGAAAGAAAAATAAAAACCGAGATAAAAAGCCCTCTTAAGAAAGAAAAAAGACAGAAAGAAATAAAGAAAAGATGAAAACAGAGTTAAAAAGTCTTCTTAAGAAAGAAAGAAAAAGACAGAAAGAAATAAAGAAAGAAAGAAAAAGACAGAAAGAAATAATGAAAGAAAGAAAAAGACAGAAAGAAAGAAAGAAAGAAAGATAAAAACAGAGTTCAAAATAAAGGAAGTGAAAGTGAAAATGTTGAGGAAATAAATGAATAAAAGTCAATAGAAAATAGAAATCAATTAATGAAGAAAGTGAGGCAAATGAAAAGAAGAGAAAATAAAATAAATCATCATCATCATCATCATCATCATCATGATTGTCAGGCCCATGATTGTGCATCTTTATAGCAGAACCCAGCTCCCTTCCTGTGTCTCCGTTGCGTGTGAACCAGTGTGAAATAAAAACAAACAAACAAAACAGATAAATACGCAGTACATATGGGAAAAAAGAATGAATTCAAGTTGAATAAGAACTAGAATGAGAGAAAGAAAGACAGAAGCAGGAATAACGAGAAAGAAAAACAAAGAAAGAAATATAGAAGAAAAAGAAAAACTGAGTACAAAAAAGAGAGAATCAGACAGAGATAGAAAGGGAGAGAGAAAAAGAAGAAAAAAGAAAGAAAAAATGAAAGATAAAAAGAGAGAAAGAAAAAGGGAGTTCAAAAGAAAACAAGCAAAACGAAAGAAAGAAAGAAATATATAGAAATGAATTCAACAGGAATAAGCAGAAGAAAGAGAGACAGAAGAAGGAATAACGAGAAAGAGAGAAAAGAGACAGAATAATTAATAGTTAAAGGATAAATGAAAGAAAGATGAGAATTGGAAAGAAGGAAGGAATGTTTAATATATAGAGAGAAAGAAAGGAAAAGAGAGAGAGAGAGACAAATTGAAAAGGATCTTTAATAAATAAATAATAAGAAAAAAAGAGAAAGGAAAACTTTATACGAAAAAAGAAAGGCATGAAAAGAAAGAAAGAAAGCAAAAAAAAAACTCAGCACCAAAGAAAGGAAGACAGAGAACGAGAGAAATAGAACAAACGAAAAAAAAGAAGAGAAAGAGAGAGAGAGAGAAGGAGAGAAAATCAAGGAAATATAAAGAAAGAGATAGAAAAACCGATTATGAAAGAAAGAAAAGACAGAAAGAAAGAAAGAGAAAAACCGAGCTTTAAAGAAAGAAAGACAAAGAAAAACAGAGCGAAACAGAACGAACGAAAAAAGGAGAGAGAGTGAGAGAGAGTGAGAGAATCAAGGAAATAAAAAATAAGGATATAAAAAACGAGTATGAAAGAAAGAAAGAAAGAGAAAATCAGAGCATCAAGGAAAGAAAGACAAAGAAAGAAAGAGAGAAATAGAACAAACAAAATAAGCAAAAAAAAGAAAGAGAGAGAGAGAGAGAGAGAGAGAGAAAATCAAGGAAATAAAAAAAGAGATAGAAAACCCGAGTATGACATAAGAAAAGAAAGACAAACGAAGGAAGGAAAGAAAGAAAGAAAGAAAGAAAGAGAAAAACCGAGAAATAAAGAGAGAAAGACAAGCAAAGTAAGAGAGAAATATATCAAACGAATTTAACGAAGAGATATGGAGATGATAGAGAGAACAATATCTAGGAAATAAAAAAAGAAAAAAAAAAGAAATAAAACCGAGTCTGAAAGAAAGAAAAGAAAGAAAGAAGAAAATAAAGAAAGAAAGAAAAAGAAAGGGAAATAAAATCGAATGTGAAAGAAGGATTATGAAATAATCCAGAAAAAAGAAAGGATAAACAGTAAGAATTTGATTTAAATAAATAATAAATGACAGTACAGAAAAAGAGAAAGGTGAAACAGAAAGAAAGAAAGAAAGAAAGAAAGGAAAGAAAGGAGAGAAGGAAAGAAAGAGGGTGAGAAGGAAAGGCAGATGAGAAATAAAGAAAAGGCAGATGAGAAATAAAGAAAAAGTGATACTTAAGAGAGCAGAAAAAAAGAAATAAAACAGTCTTTATCAAATAAAAAACAAAGCAAATATCAAAGCAAATCAACTCATTTAGTAACCGGTTGATTCATTATTTCCATGAAGTAAATTCTCGATATTATGTTGCACAATTGTAGTGGGTGTGAAGATGCGTAAATGAAATCGTTGGCGAAACAAGTTTTCAGTAAACGGCATCAATTATTTATTTGTTTATTGTTTCTGAAAAGCGTTCAAATATTTTGAAAAGAAGCTTGTTATAAAAAGAAGGGGCTATTGGATTAGTGGAGAAATTACCAACTTTGCTCGCAATCTTGTTCACATCACTCTAAACAAAGGATACAATTGGATTGTAGGGATATCAATATTATAAATAAACAAGAATAGGATAAATAACAATGATAATAATATTGAAAATTGTAAATAGACTAAAATAAATCAAGAACATAAAAATAGTGTATAAATTAAATTAAATAAAAATTAAAAATAATAAATATACACGCAGAATGAAATAAAAACTATTCTTACTGGAAATACAGACAGCCTGCCAAAAGATATTAAATTTAGTCACTTCACACTGAACCTTGGTACGGGCAACACGTGTTCAACTTCCCTCTGTGATATGCCTTGTAGTACTGCGGAGTAAATTCTCCATTTTATCACATAAAAAGAATTGTAACCTAAAGAATACACACACGGATATACAAAAAAGTATAAATATATTGTATGAAATTAACATACAATTTACGAGTTTTTCTTTTAATATTGGACGTTTCCTTATATGGAAACATTCCGTCTTAATTGGCCAAGTAGCCAGTGTTACTGCCGGTTGATTTTATAAAATCTTTCTATTAAAACAACTTCTAAGAAAAATTTTGTCAAGTCCATTGTTAATCACGCTTTTCATTATTAATGGGAGTGTTGATCTATTGAGAAATTCGATTCTACGCCATATAAACCCTTTCCCAGGAAAGATTTTTTTAGATTGTATGAAGTTTTTTGAAATATAATAATGATTTAGTGATACAAGTCTTATTAATTAACCCATAACTGGGGGAGAAATACACCTTTCCCAAGTAAGTGCATATGGCGATCACAACGAGAATTGAAATTCGGTTCTCCTAATAACAATTCCAAGCCATTTTCTATTACATCACACCACATTCAAACCTACAGCACATTGTACACCAAAGCAGCCAACCATCTAGTTACCGACCTGAATCAAAGTTTCTTTATTTCGTTGGTCGTATAAGGACCGGCGTTTCTACGTGATGTGGCCGTCAGCTGATGGGAGTATCCTTCCTAACCTTTGTTCCAAGGGAATAACCAAACGTCTTCGAGTTGCCTATACACCAATTTTTGTAGTTACTGTTACTGAATCTGGCTTCTGTTATTTGGTACAGTGATTTGTGATACGAAGGCGTAGGATTGATTTCTTCCATGCAATTTTTACTCATTGATATGAGTGGTAAGCTTTTGACAGTCTAGATATTTCTGAACGATTGCAGTGGAAAATAAATCGAATAAAAAGATATTAAAAACAAATACGATAAAAGACGATTAAAAATTTTAAAAAATAGAGTAAAAAAGAAAGAAATTACAACTAGGGCAATGGGAGAGACGGGTTCAAATTCTAGTTTAATATGCCTCACATTCATGAGAATGTATAGATCTGACGAGGTTATTTAAAAATATCACGTAGGTTAATGTTTCATATCGGGTATATTTGAATTTCTATTATATGTAATTTATATATATATATATATATATATATATATATATATATATATATATATATATATATATATATATATGTTCGTCAGATCTTATAGATTGGCATTAAAGCATCACAAATAATCCCCCACACATCTATCTATCTATCTATCTATCTATCTATCTATCTATTTATCTATCTATCTATCTATCTATCTATCTATCTATCTATCTAATGGAAAACGTTCTCTCTATCTTTCTCCCTCTATCTTTCTCTATGTAACGAGGTTAAATATTTTTAATCTCTCTATTCATCTCTACCTATGTATCTGTACACCCTCTATCTATCTATCTATCTATCTATCTATCTATCTATCTATCTATCTATCTATCTATCTATCTATCTATCTATCTCGATCTGCTCATATTTATGTATCTCGATCTGCTATATATATATATATAGATCTGCTCATCTCTATCTCTATCTACCTACCTACCTATCTCAATCTATCTATCTATCTATCTATCTATCTATTTAATCTAAACCGTTCTCTCTCATTTTCTCGCTCTGTCGTTCTATATGTAACTATTTTAAATGTTCTTTCTCTCTATTCATCTCCTTATATATCTCCCTCTCTCTCTCTATATATATATATTTATATATATATATACACACTCTCAAAGGTTCTCTTTCTCTGTTCTTTTCCATCTCCCCATCTATCTATCTATCTATCTATCTATCTATCTATCTATCTATCTATCTATCTATCTATCTATCTATCTAATCTGAACCCTGCACCTTTCTCGCTCGCTATCTCTCTATCTCTCTCTATCTTAAATTTTATTTCTGTCTAATCATCTCTTCCTATCTCACACTCTTTCTCTCTCAGCTATCTATTTTAAATGCGCTTTCTGTCCATTTAACTCTTTTTATTTCTGTCTCCTTCTCTTTCACCTCTCTCTCTTTCTATCTATCTATCTTATCTGAACAGTTCTCTCTCTCGTTCTCTCTGTCTATTTAAGTCTCTAAAATTGTCTGTCTATTCATCTCTTCATATCTCTTTCTCTCTCTGTCTGTCTCTCTATCTATCTATTTAATCTAAACTTTTCTCACTCTCTTTCTCTCTCTATCTATCTATATATATATATATATAATCATAAATGTTCTTTTTATTTATTCATTTCTCTCTATCTCTCTGTCTATCTATCTCTTTCCAATATTTTCTTCAGATTATCGCGTTCGTTGTAGAACATAATTTTCAATTTTCGTTTGAGTAACATTTGCCTGGGGGATTTGTTTCTTATGGAATTTGAATAAAAATATTTGTCATTAATAATTGCAATAACAGCTACTGCTGTTAATCCCTCTTTAGACGGGGAGTGGAAGAAATAATTACTTTTTGGAATGAACTTTCCAACTATTGTAACCTCCAAAATAATAAAGTGACAACAAATTCTCATCTTATACCCTGATCATTCCTATTAATGGCGTTGTCTAAACAGATTTCTTCCTTTTTTAGATTTCACTTATTTTGGAGATCTTTCCAAGACATTTCAGAACTCAACGAATCAGAATTTATGAAGAAAATATTTCCTTATTATTTCAATTATTGTCGATTTTTCATTATTTTTGCAAAATCTATTATGTAATTATCTGCTTTGAGTCAGCAGCGTA
>OZ038486.1:105140848-105165848 GCA_964036315.1 Acanthosepion esculentum
TGAGCTAGAACAGTCTACCCCAGTGAGCGAAATAAAGGGTTCAGTTCGACATTCCAACCACCTGAAGAAGGCCGGAGTGTACAATGGCCGAAATGTTGTAACAAATATGGCGACAAAGATGAGGACAATAGTCCGAATAATGTAAATAATTGCAATACTATGTTTGCAATATCTGAGGAACCAGCTAGTTTTATTGAAAAATGAAAAGGAAACGTACTCGTGTTATGTATTAAAAAAGAAGTAATTTAAATTTCATGGGCATAATGGCGAAAGAGGACATGAAGAATTTGACACTAAAATGACCTACTAATGGTGAGCGGCCAAGTGTGAAACAGCGAGTAACCTCCATATCGAGCTTGTATAAATGTATGACTGCATGGGTATTGCTTAGATTTAAAAACAATGGGTGCATGTGGAGAGCCATGATCAACCACGTTTTGTAGGGAAAGTGCAGATTAAGAAGGCGATCCAGTATCCGAAATTCTATCATTGATCTCTGCTTTCGTTCTAATGTAGTACTCAGGATCAAAGCTTTCAGGCATTGCAGACACACATTGATACAAAGCTCATTTTAACAAGATTTTATATAATACCGAATGCATGTGTTAATGCTTTCTGATAGCGACACAGTTCAATGGTAGACTCTCGAATCATTATACGCTAGAAACACATTTTAAGTTAATATATATATATATATATATATATATATATATATATATATATATATATGTATATATATATATATATATATATATATGTGTGTGTCCAAGAGTATAGAATCCAGGTAGAACTCAATGTACATGACAGTGTAAGAATATAATATAAAAGGCTCAAACACTAATATTCCATGGTTATACATTCTGACATTGGAATCGTAATCACGATCCAATTCATCAGACCTACAAACTTGATTTGCAGGCTTATATATTAAAACTATCTATATTGTTAAGTTTATGGTTTGGTCCGGCTGGATAATGTGTTTTTAAACGTCGTCTCCACTTAGTTTCATGGAATCCTAAAATCTTTCTAATGTTATCTTCTCTAAACTTTTCCATTCACTCAATTATAGCAAATTTAGCATGGGTTTTGAAATCGGTTTTTCTAGGCGTGTGTATGTATATGTATATATATATATAGGTGTGTGTGTGTATGTGTTGTAGGTGTCTGGGTGTGATTATGAGATTCTATCGCCTATGGGGTGTGTATGTCGCCAATAAATGTATACACTCTTCCGGTATATCTTCGGACGTTTGAAAATACGCATATTTTTCTCACTGAAACCCCTGTTTAAATATTCTCTCTGTTAAATTTTAATGCCCCCTCCATCTTTGGACCTCCCTGCCTCTCTCGTCTGTTACCCCTCTATATAGATCTCATGTCCTCCCACACTCTCACACATAGACTCTTACTAATTTTTTCCCGGAATTATTTTTTTCTGTTTTCTTTTTGAATTTGTAGGTCTGATGAATTGGATCGTTTTTACGATTCCAATGGAATAAATTATGACCATGGAATATTAGTGTTTAAGTCTTTTTTATTATATCCTTACTCTGTCCTGGACATTGAGTTCTACCTGGATCATATCCTCTTGGAATTATTTTCATACAGATATGTATGTGTATATATGATTGCATACGTATGTATATATTTACCACTAATATTATCATTTTTTTTAATCTGTAGGTCTGATGAATTGGATCATTCTTACGATTCCAATGGAATAAATTATGACCATGGAATATTAGTGTTTAAGTCTTTTTTATTATATCCTTACTCTGTCCTGGACATCGAGTTCTACCTGGATCATATCCTCTTGGAATTATTTTTATACATATATGTATGTGTATATATAATTGCATATGTATGTGTATATTTACCACTAATATTGTCTATATATATATATATATATATATATATATATATATATATATATATATATATATATATATATATATATATATATATTTGTGTGTTTAGGCAGCAATCCTTTCATGTACATTTTATTGAATACGACAGACAATGAGTTTGACTTATCTTTAATACAATTTTTCATGCCATTTAATTTTTTTCTATTCATAGGATAAATTATATAAAAATTACTTATTTACTAGTTAAAATATTACAAAAGAAGAAAAATTATTAGGTCGCATGAGAAATTGTTTAAAAAACTAAATCAAAGCACCTTGTCCGTCGTATTCAATGACGTAAATGTCTCGAAAGTGATTTGATCGCAAGGTTAACAATAGTAAATTTACGCTCGGGATCATACAACATTTCACCAATCCTGGCTGAACTTCTATTATCACAGTCTGGGATACCTACTAACGAAAGCGATGGAAAGAAAAATACACAAAACAATCCAAATGAAATCGGCTAGATAAAAAACGAATAGCATGTGTAGTGGTACTAACATAACAAATTTAGTCCGATGAGGTCCTAAAAGACAAAACGTGTCACAAGAAACCTTTTTTCCATTTTCTCATACATCTTTACCCAATGTTGTTCTTCATTTATAAAAATATGTATCGTTATCCCATATATATATATATATATATATATATATATATATATATATATATATATATATAAAGGAATATAGTTTTAATGCGTGCTATATTTATGGGCTAAAGTGCTCAATATCAGAGATAGAGCGTATGTAAATATAAATATAAAAGTGAACATTGAAGTCAACACTCAGAGGCAACAGGCTGTTTCATGCTAAATGCAATCGTCAGGTCACCCTGCATATATATATATATATATATATATATATGTCATCATCATTCGTCAAGGGAATTTTGGACTCCAAAATTCGCTTGACGAGGAAATTGAACTAATGTCTTTAATATAATAACAAAATTAAATTCGAAGGTTTTAGCTTCCATTTTTGAAACATGGTTATCACTGTGTAGCGAAAAAACATATTTTAAAGCAATTAATTTATAATATTAATGCTCTGTAAATTTACATTGAGCACTATTGTTTAAAAATAAAAATATCTATGAAAACACCGGATTTTATATCTTACTATTCTTTCTATATATATATATATATATATATATATATATATATATATATATATATATATATATATATATATATATAAATATATATACTATCTATTATATGTATTACCATGATAGAGTATAATAAACAACCTTATAGTTGTTATGTATTTGTTTTATCTTTATTGCCTTTCTTTTGCCTATTTTCCTGATGGTGAATTTGTTTTAAATTTTATCTTTTTTTAACAATCTGATTATTCATTATTCCGCTTTTTTGCTTTCTTGGCCTCAACAAAAGCATTGCCCAGATTTTAAGAATCGTTTTGTAATTGTTATTCTCCAAAGCGAAAACACCTGCGCTTGCACACGCACACACACACACACACACACACACACACACACACACACACACACACACACACACACACACAAGCGCGCACGTGCGCATTAGACACACACAGACAGATATAGAAGGTTACAAAATATATGTATATTATATCGGCATATCATATTAGTCAAAATTAGATTACGATTTCTTTCTTTATTTTTGTATAACAAGTAGTGAAATGAATCGATCATATAAAATAAACTGATATAGACAGATTTACATAGATAGATAGATAGATATGGGCTCACACACGCATATATTTGTATGTTTGTTTATTTATTGCTTCAAACGTTATGTTTTGGGTACTTCGTATTTGAAATTGACTTCTCATAGTTACTTATTATACCGTGTATATTACGTCTACAACATTCCTATAACTCTCGATACATTCATAAAAATCTAGACATTCATTTAAAAATATAAATAAAAAAAATGCTCTCGGATATAAAGAACTTTCGGACCATTTTTATAATATATAATCCCATAAATCAACAACTGCCCACATTTCTCAATCACACAAAGCTGACATAAATTTATTAATTATAACTTAAATGGCTCTTCTGTGAGTTTCGCTATGATTCCAGCCAACTAAGAGCTACAAATGATAGGAAGTTGTAGAGAGCTTCATTAACCATGTCCTGAAAGGATAAGGCATGCAGAAGTGAAGCTGTTACCACACTGAATTCCAAAAATGCGGTACATATTTTTTACTATTAAAATCTATTGATGGGCTATTTCCTTTTCTTTTTATAGTTAAAATCTATTGCTTGATTTGTTACTTTTTTAGTATTAAAATCTATTGATGGTCTATTTCCTTTTCTTTTTATAGTTAAAATCTATTGCTTGATTTGTTACTTTTTTAGTATTAAAATCTATTGATGTTCTATTTCCTTTTCTTTTTATAGTTAAAATCTATTGCTATTTTTGTTACTTTTTTAGTATTAAAATCTATTGATGGGCTATTTCCTTTTGTTTTTATAGTTAAAATCTATTGCTTGATTTGTTACTTTTTTAGTATTAAAATCTATTGATAGTCTATTTCCTTTTCTTTTTATAGTTAAAATCTATTGCTTGATTTGTTACTTTTTTAGTATTAAAATCTATTGATGGTCTATTTCCTTTTCTTTTTATAGTTAAAATCTATTGCTTGATTTGTTACTTTTTTAGTATTAAAATCTATTGATGGGCTATTTCCTTTTGTTTTTATAGTTAAAATCTATTGCTTGATTTGTTACTTTTTTAGTATTAAAATCTATTGATGTTCTATTTCCTTTTCTTTTTGTAGTTAAAATCTATTGCTTGATTTGTTACTTTTTTAGTATTAAAATCTATTGATTTACTATTTCCTTTTTTTTTATAGTTAAAATCTATTGATTGATTTGTTACTTTTATAGTATTAAAATCTATTGATGAGCTTTTTCCTTTTCTTTTTATAGTTAAAATCAATTGCTTGATTTGTTACTTTTTTAGTATTAAAATCTATTGATGGTCTATTTCCTTTTCTTTTTATAGTTAAAATCTATTGCTTGATTTGTTACTTTTTTAGTATTAAAATCTATTGATTTACTATTTCCTTTTTTTTTATAGTTAAAATCTATTGATTGATTTGTTACTTTTTTAGTATTAAAATCTATTGATGGGCTATTTCCTTTTCTTTTTATAGTTAAAATCTATTGCTTGATTTGTTACTTTTTTAGTATTAAAATCTATTGATGGGCTATTTCCTTTTCTTTTTATAGTTAAAATCTATTGCTTGATTTGTTACTTTTTTAGTATTAAAATCTATTGATGGGCTATTTCCTTTTCTTTTTATAGTTAAAATCTATTGCTTGATTTGTTACTTTTTTATTATTAAAATCTATTGATGGTCTATTTCCTTTTCTTTTTATAGTTAAAATCTATTGCTTGATTTGTTACTTTTTTAGTATTAAAATCTATTGATGGGCTATTTCCTTTTCTTTTTATAGTTAAAATCTATTGCTTGATTTGTTACTTTTTTAGTATTAAAATCTATTGATGGGCTATTTCCTTTTGTTTTTATAGTTAAAATCTATTGCTTGATTTGTTACTTTTTTAGTATTAAAATCTATTGATGGTCTATTTCCTTTTCTTTTTATAGTTAAAATCTATTGCTTGATTTGTTACTTTTTTAGTATTAAAATCTATTGATGGGCTATTTCCTTTTCTTTTTATAGTTAAAATCTATTGCTTGATTTGTTACTTTTTTAGTATTAAAATCTATTGATGGGCTATTTCCTTTTGTTTTTATAGTGAAAATCTATTGCTTGATTTGTTACTTTTTTATTATTAAAATCTTTTTTTTTACTATAAAAATGTATATTTATATTTTCATAGTATTTTGAAACCATTTTGTTGGTTCACTATTTGCCCATAATTGGGAACAATACAGGCGCTCCTACACCAGGTGAACAACAGAAATTAAGAGGTGGTTCCACACTTCTGAAAAACTCCCGATCAGACTTCGTGCTGCCGGTTGTAGTTTACCGTTATACCCAGGACGATTTTATTTGTTACCTTCGACATTTTGAACAGCATTCTCCATAGTCTGTATATTTGAAACCTATTTACTATATAGTCATTTTCCAAGCGTAGCTTAGATGTGGAACAAGACAGAAAGTCTGGGGCACCCAGTGAGGATCGAACACACTACTCAGTCGTAATTGTTCTAACGTGACAAGCTTGCCAACCATTACACCACCTTGGAGTGCCCAGACCTATTCACTATATAGAACGATGTTCAAATGTTCTTTTCTTGCTGAAATCGAAATTTTGAGAGATTTCAAATTAAGATCTCGTAGCCGTTTTCAAATATTTGGGGGTATCACACATTTTGCAAGTTTAAACATTGTACTCAATTAAATAAGCTGACCATGACAAGTAGATAAAAAATGACAACCATTTCTATGAGAATTAATATTCTATGAGAAATGGAACTTTTATTTTACTCATAACTTGCTCGTATATATATATAAGGATTTATTTCTTATAAAAGAGATATGCGGTAGGTGTCACCTACAATGAATCATCTTTCTCGCACAAAAACATTTCAGGCTAATTTTTTCATTCCTAGCAGGGCAGGTCTTTCACACTGATAATAGCCATTTACTTTTTGTCAACTAACAAAAACTGTTCAGCCAAGCATTTCTTACATCCACCTCGCTGAAAGAGATTTTATCGCAAAAAAATACTTTTTCTTTTAATGTCGTTATTTTCATTTTGTCAAATAATGGAGCTCCAGTTTCACAAGGGACGACTGAATGTTACTGAAAGCTACACACTTATGTTAACGTTCGCAGTAGATTAATCTTGTTAGACATGTTAATGAATCTTTTAGATCTTAAAGACAAAAATCTCTCATTTGGCGCTACATAATCACGCAAAGTTCTATGCAAAATAATTCCAACACTTGAACACTTTCGACGTGAGAAAATTAAGCACAGGATACATTTGCGGTATTAATACTTTGCCCCCCAACACCGTGATTAGCTAGAAAATCAAATCAGTAACCGATGAATTCGAGGGATATTCTTATATAGTTTCGTCATATATAAACTCAAATATGGATGCCATGCTTGGCGCCCAGCTCGTTCGGAAATGTCTAAAATATTATCTATGTAAAACCGTTTTCTCGGGTCAATTCTTAAAAATAGATTCAAGAGACATGAATCCCCCTATTTTAAAGAAGACAATTTTTCCTCAGACATTACAAACTGAAGCAAGATACAGACAAACCTCTCGTCAACGGACTAATAGTGGGGATGTGTGGTCCGTTCAAGCCGATTGTCCGTAGAAGGGATTATTTTTGAGTTATAAAATCACTATAGTAACTACCAATAGTTATTATGATGATGATCAACATCATCATCGCGGTTTGGCTTCGCAAAACGAAGGTCAAGAGGAAGTCTATACACGTCGCTTGCAGGCATGTTTTCGACTGGAACCATGAATCATAATTTAAATACTATATATATGGCATAAATAAATATATACTTAATAGATATACTAATCAAAATTAACAAAAAATATTACATTTCTATCAGATACTTTCTCACGCAAGCGCTAATGTATCGTACTTTATATACTGTACACCAGTTTTTGTTTACAATTGGATGGCCAGTCACGGCCGCCAAGCGATCAATTTGAGAACTAATACGACTCGTTCAGCAACTTCTGAAATACATCGCTGACGATTTGAAAGATTTTTTCTGTATGACATTCTTTTTTAAAATTTGCCTGCAAATTTCGTCCGTTGCATCCGAGTTCCGTGGATTCGGAGTCCGTAGATGAGAGGTTTGTCTGAAATTGTAAAGTATTTTACCAAATAGCAATAACCGACATCAACTGCAATTTTCCAATAGCAGCAATTAAATGCACAGGACATGTAACAAAAAGGGAAAAATCAGAATTTAATCAATATATTGACATTCGACAGGGCTTTAAACAAAAGTTTAAGATGGAAATTCCTATTAATGCTAGAAAGAGTGACAGTGAACTTGAGAAATCCAGTTACCTAAACTTTGTTTTAAGAGAAAGATTATATAAATTTCAACTAACAGTGACACTAACTGAGCGTTCAATAAAAGTCGAATGTTTCCTGCATGAAAACGACAAGTCGTAACGTTACCATTAAAATATGAAGCTTTATGAATGATTCAAAATGAAAGATAAAGAGAACGGTTATGCAATAATTATATTATAATTCTGATGGCTCCTTAGAACGTCCGTTACGACCTGCCAATACTTCATATAAACAGCTGACCATTCTTTCAGGATTACATATGATAAATAGAAGAAAAGATGTACCAAATATAATGTCTGGTTTTAGGAAAAAGAAGGGAGAGAAAGAAAGAAAGAAAGAAAGAAAGAAAGAAAGAAAGAAGACAACAAGGAGAGATGAATGAATAAGAAATCCAGTAAATCAGGTACGATATGAAGAAAGAAAATAAAAGAAAGAATGAAAGAAAGAAAAACAGAGAGAGAGAGAGAGAGAGAGAGAGAGAGAGAGAGAGAGAGAGAATAGAGATAGAAGAAGCGATAGCACTCTCATGCGTTTAACGTCTGCTTCAATGAAATATAACACTTTTCGATTTTTATTCATTTACTTTGTACCGTCAACTTCATTGAAACATATTCTGCATTCATATTTATGGTTGTTATTTGAATATTTTAAAGTTGTTAAGCTCAAGTATTTAACGAGACGATCTGGGAAATTCCACGTGAATTTAATAGTCGGGACACTCGGAAGGAGCTTATTCGATCATTAACTTCAAACTTAAGATGGTAGAGAAAATTCAAATAAGAAAACCGTGAGATTTTCAAGTGCATTGCTACTAGGTATTATTTCATTATTTCTAGCAGTAATACTTTTTTATTGTTAAATTTTTTCCTTAACATATCTAAACGTTCTTCGAGGAGAGCAGATCTTTCTCTAAATCCAAATACCGTCTGGAAAACACATTCTGGCAGGAATTTTGATAATTATAAAATAAGCGTGTTCATTGGATTTCGTTGTCTGTTTTGGATGAGCGTTTATCATACAAGTAACTAAATAGATTGCTTCCAAAATCTCAGCTAATAAAACAATATATGTTAATTTAATAATAATTCTTTGACGTAGCGCTGCTTAAAAATTAGAAGCTTTCTTATACACACACACATAAATATAAACACACACACACACACACATGTACATATATATATATGTATATATATATATATATATATATATATATATATATATATATATATATATATTTTAAGCGTATCACCCCAAGCAAGGCTGGAGGTCACTATCACGCAAGGGGTTAAAGAAGGGTTGGAGGAAGAACAGATAGGAGTGGTAAAGGAGAGGGTGTGGAGAAAGAGAAAGACAGTGGGTTGATCAAGGCAAGGGGGTTACAGAAGATTTGGAGCGAGAACAGATAGGAATGAAAAATGAAAGGATGTGGAGAAGGGAAGTGGATAGATCAAGGCAACTGGAGATGTCGATTGACGCTACACTTAAACCGTTGGAGATTGTATTTGTCAGGGAAACAGTAATAGGGAAGGGAGTTCCATAGGGGAGATGTGCGAGACATGAAACTATTGGAGTAGAAGAGACGTCTACATCTAACAGTTTCCACGGTGTAGGGGTGGGAGCGGTAATGCCAGCCTCGTAGAGCGTTTAAATTCACGAGGCCTAGGGACAAGCGAAAGCAGCTCCTCGGAGCAATAACCGTGAAAGTACTTGTAAAAAAGGCAGAGCGAGGCAACATCACTTCTGTGAGAGAGCGACTGGAGACGAGATGACAGATCAGGACCAATCACGTTGCCTATCCGTCTCTGGATCTTATCAAGAACCCTGAGGCAAACAGCGGTGGCCCCAGACCATATATGGCAGCAATACTCCATGCAAGGGCGAATGGTCGATTTATAGACTTGGAGGATCGATTCCGGGTAGAAAAATTTCCTGGCTCGGCACAGAGAACCAACTTTCCTTGCGGTGGCTGATGCAACTGACTCGATGTATTTGTTCCATCTCAGATCAGCAGACAGCGTGAGACCGAGCAGCCGCAGAGAGGAGCTCTCGAGAAGTTGGTCTTCAGACATTCTAATGGGATGCAGGGATGGATCCTTGTGGTGGTTAATAGAGAGCAGTTTTGTTTTAGAGGCGTTAAAGTTAACCATCCATTTCTTACCCCAGTTCACAACCGATTGGAGGTCCTTTTCAATTTGAGCTGCCAGGTTAACTTTGTCCGCCTCACTAGTTTTGTGTTTGAGGCAGGAGTAAATAGTGGTGTCGTCAGCGTAGATGCCGACTTGGGAGTCTATGGCGTCAGGAAGGTCGTTTATAAATATGAGGAACAGAGTAGGGCCTAGGATGGAGCCTTGAGGAACACCTGCGTTAGTGGGATAGGAGCTGGAGATGAATCCACTGAGAACAACCTTCAAATCCCGGTTTGACAGGAATGATTGTATTAGGTCAAACAATCGAACTGTGATACCATAACCCTGGAGCTTGCGAAGAAGGCCGGCATGCCAAACTCTATCGAATGCTTTGGAGATGTCAAGGGCCACGGCACGAGCTTCACCGTTATTATGGATAGCTTGTTAGACAAATTCAGTGATGGCCGTAAGCACATCGGCAGTAGATCGGGCAAAGCGGAAACCATACTGTTTGTCAGAGAGCAGATCGTGGGATATTAGGTGATTAATCACTTCGGAGTTACCGATAGGACAGAGCTGCTTGGCACTACAAGACTCAGGGATGGAGGTAAAACACAGGTCGAGGAGTGAGGCCTTACAGTCACGGTTGCAAGCAAAACGCGTAGGGAAATCGATTATCTGTGTGAGGGATTGAGAGACTGCAAAGTTGAGAGTATGAATGCCTGCGAATGTCGGTAGTAGCGTTCTTAAGCCACTGGTTGTGATGGGCGTTAAAATCGCCAAACACAAATATGTGAGCGTACGGATGGAGAGAGAGGGCCCTATTTATGCTGTCAGAAATGACATCGAGTATCCCACAGTCCTGAGAGGATGGAGAGCGATAGAGGAAGAAAAGATAGCTTACAGCATTGAGAAGAGATAGCTGGAGACACAAGTACGAATCATCCGGCGATTCGAGAGATGACTCTCTAGCCAGAGGGAGATAGTCCTTGACGTAGACTCCCAGGCCATGCATGTGGGTTAGAGAGTCTTTTCTGAGGAGAGGAAGGTATCCAGGGATCAAGAGATCAGAGGAAGGAATAGAGGAGTCAAGATTGGTCTCACACAGGGCCAGTATATCCGGGCAATTAGCAATGAGGAAGGACTCAACGCTGCAGAAGCTGGTTCTAATGCCACGGATGTTGGAGAAGGAGATATTTAAAGGTTTGAGTGATTTTTGGAAGGCTGGTTTAGGTTTATATTTCTGGTTTTTGTACTTCATGTGGGTAATTGGTGTTGGAAAAAGAGAAGGCCTGAGTTACAGGAAGCCGACGGTTATCACCCATGACGCGGGCAGAGAGGGGGTTTGACACAGCCTGAATCATAATGTGGCCTCAGAGTTGCCCACCGGAGATGACTGCAGGGACACCTATCCATGCGCGACATGACACTACAGACACCCCGATATTATGCAACTGTTGATCAGAGCAGCCGCTAAAGACGCTACGCAAGAGTTAGGGCTCCTAACTACCAGTCGGAAACAGCAACCAGGGAACTGTCAACCGTGTACCCTCAGAATGAACAGGCAATGCCACAGACTACACGCATCACGGGTGAAACTCCGCGGCACCAGCACAGAGGCCAGAGAGAGAGAGAGAGAGAGAGAGAGAGAGAGAGAGAGAGAGAGAGAGAGAGATCCGGGAACCCCTTCCTAGACACGAAACAAGGTTTGGGCCTCTAAACGTGTCCAATAGAGTGGGGAGGAGTGTAGACCGGGCGGTAGGAAAGCCTACCTGCTCCTATTACATATAACATAATCAAGGACGACAAGACAGAACAATAGAGGGGATGTAGTCGGGATAGCCGCAGGGCTTACACTAGTTGAGAGTACTGGGCGATAGGAATGACATACCATTGTGTATGTGTACAATACTAAGTTTTAACTTAGTATAAGTCCCATTGACCTATATTTAAAAAAAAATATTACCACTTACGTTAGAATAGTTAGTTCTAAAATAGGAGTGGGGGTCCCAGAGTGCCGGTTAACAAAAAGCAAAAAACAAAAATACAAATTAATAAAAAAAGAGAAAAATAAAATAAAAATAAATAATTAAAATAAAAATTTTTGAAATAGATTAAGAAATTACATATAGATACACAAGGAAAACGGCATTAAATATGGGGTGGGGTTATACTTTAAAAAAAAATTAAAATAAAAAATTTTGAAATAAATTAAGAAATTACATAAGTGAACATTGAAGTCAACACTTAGAGGCGACAGGCAGTTTCATGCTAGACGAAATCGTCATTCCACCTCGAAGTGGTCTAATTCTTTTTGTTGCGGGGGCATTGTTGGGATTTGAAGCCGTATTTTTCTTTGAGTGTATTGTTATTGTGAAGGTCCTGGTTTAAAAAGAAGTGGGGTTTCCATCTCATTCTTTTTATGAAACTTTCTGTTTTTTCAATTAATTTTATCGCCACATCATTCGTACATGTGTGTCCGGCTATCCCTTCTCAATGCTGTAAGCTAGCTCTTCTGCCTTCATCGCTCTCAAGACTGTGGAATAAACGATAGCATTTCTGACAGCATAGACAAGGCCCTCTCTCTCCATCCGTTTGCTCACATATTAGTGTTTGACGATTTTAACGCCCATCATACCAAGTGGCTTAAGAATGCTACTACTGACCTTGCAGGCATTCAAACACTTAATTTTTCAGTTTCTCAATCCCTCACCCTGATAGTTGACTTCCCCACGCGTTTTGCCTACAACCGGGACGGTATAGCCTCTCTTGTCAATCTGTGTTTTACCTCCAACCCCAAGTCTTGTAGCGCCCCGTAGCTCCTCCCTCTTGGTAACTCCGATCATGCTGTAGTGTCTGTCAACATCTCCTTCAACTCCACCCCACCGCAAAGAATCTCTTACCACTAGAACCTCGTTCTGCTACCAACGAGCTGACTGGAACTCGTTCCGTAATTTCTTCCGCGATGTCGTTCTGGGATGTTGTCTTTACACTCCCTGTTCAAGAATGTGCTTCTGAGGTCTCCTCCTTGGTTGAAGCTTGAATCGACGCTTTCATCTCCTCAAGGAAATTTAAAGTCAAATCATTCTCCGCCCCTTGGTTCTCCGCTGCGTGCTCAGTCGCCATTGCCCATAGGAACCACTTTATCCACGAATTTCGTAGCAACATGTCCGACTGCAATAGACATCTCTTTGCCTCTGCCCGTAACGAGTGTAAGCGTGTTCTCAACGAAGCTAAGTCACTAATTGCTGCTCGAATGAAAGAACGTATTGCATCTCGCAAATTCGGCTCCAAGGATTATTGACGTCTCTGCAAGAGCGTACTTAACAATAGCATACCCTCTGTACCTCCTTTGTTCAACCAGTTTAAGGTCCTGACCTCCTCTAAAGGCTGAATGCTTTGGTCGGAAATTTTCATTCAATTCAACGCTCGACTCTTCCGGTGTACCCATACCCGATTTCCATCTTAGAACTGAGGCCCTATTGAGAGGGTTGCACATAACCCCGTCATTGGTATTGGGCATTATCTCTAATTCAGACCCCCACAAGGCTAGTGGTGGAGATGGGATACCAGCCATTGTTTTGAAGAAATGCGCGCCTGAACTGGCGCCAGCCCTTTCCATATTATATAATTACTGCCTCAGGGAATCTTGTTTTCCAGACTGCTGGAAGTCCTCATCGATTGTTCCTGTCTTTAAGAACACTGGCGATCCCTCTGACCCTTCTAATTACCGTCCTATCATTCTCCTACCCCTCTTCGGCAATGTCTTCGAAGCCTTAATCAACGCTGAAGTGGTTAACCACGTTACATCCCATGATCTGCTCTCAGACAAGTAATATGGTTTCCGCTTTGCCCGATCTACAGCTGATGTGCTTAAGGCCATTACTGAAATTGTCTACCAAGCTCTTCAACATAAAAGAGAAGCTCGTGCCGTGGTCGTAGACATCTCCAAACCGTTTAATAGGGTTTGATATGCCGGCCTTCTTCGCAAGCTCCAGGGTTATGGTGTTACAGGTCAATAGTTTGACCTAATTCAATAATTCCTGTCAAACCGTGAATTGAAGGTCGTTCTCAACGGATTCTCCTCCAGCTCCTATCCCACAAACGCAGGTGTTCCTCAAGGCTCCATCCTGGGCCGTACTCTTTTCCCTATGTTCATCAACAATCTTCCTGATGCCATAGATTTCCAAATAAGCATATACGGGGGACGACACTACAATTTACTCCTGTCTCAAAAACAAATCTAGTGTCGCCGACAAAACTAACCTGGCCGTTCGTCTCGAAAAGGAACTCCAATCGGTTGTGAATATTCATGTTTCTTACACACACACACACACACACACACACACACACACACACACACACACACACACACATATATATATATATATATATATATATATATATATATATATATATATATATATATATATATAATATGTTCATATTTACGGACATTTTACCGTATTCCAATCAAATAATACAAGAAATGCACTGTAACAGTGAAAATTACTTTATTTCCCAAGTACTTTCCATCTCTTTCTGAGATCATCATCAGGAGTGCAACTAGTAAAAAAGAAAACTATGTGTATCTATCTATTACTTATCTTTTTCTTTTTGCCTTAAAATGCAACGGCTGACAGTTATGCTTTAGCATTCATTAGAACGGGAAAAAATTATCCATTATGGAATTATTCTTTAATGTTGGAATGTGATGCTCAAGCGCGCATTAAAGCGTGAAAACTGTTCTTTTTATAGGCATTTTAGAACATTATTAAATTATTCGTAGCTGATTCTATTCGGTGTCGGCTTCAATTTTTTAATGGAGATTGCTTCCAGGATCTGTAGTTTTAATTTGCTATTTTCTTGGTGTAGAATAGTCGTGTTATCAATCTGTAATTTTCTATACTTTCAATGTGGTCAGGAATGTTGGTGTAAATGTCTCCCAAATATGATGAATGATCAGACATGTGTAGAGTAAGTCGTCTAGATAATGTAGTTGTCGTATATTCAAAATATATATTTGTTTTCTGTCGGCGATACATTCTCACAAGGGATATTTGAATTGATATATAATGTTCGTTTTACGTAATACATCAGTTAGTGGGGAGGAGTTATTACATATAATTAACTTGCTTGTATTGTATTTTGTATAATAAATGATTAATTTTATTCTTGTATTGAGATCCATGGGAGATATATTGGTACGAACGAGTTTTATTTTATGGGCTTTTCATCCTGTTTCTAGTTACCCTGCATCTGTTTACAATTTAAGAGGTTGATATATTTAGGGTCCTTTGAAGTATATCATGTTTTATTTGATGTGTGTTGACGTTTTTGATAAATCATCTTATTTGTTCATCTACAATTTGCTTTGGGAATTCATTATTATTGATAGTCTGTGTAAAACATGTTTAATGTAGTTTCAATGTAGAAATCCGACGTAGTAAGTAATTTGTTCAATGAAACAGCACCAATATCTAGTAGCAGCTATTCAGGAATTCTTAAGGTCTTCCATATCAGAGGTTGGCAGTGGATATTAGGAGAAAACAAAATGGCCGCCTTTATATACGTCGGATTGAATATTCCACGTCTTCTGATTGGTTAACCTTCTCTTGGTAAACTATAAAATGAGTCAGCTCATTTTGCTTGGCTCACTAGTTAATAGGTATCCAAAAAACTGTAACAGTCTGGTAAATATTTTTAGTTTAGTGTAAAAAAATCTTCCTTTTTTTTTGAGAAATTAATTTGTGCTCGGTTAATTAAATTCTGTATAAGTGCTATTTTGTAATTAGGATATTCGCTTTTATAGTTTAGAGTGCAAGAGTTTGTGCTGGATGTTTTTTTTTATATGGGGAGGTAGGAAATGTGTTATTATTTGTGTCTATTAAAATTTCAAGGAAAATAAATTGTTTTTGGCTTAACGGTAGCACACCTGATGTGATCCTTAGAAGAGACGCAAAGTGCCTGTGAAATAAAAGTGATTATCACTGTTACAGTTCATTTCGTGCATCATTTGATTGTAATACACGGGAAAATATCCGTGAATATGAACGGATTATGCTAAAAATAAGCAAATATAATATTTGTAATTTATTTAATCAGACACGCCTATAAGAGCATTTGCTGCCCAAATACACAATATATATATATATATATATATATATATATATATATATATATATATATATATATATATATATAAACTACCGATAAAAGTTGGCATCATCTTGCATTTCTTTAAAAACATCTTAAAATAAAATTTTTATTTTAGCAAAAAATTACTTGTAGTAAAAGATAATAATTTTAGAAACTAAAGTGTATTTACTTCTATTTAAAGAAAAAAATACGTACTCAACTGTCATACAACAGCATCATATTTTCTTTTCGTCAATAAAACCACCACCTGTCTTAATTACTTCTAATTCTTGGCATTCTTTTCACTAAATTGAAAAAAGGTTCAAATGACTTAGCTAGATAACCAATTACCACCCGAAACGCTTATCAGTGCCAGATGATTTGGAATTGAATAGGCTATCTATTAGGAATTTAAGAGGTTATCTATTCAGCGCTCTTTGCGGAAGATCTGTTGACCAGAAATATAAGGAAAATTCTTACAAAACTCACAACTTCTATTTATCCTTCTTACTTTCTTTGTGTCTATTTTTCTGATTATTTCATTTATTTCCTTTCTACGCTTTCATTTACTTTAAATTTACTTTAAGTGTGTAAAAACTGTTCAAATGTTCTACATTTGCGAGACCTTTCGGTTATACTTAAGACCATTATGAAGGATGATTTTATTTTTGCTTTTTATCTGGCTGTGTAGCTTGTGTTATGTATGCATCTAGATTTATAGGAATGTTTTATTTTCCAAGCACGGTCATCACGTTGTGGCCGTGTTCATAATTAATACTATTGAGTATTGGCTTTTTCTTTTTTATTCCTGTGGCTTCCATTATGTTTATTCATTTTTACATGCGGATGCTTGTATTTTCTACTGCTATGTAAGTATGTGTGTGCCTACGTATGTGTGTTTATTTTGTGTGCGTGTGCGTGTGTATATGATGCATAATGTATTAAATTCAACCAACAGGGTCTGCCATATTTAATATCATGAACAAGTGACGTCATTTATAGAATAATTTCAGTGTTTGAGAGTATTTTAAAATGCGTATATAAAACCTTTAAAATCTTACTCCGATAGAGTTGTTAATCCTTTTCCAACAGTTCTAAACTTGAGCTCAACCATATGCGATATAATAATATTTAAATTATAAATGCAGCCTTCGTAAATGCTACAATGCAGCTAATAAAACACTTCTCTATTGCCACCATTAATTCTTCAGCTGCTATCACAAGATTTATTGCTTTTGCTTCGACATCAGAACTGATTACTGGTCAAGATTATGCACTTTTGTTGCAACCAAGGCCGTGCCTAAGCAGCGCCAGGCCCAGGTTTTCTTTACGAATCAAATTGCTACAGTCTTTAAACAACTGGCGAATTTGGCTACTCAACAGGATCCACACAAGGATATTAACGAATTGGTGATGGAAGAAATCGTCAACTTATGAAAGAATAATTCGACCTGATACGTTTCATTGGCATCTTTAACGTTCCTGATAACTTCTCCAAAATGAAAATTCAATCTCTCGATTGGCTGCATTCTGACCTCTCAAAAACGTCTCGAAACAAAAGCAACGCACATTCGCAAGGCACAAAACTTGCTTTCATAGTGCTCTTATATATCTCTTAACCGTATCGCGACATGTGTCACCAAAAGAGATAGACGGTGTGCTGGTGTGAGTGTTACTACATTATTATCTGTTAGAATCTTTGAAAATTATAGATATAAAAGGATATCTACTGCTCACTTCTTTCCTCTTCATCTTCGTCTTTGTGGTACCTTCCTTTCAAGACGTGTTTAGTCATGGCTCTTCACCGATCATTTGCATCACTTATTTAGTTTTGTCCTTTCATCATCTCTCCTAATCCTTGTTCTACCCCTATTTTTCACTCTGCCTACAGTACGCCATGAGAGTGTCAAGTTCTTTAAGCCTTCCTTCCTCATTAGAAATTTCAGTTGTCCCTATTTAATTCAAGTTTACGGCCACATCATGTTGAAAACTCTGCCTGCAGTTTTTTTTGTTGACTCTTGTTCTGGGCCTGCTTGCCCCTGTTGTCTGGCCTGGTTTGTATCTGTAATCAGTTTCCTTGTCAACCTCAATAGCGACCTGGAAAGTACCGGCGAAGTCCAGCACTGTTTCCTTGATCTTGAAAAGAGACTTCAAGACAGCTTTATTGTTGACAGAACATATGAATCTCTGTCTAAGAGCTCTCTCTTGTGGGTCAGTGATCGAAGGAAAATCACAAGCAGCAGCGTCGTGTCGTGCTTGCCAGCAGCTGGAGTATTTTGCCTGGCTTCAGTTTCATCTCGCTCCAAGCATGAAACGTTCCCGCACAATGAAACATATCAGGTCGAATTATTCTTTCATATGTTGACGATTTCTTCTATCACAAATTCGTTATTATCTTTGAGTGGATTCTGTTGATTAGTCAAATTCGCAAGTTGTTTAAAGGTGGTAGCAGTTTGATTCGTTAAGAAAACCTGGGCCTTCCGCTGATCAGTCAGGGAGTTTGCTACAAGAAAAGTACAGCATCTTGAGCAGTAATCAGTTCTGATATCGGATCAAAAGCAATAAATAGTGGGAAGGTGTAAGGTGCTTCGTTCAAAAACATTGTGGACCTTAAAACGTGGATCGATAATCTTTCGAGAAACATTGTAATATGTCTCGTCGATGCCTTAGACAGTGAGTGGGTCATTGGCACGATGTTGTAAACAATGTAGAGGAATACATTGTTGAAGGATTCATCAGAACAATTAATACATAATAAGTATTAAAATGAATGATAAAAAACGAACGAATTTATGTAAAATCTAATATAATTACACGTTATACTGCTGGACAAAAATTGATAATGTATTATATTATTCGTACAGGGTGTCCGTAAAGTTCGTGTGCACTTTAAAGTATTTATAACTTTATTTGTATTTGCGATAGAAATAATCTGTAAAAAATGTTATAAAGTTTAATGTACTTAGTTTTAAGTATAGCTAAAATAACTAATGTGATTTCAGGCATTACTGTAAATCAGTTTGCAAATGTTTTTCGTGAACTGCAAAATCGTATTACCCTTTGTATTGCTAATGATGGAAGATATGTGGAAACTTAAATAAAATTTCAATAAAACCTTAAAAAATATAGATTTACTTTTTTCAAATCCTGTTTACAAATTATTTCTATCGCAAATACAAATAAAGTTATTCATTTTTTAAAGTGCACACGAACTCTATGGACGTTAAGTATTTTTAAAAATATTTTAATACTTTAAACGTTATATGTTAGTGAATACAAGTGTTTTTGTAGACGTCGTGTTTTTAAACAGTGTGAATTAAATCTATCAGCCTGTGTATTCTAAAGAGATGCAAATGCTCGAAATTTTGAAATATACGTCCCCCTTTGTTGAGAAAACCATCGTCTGATCTGCTGGGCGTTAAACCAGTCAGGTACTGTCGGGTACATGGAGTTGTTGAATGGAACTCTTTCGTTATTAAGGCTCTGAATTGCACATAGCGGGAGATGTAATTCACGTTCTTTCAAAATCATCCAAAAATCGGGTGTCGACTCAAACACGTGTATCTGCTAAAATATAAGTTTTAAATAATAATAATTCACAATCAATCCAATGCATCCTCATAAATATATATATATATATATATATATATATATATATATATATATATATATATATATATATAAATAAAAAGGAAAGAACAGTAAGATATAAAATCCGGTGTTCTTATAGATATTTTTATTTTTACACAATAGTGCTCTATGTAAATTTAAATTTACAGAACATTAATATAATAAATTAATAGATTTAAAATATGTTTTTACCGCTACACAGTGATAACCATGTTTCATTTCTGAAACATGGTTATCACTGTGTAGCGGTAAAACCATATTTTAAATCTATTAATTTATAATATATATATATATATATATGTGTGTGTGTGTGTGTGTGTGTGTGTGTGTGTGTGTGTGTGTGTGTGTGACAAAGTAGAAAATGTCCTTGTAACGCGATTATCCTTTAGTAGGAATGCCAGGAATTTAAAAATTTTTTTCTTTTTTTTAAAATTTCAAATTGCCAGCACCCCAAGTTTCTGATCATGCGTAGTTAGTGATTTTAGCGAACGGACATTATTTATGAGTTCGAATGCTCCTTAAGGAACTAGGTTCCTGTTCAAACCGAATTCATAAATAATTACATCGGACACACCACTACACGCCTATCCCGAGGCCTAACCTTTCACCTATTCAATCACAGCTCTAATAGAACCCATTTAAACTGACACATAAAATTAACACACTCTATCCGAAGCATGCTGGTAGAAAATACAAACATAATAACTTCATACACATGTAAAAAAATATTAAAAATGATGGCAACCGTAATAATAAACAAAGAAAATGCCAACACAATAATATTAACTACGAACATGGCCACAATGTGCTAACTCTGGTCGGAATATAAAATATCCCTATACCTCTAGATATATACACACAACATATATATTCAGATAAAAAATAGAAATAAAATCATTCTTGAAAATGGCTAAAAGTATGGCTGAAAGCGCTCGGAATTACAAAATATTTGAACAGTTTCTACACATTGTGTGTCCAGAAAAGAAAACACTTGTTCGAACACAAGAAAAAAATTAAATAAAAAACTTAATCGCAGTAACATGTCTTAACGTCTTTAACGAAACATGTACAGGGATTGGACAAAAGAATTGGAACAGGTGCAAATTCCACTCCTATATTTCAAAGAACTATTATATTAAGAACTTTAACTAAAACTTCGTAATTGCAGGTTATATCTATTGTAAATACGTTTATTTATCTAATTTACTCTCTTTGTCTTATTTATTTTTAGAATTTAGTAACATTTAAGCTAATTGCGTAACCTCTCCGACTGCGAAAAAGGGCAAATTGTTTGAACTTGCATGGCAGGAGCCTCGATCACTAAGGTTGATGAATAGTTTGGTTTTTCAAGAGCTACCATATCAAGAACTATGACGCAATTCGGGAAACAGGGCAAAACCTCTAGCAACCGTAGCAATTCGGGTCGGACTTGCAAACGTACTGACAGGGACCGAAGTGCATTGAAACGCAATGTGGCAATAAATTATCGGACTACTGCGTCCAAAGTGTCTGCTGAGCTGAATAATCATCTGAATAGTCCAGTTTCTACTAAAACTATTCGTCGTGAGCTCCATAAGGCTGCATATCATGGAAGAGCCGCCGTATGGGAGCCTCTTCTCTCCACTCGCAACATTCAGAAGTGGTTGAAGTGGTTCAGAAATTACAATGCCTGGTCTGCAGACCAATGGAACCAAGTCATATTCTCAGACGAGTCCAGTTTTTCTCTTTTCCCAACTTCAAGGCGAGTTTATCTGTGGAGGCAGCCCAAAGAAGTTTACAACCCTGATTGTCTTCTTCCAACAGTGAATGATGGAGGTGGATCAGTGATAGTTTTGGGCCGCCATATAAAGGAAATGCCTCGGTTCAAGAGTTGTCCTGCATGGTAGAATGAATATTAAAAATTACGTGAACATTTTGGGAAATCATATTCATCCAATGGCCCAGACTTTATTCTCTGATGATGACTGCATCTTCCAATACGATAATGCTCCAATACATACCACTCGAGTGGTTAAGAATTGTTATGACGAGCATGAAAGTGAGCTGGAACACATGGAGTGGCCTCCCCAATCTCCCGATATCAATATTATTGAACATTTGTGGTGCATTTTGGAGCTACAATTGAGGAGCCGCAATACTCCACCGTTGTGTCTTAAAGAGCTGGAGCAGGTGTTAATGGAAGAATGGCTGAAAATTCGTCTGGATGAATTCAGGAAACTGTATGATTCCATTCCTAGAGGTATTAAAGCTGTATGTGAGGCTAAAGGAGGACCAACTCCATATTAAATACATTTTATTTGAATTTAACAAGCGTTTCAATTATTTTGTCCAACCCCTGTATATATATATATATATATATATATATATATATATATATATATATTGTGTGTATTTAGGCAGTATTTTTTCATTGATGCATATTTGATTAAATAATTTATTGTATGTAAATTCTTTTCATATCGTCTGATAAGCTTAATAACATTATCATTAAACAAAGCAAGACAATCACAATATTGATACATATTTTTTAATCCTATTTAAGCTTTCGGCTTACATAAGCCATTATCAAAGTTGTCAATTACATTACAATATATTAAGCAATATACGAACAAAACATTGATGATAGTCTGTTTCTGTTTACATGGAAGATTTCTAAGCAACGACAAACTCGTGCATACAAGACACTGGAAGCGAAAATCGCACCTCATCTCATGACGTCTCGTTTTAACTGTCGCGTGGTCATGTCTGACGTCATGAGCTGCGGTGTGATATATATATATATATATATATATATATATATATATATATATATATATATATATGTATTTCATTACAAGAATTTACAAATAGAAACGATTAATTAGCTTATCTTCATACCCTGCCTGGTGGCAAACTCTGCTGGTGGCGCCAGAGGTGGCGGTCCCGCCATAGCCACCGAAACCGTGATATCACCCCTGGTCGGCAGCTGATGAAGACAGGGTATCGCACGTGTTAATACACGTTGTATGTTAAAAAAAATAGCCAATTTAAGAACATACCTATATATTTATCTGAATTTTAATATCATATAATTAAAATAATATAACTTTTTGGTACTGTGATAATTTAACGATAATTAAAAAATCTTTATTCTAAGTTAACAAAATAAAGATGAGTTGACCTTAAAATTGAATGACATTTTAAAATAAACATTTTATGCAGATAGACTGGAACAGATTTTAGGGTATTTCATGTGGTTTAATTTATTTATTGTCTACCTACCTGCCTATCAGTTTACTTATCTACATACATAAATTCAGTGGCGGTCTCGACTGTGTCTCAGCTTGGCCGATGGCAAGAGGTCTGAAGATGGAATGGGCCACCTATATCAAATAAAAAAGTAATAAAGAAAAAAAAACATGAAACTGTTTTAATAATAAAAATGGTATAAGAAATTTATAAAGTCATCTGCATCCTATCAGTTACTGAAAAAGTCCAATGTGAAAGGACATTTTCAAAAATTAGACAATAAAAATACATTCACTATCTGAGGAGAATTGGGAATCATACATATTGCTATCCATTTAAAAGGATTTATTGGATGAATTGGATGCAGAAGCAATTATTGACAGATTTGAACAATCATCGAGCGAAGATAAACGACTGATCTTAATATAAAGGACTGCATGCAGGGCTCCATTTTGATTTTGAGCTAACTGTTAATATGTAAATTGAGCGGCCATCTATTTAAAAAATATGAACCTAATTTTAAAAATAAATAAATAGATACATTTTAAAATTCTGTATTTAAATTTTTGTGACGTGCAGTGGCCGTTAAGAATAATTCAAGATTTCAATGTTAAAATAAAATAGTAATTAATTACAACCTCAAATAAATACTGAACAAGAACAAAGAAGTAAAAGTCAACCAAAGATAATTAACCATTTCAATGAATTCCTTCTTGGTAGCGCGGCTCGGCTTAACGTCCTGTAAATTCTAAATGAAGACCTAAATCATCGACGCACAATAATTTAAACTAATTCGACTGTATAGTACCACACTAATCATAACCCGAGGTTTGGTCTGTACAAGGCTATGCTATACTCTGGTATATTCTGGGGAGGGTTTAATCTGAGCTGCTCCACCAACGTATTATTATAACGCTGTGATAATAATCCATTCTTTTATTGTTAAGTATTATATATATATATATATATATATATATATATATATATATATATATATATATATATATATATATATATATATTATTTACATTATTCGGACTACTGTCCTCATCTTTGTCGCCATGTTTATTACAACTTTTCGGCCGTCGTACTCTCCGGCCTTCTTCAGGTGGTTGGAATGTCGAACTGAACTCTTTATTTCGCTCACTGGGGTAGACTGTTTATTTCCACGTGCCATGTTTAATGGATGTCAGTTATCAGTTATCTCCTGTTAATTTCCCTCTGAATGTTCTCCACTGCCTTAAAAAGGTGTTGGTTAGATCCAGCGGCAGGACCCAAAGAGTGTAACTTCAATACTTGGTCAGTTCGACATTCCAACCACCTGAAGAAGGCCGGAGCATACAATGGCCGAAATGTTGTAACAATCATGGCGACAAAGATGAGGACAATAGTCCGAATAATGTAAATAATGTACATAATACCTCATCTCAGAAATATAGACATATATATATATATATAGTTTTAAGGTGTGCTATATTTATGGGATAAAATGCTCAATATCAGAGATAGAGCGTATGTAAATATAAATATAAAAGTGAACATTGAAGTCAACACTCAGAGGCGACAGGCTGTTTCATTTTAGGCTCAATCGTGCTAGGAATAACGTAGAAGCTCACTAGGACAGAGAAAGCAGGATGGAGTAGATTTGTCGGAATGACTCGGGGCTTCCCGAGGAATCACAAGACCGAAAACTATGTGGAGCTTTTTGAGGCCCTGGTGAAGTACGATGTGCTGCAAGCCCAAAATATTCTTCAATGTCCATATCCTTAATTCTCATCTTGATGAATGAAAAAAGATGGCGTCTTATTCAGAGGAGCATGGCGAGGACTTTCACCAGGATATACTGGACATTTATGTCGTTTACCAAGGATCGTATAACGAAAATGATAGGAGATTATAGAGGTGTGGGTTCATCTGTGATTTACAGTATAAGGGTAAACCGCAA
>OZ038486.1:105168348-105203348 GCA_964036315.1 Acanthosepion esculentum
TCTTCATTACCTTCGTGTCCCTGGAATGGTTATTTCGGAATCGTATCCCGAGAGAAGTTTACTGAAAGGCTCTGGGAGAAAGAATCAAAGTTTTTGATACTCAGGATGCCCCGACGAATAAAGCAAACAAGAGATAAAATTTAAAAAAAACCCAATGGGTCTTAACTGCTTCAAGTCAAGATTGATTCATTGTTGTTTTTTTTTAACGGACTGTCAAACTATTACAGGATATTTAAAGTAAAAAATATTTTTCGATTGCAATAAGATATTGAAGATAATGATTTACTAATACATCTCTCTAATAAAGCCATAGCTGGAAGGAGAAAGGTTGACTTCATACATTTCTCAAGTGAATATAACGTAACTGACTGGAATTGGAAGTCGGCTCTGCGATATCCAATTTCGAATCCGCGCATTCAAACTTCCAGCACCTGGCATTCCAAATCACTAATCAATTTAATTACTTACCACGAACTACGTTGCTTAACTTCAATGATCGTAAAGGAACCATTATTTCAACCTGATAGGGTTATAAGCTGCTTCAAGTCTAGATTCAACCATTATCTATTCTACATATGCTCATAATATACGTTTCTTACTCCCTGCTTTTACGACGTTACATCATCCTCATTCGGTAACAAATATATAGTCGTATAACTCGCAAGGAATTTATTTAATCATTAAATTAAAAGTTTATATTCACCAGAAAATTAAAATAGCAAAACCATAAATTTTCTTCAGCATTTATAGGTACTTTAAATAATTGAATGTAGTTTCTTTAAGGTATTTTATGAAGCCATAATGTTCAGCTATTATAGAGTAATGTTTTGCATCTAATCTCGGATTAGTTTTTTCTTTAAAGAAACAAAGACTCACTGAACATACCCTGAGTCACTTAAGTGTCATACGTGATATAATCTTAGGCAATCATGTCCTTTTCGATTAATGACTAGCTAGACAGAAGATTTTCCCGATGTGGGTTGCCGTTTCCATATACAATAGACTGGATGCCAACCAAGGCTATAGGACTGAGTCTGTCCTGCTATTCAACTCAAACCTGGGGGAAGATCAGATGTATTCGTACCTTTCCTAAAAGTATTTGAAGCATTCTAACTTGAGTGGCTCTCGGGCATTGAATTGGGAGGAAAGTAGTATAAAAATGGGTGTCATGACGTTGCATTGTTTTTCGCATATTTTTACCCCAGCCCCACTTACTGAATAATAATAATAATAATAATAATAATAATAACAACAACAACAACAACAATAATGATGTTCGTGCTGATATTATTATAACATTAGAGTAGCGAGATTTTACAACAATTATATTAATGTTAGAAGCAACAACAAAGCAAGGACACGAATTAATAATAATCATGATTAATAAATATTATTATTATTATTATTATTATTGTTATTATTATTATCATTTCTAGTAGTATTAGTAGTAGTAGTATCGTAACAGATAATTGGTAAGAACGACAGGAATATAAGCATCCTACAAATAAGTTTTCTTAATATTAATAATGATTATAATCAAACACACAGGAAAATGCGACAGAATATAAAAATAAAAGAAAAAGCCTGTTCTCATTAAAAGAGGATTACAGAAAGTTTTACGTCAAAGAAATCTCCCCAAAGGACATGACATACGCCTGGAATGTGAGGGCCCTTTTGTAGCCGGGAGTGTACTTAATCCGGTGATACATTATCCGCGTCGTCTGTCAACCTAAGGATCCGATAAACGTACCTATTGACAGTCATGATAACAAATCAAGTCCTTGTCTTTTAATCATCTTGACAGCCACGTAAATAGCGAAAAACAAACGACAGATCTTCACCCTAATATTTCAGGATAAAGTAATATTTGAGTACGATGTATCAAGATAGCATTCAATAACCAACCATATTAAACGTAAGTAAATGCTTTCTTCTGCTTGAATGACTGTTTAAAAGCTGTTTTCTTTATCATTTCACCCCAAGTAAGTAAATAGAGTCACTAAGACGCAAGTTGTTACTTAGTGCGAGAGAATATGAGAAAAATAAAACAGTATTAAGGAGAGGGAACGATAAAAGAAAAAGGGGATTGAGAATACATAAAATAACGATTGGCATTGCATTTAAATATTTGAAGATCAAAGTTGACTGGAAAGCAAAAATCTGGAAGAAAGTTCTATACGCGAGAGGTGCGAGAAAAGAAAATGTTAGCATACGGTTATATCTAGACATTGCAACTGTAAAATGATGAAACCTATCCGTTAACCCTACTACCGCGTTTAGTCGAGGTATCAAAGAAAATTGCTCATCAGAAGAATTACCACAAAGGTATCTTAAAAAAAAAAACAAAAAAAAAAAAACACAGGGAAGCTACATTACGGCGGTAGGAAAGTGGCTATATCCCAGTTTCCGGATCCGGATCAAAATAAAAAACTTATAAATGTGTAAAATAGATATGGCGAGAAACGTTGTATAGCAGAATATCTAGTGAACCCACTTTCTTAGCAACAGAGCTAGCAATAGATTCAATATACACTTTCCACCATGTCAGTGATAATCGTTAGCCCAAGAAGATGTAATGAACCACTCCCCTATTTCGAATGTGTTTTTAAGGGAGCAAGGCAGAATCTTTAATAAATTCGCAGATGGCTAAATTTTATATGTGCATTCCCAGCTTGCATCAGGGGATAAATATTTAGGGTAAATTTACTTTTTACCGCTCACCCCCCCACGCGCAAAATATCTCTTAAAATTTTCGCAAATCCTCCTAATTCCGTGTAAATGTACATGCTGAACTAAAAGTAACAATTAAATTGTGAAGAAACCTACCATTTTGGAGGTATCGACAAGTAAAAATCGGTCTTCTTGTTGGTCATTCGTCCGCCATTACTGCCATAATGTTAAGTTATAAGTTCGGAGTATATCCGGTGGCGTAAGCATAAATTTTGGCCTATTTACTTCTTTTACAGACTTTCGGCGCAGAAAATCACTACGCACTACCGTATAGAAATGCATTTTTTTTTTGTAAGTGTAGTTTTATTTATAACAAAAACAAATTGAATAATACAATAGAACCTTTTTTCCGTGTAGAATAACAATGACAAAATAAAAGAACAAATCAAATAATACAATAAAACTTAAAAAAAAAAAAATTAAACGCGGACAAATTGAAAAAAAAGATATTAAATAATACAATAAACCCTTATTTCGTTTCTAGCATTTTAATTTTATTTTGTAATTTTATTTTGTACATAATCATGCTCTATACAAAGTGTTATGTTTATGGGTTAAGTTTAGGGTTAGGTGTTAGGGTTAGGGATGGGTTAGGGTTCTTTCTGTGTAGAAAAGGGGACAAATTAAATAATACAATGAACCCTTATTTCGTTTCTTTTAATTTGTCATTGCTATTCTACACAGAAACAAAGGTTTTATTGTATTATTTAATTTGTTTTTGTTTAAAGTTTTCTGTTATAAATAAAACTACAATTACCAAAAAAAATGCTTTACGATAATGCGTAGTGATTTCAAAAAGAGATATAGCTGTTAAAGAAGTAAATAGGCTAAAATTTATGTTTACGCCACCGGAAGTACCCCGCAGTGAATTATTGAACATTATGTCGATAACTCCAAAACGGTAGGTTTCTTCATAATTTAATTGTTAATTCAAGTTCAGCATGTACATTTACACGGAATTATGACGATTTGGGAAAAGTTTAAGAGATATTTAGCGCGAAGGCGTTAAAAAGTAAATTTACCATATTTAGCATGTAATGGGTACTAATCAAAACGGCCACATCGTTACAGAATGTGACACAAGGTCAAGATTTAATTTGGATAGCCGTTTAAAAATTGCTCAGGCTCCCTCAGCACTTTCCCTTTTGTCATGCCGGTTAATGACCCCAGCCCCTCTCACAAAGAAAGGGCGCGGACTGAGGAAATGGCGTTTTGGAGCTTGAGCTAATATTAAAACTGTGACACAAGGTCGGATTTTAAAATGTGATTTCAGCAAACGCCGTAGAAAAATTGCTCATCCCCTCTTGGTTCTTCCCCTTTTGGCGAGGTACTCCTCGTGGGCATGCCCTCCCCCTTAGAGCTTATATGTAATGAATACTTCTCAGCGCACACATGTTGCAACAGAATGTGGGATTTTCAGCAAGCCGTGTAAAAATTTCTCAAGCCCACATCGGCAATTTCCATTAATGACTTCAGGGCCCTCCCAAAGCAGAGTTACTACCATGTGGTTTGAGCTGATATTAATTTCAACTCGCCGCCGTAAAACAAGGAAATTGAACTCTAGATAGTTCATACGTTCTTTTTATAGATACAAATGTTTAAGTAAATGCTCTGTTTATAATATACAGTATTAACGACATTTACCGGCCTAAATGTACGAGAAATTTTCATAGAAAATATGCGTCCTCTGACAGGAATCGAACCTGTATCCTATACGGAACCGTCATATAGCCTGACGTGCTTTTACCGATTTAGCCACAGAGGAGCGTTTCGGTTAGCAAGTTCGATTTTTACTGTTTTTAAACTACAATTCTCCATTATTTTCTCTCGTACATTCATATCTGCTCGGTGCGTATCTAAATATAAACAAATGATGTCACACATTATAAAATGGACAAAGTCCGACAAATATTTTAAGAAACTTTATGTTTATACATTCTTTTTTTTTTATAGATTCAAATATTTAAGTAAATGCTCTGTTTATAATAAACAGTATTAACGACATTTACCCGCCTAAATGTTCGAGAAATTTTCATAGAAAATATGCGTCCTCTGACAGGAAACGAACCTGTATCCTATACGGAACCGTCGTATAGTTTGACGAGCTTTTACCGATTGAGCCACAGAGGAGCATTTCGGATAGTAAGGTCGATTTTTACTGTTATAAATTATAATTCTCCATGACTTTTTGTTGTACATTCATATCTGCTTGATGCGTATCCAAATGACGTCACACATTATGAAATGGACAAAGTCCGACAATTATTTTAAGACATTTTTTTATGTTTATAGATAGTTGTCTGGTAAATTAAAAACATTCAAAGAGCAAAAAATGTATTATTCGACAACAAGAAAATCAACAGGTAGTTTTCATGCACGAAGAACCTAAATTTGTAATCTTTAACTTCGAGGCCATCAAAATCTTTTAGCACACAGTTGTCTTATAGACGCAAGTTTGAAACACAGTAAAATCATTTCACGTGTTCCATAACACGAATCTTTAGTCATGACGGGAAATGACTCTACTTTGTTTAGAAACAGCAGTTAAATCAATTTATCAAGAAAATTAATTCAGAAACATAATCGAACAATCCACTTAAATCTCTCGCTTCCCATGGTACACAGCGATTTAATAAATGTAGCTTAGATGTGGCACAAGGTAGAAAGAATGGGGCAGAAAGGATCTAACACAATATTCAGTCGTAATTGATCTACCGAGACAAGCTTGTAATCCTTTACACTACGTCGAGATGACCCGGCAATTTTCTAATCGTAGCTTAAATGTAGCACAAGGCACAACGTATAAAGTATCAAAGTATCAAACTGACTATTCAGTCGTAATTGATCTAGCGAGATAGACTTGTTAACCATTACACCACGCCCGAAATTCAAATTGCATGTGGCGAAACTTTAATATCTATTAGTACTAAATGGTGACCATAAAATTAGCTGAATTATCTAATTTACATAATAATTTTTAAAAACACACTTTTATAGATATTTGTTCAGTGTTGCTCATTTTTAACTCAAATGTTAAATCATTCCATCGACAGGGAATGGTGCTGGCAATAAAGTTCTATTTCGAAATTCTTTGTATTTGAAAAGAAAGAATTGATATTTTCCTTTTAAATATTCAGTCGTAATTTAAACAACTTACAAACTTTATAATAATCCTTGTTGAAGTCTGTTATATGGAATCAGTCGAAAAGAGCAAAGAGCCGATGAAAAATGATGACATTTTCTTAATAACTTAAAGTAATCAATTTAATTAGATTTTTGTAAAACCGGTCCGAATAATGTAAACAATCGAAGAGTTTGCTGAATTAGTTCTTTTATAATTATTATTATTATCATTATTTTCATTTGTATATGTTATAATTTCCTGGTTTGTATCCTGGAGATGATAGGAGAGTTGTACTTTACTTTTCTCAGTATATGAGATGTTCCAAATATGGCGATTTTATGGGCAACTTTTAGGCTGATGTTACCTGGGACACTCTTAGTAAAATTGTCCATTCCGTTTGTGAAGATATTTTCTATCTATCTATCTATCTATCTATCTATCTATCTCTCTCTCTCTCTCTCTCTCTCTCTCTCTCTCTCTCTCTATATATATATATATATATATATATATATATATATATATACACACAAATGTAAAAGAATGAAAACAATATAAATTCAAACATTTATAACATAATTTTAAAAAGTGGTCAGTACAAGAATAGAGCAATAAATATTTATTATAAACTATTTCATTGGAACATGCAAGTTACACACACACACACGCGCGCGCTCGCGCATATATATATATATATATATATATATATATATATATATATATATATATATATATATATATGAAGAAATATAGTCCTAAGGTGCGCTATATTTATAAAGTGCTCAATATCAGAGACAGAGCGTGTGTAAATATCAAATGAATATAGAAGGTCTGACGATTGTGTCTACATGAAACAGACTGTCGCCTCTAATTTTGCTGTTACACCCGGTATATATATACATACATACATACATATATATATATATATATATATATATATATATATTGTGTGTGTGTGTATTTAGGCAGCAATTTTTCATTGATGCATGTTTCATTACATTATATAGACAAATTTTGTCTATTTATTTTATGTAAGGTCCTTTCATATTGTCTGATAAGCTTAATAACATTATCATTGAACGACGAAAGGAAATCATCATATTGATACATGTTTATATAAGCCGAAAGCTTAGATAGGATTTAAACATGTATCAATATAGTGATTTCCTTTCGTCCTATGTTAAAACGAATTTCCTGGATATTTAAATTCGTGTACTTGATTTAGCAGTTCTCATAATCCATAACGCGAATCTTCAGTTATGACGAGAAATATCTTTACCTTGTGTAGAACCTGCGGTTAAATCAAGTTATCTACATTTTGTTATAATTTTTATTCGGTTTTCCCATTTGCTTTGCATTCTGTATTCTTGCAATTGATGTTCAGTCCTTTCTTTTCGCTTTCATTCGCCACCTTCTGTAGGGGTTGTAGTTTCCTTTCTGTGTCTGATTTCATCACTGTATCATTTGTACATCTTATTCTGATAAGAGTGTGACTACCAATAAATACCGGTAGGTCTTCTAATTCTCTCAGAATCATCTCATTGTATATGTCGAATAATTTCGATGAGAAGTCACATCGTTGTCTTACGCTCCTTTCATTTTTTTATCCTGATCTGTCATCTCGTCTGCAGTCGCTCTCTCACAGACGCGCCGTTGCCTCGCTCTGTCTTTTTTACAAATACTTTCACGGTAATTAGACGGATGAGCTGCTTTTGCTGGTCCCCAGGCCTCATGAATTTAAGCGTCCTACGTGGCTGGCATCCCGTTCCCACCCCTTCACCGTTGAAACTGTTAGATGTAGACGTCTCTTCTACTCCAATAGTTTCATGTCTCGCTTCCTTATTCCTGTTTCCCTGACAAATATAATCTCCAACTATTTAAGTGTAACGTCAATCGACATCTCCAGTTGCCTTGATCTATCGACTTCCCTTCTGCACATCCTTTCCCCTCTCATTCTCGCTCCAAATCTTCTGTAACCCCCTTGCCTTGATCGATCCACTATCTTTCTCCACATCCTCTCCTTTACCACTCCTATCTGCTCTTCCTCCAAACCTTCTGTAACCCCTTGCGTGCTAGTGGCTTCCAGCCTTGCTTGGGGTGAAAACCTTAAAAAAAAAAAAAAATTAGTCAATTTATTTTCTGCCCTTATTCAGACAGTATAATTTCTGGATTGTCATAATATCTTTCCCGAATACGTCAAGGTTACCAAGAATTTCCAACAGTCCTTTGTAACGTATTTTATCAAACCCTTTTTGAATAATCTTGAACATATTGTGATAAAATACGTCTTGGAAAATATGGCTCTCATAGAACGTAGTGAACGCAAGAGAAACGCATGTAAACATTGAAGAAACTATTTTACGAGCTAGTGTAGATAGCAGAACAATAAAAGACATAGAGTACAAAGGATAGGAAGATGTGGAGAGCTATGAGCGGTTAGGCGTTGAAGAGAAACCGCACCTAAAGAAATATGCATCTTTTTATTCTATTATTATATATCACCTTTCTTTTTATTTCTTTTCTTTCTTTATCATTTGGCCTCAAGCAAGGCTTGAATGCCACCAGTACGCAGGGGGTTTGAGAGTGATTGAGGAAAGGGGGTTATAGGGAGGATTGAGGAAATGAGAAAAACATGAACGGCATTTAGGAAGAGTGAATATGGCTATTGATATTGCATTTACATTTTTGAAGATTGTACGTCTGTTAGAGGTTTTGGGTACTTTAATATACTAGTGAGCCAACCAAAATGAGCTGACTCCTTTTGTAGTTGACCAATAGAAGAGTTAACCAATCAGAAAGCTCAAAATATTCAATTCGACGTGTATAATGGCAGCCATGTTTTTTTCCCGAATATTCACTGCCAACCACCGAGATCTTCGAGGACTGAAGAATTACGGAACAGCTGCTGCTGCTATTGGCAATATAGTCAGATCCAGTAGAGTGTCTGACTCGTGAGTGTTAATGTTTAATGTTGTTTCATTGAACAGATTGCGTACTGCGCTGGATTCTATATTCATAGACTACGACGAACATTATCAGCAACGTCGATTTGAAAGAGACTGAGGTCGAGATGCTTGGGCAGAATAGATTATATTGCAGATCCTTATTTACATTATTTGGACTATTGTCCTCATCTTTGTTACCGTATTTGTCACAACGTTTCGGCCGATGTACGCTACGGCCTTCTTCAGGTGGTTGGAATGTCGAACTGAACCCTTTATTTCTCTCGCAGTGGTAGACTGTTCTAGTTCTACGTGCTATGTCTAATGGATGTCAGTTATCAGTTATCTCCTGTTAATTCCCCTCTCCAAGTTTTACACTGCCTTAAACGGGTATTGAACTCACACACTTTGAGTCCTGTCACTGGATCTAACCAACGCATTTATCCACTGTGTCATGTTTCCTTGAGGACATCTGTGTGTGAATTTCTGGGTATTAAAAACCTAATGTCTTCTGCGATCATTTTTACCATATTTTTTGCTCATATTGCAATGTTTGCTGTTATCATTATATTTTTTTTTACCAGAGCTCATATTGCAATTTTATGTTGTTATTGTCGCTATATATTATAACGAAAATTGCACTATGAGCTCTGATAAAAAACATGCAATGATAACAACAGAAATTACAATATAAGCACTGGTAAAAAATGGTTGGTGAAGACATTAGGTTTTTAATACCCAGAAATTCACACGCAGATGTCGTCAAGGCGTTATTAGGATCCAGTGACAAGACACAAAGACGGCGAGTTCAATACCTGTTTAAGGTTTTGTCGAAGAAATTCTAGATGTGCATCAAGAGCACTATGGCAATTGTATTCAATGCACGGACGTATGCTGGACTTTTAAATATGCAAGATGCATTCTGAAGCGAATCCATTTCTAACACGGTACTGACACATGCAGTAGATGCAGCTTTTACCACCGTCTCTCCAAATCAGCGACATCAATTAACAAATATATTTGACTTGAATCATCAGGTGTATCGATAAACATATTCCGGTGAATTTTAGGAAAGCTTATAAGTTTATTAGACAGTGCTTGCAGTTCAACGGAAATCGGTGTAAAAGATATTTAATGTAGTTTGAATGTAGAAATTCTTAAGGTCTTCCATATCAGAGGTTGCCAGTGGATATTCGGAGAGAGTAGGAAAACGTAGTTCTGCTGGTCTTTTCATCAGACAGATTAGCAGTGGATATTCCGACAAGAAAAACAAAAACAAAATGGCCGCCTTTATACACATCGGATCGAATATTTCAAGTCTTCTGATTGGTTAACCTTCTATGGGTGGACTATAAAATCATTCAGCTCATTTTGGTTTGCTCACTAGTTCATAAGTACATAAAAAAACTGTAACAATCGGCACAGATAATTACTTCGAGGAAACGAGTTCAATTTCCAGGCTGGGGTGTTGGGTTTATTTTAACACAAATAGAGCCTTTCTAAAGGCGTGAATTACATCCATCTCCTTACTCCCGTAACTAGGAATTGAATAGCCAAGTAGTGTAAGTTATCTAGCCTTGTTTGTCAAGTAGTCTAAGACAATTGCTACTCAGAATTTGAAACTTTGGAGGTGGCAACGGGAAACAACTGCACTGTGTTTCTCGAGAATGCATAGCAATTCATACATAATATATAAAAAGGTATTTCTGGAGGGTTAGGATCCTCTCGGTCCTGAACTGATATAGGGTTTACTGCCATTTGATGTTGAAACACCGGTTCCCGTACGATCAGCGGAGTTAAGCAACGTCGAGACTGGTCAGTACCTAGATGGGTGACCGCTTGGGAATATTAGGCGTTCTTACCTTGATGTAATATATTCAGGCTTGGAATTATTAAGTCCCGAGTTCGAATTTCAGTTTGGTTCTTTATGTTCACTTACGCATAAATATCCGTGGGAAATTTATGAACCTTCCTCTTCTCCCCTCAGCTATGGGTTAATTATTATTATTATCTAGGAAAACAAATCATAAAATCTAAAATTATTCTTTGGCTTTGAATAAGCTGCAAATGGTTGATAATCTGTAGAAAACGAATCCATAATCAATAAATGCTGAATTGGTATAGCAATTTCAAAATAGGTCTATTCAACGTTTTTTCCTTTTATGGGTTTAAAAGTGTCTTTATTAGCGGGCTCTGGAAAATTATATGCTGAAATGCTTTTGCAAAATTTAAACAAATGGTCAATCATCAATTTGTTTTTGAATCCTATCTGTGATGGGGAGAGAAAGTCTTTTTAGCACTTACTCATCTTTTGCTAAATTCTTGTGACACAATATTTTCTCTCCTTAATTCTTTCCTTCTTTATTCCCCTTCTGTCTTTCTTTCTAATGTACCTGATTTATTAACAGTCTTTTTTCTTTGGTCATCTCCTCCCCTTGTCTTCTTTCTTTCTTTCTTTCTTTCTTTCTTTCTTTCTTTCTTTCTTTCTTTCTTACCGTACCTGGTTTACCACTTTCGTTTTTCTTCATCTCTTCCTATTGTTTTCTTTCTTTCTTTCTTTCTTCCTGCTTGTGTGTTTCTTTCTTTCTTTTTGGCTGTTTGTGTGTTTCTTTCTTCCCTTCTTTCTGTTTGTGTGTTTCTTTCTTTCTATGTGTCTGTTTGTTTGTGTGTTTCTTTCTTTCTTTCTGTTTGTGTGTTTCTTTCTTTCATTTTGTTTGTGTGTTTCTGTCTTTCTTTCTTTTTGTTTGATTGTTCAATTGTTTCTTTCTTTTTGTTTGTTTGTGTGTTTTTTTCTGTCTTTATTTTTGTATATGTGTTTCTTTCTTTCTTTCTTTCTTTCTTTCTATGTGTTTGTGTATTTCGTTCTTTCTTTTTGTTTGTGTTTCTTTCTTTCTTTTTGTCTGTTTGTGTGTTTCTTTCTGTTTGTGTGTTTCTTTCTTTCTTTCTGTTTGTGTGTTTCTGTCTTTCTTTCTTTTTGTTTGATTGTTTATTTCTTTTTGTTTGTTTATGTGTTTCTTTCTGTCTTTCTTTTTGTTTGTGTGTTTCTTTTGTCTTTCTATCTTTCTTTCTTTGTATTTGCGTATTTATTTATTTCTTTTTGTTTGTTTGTTTCTTTTTTTCTTTCTTTCTGTTTGTGTGTTTCTTTCTTTCTTTTTGTTTGATTGTTTGTTTGTTTGTTTGTTTGTTTCTTTCTTTCTTTCTGTTTGTGTGTTTCTTTCTTTCTTTTTGTTTGATTGTTTGTTTGTTTGTTTGTTTCTTTCTTTCTGTTTGTGTGTTTCTTTCTTTCTTTTAGTTTGATTGTTTGTTTGTTACTTTCTTTCTTTCTTTCTGTTTGTGTGTTTCTTTCTTTCTTTTTGTTTGATTGTTTGTTTGTTTGTTTCTTTCTTTCTTTCTGTTTGTGTGTTTCTTTCTTTCTTTTTGTTTGATTGTTTGTTTGTTTGTTTGTTTCTTTCTTTCTTTCTGTTTGTGTGTTTCTTTCTTTCTTTTTGTTTGATTGTTTGTTTGTTTGTTTCTTTCTTTCTTTCTGTTTGTGTGTTTCTTTCTTTCTTTTTGTTTGATTGTTTGTTTGTTTGTTTCTTTCTTTCTTTCTGTTTGTGTGTTTCTTTCTTTCTTTTTGTTTGATTGTTTGTTTGTTTGTTTGTTTCTTTCTTTCTTTCTGTCTGTGTGTTTCTTTCTTTCTTTTTGTTTGATTGTTTGTTTGTTTGTTTGTTTGTTTCTTTCTTTCTTTCTGTTTGTGTGTTTCTTTCTTTCTTTTTGTTTGATTGTTTGTTTGTTTGTTTCTTTCTTTCTTTCTGTTTGTGTGTTTCTTTCTTTCTTTTTGTTTGATTGTTTGTTTGTTTGTTTCTTTCTTTCTTTCTGTTTGTGTGTTTCTTTCTTTCTTTTTGTTTGTTTGTTTGTTTCTTTGTTTCTTTCTTTCTTTCTGTTTGTGTGTTTCTTTCTTTCTTTTTGTTTGATTGTTTGTTTGTTTGTTTGTTTGTTTTTTCTTTCTTTCTGTTTGTGTGTTTCTTTCTTTCTTTTTGTTTGATTGATTGTTTGTTTGTTTGTTTCTTTCTTTCTTTCTGTTTGTGTGTTTCTTTCTTTCTTCTTGTTTGATTGTTTGTTTGTTTCTTTCTTTCTTTCTTTCTGTTTGTGTGTTTCTTTCTTTCTTTTTGTTTGATTGTTTGTTTGTTTGTTTGTTTCTTTCTTTCTTTCTGTTTGTGTGTTTCTTTCTTTCTTTTTGTTTGATTGTTTGTTTGTTTGTTTGTTTGTTTGTTTGTTTGTTTGTTTCTTTTTGTTTGTGTATTTCTTTCTTTCTTTTTGTCTGTTTGTGTGTTTCTTTCTTTCTGTTTGTGTTTTCTGTCTTTCTTTCTTTCTGTTGGATTGTTTGTTTCTTTTGTTTGTGTGTTTCTTTGTTTTCTTTCTTTCTTTCTTTGTTTTCTTTGTTTTCTTTCTTTCTTACCGTACCTTCTTAACTCACAGTATTTATCTCTTCCTCGCGTTTTTACTCTTTCTTCTTATTTTTTTTTCACCTCGGATGTGTGTGTAGTATAGAAGTTATCGATGTAGCCATTAGGATCGGAGAGTCATGTTCGACCCGATGCCATCATGTTGGCTTTCGCAAAATGAAATATATGAATGCATCTCATCCTCCTTGCAATGTGCGTTTTAAGATGCGACTCTCTAAACTGGATTTAATCTAGGTTAAGCAAAGAACGAGAAACTTCAAGCATAAAAATTCTAGTTGTCATGGAAACTACAGTAGCAACACCTTACGTGTTTTTATGGCCCTACACGAGATAAGGAAGAAAAGATAAATAAACATTATTTTAATTATCAGATAATTTTTAATTCTACTTGCTGGCCCATTCACACTTTCTGTCTCTTGTCTGTTTATATGTCATTTAGACACGTTTATTTAGTCAATGCGTCATTTTATCTTCCTTTAAATCTTTCAAACTTATTCTACTGTATACATTTTTTATTTATTCACACACTAATAAACACTTCTAAACTTGTCTTCCTCAGTATTTTTGCTTAAACTTTCTTCATTCCTCTTCTTGTTCCATACCGATGGTAATGGTAATATTATTCGTTACATTACAAAGAAAACATTTGACATACATTGACCGAGTACACTATATTGCTTTCGGTTGAATTTTATAAAATATTTCTCTGAAAATAACAGATTTCTCATGTCCAGTAGCTGTTATATAGGTGACCTTCGTAAACTTATCAGGTAAATAGGTTTACTAAGTCCAGTAGCTGTTATTGCTCTTTTTTTAGTATAGATAAAGGCTACATTATAATATTACAGGAACATAGGTTTCTCAAGCTCAGTAGACGTTATCGCTCTTTCTAGTATAGATGGAGACTACCTTCCTAACATTTCAGCAACATTTTCCAGATTAGATGGAGGCTATCTTCCTAAACTTTTCAAGAAAATATGTTTCTCATCTCCAGTAGCTGTTTTCGCTCTTTCCATTATAGATGGACGCTACCTTCCTAACCTTTTCATGAAAAAAGGTTTCTCAAGTCCAATAGCTGTTATCGTTCTTTCCCATATAGATGGAGATTACCTTCTTAAACTTTTCAGGAAAATAGTTTTCTCAACCCCAGTAGATGTTATCGCTCTTTCCAGTGTAGATGGAGACTACCTTTTTAACCTTTTCAGGAAAATAGGTTTCTCAAGTCCAGTAGCTGTTATCGCCCTTTCCAGTATTGATGTTGACTTCTTTTATTTCTGAAGGCTACATTCTTAACCATTTCAGGAAAATAAACTTCAAGGCCAGTAGCTGTTATCATTCTTTCCAGTAGTAATGGGTTTTACTTCGCAACCTTCTGTTTCAAGTAGTAATCATCTTGATTATTTCTTTATTTTCTTTTCGAGTTACATGTGATATCTATTTTAGCTGTTGCTACTGTCGAAAGTTCTCAATCGTTGTAGCTTAGTTTATGTTATTTGCTACAATTGTGAGTGATTCTATAGCGCCAGTGTCGAAGACGGATGGTCTTCGATAGCATGATTAATAGCCTAAAAATTCTTGTAACCATTTATCTTTATATCGAATGAAACCTAAAACCATTAAGTAAAAATGCTCATTGTAAGGAACCAGCCTCCAACCCCAAAAAGAAAACTGTAACAAAAAAAAAAAAGAAAAAGTTAACGGTGTTTTGTGTATCGTCCGTCCGTCGGTCTTTACGTGGATTGGTGCGTCGGCCTACCCTAACCCTTCGAAACCACGAGAGCTGGCTACCCACTGATTAGAAGCTTAATGTATGCTCAATGAGTAGGATTATAGAACTTAACGATGCTTAGACGATTCAGCTTGGGAAATACCGGATTAGCGTCGGTAATGGTATTAGGAGCGATAGAACGCGTAATTAAACCTAATAACAAAGTCCAAATAACCGGATACATACATACATACATATATATATATATATATATATATATATATATATATATATAAATATATATATATATATGTGTGTGTGTGTGTGTATGTGTGTGTGTGTTTGTGTATGTATGTATATATATATATATGTGTGTGTGTGTGCGTGTACGTGTGTGTGTTTGTGTATTTATGTATATATATATATATATATATATATATATATATATATGTGTGTGTGTAGAGAGAGAGAGAGAGACATATTTTAATACGTATTTATGTACACATAGATTCCATAAATATCACAAAAAAGTAACGAAACATTTGATGAGAATGTATATTTTTAGATATTTGCCCGAAAATATGAAAAAAAAAGTTTTTTTCTATATTTCTGCGTATATAGTGAGATAGATATTTAGAAGTAAATATAAATATTGATTGATTTGTTTTCTACGGTTTATCAACCCTTTGCAGTTTATTTAAAGCCAGAAAACTTTTTTAGATTGTAGAATTGTTTGTTGTTTTTAGGTGATGGGTGCGATAATAATGGTGTCGTGATACAGAGCCGCGGAAGAGGAGGTGGTCTCAGCTTTGCCAACGGTATAAGTGCGTAAGTGAATGTAAACAGAGATGCCAGGTGAAGACCAAAATATTGCTGATGCTTCTTCTTTGGGTTTTGTCAAGGATCTCATAATATGTAGCAAGATCATATGTGGCAGCGATATTTAAAGCAGGGGCGAATGATATGCCTATAAATATGTAAGACAGAGACTGATGAGAAATATTGCCCAGTATGACACAGTGAATCAACTTTAATCTTTGTAGGACATGCAACTGATTCAATATCATCTTTCCACTTCCTGAGAAGGTGGAATAAGTCACTCTTCTAGAAGTTAACATCAGCCATAGCGTAGGACGGCAAAAATGGTCCCAATAATAATAATAATAATAATAATAATAATAATAATAATAATAAAGGATTTATCCTGAGAAAATTTCACGGTTCTCCTCTTTTAAATTTATGCTGAATCTTAATTCTTCAGTTAGTGATTGAATAAGTTTATGGCTAGTTCTACAACAATAAAATATCCGTAGAAATTCCCCTATCGCATCGTTAAATGTTTGAGCTTTACCAAAATATTGCATAATGATAACTTTAACAAAATATTGCATAATAATAACTTTAACAAAATATTGCATAATAATAACTTTAACAAAATATTGCATAATAATAACTTTAACAAAATATTGCATAATAATAACTTTAACAAAATATTGCATAATAATAACTTTAACAAAATATTGCATAATGATAACTTTAACAAAATATTGCATAATAATAACTTTAACAAAATATTGCATAATAATAACTTTCACAAAATATTGCATAATAATAACTTTAACAAAATATTGCATAATAATAACTTTAACAAAATATTGCATAATAATAACTTTAACAAAATATTGCATAGTAATAACTTTAACAAAATATTGCATAATAATAACTTTAACAAAATATTGCATAATAATAACTTTAACAAAATATTGCATAATAATAACTTTAACAAAATATTGCATAATAATAACTTTAACAAAATATTGCATAATGATAACTTTAACAAAATATTGCATAATGATAACTTTAACAAAATATTGCATAATAATAACTTTAACAAAATATTGCATAATAATAACTTTAACAAAATATTGCATAATAATAACTTTAACAAAATATTGCATAATGATAACTTTAACAAAATATTGCATAATAATAACTTTAACAAAATATTGCATAATAATAAAAAAAAATATGAGTGCTACTTCTTATTTTAAGGAGTAAGGAGGTAAGAAAAAAAATGAAATTGACAACTTTTTCTATTTCACTTAAACAGTTCTATCTGTCCTTCTTTCTTTCTTTCTTTCTTTCTTTCTTTCTTTCATTCTTTCTTTTTCAGTTTTTCTTTCTTTGTTTTATTCATTCGTTCATTCAGTGATTCATTTTCTCAATGAAACCATTTTTCTCCGAGATCAAAATTAAGTTCAACGCTACAGTCTTCCCTTCTTTCTTTCTTTCTTTCTTTCTTTCTTTCTTTCTTTCTTTCTTTAGTTTTCTCACTGAAACCAAGTACTGTTTGTCCTCTTCTTCACGTGATCAAAAACACAGAAGCACATGTGTTATGGTCGCCAATGCTTCTCGGCTTTTTGGCAAAAAAATGTAGTATCTGTTCTTATCAGCTTACTCTGATTCTCACTTTCTATTTCTATATTTCCGTCTCTCTCTCTCTCTTTCTTTCTTTTTTTCTTTCTTTGTCACACTGAAACCACGCGATCAAAATGGAATAATTCATTATTTATGAGGTATTAACAGGGCGGAAAGGTCGTGCGAACACATGAATGGCGGGACAAGTATAATTATCATAATACAATAATAATAATAATAATAATAATAATAATAATAATAATAATAATAATATTCTTGATGGTGGTGATTATAATAATAATGATGATAGAAGAAGAAGAAGAAGAAGAAGAAGAAGAAGAAGAAGAAGAAGAAGAAGAAGAAAGAGTTTATCACTTTTTATTATGAAAAATTCTTTGAGCTATTTAAGTCTCTATTTATAAATGAATCCAAAATATATTGGCTACACAAATCTACTTAACAGAATATCTCACATATCTAAATAAATAATTATTTTATTATGTTATATGTTCATATGGGGATCTCAGCATTCTGTTTTCTAGTTTTATTAGGAGAATGAATGACAAAATGGAATTTGTTTTAGTGTCACGTGTTCATTTAATTTCTTTTTGTTTGTGACTTCATTCTTTTTGTTTTTAAATATCCAACATTATACATAATAATAAATTAGAATAATAAATTAGAATAATAAATTAGAATAATAAATTACAATAACTTAAAATAATAAATTAGAATAATAAATAAATAGAATAATTTGATAATAAAGAAAGGTGAAATGTAAGAATCTGGGTGCAAATTTATTTTGGCTGATCTAACAATTAAACAGTTTCTGTAAACTTTCATTTTAGTAATTTTTTTCTCTTTTAATTAAACCAGAATTTTTTAATCATAATTTTGGTCAAACTAATTACGGTGAGGAACTAATGCATTAAGTATGTTGTCTCGTAAAATAGTGTGTTCATATATACGTTGTTTTGTAAAATATCTCTTTTGCGTTCATATACATATCAAATTCCTCGCGGATTCTATCTTTACGTATGTCCCTTTTAATGATGAACTACAATTTTGCAATCGGATTAATATTTGAAGAAAGGCGGTGCCATTCCGTTATGTGTCTTTGAATATTTTGGGAGCAGTTTGTACAATAATCCTCGTGACAAAATATGAAATAGTAATGTCTTGGATCCATATCCGTTTTACCTTAAGAATTCTTGGTTGTTACTAGAAACACTCCTAAAATCTTAATCAAGAAACGTTAATTCTCTCCATTTATCTAGATACCACATGATGATTTTTAATCAATTCACGCCAAGAAAGGCAATAATTCCACAATGACGCAAGGAGATTTAAAGAGAATGAGAAATTTTCTAGAAGGAACCGGAAACCTAATGCTAAATAGGAAACAATGTTTAAATTTCTACCTCTGTTCAAATGATTGGGGAAGAGTTTGAACCGGACGATAGACGAACCTATTTGAAGAGACCTATACATTTACTGCTTAATAATAATAATAATAATAATAATAATAATAATAAAAATAATAATAATAATAATAATAATAATAATAATAAGTTACTATTTTTCGAACACCCCTGCAAGAACATCTAGCCAATCCCTATCGCAGACGCTTGGTCAGTCATATTTGTAATTTTTCATCGCCCAGAGATAAAAACAGGAGTTTAATTATAAAATTAAATTCCATTAAAAAAACTCTAAATATTTTTAATAAAAAGGCACGAAATTCACGAATTCTTATAAAAATAATCTGAAACTGACAAAGTGAGAATTTCCTGAAATAATTTCCAACATTCCATTGTCTTGACTGACATAGTTAATATTACAGTTTTAATTACTTCATAGTGTTTATTACAGGTTTTAATTGTTTTATATACACTGTATTTATTACGGTTTTTAATTGTTTTATAAAGATATTGTATAGTACAGTTTTTAATAGATTTATTGCCTGGGATAGCAATAAGAGACAGTTTACTGAGAGCTAGGAAAGACAATAAGTTGTGGACAGCCATGATCGTCCGCATCCTGAATGATACAAGAAGAAGAAAAAGAAGAAGACTTCGAATCAGGAAGAGATGGTTGACACACCCTGGACATACTGAAGACAGGAGGGACAGTGGATAACCTACTTAAAGGAACAGGGATTAAGAAAGGATAAAACAAAAAATGACTAAAGGCTACAAAAGTCCGGAATTTGTGGAGAGCCATGATCGTTTACGCCATAAACGGAAACGACTCGTACAAGTGTTACTAATTAACCCACAACCGGAGGAGCACGAGGTGGGGTGCGATGCCATACTTTCCCAAGGTTATTTGCATGCAAGTGAGTATAACGAATCTAGTGGGAATTGAAACTCGTCTCTCCGATTAATTATACATTACAACAACTGCCCATCCAAGTTTACAGCACATGGTATTCTCAGGCGGTCACCTCATCTAGGTACTGACAAGGCTCGTCATTGCTTAACTTCACTGAACCGGTGGGGACCGTCTCATAGAAGAAGTAATGCGCAAGAACATTCCCTAGATTTTTTTTGGTTTATTTTGTAATTAATACGAGTGTAAGTCAAAAGTCATCGCCATAACATCTTTAAGTAGTGATTTTTCAAGCATAGCTTAGCTGTGGCACAAGGCTGAAAGTAGGCGGGGTAGCCAGTAAGGATCGAACTCACTACTCTGTCGTAATTGTTCTAGCGAGACAAGCTTGCTAACCATTACTCCACCTCCAGGAGCCCAAACATATCTTTAAGAATGCCACACTTCTTTCACCTGGTGCGTGCTCATAGTTGGTATATTGTGGTCACGGGATCGAATTTTGTGCATGTCCATGCCTGTTTTCTTGCTGCTGTTGCAGTACAAACATGGCCGCTCCTTTAGCGATTGTACACTTCGTAATTGTTGAGTGCTGACTGTCGTCCTCCATACTGGATTTCAGTGGAAAACAAGTAAAAGTATGTGCCGCATTCATTTTCTTACTATTGTTCAAGCAATTCTTTCTTTTCATGTGCCATATCCTTTCAGGACGTAAGCGATCATGACACTGCACCTCCTTCTATCCCTTGTAGCTCTCAGCAAGTTTCTTCTCTCTGCTTCCACCCCCAGACCACGTTCTGTCATCCATTTGCCCACCAGGCACCAGATATGTCATGGGTTTCTTTCCTTTGCTTCTCTTTCCCTCTATTCGACCTGTGAGTATTAGATTCTCCAGGTACTCCTTCCTTCATTATGTGTCCAGCAAATTTCAGTTGCCTCTTCCTGGTGTTAAGTATAAGCCTCCTACTTATTTGCAACCTCTCTAAGACCTCATCGTTGCTCACACGCTCGGTCCATGATATCCTTAGTATCCTTCTGTAGAACCACCTCTTCGCCGCCTTGAGTCTCTTCTTCATCTTTGAGGAAATCGTCCAACATTCGCTGGCGTAAAGAAGGACAGTTCTTGCTCTACTCAAATAAAATTGTCCGTTTCGGGAATGAGATAACTTTAAAACTTAACATTTTTTATCAAAGTAATTTTTCTGTTTAAATTCATATTTCGGAAATTCTTTTATATGATTGTGAAATTTCCTTTCAGGCCGTAGCCGGTCATGGCTCTCCAGCTCCTTCTATCCCTTGCAACTCTCAAGAAGTTCCTTCCCTCTGCTTCCTCCCCCAGGCCACGTTCTACCATCCACTTGCTTGAGCCCACCAGACACCAGGTATGTCATGTATTTCTTTCCTTTGCTTCTCTTTCCCTCTATTCGACCCGTGAGTACCACATTCTCCAAGTCCTCCTTCCTTATTATGTGTCCCAGGAACTTCAGCTGCCTCTTCCTGATGTTAAGTATAAGCCTCCTCCTTGTTTGCATCTTCTCTAAGACCTCATCATTGCTCACAAGCTCGGTCCATGATATCCTTAACATCCTTCTGTAGACGGTTACGACATTTGGATGTTGTAAGAGCATACAGACAGGGGCAATATTATAAGGATGTGTGGATAGATAACGTTTGATCCACGACATGAGGAGGTTAAGATTGCAATGACCGCAGAAGCATCCTCTCGGGAGTTCGTTCCACAATGCAACAGTTTTGGATAAGAATCTGAACGGAACCTTAACAATTAGATATGAAGTTAATACGGATGAGTGGACTCCGTGTACGTAGCTCGGCGGTTCCTAGATAGTGTATTAGCGGAACCAAGGAATGTATTTCGCCCGAAAATTTGGCATCAAAATAGAGAGAGAATAGCGAGAGGTAGCAACATTCGTCTCTGAGAAAGGTGTTGTACGTCGGAAAACAATTCATATACGACAAGACCAAAATGTGCAAAATGTTTTTAAACTCGGTCGAGGCTGGAAAGTGAGGATTGGATAGTTCTGTTCCGTGTTTGTTTTCACCTGGCTCTTAGATCGTGGGCTGAGGAGTTAGGTATTTTCCGGAGTGTTACAAAGAAGCGACAATCTTTTCAGCGTCTTTAGCGATGGAACGCATATATGTCGGCTTGAAGTCTGGGTTGAGCTTTTGTCTGTGAGGTTGACTTCATACCTATTGTAATTGATTTTCTTAATGTGTAATTCTCAAACATTTTTTCGATTTCCAATACTCGAAATGAATTTGTAAGGAGGTGGGGACATCTTTCGTATTACACATTTTTTTAAAACTTATTTGATGAAAAAGCAAATAAGGAAATATCCATATTTCTAAATCGAGGTATTGTAACTATTTACATTACTTACATTGTTGGGACTATTGCACTCATCGTTATTGTCATATTCACGGCATTTCGGCCGTTGTACGCACCGGCCTGCTTCAGGATCTGTGTCTATTTCTGAGATGAGGTATTGTAACTATTTACATTGTTTGGACTGTTGTCCTAATCTTTGTTGTCATATTAAAGACGTTTATAAACGATAATGAGAATGTCTCAGTAACCATTACAATAATAACAGTAAATTGTATTATGAGTTTTGATAAAAAATGATTACTGAGACAATATCTCATAAAGCTATTTTTTATCAGAGCTCATGTTACAATATTACAATGTTACTTATATAGTCTCCAAAATATAAAAAAATGATGTCCCCAAGGATAAAAGCGTTGGTTGAAATACTCCAGTGAGTTGACCCAAAGTGGTGTGAGTTTAATACTTGGCCACAGCAGAGGTGAACAAAACTAGGAGAACTGAACCTGAGATATCCGGAAGAGGTATGACACGTGGAATTAGAACAATCTACCTCGGTGGTCGAAATAAAGGGTTCGTTTCGAAATTACAATCACCTGAAGAAGACCGGAGCGAACAACGACTGAAATGTGAATATAACAACAAAGATGACGACAACAATCTGAACATTGAAAAGGAAACCAGGAAAAGAAAACTCAACTGCAATGTGATACCTACATTATTATATGGCACTGGATGCGTATAGGAGACGGAAAGATTAAATGACAAAATATAAATGGAAAATATACTAAAAGATTCATATGCAAAAAGAAGAATTGTCTTATGAGGAAAATGAATAAGCATGGAATGTATTACTTTTTGCTCTATTCAAGTTATCTCCCTTTGCACTAAGACAATGGCGCACAGTTGCCATTGTTTATGAAGTCAGGACGTGAAAAGACCGACACCGTAAAAGAACAGAGAATAATAATAATAATAATCATAATAATAATAATAATAATAATAATAAGAAGAAGAAGAAGAAGAAGAAGAAGAAGAAGAAGAAGAAGAAGAAGAAGAAGAAGAAGAAGAAGAAGAAGAAGAATTGGGGAAATATATATTTAAAATCTCATAAGTGAAAACTTAATAAGAGGAATGATTTAATATATGCCAGACATTTTTTCGGTATGGGCAAACTACTAATGATGATAGTGATTGATGACGTTAAGGAGGACACAACCAAAAAGCAAGAAGATAGAAAGGGAAACGGCAGAGAAAGAAAGAAAAATATAAAACTATATGGAGAAATAACAATAGATAAACTGCAAAATTACTTTCATTCATTATTTATCTCTCTCGCTCATTTGCTTTCATAAAGCGACTCATACAGTGGAACTTACACAAGAGATTTATTGGCATTATTTATTAGCGGATACAAAATACAGAAGCAATCACAACAAAACAATAAAACACAAACAAAAATAAAAACAATAGTCGGTATTAAAACGAAAAAAAATAAGCATGAGAATAAAAACAAAACAAAACAAAACAGTTGTAATAAAAATAACATTCAGTCTGCATTAAGAACAGCCCCGAGGCAGGAAAAATACTGAGTCGCAAGAGTTGAAAAATGTGGTTTAACATACACTAAGCCGTTGAAATATTTCACCACGTTTCCCAAATTGCTTTTGACCTGATTGTGAGGGTCACAATCAGAAACTGCGTTCAAAACGAAGATCTTTGCTTTTTTGTTTATTACTGAATATATATATATATATATATATATATATATATATATATATATATATATATATCCTCCACCGTCGTGTCTTAAAGAGCTAGAGCAGGTGTTAATGGAGGAATGGCTGATGAAATCAGAAAGCTGTATGATTCCATTCCTAGACGTATTAAAGTTGTTTGCGAGGCTAAAGGACGACCAACTCCATATTAAATAAATTTTCTTTGAATTTAACAAGTGTTTCAATTATTTTGTCCAACCCTTGTATATATATATATATATATATATATATATATATATATATTGATTGGATCAAAAAATATGCACCAATATTGTGATTTTCATTCTTCGTTTAATGATAATGTTATTAAGCTTATCAGACGATATGAAAATAATTTACATGAAATAGACAAAACTTGTCTATATTATTTAATGAAACATGTATGAATATATATATATATATATATATATATATATATATATATATATATATATATATATATATATATATACATACATGTATATTAAAGACGACTGACAGGTTACTGCGATTAAACTTTTTTAAAATGCTTTTGGTGTTTTTTTTTTTCTGGACAGCAAATTTGCAAAAATTGTCCAAATATTCTGTATATGTGAGCGCTTTGAGCTATCTGATTACCAATTATGAAAGATATTTTTTTTATTTTAACTGAATGTGGGTAATGATTTTTAAAGTGATGGGAATACGTTATCATTTTCTAAACACGTACAATAAGTACATTGTGGCCTTGTTCACAGTTGATGTAATTGAGTGTTGGCTTTTCGTTTTTTATTATTATTATTTTTTATTAATGCTTCCTTTATTTTTAGTCGATATGTGGGTGAAGCTATTATAATTGTGTTATATGTAGATGAGGCTATTATATTTGTATTTTCTACAGGTATGTTTTGAATAGAGTTTGGTAGGTTTTCGTGTGTGTGTTTAAATGAGTGCTAATTGAGCTAGAATCAGAGAAGTGTAACGTGAGCCTTCTTGATAGACATGTAGTGGTATATCCAATATAATTATTCATTAATTTGTTTTGATCAGGAAATACTGCATAAAGAATCGTGTGAATTCATATATAATATATGTACTCTGTAATTTAGATCTTGTAGGTGTCTTGTTAATGTCGATGATAATGTTAACTTTTTACATTTTTATAGTAGATAATTAATTTAAATTTCATGTTTTTGTCGACCTGGATTGTGTATTTCTTTATAATGTTTCTACTGGAAAATTCAACTTGTTTATAGTTAACGTGCTTTTGGCATTTATAGTAAATATTAATGTTATTGGTTTTATTGGTATCTTTATTATTGCTATTGGTTACTTTAAAAAGAAATAGTCTAATCTAGCGATGCATGAATTAGTTCTTAAAACTGTTAAGTAACGCCTGTTCTCATTATTGAGTTCTTTAAGGGACGGAATACAAGAAGATGAATTCTCGTGTGCTCTCTTGAGGATAATTTTTCATGGCTATGTGATATCTAAGTTCACATTTACTCAAAAAATTAAGGTGGCAAGACTTTCTACTAGTAATTTTTTTATAAAAGAAAATAGTGAATGGGTTACTAGTGAATTCTACGAGAACGTCTAAGAATATAAATTTATTTTTTTGGCTAAGTTCATAGGTGAAGTTAAGGACAGAGATTTTTCTACTGTGGTTTTGAGCTTATCAATTTCTTTTTTGTTTTCAGCTAAAATTAATCTATCAGCTACGGATATATATATATATATATATATATATATATATATATATATATATATATATATATATATATTCGGTTTTTTAACTTTTTAAATACCTTGTTTTCTACATGGAACATGTAGTAGAGAGAAGCACAGAGTAAGTGGATTTGCCATGCGTTTGAATATTGGAATTATGGTCGTAGATTATGATCTTTATGTATGCAATATAATTGAGAATATTAGGTTTCGTGGATGGAGGTTGAAACGAATAATTTTATACACAGATTATATCGACGGTTTTATGATACTAAAACACACACACACACACTCACACACACACACACACACACACACACATATATATATATATATATTGAACTGATGTCATAATTCGTTGAAAAAGCTCCTACCCTACCTAGACTTAACCACTTTTTGAAAGTAACTCATATTTGATACAATAGTCGTCAGTATAAATGAACACGCTACTGTCCCTTGTCAAAATTATTGGATTTCTCCGTATCCTTGAAAACAAATATTATGAATGTATGTGCTTATAAAAAAACCTTTAATTTAATTATATAATTGAATTTGAAGTTTTTATTTTCTGTTTTTGAAACATGGTAATTCCTGTGTAGTGTTTTAACCATATTTTTAAATCAGTTAATTTATAATATTTATGCTCAGTAAATTTATATTCAACACTGTTTTGTAAAAATAAAAATATTAATAAGAACACCGGATTATATATCTTACACTTCTTTCATTTATTATAATATATATATATATATATATATATATATATATATATATATATATATATATATATATATATATATATATATATATATATTTATATATATATATATATATATATATTATGTGTGTGTGTGTTTGTGTTGTGCACACTGCTGTCGTATTCGAGGTATGAGGGTCAACGTATGTTTCTAGGAACATATGAATTGATTATATTGGTGAAGGCTTTATGCAGAACCAACCACACTTTTTGAAGGGCTGAATACGTAAAATGAGGTCCCCAAACAAACCTCTGCAGGATTGAATTTAGAGTTGTCATTCTTCTAGATAAGTTGTCATTCAATGATATAGTCTTTCTTGCTGTCAATCTGGTAATACAAGCCATTTCTTCGTAAGGAAACATTGGGCATCCATTGACCGAGCACCCAGCACTTTTGTCGGTTGGAATTTATAAATATTGATATTAAAACAATTTTTCAGATAAAAAAAGGTTTCTCAAATCCCGCAGATTTTTATCGCTCTTTCGAGTATTGGTAGAGGTTTTTTTCCTAAATTTTTGCTTAAAGTAGTTCAGAGGATCAGCATCTAGATTAAATCATTATTTTCTATTTGGGCAACATGTACTGCCCCATTCTAGTTGCTGCAGTTGGTTTCTGTTATATGGCACAGTTTGCCTGTGATTCTGTAGCGCCAGTTCCCAAGGTTCGAAGAAGTAGCGTCTTTACCAAAGCCCACCTGCTTCACTCTCTCAAAGCCATTTTTAACCATAGACCTGATAAGTAGTGCTTAAGGCGTTCAGTTAATTGTCTCCTTGCAGTGATAATATCTATGCCGAGGGCATTTAAATCTAGAAACACTGTGTTACTGTTATTGAATTTTCTTCTCTCATAAATATAGAATTTTTTAACAAAAAAAATATAAAGATCACTTTTCAGGTTTTTACTACGCGTTTAAAAATTAGACTATATTCTATCTTATCCGTATATATAAAACTTACTATGGCGATATTTCAATTAATTTCTCCATTTAACCTTCATTATTTACATTATTCGGACTATTGTCCTCATCTTTGTCGCCATGTTTATCACAACATTTCGGCCCTTGTACGCTCCGGCCTTCTTCAGGTGGTTGGAATGTCGAACTGAACCCTTTATTTCGCTCACTGGGGTAGACTGTTCTAGTTCTACGTACCATGTTTAATGGATGTCAGTTATCAGTTAATTTCATTCTGAAAGTTCTCCACTGCCTTAACCGGGTATTGAACTGACACACTTTGGGTCCTGTCACTCCAGTGAGCGAAATAAAGGGTTCAGTTCCACCTTCCAACCACCTGAAGAAGGAGGGAGCGTACAACGGCAGAAATGTTGTGATAAACATGGCGACAAAGATGAGGACAATAGTGCGAATAATGTAAATAATGTACATAATACCTCATCTCAGAAATATAGACAGATATTTAACCTTCATTTTTTTTTTGTTAGTTGATAGCTTTTTCTCTGTACAAAGGTACCTTCGAAAGAGTCGGATGGGCACAAGAAGTGGAGGATGAACCTTACAGTCGATAACGCAAATCTCCCATTTCGCCCTTTTGCAGATAGCAATCTTCAAAAATGGCCGCAGATAGGAGCGGGCTGAGGAGGCAGATGTTTTCAATAAATTATTGTATGCGGATAAAAAATGCAAACATTCAAGCTCATTGGCTCTTGCTGAACATTTCCGGAAACCGGACAGTGATGTTTAGTCAGTAGGCAGTTGAGTGGTGATGGTGGTGGTGTTAGTGTTGATGGGGTGAGCATTGTTCCTCTCAATCCCTTGGAGATTGGCATTAAGTACTCTTCTTCAATACCAGCAATGTATAGACTAAAGTATATATATATATATATATATATATATATATATAGGGTGTCCATGAAGTTCGTGTGCACTTTAAAAAATTTATAAATTTATTTGTATTTGCGATAGAAATAATCTGTAAAAAAAAATGTGATTTCAGGCATTACTGTAAATCACTTGGCAATGTTTTCCGTGAACTGCAAAATCGCATTACCCTTTGTATTGCTAATGATGGAGGACATGTAGAAACTTAAATAAAAATTCAATAAAACCTGAAAAAATATAGATTTACTTCTTTCTAATCCTTTTTACAAATAATTTCTATTGCAAATACAAATAAAGTTACACATTTTTTAAAGTGCACACGAAATTTATGAACAACCTGTATATATATATATATATATATATATATATATATATATATATATATATATATATATATATATCGACTACGACTGAGTAAACTCTGCTTCTCTCTCTCTCTCTTTCTCCCTATATATATATATATATATATTCGGATTGAGTAAATTCTCTCTCTCTCTCTCTCTGTCTCACTCTCTCTCTCTCTATATATATATATATATCGACTCGGATTGAGTAAACGCTCTCTCCCTCCCCTCTCTCTCTCTCTCTCTCTCTCTCTATATATATATATATATATATATATCGACTCGCATTGAGTAACCTCTCTCTTTCTCTCTCTCTCTCTCTCTATATATATATATATATATATACACACATATGTGTGTGTGTGTGTGTGTGCCTTCGTGTAGGCAGATTATCTTCATTAAATATGTATCAGCGAATAATATAGACATGCCTCTATTTATTTTTTTATAATAATTTATTCTATTTGTCTAATTAGCTAGTTAATTTTAAGTTGAAGTTCATTATGAAATGCGTCGTTTTTTTTACTGGCCCAAGTACTTTCGATCTCATCCGAGATCATCCACAGCCATGAATTGCGAAGTGACATTATTGTAACACTGATCATTGTGATGCTGTTTAAAAAAAAAAAAAAAAAAAAAAAAAACACGCTTGAACGCGCTCCGTTATAATTATTTGGAAATTTTAAATTTATTCATTGTAGCTATGGTGTTTTTGTAAACACGCGTCCACATTATAAGGGAGATAATCAGTGATAGTTGAAATGTAAAAGGTATCTATTATTATTTTTGTAAGGTATGTATATATATAATTTTTGTAAGGTAAGGTAAGTATATATTATTATTAGGAGGTATATATTATTTGTAAGATAGGTATATATTATTATTTTTGTAAGGTAGTCATATATTATTTAAATGCCTGAACTTGGAAAATACTGTAAATACTAAACTGATAAAAGTGAACTTCCTTGATATGACATTAGATTTAATGAATAATGTATACCTGCCTTAAAAAAACACAATACTAATACTGCACTCTAAATATAATCATCCTCCATCTATAATTAAGCATATACCTTTATCTTTCGAAAGAAAATAAGTACAAATACAGCAAATGAGAAACTTTCCTATGAATATAGTATTTTCTAGAATAATAGCTCTAAAGAATAGAGGCATTAATGCCCAAAACCCAATGATAAAAAAATGAAATGGACACAACAGAAAAAATAGAAATATAAAATCATTTGGTATACCCGCCCTTCCAACAAATGGATAAAAATAATTTAGGACAAAAAATCCTTGCATTAGTCGATAAACAATTTCTTAGAGACAGTACAATTTTTAATAAAAATCCCCTAAAATGAAGTTACAGTTGTACTGAAACTTAATACTAATATCATGAGTAAACACTTAGTCCAAAATCAAAATATATATATATAGATCCTAAAATAAAAAGAAATGAAGATAAGGAAAAATTATGTAACTGTAGAAATCCTCAAAACTGTCCTCTCAATTATAAATTTTGTATAGAACCATTGGTTTATCAAGGCAATATTTCATTTATGGAAGATCCAGACGTAGTTAAAATATACAATGGTTGCAAAAAGCATGAATTCAAAAGACGTTGGAAACGAGACACAAATGTCCTTTAAAAATAATAAATACAGAAATCAATCATCCCTCTCTAAATATTTCTGGCACTTAAAAGAAACCAATAAAACAGCAACAGTAAAATGGAAATTAATAAGAAGATCTAGAGCTAGTAGGTAATTAAATAATCGATGTCTATTGTGCATACATAAAATATTATACATTATTAAGTTTCTGAAACATAAAAAATTACTTAATCAAAGATATGAAATAGCTATTTTTTGTCGACAATGTCAAATATTTTCCTTAAATAATGATTAATTTTGAAAAACAGATGAAAGATGAAATATATATATTTATACTTGATCTTTGATTAACATTTTTTAAAATACGAATGTAATTCTAATATATTTATTTGTGAAAAAACACGTATAGTCAATTAGTTATTACAAGTAGAAACAGTACATTAAATTTGTAGGAATAAATGATAAATATTAAAAATACGACTTACTAATATTCAGACCAGCCTTCTAAGAAATCTTTCTGCATAAAATAATAAATTAATCGGCGAGATGCAAAATGCCGAAAAATGTTTATCATTGAAAAACCCAGACGACATGCGAAAAATCGTTGTCATTATTTGTGAGCAGGCACTTCTATCCCACCTTAACTTAACCGGATTTTGAAAGTAACTTATATTTGACACATAAGGTGTCAATGGAAATTAAAGCCAAACCACCCCTTATCAAATTGATTGAATTTTCCGTAACCTTAACAACTTAAAATATTAAGATTGTCTGTGCTTATAAATTAAGTAAAATTATTAATAGGTTATTCCAAAAAAAAGCTTGAGGATGGACGGAGCTTTGGATTTTAAATTTAAATTTAATTTTATAATTAAATTTAAATTTTTAGTTTCTGTTTTGAAACATGGTAATGCCTGTGTAGCGATGGAACCATATTTTTTAAAATAGAGAATAATTATAATATTGGTGGTGGTCGTGTTAGTGGTGAGCATTGTTCCTCTCAACCCCTTGGAGATTGGCATTAAGTACTCTTCTTCAATACCAGCAATGTATAAACTAAAGTATATATATATATATATATATATATATATATATATATATATATATACAGAGTGTCCATGAAGTTCGTGTGAACTCTAAAAAATTCATAACTTTATTTGTATTTGCTATAGAAATAATCTGTAAGAAAATGTGATTTCAGGCATTACTGTAAATCAGTTGGCAAATGTTTTCCGTGAACAGCAAAATCGTATTACCCTTTGTATTGCTAATGATGGAGGACATGTGGAAACTTATATATATATATATATATATATATATATATATATATATATATATATATATATATATATATATATATATGTTCTGCCTACATCAGAAATATCACATTGGTTCTTGTAAATGACTGTCTCATTATCGGCCGAAAAGACTTAAAAAAACAACCATATAATCACTAATAGTTTATCCAAAATATGGATAACAGTTGAGAAGATATTTAAAAATTGTATAAATACAACAAAATTGAAAACAACACGTTCTTTTTAATCAAACTCGTGTTTTTGTCTGTAAACCCACATTACAACCAAAATAGTTTGCGGTACCTCTCTTCTTTTTAATATACACACTTTTCTCTCGTAGGAACCAGCATAACCTCTTCACATTATATATATATATATATATATATATATATATATATATATATATATATATATATATATATATATATATATATATATATATTGTGTGTGTATTTAGGCAGTATTTTTTCATTCATACATGTTTCATAAAATAATATAGACAAGTGTTGTCTATTCATTTTAAGTAAATTCCTTTCATATCATCTGATAAGCTTAATAACATTATCATTGAAAGACGAAAGAAAATCACAATATTGATACATATTTTTTAATCCTATCTAAGATTTCGGCTTACATAAGCCATTATCAATGATGACAATTAGAGTAATTTTTCCTTGGTTATTTCAATTTGCCTTTTCACAAGGCTACATTTATAATTCCAAGTATTGATAGTATTGTGGGCTCCTTAGATTGCATTAAAAAATATGCATCAATATTGTGATTTTCTTTCTTCGCTTAATGATAATGTTAATTAAGCTTATCAGACGATATGAAAAGAATTTACATAAAATAAATAGACAAAACTTGTCTATATTATTTAATGAAACATGTATGAATATATATATATATATATATATATATATATATATATATATATATATATATATATATATATATATATATATATATAATTGACTTCTCGGAGGCGCTGGCGTATTTCGTATAGAAAAAAGACTTTCAAATTCCCTTCATTTCTGCCGTGCGACGATGGCCTAGGTGTAAGATTGTTGACTGATATCAAACAAGTCGGGATTCGATGCTGGCTTGAAGTAATCGGACCTCAGTCTGTCTGTGGATGACTATGTATGTATATATACGTATCTTATGTAGTAATTTTTTTTTGTTAATCCGTGAGATCTTTCATCATTTTAAACGTTTTTTTTAGTGGATACTAATATTTTAGTAGCAGGCCGTTTATTATATAGTCAGGCTAATAGACGAAATTAAATACCATACTGTTTAGTATAATAATCAAAGCGTCTGCACAGAATAAGTATCCACTAAAAATAACGTTTGAAGTTATATATATATATATATATATATATATATATATATATATATATATATATATATATATTATAAATTAACTGATTTAAATTTTTTTCGCTACACCGTAATAACCATGTTTCAAAAATGGAAGCTAAAAGCTTCGAATTTAATTTTGTTATTATCATTAGTTCAATTTCCTCGTCAGGCGAATTTTGGAGTACCTTATTTTTTTTAAATTTACAGTTTTAAAGGCACGGCAAAGATTCATAATTGAGTGTTTCCAAGGATACAGAGAAAACCACTCATCTAGACAAGGGGTACTAGCTTGTTCAATTACAAATTTTCGTTGTATCAGTTAATAGTTACATTCGAAAGCGGGGTTATGTTTAGGGATGGGTAGGGATGTATTTTTCAACAAATTCTGACATCCGCTAAATGCATGTCGTCTGGGATTTTATATAAATTTTATTGTTAACTGTAAAATTCTTACGGCATTTTTTCTATTTGTATACTAAAAGATTTGTTGGGGCTGTTTAGGCTAGAATATATATATATATATATATATATATATATATATATATATATATATATATATATATATATATATATATATATATATATATATATATATATATATATGTATAACTTCAAACCTTTGTGGATAGCTGTTGTATTGGAGTATACATGCGTTTATTTTAAACCGTATTTATTTTGTCTACTGGCCTATGTACTCTAGAAAACCTAATAAAAGGGATATGCCCTTCTACTGGATTCGAACCTGTGTCCTCCTTTGCAGGAGAAACCATCAACTGATTCTCTGTGGTTTACTACTCGACAATGAAACGGAGCGTCTACACAATATATATAAAGGGTGTGACTATTCCGTATGTATATATAGGGTGTGCCAAAAGTTATTATCTCTTTCCAGATAATAGTAATTGAAATTATGCAAAACAGATTTAAGTATGAAAAGATCCAGTTTTGTCAAATTTTGTTAACAACTAACAAAAGGCCTTGTCTGTCGGACCTTTAAAATTTATCTCTAATTTCTTCGTATTTCGAGCCTTTATTTTCTGTGCTATAACAAACAGTCATTATTCTGTATTCATCATCAGTTACATGAGTCTGAAAAAGTAAAAGAAATATTACACAAAATTTGAAATAAACCAATAAGCATTAAAGAAAGTTAAATTTCTATTTCCGACTCGATCTCTAGCGGTGTTGATATGACTGACGAATTATATTTTCGATCGAAATAAACTTATACCCCATATGAGATGATTTGGGATTTTATTGTCTATTAATTTTTGCGTTGTAATAATAAATACATTGAGCTCTTTTTGTGGATCAGTCTTAATATTTTTTATTATTAGGTTGGTGCAAAAATAATGTTTTTTGACGTTCAACTTATATATATATGAAACGACATTATTTTTGCACCAACCTAATACTATGATCCACTATACCAACGGATTTATTACCTTTACTATAAAGTGTGTCCATAAAGTTCGTGTGCACTTTAACAAATTCATAACTTTATATGTATTTGCGATAGAAATAATTCGTAAAAAGGATTAGAAAGACGTAAATCTATATTTTTTAAGGTTTTATTGAAATTTTATTTAAGTTTCCACATGTCCTCCATCATTAGCAATACAAAGGGTAATACGATTTTGCAGTTCACGCAAAACATTTGCCAACTGATTTACAGTAATACCTGAAATCCCATTAGTTATTTTAGCTATACTTAAAACTAGGTACAACTTTACAACAGTTTTTACAGATTATTTCTATCGCAAATCCAAATAAAGTTATAAATTGTTTAAAGTGCACACGAGCTTTATGGACACCCTGTATATATATATATATATATATATATATATATATATATATATATATATATATATGTTAATACTGTTTATTATAAAACAGAGCATTTACTTAAATATTTGTATATATAAAAGGATATAGAAACAAAAAAATGTCTTAAAATAATTGTCGGACATTGTTCATTTCATAATGTGTGACGTCATTTGATACGCCATGAGCAGATATGAATCTACGTGAGAGAATCATGGAAGATTAAATTTTAAAGACAGTAAAATTGACCTTGCTAACCGAACGGCGGTCCTCTGTGGCCGAAACGGTTAAGGCACGTCAGGCTATATGACGGTTCCGTATTGGATGCAGGTTCGATTCCTGACGTAGGACGAAAATTTTCTATGAAAATTTCTCGGACATTCAGGCCGGTAAATGTTGTTTAATACTTTTTATTATAAAACAGAGCATTTACTTAAATATTTGTATCTATAAAAAGAATG
>OZ038486.1:105208348-105258348 GCA_964036315.1 Acanthosepion esculentum
AGTTTCGACACTGAAAGGGTGAAAGCGAGATGCCAGCTTAGTTGAACGTTTAAATACATGAAGTCCGGGAACCAGTGAAAGCAGCTCATCGGTGCAGTTACCGTGAAAGAGGGAGACGACAGCACGTCTGTGAGAGAGCGACTGCACACGAGATGCCAGATCAGGGCCAATTATATTGCATATCCGTTTTTGGATATTTGGTAAATTTCTTTTGGTGGGGTAGATTTTATAGGGCAATAAAAAAAATAGACTCAGTTAACTTTTTGGTTAATAATTTAATTTGCCTGAAATAAATTAATTCCTATTTGTCTTTATTTTATTATGTCTTTTGTCATTTTTGTTATGGATCCACGCTGTCCATGAGAATAAAAATAAATTGATGTCGGCGTGAAGTAGTTTTACCCGTATTTCAACCACTGAATCTTTTTGCTGCCACGAAACAAAAGGAAAACATTTGACAATTCAAGCGATAGAAAAGTTTTGAAATTAATTCGACGATTTCTGCAGTTCTTAAAGAAGGCATGGTTATCGGCTTCTAAAGTGAAATCACCGTACAGAGTTCATTTGCTGCTCGATATTGTTTCGTTCACTTTGCGCTAATGCCCTTACAAAACACATTAATCAAGGTTCCCTTAACTACATATAGGTAAAAAGTAGGACAGACTGAGCTCCAGGATTTGTCAACAATTCTAGGAGAAAGAAAAACTCAGAATTAAATAAAAAATTTGATGAAAGATGTCAGTTAAAAACAGCACTGTTACTACATATTCAAGCAATATGGTGTTGCTACGATTCTAAAGAGTTGCACGACAAGTGACGTCGTTAAAATTGTATTATAGTAAGAAGGCGCGTTGGAGTAATGGCTAGCGGCTCGGATTGAGGAATCGTAGAGCCGAATTTCAGTCGAATTCGTTACATTCACTTACGTGCTAATGCCCTTGGGAAAAGTATGAATCCTCTTCTTCTCTCCTCCCGATTTGGTTCTTTAGCCTTGGATAGTAACTGAAACTGCGCAGAAAGAAATGGCAACTTACTGCGTGAAAAATGTGTCTTATGTGTATCACGCATTGTACATGAATTAATGGTAATATTAGCCGTTTCTTTAGATTAAAAAATCGACTGGCATTAACGGAATAGCGATCGTTGCAGTCATTCGAAATTCATTAAATTTTTCTGTTGAAACAATTTTCAGAAAAGTAAAACTCTCACGTCCATTATCTATATCTCTTCATTTAACAACTATTGAGTCAATATCTTCATCTACCGCAAGGAAAGTTGGTTCTCTGCTGCGCGCCAACTCGTCTGTGTCCATCTTTCAAATATACCATTCGTCCTTGCATTGAATGCTGTTGCCCCTGCTGTTCATCTCGAAGTTCTCGACAAAATCCAGAGACGGATATGCGATGTTATAGGTCCTGATCTGGCATCACGTCCATTGTTACTTTCTTACAGACGTGATATGGTTTCCCTCTGTCTTTTCTACAAATATTTTCATGGCAACTGCTCTGACGAGCTACATTCACTGGTGCCACAACTGCATGTAAACGTGCTACTAGGTTGGCATCTCGGTCCCACCCTGTCACTGCCGAAACAGCTAAATGCAACCGCGTTTTCTACTCCAAAAGCTTCTTCTCCCGCACCTCCTCTTACTTGCCTCCGTGCTGCCTATAATCTTCAAATAATCAAATGCAATGTCAATCGATATCTTCTGATACCTTGATCCTGACCCCCTCTTTTCTGTATATCCCTTCCTTAAACACTTCTCTTTACTCTTGCTATCACTCCCTGTAACCTCTTGCATGCTAATGGCATTCCCGCATTGCTTGGGGTGAAATGCTTAAAAAAATTCCGGAATTTTTGTTGGAAGTAGCTTGGAACGTCAAAATATCGATTATGTTAGGATTTCAGTTGTATGCGATTTGGTTTCTTTTATTTCGTAAGTTTGTTGTTGATCATGCAGTGCCAGTCAGTTCGAAGAATAATGGTTTTTGTTTCCTTCGCTCGAAGCCATTTTTAACCATTGATTACTGACGTAATGGAATAACCAGTCACCCCATCAATGAGTACACTATAGGTACTTGCTACCTATAAAGTCAACCGTCTACGTGAGGTAGAGAAAGATGTTTGAGCGAGACGACGCAAGCACGTCCGACCTTTCAATTAGTGGCACACACTAGATTGACTTGTTTGTATTACTGTACCGTATTTCATATTGTAATTGTTGTGTACAATAAACCTTTCTTCTAGTATCCACCTGGTGTTATGTGTTTATTCCCTTAGCACGGAATATAACAATTACTTATCTATAAACCTTCATATATACACACCCCACACACATAAATATATATGGGTACCTAAGGTTTAAAATGAATTTTTAAAATGAAGAGGTATTCTTGATGCTTTCTTTTTTAGCTTTAATTGAAAACTAAATGATTAAATTTATTATTTCCAATAAGCAAAATACTCTGGTATATTTAAAATAGAAATTATATTGATTAGAATCTCAACTTTTTGCTCGCTTTCCGAAATCGTTTAAATTCAGCCTTTTTGACACATTTGTAAACAAAAGTTAATTCTTGCTTTTAAAAATCTTCAAAAAATTAAATATGCTTTTCTGAAACATTATTTGAAGAATATTAGCTGATTTAAAGTATAAATAATCTGATTTGAAAAAAATATTAATTGCTTGAAGTTTAAAATAACAGAGAAATGGATTTTTAGATCAAAGAATAGCGCTTGTCCCCGTTGCTTGTTACTCGAAGATCAATTAACAGGCATTGGTAAGGTGTGACAGTTTTATTCATTATTCTACAGCGACTATTTCTTAAGACATAATTTAAGAAAATGACGGATGAGCTCCTTTTTATATAATTTAATATGATCTTAAAAATGTTGGAAAATATTCTACGTAATTTAATTTTAGGATTGTTGAATTTAAATTTACTATAGTCATCACTCATATTTTCTGATTATATCATTTAAGGTCGACCATACTTTCAAACAGGGGTACGTTAGGTAATATTTTATATACATCAAAAATTAAATTATTTTAAAAATCTTAGTAAAATATACTTTGTATTAAGCTTTTCATTTTTTTATTAATAAATATAGTTTTCACTTTATAACAATATCACCTAAACAGATTTAAGTAATGCAGAATTTTAAGCGATTTATATAATATCAATTATTATAATAAAAGTTTAAAAAATGAAAACATTTCTTGTAAAAATTCATTACTTTTCGCAAAAAAAATAATTCTTAACACAATTGTGTCTTTAATAAATCTCATAAAAGCAATTAAAAGCTTTTCTAATTAAATACTGCCATAGTTTTATTGTAATTTTATTTTACGAATCGGAGCAAATTTTCAGGAAATGAGCTGCAGTTTGAAAAATAAAGTTGATGATTTACATTCTCCAAGGAGTCCTGCTTTTAAGCAATAAAATACATTTTGATAGTGAAATTTAATTTCTCGACATTTCATGAAATTAAGCAAGCATTCGCGGTAATCGTACCAACTTCTGTGGAATCGTTTCTCTTCGAAAAGTGTCTGGACATCCTAGCTCTCTACGAAACTAACCTTAACTACCCAATCCCCTCCTCTGATTACTCGATTTCTGGCTACTTTCCTCTCCTTAGAAAGGATTCTAAAGTTCAAATGCATGACCTGGAAATTTATGTCACGAACTTGAATCTCCAGATCATTCATACATATGTCTCCGTCTCTACTTAACTCAGATATCTCTTCTTTCTCTACCGTTTACCTTCCTCTCAAGAACGTTGCGTGCTAGGTAGTACTTCCGATAATACAGACAAGACCATCTCCCTACACTCGTTGGCAAACATATATGTGTTCTGTTTCTTTAATGCCCATCACGCCAGTTGGATTAAAGATTCTGTCACTGTCTTCGCTTGCATCCAAACGCTTAACTTTTCAATCACTTTACCAATATCTTTCTGTTATCAACGAGATGATTGAAACTATTTCCGTGATTTCCTTCGTGACATCCCTTGGGGTGATGTTTTTAATCTCCCCGTTCAAAAATGCGCATCTGAGGCCTCCACCTGGGGTGAAAGCCGGCATTGCTTCTCTCATTCTAGCAAGGAAATACCAATTTGAACCGCGTTCGTCTCATTGGTTCTCACCTGCATGATCAGCCGCTGTAGGTCAGAGGAATCCCTCTTTCCGGCTATACCAGACCGACACGTTTGATTGCAGCAGATGTCACTTTGTCTCTGCTCGTAACGAGTGCTAGCTTGTCCTCAATGACCTTAATGTTTGCTGATAGAATGAAACAACGCATAAAATCTCGCAAGTTCGGTTCTAGAATGTGCTGAACAACAGCAACTCCTCCTGATGTCCTGGCATCCACAGCAGATAAGGTTGAAGGTTTTGCACGGAATTTCTCATTCAACTCAACACTCGACTCATCTAGAGTACCTACACCTGATTCCTACCTAGAACTGTGGCTCTAGTGAGTGATATGTATATAACCCGATCACTGGTCTAGGAAATCATTTCTGAATTGGACTCGCATAAGGCAAGTGGAGGTTACGTGATACCAACCGTCGTCCTAAAGAAATGTGCTCCCGAGCTAGCTCCAGTTTTCTCCAAACAATACAACTATTACCTTGCTGTTTCCTGTTTTCCAGCTTGTAATCTGTAGTCCCAGTCTTTTAGAAATCTGGAGAACCTTCTGACACCCCTAAGTACCCCCCCTATCAGTCTCCTACCTCTTTTCGGCAACGTATTCGAGGCTTTAATCAATGCTGAAGTGGTTAAGCATCTTGTCTTACACAATAAGCAATTTAGTTTCCGTTTTACCCGGTCTACCGCTGATGTGCTTACGGCCATAACTGAATATGTATATCAAGCTCTTGTTAATAACGGCGAAACTCGTGCCGTGTCTCTAGATATCTCAAAGGCGTTTGGCAGGGTCTGGCATGCTGGTCTTCTAGGCAAACTTTAAAGGTTACGGTATTACAGGACAATTATTTGAATTAATCCAATCATTCGTATCTCATCGAGAGACGAATTTCGCTCTGAACGGGATCGCTACCAGATCCTTTCACATGAACGTGGGTGCCCCCCCCCCAGTGTTATATACTACACTGTTTCTGATCTTCATCAATAATCATCCTGATGTCTTCAGTTCCAAAATAGGCATCTATGCAGATGGCACTACCATTTACTCCTGTCTCAATAGTAAATCTGTCAGCGCTGACAAAGTTAATCTGAGCGCTGCTCTAGAAAATGACCCCAAATAAGTTGTTAACCAGGGCTAGAAATCGTAAATTTTAAATTCCTCCAAATCTGAACTGCTCTCATTTAACCTTTACAGATAAAATTTTCTCTCCGCCATCAGCATGGCTGATGCTCGACTCCAGTATAGTGTCTCCTTGAGATTTCTTGGGTTCACATTTTCGACCGACAGTTCATATCGAGGTTCTTGACAAAATAAAAAGAAGAATCTGCAATATAATCGATCCTGACTTGGCATCTCAACTCCAGTCACATTCTCACAGACGTGATGTGGCTTACTTCTGTCTTTTCTACAAATATTTTCATGGAAACTGCTCTGATGAGCTTTTTTCTCTGGTGCACCAATTACATAAATTTAAGCGTGCCACTAGATTAGCATCTAGGTCCCGAACTTTTTATTATGAAATAGAATGTATCCGTCAATTCTCCCCCAAAAGTTTCTTTTCCCGCACTTCCGGTCAGTGGAACTCACTTCATCTTAGTTGTTTCTCTCAAAACTACCATCTTCAGTGATTTAAATGCAAACGTCTTTCATCATCATCTGTTGTCTTTTACCCCATCCATCTTTTCTCCTTTCCTTAATCAGCCCTCTACGTAGATTTTCTCTCACTTTCACTCTCTGTAAACCCCTGCGTACTAGTGGCAACCCCGCCTTGCTTTGAGGTGGGTGTGAATTGCTTAAAAATAGTGGGAAGTTACATGTGTAAAAAAATAAATTTTACCAAGATATTCTTAAAAAAAAAAAATTCAAAAATAATTTCACTGATTTGTGAATAACTCCTGAAAGTTTCATTAATATCCGAAAATTATTTGATTTTTGCAAGGATTTCCAAATCAATGTGTTTTTCACCTGGAAAAAAAAAGCTCAAAACACTAATTGTAAATATTACGTAGACCGCTAACACAAAAAACGATTTTTAAGCAAAATTTCTAACGGGTATGAGAGGATTTAAAAAAATAATAAAATAAAAAAAAATACTTTGGTCTTTCCTCTTAATAATAACGTAAACATTTTGATGATAAAACTTTGTTTTTATCAAGTTTGGGGTCTTTTTTCATCATGATGTGCTGTTTTTGTTTTTGTTTTTTTTGTACGATCACCGATGTTAAGCGACGTGGAACCTGTTAAGTAACTAGATGGGTGGCCGCTTAGTAATGACATGAGCTGTAAGCTTGGATGCGTGGAGTTCTGAGTTCCAATCCCAGTCGGAATCCTTATATTCAATTACAGGCAAATACGGTTGGGAAATTTATGAAACGATCTTTTCTCACGCCCCTCAGTTAATTATTAGGAATTTAAATAAACCGAGTCAAAAAAAGAAAAAAAAAAGAAAAAGAAAAATGTCTGTCGTTGCTTTAGTCTGTGATGCAGCGTTGGTGTAATGAGGAATTGCCTAGAAAGCAGTAGCATCGAGAGAAGACTAGCAACGAAATCAAGTTTAGTTGAACTTCTTTTTTCTTGAATTTTTTTCTTTGTAAATTGTTTACCAGCCTCTGAGACGTGATGACGGTGCGTTTCTCGGTGATCATTCTTTCGTACTGGCTGCAAATCATGGCGTAATAAATCATGGGCTAATAAATCATGGGCTAATAAATCATGGGGTAATAAATCATGGGGTAATAAATCATTCTGTATTTAAATAGCGGAACTGTATTACTTAACTATTCTTGCATCAAGCAGAAAAAATGAATATCAAATACAAGGATAACCAGAAAAAGATTGTTATCCAACCCTTTTGTTTATGATTAAAAAAAAAAACAAACTCAACCAGTATTCATTGCTGAAAAATTTGATTATTTTCCTTGCTGCACCTTCAATTGCTTATCTACAAGTAATATCACGAAGCAGAAATTAGAATAACAGTCGGTAAGAAGGTGCTTTTCTAAACATATACCAAGTACGTTGCCTTTTCTTGCGTGACTGTCTTTTCATATTCTGTTGAAGAGATCGTCACTAGCAGGTTTACTTGAGTTTCTTTTATTATCACCATAAATGAAGAAAAGTCAACATTTTGAGGCGTAATAATGATAAATCAATGTGGATTTGAAAGAATTGTTGGAGAATATGTATTTCCTTTCTGTTAAGTGTACATTAAATTTTCATCTGCGTCGGTAAAGGCATATATAGTCACTTATAGGATTAATATTATAGTCAGTTTTGTACGCGACAGAGCCATGAGCGTACTCTCTACGTTCATCATAGCGTAATTTTATTTTAAGCAAATCACCCCAAGCAAGGCGGGAGTGCCACTAGAACGCAAGGGGTTACAGAGAGTGAGAGTAAGATCAAAGAGGAGTGTTTGGGAAAAGGATAAAAAGAAGGACATAGATCAAGTTCAAGACATCAGAAGATATCGATTGACGTTACATTTGAATATTTGAAGATTATCGCTATCAGGGAAGCAAGTGATAGGAAGGGAGTTCCACTGACGTGAGGGGTGTGCAAGATAAGAATCTATTGTGTTAGAAGAGATGGCTATATTTAGTCAGACAGTGAAAGGGTGGGACCGAGATGCCAACATAATAGCACGCTTAATTTCATGCAGTTTAGGAACCAATGAAAGTAGCTCGTCGGAGACGTCGCCATGAAAATACTTGTAGAAAAGACAAAGGGAAGCCACATCACGTCTGTGAGATAGTAACTGTAGACGGGATGCCAGATCAGAACTAATCACGTGGCATATCCATCTCTGGATTTTGTCGAGGACCTCGTGACGAACAGCAGGAGCACCAGACCATATATGGCAGCAGTATTCCATGCAAGGACGCCTCGGCGTTTTGTCTTGGTTTTTAATCCAAAAATGGGATGAAGGAGCATTAATGGATTATAGGTTGATTATTATAATTAATAATGATAGGGTAGAGCGTGAACCGGGTGATAGGCGGACCTATCTACTTCTATTGTGGTGAGAAAAAAATTCAGCGTTCAGACGGACTCGTTAGAAGTACAGAATTAAATTAGACTTTAGAAGGAAACGGGGAACCAAATTCTAAACAGGATTATGTATTTACTGAGAGTCTGAGATACCTTATTTTTCCGAACAATAAACGGAAACAATGCTGACCATTGAAATTACGTAAATTGACAAACTTCCTTCCCATTGGAGTATGCACTTCACTTTTAAACTGAAACTTTCGAACAAGCGTTTGAATCACTCAACATTCTCGATTAGCACAGAAAATAGGAGGGAATTAAAAATGAAACAATTTAGGTCGGAGCTAAAACCCCTTCAGAAACAATATAAAAACGCGAAACCCGAAGAAAGAAAACCCCTAGCGGAGCTCAGAGACCTAATTCGTTTAAAAATAAAATCTCTACGTAAGGAGCGTTAGACAACCACCGAAAAAGATAAAGAAAAGAAGCCAATCCCTACCGTGGAGCATTTAAAAGACAGTTCCCGCAGCAGATTGTTTGTTACAAACATCCAATCATGTGTGCGAAAAACGTGGTCTTTCTTCGTCATTAAAAAGGCCATAGCTGTTAGCGTTTGATTGCGAGGGGGATCAGGGATTGATCTCCCCTGATTGGGTCAATTTTCTGATGAGGTGTATGATGTTGAAAGACCCGAATCTCTCTGATGAACGAAATCAAATGATATCACTGGCGACCCCCTCCGGCACCTACTGAAGAGCGTATTTTTTTAATTAGATTTTCTTTTGGCATTGTCATTTGCGTTGATATTCTTCTTTTCTGTGTTCGTTCGGAGGATCTTGGAAGCGTTGAAACGATCTTTTAGCCGAAAAATGAATTTTCCAGCTACAAGTTTTACTATTGAACCCATAGTAATGTGGAAATAAGAGGTGGATTCGTACCATTCTAAAGGTATTTGTGTGTTAGTGAAGGTAGCCAACGTGACCGGTATACGAACTCATTTCTCCGATTTCTAAATTTGAGCCGCCATCCATACACCATACGTACATCCAAGCTTAGATCACATACTGTCAGCAATTTATGTACTGACCAGCCTATCGTCAGTGACTGGGTAAAAAACGGTGTTTCAGAATGATATGGTCGTAAGCATCCCGTAATGTGTCTTATCTAGTTTCTTCTGAAGTGGTCTACACAAATATGTTTTTCTTTTGTTTATATTTTTAACTTTTATGTTTTAACAGATTTTATCCGTGTTACTCCCCAGGTGATTTGTTTAATTTTTGCTAATTTTCGCCTCCGGGTAAACAGCCTAACAAAGCCTTCTTTGATAGATCACTCGACCAAAATACCGAGTCAAAGCCGCACTTGACGGCTCTGGTATATCCTGTTGACCCACGACCTAACATCCAATTAGAGCCTTCCTTTCAATCACCTGATCTCTCTACAAATATGTCTCTGCCAGACGAGTATGAAAGACATGAACTTTGGTCCAATTTGTCAAGGCTGATACAAATATAACGAGACTAGAGTAGTAACAGTTAACAAGCTATACATTTTCTCCAGGTTTCGAAAGTTCTAGCCATATCGGAAGCTTCAGTCTTGTGACACTTTACACATGTACATAAGTTGTTACATAGTACTTTCTAAATTATATTTAAGGATACGCGTGTTTGGTTAGGCATCTCTATTTATGAACCGTACAAATGTACGTCTACTGGCCTGTGGATTCGAGATTCTTAATAAATCAAATTTGCCTATCGGCAGGGTTCGAACCTGAGTCCCCTTGTAGAGGAATCGGCTATTAAACCTCACCTGCTTTAGACCGTTCGAACCGGCCAGCAGCAGATTTTGTTTATTATAACTCGCAAATACACATATAAATTTATACTGTTTAAAAAAAAAAACAAAGATGTCTACTCAAAAAGGTGTATCCTTTAAATATAAGGTTTAAAATACTAAGAAATAAAACGGAAGGCCTTCAACGCCAGAACGCCGTTTAAAAACGCAAAATGAAGGATATAGACGATCATAGATCTCCACAATTTCTTATTTTTAATTCAAGCAACCATTGCTTGACTTTTTGTGTTCAGGCTACCTTTCGCACAGAATCATGTAGTAGTTTACTCCTTGTTGTCATGTGAGAGTTAAATTTTTAAGAAAACACCGAGAAATTGTGATTGCTAAATTTACTTGCAAGTAGAGATGCAATGGGTAAATTGTCACTATTTTATATTTTAATTTCGCGCATGCGCGTTATTTTGTCGACTGCACAGAATAGTAGGGTCAGTAGGGTACCATCTGTGAGAAAAGGAGCAACATGACGCAATTCACGAGAATCAGAAATTTCGAAATTGAGTGGCATTCGCACCGAAAGCTCCAACACGAACATTTCAAAGAATTTGGGTGTCAATATGAGGAGAGTGCAGAGGACTCGGAAGGAGTTGTATGATATATCCAGTTAACATAATGGTGTTTGGAGTGATCATTAGCGATGGCCACGTTATGCCTCCATTTATCTTTCCACGGACCCTCAGACTTAACACGTAGGGCTGCCTCAAGTGCCTTGATAAGGTAGTGGTGCCCTGGGTCAAGAGAGTGGCTGCTGAAAGACGCTACGTCTGGCAACACAAGCAAAAGAACCCAGTCATGGCTGTCAGACAATATCTGCGACCATGCCACCCCTTACATCTGGGCACGTAACTCACCGAACTGCAACCCCTTTGATTATTATGTGTGGGCATAGGTGAGTGAGAGAGCAACAAAACTCCATGTAACACCAAAGATGAACTGAGGCAAAGATTATAGCAGTATTAACCAACTTAAACAAAGAGTCTGTTCAGGAGAGATTAAGGAGATTCCGATGTCGTCTGGAGGCCGTGGTTGATCTCAATGACGATTTTATTGAATACTATTGGTATTTCAAGATATTGAATACTATTAGTATTTCAAGATATAGTGTAAATTTGGAAAATATATCTGTTAAAATGGGATATCAGTTTTATGTAATTTAGACGATAATTTATCCATCACACACTGTATATCAGTCAGTTACGTGCCATGCGTGATATACGTTTCGATACATGACGGACGAGGTAGATATTTTTCCCGCAGTAGGTTGCCATTTCTTTCTGCGGTAGAGCAGTTGCCATCGAAGGCTATTCAATCCAGTATGTCCTGCTATTTAACCATAGCTGTGGGAGAAGAGGAGGATTCATATCTTTCCCAAGTTTATTAGCACGTAAGTGAATATAATAGATTCGACTGGAATTCGAACTCGGCTCTCTGGTTCCTCAATCCGAATCGCTATCCATTACTCCACCGGGCTTCCTTTGTTAATATCATATCAGAGAGAAGACCCTGTGAGGTGAGATGCTTGACCTACGCAGTACCACTAGCACTTTGCTAAGAAGCAGTATAAAATGACCATTACACGCTTTTGGCATCATAAGCTGAACAAATTTTGTTGTATTTATAAGAACTTCAACATCTAGATTTCTGTTAAGGTTTTATGGGGTACCAAATCAACTTTTAGAACTAACTCCAACAAGGAAGTATAAATGGGATAAATCTAAAAAACATTTTTGTGAATTTGGAGACTTTATGCAGGCCATAGCTTTTAGACCTTAACCACTAATTTAGTTTTACTTGGAAATGTGAAAGTTTTTGCTAATCTTCCCCTCAAGTAGAAATATCTTTAACAGAGTTCCATAATTGTGACTTAAAATTATTCAGGGAGGTCGAAACAAGAATGCCTGCTTGGCTCTATTGTGCCAACCTTCTGTAACAGTGCCATTTATGGGAAGTAGATATTAAAAAGCAGTTCAGAATTATTTTCATTGTTTCCGGCTCAAAAAGAAAATAACGACATAATCAAGATGATAACTTTCCTCAGCATTTGGAAGAAACTGTTATGAGGGAAACCGCCATTAATATGGGACAGAGCGATAAAAGTTATTAGACATGAAAAACACATTTTCCTGCCAAATGTCAAAGAATGACGAATGTTTCCACATAAGGAAACGGCTAATATATCCATTAGCATTAAACATATTAAGAACAAAATTGACTAACCTGAAAAAATAGCAAAACCATGAATATTCACACATTTATATCTGAAGGTCGTCTTGATAAAAAAAGGAATCAATTGGATCGGGATAATGGTTATGGTATTACGAAAAACTATGAATGGATAAATTCTTCTTCGATGTCATAATAATGTACACTATTTATATTATTCCAACTATTGGCCTCATCTTTGTTGCCATATTTATCACAACGTTTCAGCCGTTCTACGCTCCGACCTTCTTTCTTAAGGACACATGGCACAATGGATAAAGGTGATGGTTAGATCCAGTGACAGGACCTAGAGTTGTGAGTTCAATAACTGGTTAAAACAGTGGAGAACTTGGAGAGGTGACTTAACAGGAGATAACCTGTAACTGACATCCATTAGACATGGCATATGGAAATAGAACATTCTACGCCAGCAAGCGAAATAAAGGGTTCAGTTCGACATTCCAACTACCAGAAGAAGGCCGGAGCGTACAACGGCCGAAACGTTGGGATAAATATGGCAAAAAAGATTAGGACAAAAGTCCGAAAAATGTAAATAGTGTACATAATACCTCATCTCAGAAATATAGACAGACACTGAAAAAGGTCGGAGCGTACAACGGCCGAAACGTTGGGATAAATATGGCAAAAAAGATTAGGACAAAAGTCCGAATAATGTAAATAGTGTGCATAATACCTCATCTCAGAAATATAGACAGACACTGAAAAAGGCCGGAGCGTACAACTGCCGAAACGTTGGGATAAATATGGCAAAAAAGATTAGGACAAAAGTCCGAAAAATGTAAATAGTGTACATAATACCTCATCTCAGAAATATAGACAGACACTGAAAAAGGTCGGAGCGTACAACTGCCGAAACGTTGGGATAAATATGGCAAAAAAGATTAGGACAAAAGTCCGAAAAATGTAAATAGTGTGCATAATACCTCATCTCAGAAATATAGACAGACACTGAAAAAGGCCGGAGCGTACAACTGCCGAAACGTTGGGATAAATATGGCAAAAAAGATTAGGACAAAAGTCCGAAAAATGTAAATAGTGTACATAATACCTCATCTCAGAAATATAGACAGACACTGAAAAAGGCCGGAGCGTACAACGGCCGAAACGTTGGGATAAATATGGCAAAAAAGATTAGGACAAAAGTCCGAATAATGTAAATAGTGTGCATAATACCTCATCTCAGAAATATAGACAGACACTGAAAAAGGCCGGAGCGTACAACGGCCGAAACGTTGAGATAAATATGGCAAAAAAGATTAGGACAAAAGTCCGAAAAATGTAAATAGCGTACATCATACCTCATCTCAGAAATATAGACAGTCATAATAATGATTGTAGCAAAGAGAAGGCAATTTCTTTTACTACGCTATAATAATGGTTACAGCCATAAAAAAATATGAAATGATAACTTATTTTCTAATATGTGAGTCGTCATTTCAGGACAGGCGATCTTATGTTCTTTCCAGTTTTTTAACCTTTAACAGATGATTTTTATATTGCCAACATGTTTCATGAAATAAAATCAGAGGGACTATCATTAGGCCTTGATTTCTTATTGGTATAAACTTTATTTTTTGTGAATATACGTGTTTAAGTAAAGAAGTTTTTTTTAAACAAGCGAAATTATGTGTATCGGAAACCGTATTCGGGAGACTTAGAAAAAGAACATTTTCAGCGGATAAAGTACCGTTCAACTATTTTTCGTATTATTACTGTTATTGATACGTCTTTTTTAATAAGAAATTCTCCGACCATCTTCAGGTGTACATTTTGGCCGATATGATTTATTATTCGTGTCTGGTGTTAAATCTACTTGCCAGTGCAATGTATTGCGCGTTTTTGCTGACTCCGTGTATATTGATTTCACTAACTGTAAAACTCTTGATCAGAGATTGACAGCCGACCTCTCTTACGATCTATCACTGATTTCTCAGTGAAGAAAACCTGTCTGGTTACATTCAATACCTCGAAAACCAAACTCGTTACCTTCCATCACCGGCGATCAGACCCCGAATTACCGCCAGTCACGATGAACGAATGTCCCCTCGAGGAGGCCCCGTGCCTTGAGAGCATATTGGGCCTCAAACTTACACCCGACTTCAAGTGGAACTCCTATATACTATCCATCGCTATAGATGCAGGTACAATGATTGGCTCCCTGTGTCGTTCCAGTTTGTACCTAGCACCTCATGATATCCTCTATACTGATAAGAGTCAGACCAGGCCGAAAACGGATTTCTGTTGCCATATTTAGGCTGGAGTTGCCCAGTGCTCACTTTCCAGTCTTGACAGAGTTCAAAAGCGTCTCCATGTGCTTGTTGAATAATAATTATTTTCAACTATCCTTTTCACACGCAGGATGTGGCGAGTCTCTCACTGCTCTATCGCTACTACCATGAAAAGGGCTTTGATGAACTACATTTCATAGTTCCGCCAGGTCTGACCTTCACAGCTAGGACCCACCATGTCACTTACATAGTAGCAAACCACCCACATCGCTCTGTATTCCATGGTCGAGAAATAGGTGCCACTCAAACAGCTTCCTGTTACGAACCACTGTTCTGTGGAATAGACTCACAAGTGGATGATTGCCCGACCACTACAATCTTAACATGTTATGTCTAGAATTAGCCGGAATCTTCACTTCGTATCCATATAAAGTACCCTTTAACGTAATCCTCTACCTCGAGTGGCTCCGGGGCCTTGTACAGGATGAACCTTACTGTAAAAATAAAATAAAAATAACCAACCTCATCCCTAAATAGAACTCACGACAACATTTTATTTATTCAGAACGTATAGCTTTTATTCGATTCTCTCGAAAGACATTAGCGGTGTTTACTTTGAAGGCTCTTAAAAGCCAATATCAGATGGTTGAACATTGAATTATCCTATCACGTTCGCACCGCTCTAATAATCGTTGTTTGATTACCTCTACGAGGAGTTTTCATTTTATATTGATACGCCGAACGGTTTTTTATCAAATTGCTTGTTGCCTTTCTCGCTCTCTCTCTCTTTCTCTGGATCTTACTCTGTCTATCCCCTTTTCTCTCTTTCTCCCCGTGACACATAGACATGCGCGTGTCTGGGCGAGGAATGTGCAAAAGCCGTAGCATTCCTAGTATATGAGTCATGCAACTACAAAACTATATTCAGTTACCTTTTGATAAGTTCACTTGACAACCGTGAAAGCAGGAGATGATCTATGGAATCGCACTCTAGAGAAAGAACCATGCATAATTCAAGGGCTTAAAATCTATTTTCGTCAAAGAAAACTCTAAAAGTATTTCATAATTAAATTAAACGATCACGTTCCATTAAATAATAAGATAATTACGTAGGGTCTTCCATATATATTGCGAGCTGTGAGGGCGCCTCGGCGTGGTGTAATGGTTTGCTTGTTTCGCTACATCAGTTACGATCCTCACTGGGTGCCCCATACTTTCGGCCTTGTGCCACATCTATTCTGCGCTTAGAAAATTGCTATATTGCGAGGTGTGAGCACTTCGATTTGGTGTTTGGTTTGGAACCTTGTCTCGCTAGATCAGTTAACGACTGAATAGTGAGTTCGATCCTCACTGAGTGCTCCATACTTTCTGCCTTGTGTCACATCTAAGCAACCTTAGAAAACATCATTTAGGGCACCTCGAGCCGGTGTAATGATTAGCAAGCTTGTCTCGCTAGAACAATGACGACTGAGTAGTGTGTTCGATCCTCACTGGGTGCCCCATACTTTCGGCCTTGTGCCACATCTATTCTGTGCTTAGAAAATTACTATATTGCGAGGTGTGAGCACTTCGATTTGGTGTTTGGTTTGGAACCTTGTCTCTGCTAGATCAATTTTATCGACTGAATAGTGAGTTCAATCTTCACTGGGTGCTCCATACATTCGGCCTCGTGGCATATCTAAGCTACGCTTCGAAAAATCATTTAGGGTACTTCGTGGTGGTGTAATGGTTAACAAGCTTGTCTCGCTAGAACAATTACGACTGAGTAGTGAGTTCGATCCACACTGGGTACCCTATACTTTTGCCCTTCTGTCTGATCTAAGCTACGCTTGGAAAATTACTATATACTGCGAGCTGCTGTGTGATTAGTGAATCCGATACGATAGAGGCATGCTTTTCTTCATCAACTTCAGAAGAAAGTCTGCAAGCCGGCAGGGTTCCAACATCGAGGTTGTGCTTCTTCTAGCTCTGTTACTTGATTTAATGTGGGATTTTTTCTGATAGATGATACGCTTGTATATGATTCTGTCAGTTGTCTTCTGTCTAATAATAATAATAATAATAATAATAATAATAATCAAAGACCACAAGAACAGAATGTGCGTTCTTATTGACATGGCGGTCCCTGAAGTTTGTAATGTATCTTTGAAGATCTTCCACAATTATCAAAATACAAGGATCTTGAAATAAAAATCTCAAAAATGTGGCACATGAGAACATCAATAATTCCATTTGTAGTTAAAGCCCTCAAATTGTTTGAAAAATGTTACAACAGACTCATTTAAGTGATTCCTGGTAGCCCATGGCTTAAAGAAATGCAAAAAAAATTGTACTCACAAGTACAGTTTACACATTATGAAGAGATTTGTCTATGTGAAGTGCGTGTGTTTTTGTTTTTGTTTTTTACAATGATCAGTGGAAAATGTCATGAATGTATTTCTGACTTTAGGTCTGTGGTTGGGACCTGGGAGGAAATGTGTATACAACAGTATTGCAAGGAAATAATAATAATAGTGATGATGATGATAATGATAATAATAATAATAATAATAATAATAATAATAATAATAATAATAATAATAATAATTACTAACTTTCCGCCACAGGAGAATGAACCAAATGACAGGAGAGTTCCAAAAGATTTATACTAAGCTGTTTGATTAATTCCTTTTAGTAACAAATGAACTAACAGAAAAATCCAAGACTTACAAGATTACAATTATCACGCGGGTTTTTTAATTTTTTTAATTTTTTTCTTTTTTTTAAATCGTACTCTTCTCCTATCATCATCATCATTATTATTATTATTATTATTATTATTATTATTATTATTATTATTATTATTCTTCTTCTTCTTCTTCTTCTTCTTCTTCTTCTTCTTCTTCTTCTTCTTCTTCTTCTTCTTCTTCTCATGGTCAGTTCTATGTCTAGAGAAGGAAACCCAAGTAGTATGGTTATTATTATTATTATCATTTTTATTTCCTTTGATATCTGGCGTTTACACATTTCTTTCCGGGTCCCGCCCAGGGACCTAAGGTTAGAAATAGTATCATGACACTTTCCACTGCAAAAAAAAAAAAAAAAAAAAAAAAAAAATTACATAGATAAAGCACTTCATAAAGTGTGGGCTGTACTTGTCAGAACAATTTTTTGTATCTCTTTGAGGCATGGACTTCCAGGGATCCCTTCAATCAGCCTACTGGAATCTTTTCCAACCAGTCCAAGGGCTCCAACTACAACAGGAATTGTTGATGTTCCCATGTGCCACATTTTTGAGATTTCGATTTCAAGGTCCTTGTATTTTGACAGTTTTTCGAATATCTTCAAAGACACATTGCAGTCTGCAGGGACTGCCATATCAATAAGGAGGCACTTATTTTGTTTGTGGTCTTTAATAACAATGTCTGGGCGGTTGGCTTTGATTGTTCTGTCAGTGTATATTGTGTAGTCCCATAGAATTGTAACAGGTCCTATCTCCGTAACCGGGTCAGGGTGGTGTTCGTACCAATTTCTTCCAGTTTCCTTCCCATAGGAGTTGCAAATTTTCCAGTGCAGATATTGGCCCACTCTGTCATGCCGGGTTTTATATTCAGTGGATGCCAATATCGTGCAACCTGATATAAGATGATCAATGGTTTCTGGATATTTGTCACAGAATCTGCATCTTGGGCTAACACAGTATTTTAGTATATGTGCTTGATAATTCCTAGTTAATAAGCATTGGTCTTGTGCAGCAACTATAAAACCCTCAGTTTCACATTTCAACCCTGCACTACGTAGCCACTGATGGGTGCGGTTTTTGTCTACGTCTGCTTGTTTGGTACGGGCATGGTATTGGCCATGGAGCGGTTTATTTTGCCATTGTTTCTTTATCTGGTCGGTCGCATTTCTCTTTGCATTTTTTAAAAAGTTTTTTGCAGCTTCAGCCGGTGTACAGTGATGTATTTGAATTTATGTGCCCATTTGAAGCTCTTTTTTTAATTTTTCGGCTTCCTTTACTACAGAGTAGAGACACTTACTACTTTTATGTTCCTTGACACATACCATCACCCAGTCTTCTGTTTTTTCCAAGTATCTTTGGAGGCCAATTGTTGTACTTTTGTAGGATAGTTCTAGTTGAAATAGTCCTCTGCCTCCTTCGGATCTGGGCACATACAGGCGATCAATATCAGCTTTGGGATGATGCATGCGGTAGCAAGTGAGGAGCTTTCTCGTTTTGGCGTCCATTCGCTTAATTTCAGCTATGGTCTAGTTAAGTACATTAAAGCTGTATTGCACCACAGGAACAGCTAAGGTGTTTATAGCTGATATTCGTTTTTTTTAGTTTAGCTCGGTATTTAGTACCAGGCTCACACGCCTGTAGTACTCCTTCCTTACCTTCTCTTTCATTTGGGAGTGTTGTATGCCATCTCCCTCACTAATTCCTAGGTACTTATAAGCTTCACCATGCTCCAATTCTCTAATCTTCGTGGCAAAATCTAAATCTATTAAGCGTGCTTCTAAAATTCTACCTTTCTTAAATGTTACTTTAGCACATTTATCTAATCCGAAGCTCATGCATATGTCGTCACTAAAGTATTTTACAATATTAAGTAGGCCCTTCAACTCATTGTCGTCTTTGGCAAAGAGTTTGAGATCATCCATGTATAGTAGGTGATTGAATATGTTGTTATTTATTTTGTAGCCATAGCTACTGTTGTTCGGTTCATGCGTAAGAGGGAGTAAGGACAAACAAAACAGAAGGGGAGACAAAGAGTCTCCTTGAAAGATTCCACGTCGGATATTTAGTCGGTTGGATATGGCAGTGCCCCTGGTGTGACTAAGGTATAGTTTGGTGTTCCACATTCCCATGCTGTGCTTAAGAAAATTTAATACCACAGGGGAGACTTTGTACATTTCCAAAGTCTTAAGGATCCAAGAATGTGGAACACTGTCAAAAGCTTTACGATAATCAATCCACGCTGCACTGAGATTTCTACGTCTGCTCCTGCAATTTTCCAGAATCATTTTATTTATTAGTAATTGGTCTTTGCAGCCATATGAACCCCTCCTGCATCCCTTCTGTTCCAGTGGAAGAATGCTGTTTGTTTCTAAAAAGGAGTAAGCACGGTTCGTCATGACAGACGTGATCAACTTATACGTTGTGGAGAGACATGTTATCGCTCGATAATTTTTCGGGTCATCTGTTTCATTTGTTTTTGGTATGAGGTATGTAATACCTTCAGTAATCCATTCCGGGATTTATTGGGATTATTTACAAGCGTTGATAATGTTTCCGCAAGTATTTTGTGGATAGACGAGAGATGATAAAGCCAGAAATTGGGAACCTTGTCATTTCCTGGGGATTTCCATTTTTGCGATTTCGTTAGAGCTTGCCTAACATCATCTGTGGATATATTTTCCCATTCTTGCAGAGGTGTATCCAACATTCGTTCTTCTTCACGCCGGATCCATTCAGCTTTTGGGTTATATTCCTTCGGGCTGCTCCAAATATTTTCCCAAAATGTCTGTACAGTATCAATCGATGGTGGCCTTTCGACATGTATAGGTTTTTTTCCAATTTCCCTGTAAAATTTCTTAAGGTCCATTTGGAATATTTTATTTTGGCGATAGAACCTACAACGTTTTTCGTATCGCCTTGTTCTCTGTGCTTTTAGCTGAAGTTTCTGCTTCAGCATTTCCGTGGTTGGTGGAATGTCAAGTAGTGATTTAATTTTGTGTTTCCTCTTGATCTTTTTGCACTTGCGCGTGGAAATATTAGGGTTTCTGGTGAGCTCATCTAATATAGAAAGCTCACATCTGATTTGTTTTATTTCTCGTAACAATTTTGCTTTCCAAGCTGGTTCTCTACGTCTGTTAACTTTATTTATTGTCTTGATCCCAAGCTTCAGAGTCGCTGCTAAAGCTGTTGCGTATATTACGTTGTTAACTTCTGTGATGTTTCCCGGTGGTTTATCTGTTAACAGTGTTTCCAGAGCAGCGTTGTATATTTTCACAATATGCTTGTTGGTTTTCGTCATATGGATTTTGGGTAGCTGGTCTCTTTCTGACAACTGTATGAAAGTTACTTTGCTGAGTACTTGGATTACGTGGTTTTTCGCTTCGGTGATTTCCGTTTTGTGGTTTTCAAGGAATTCTAACATAATGTATCTGGAGTCATCTTCAGAAACATTGTCTGGAGAACTGCAGGTTGTGTTTAAGATAGACTCTTTGATTTTATTTCCTGGTAGGTTATTTCGTATTTCATTTGTTTTAGTTTTTACCTCATCCTCTGTCACACTACTTATATCTACATTCATCTCATTACATTTTGAGTGATAGATCATAGTATTTTGTCTTATATCTAATTTTATCCTATCTATTTCTGTCTTTGAAAGTCTGTTGTTTCGCATAATGTCCCTACGGACATTAGAAAGCATGTTTGGATTGAGGATAGGTCTTATATCATTTCCCACCATACTTCTCCATATTTGGTATGTTTGGTTGGTGGTGTTCTTTGCTGGGGTTTCGAGAGCAGTGAAGAAAGATGTCATGACTTGTCGATACTCTTCGCGGGTCCATTTAGTTCGTTTTCTTTTTATTAGTCGATTTGGTATTGAGTCACTTGGTCCAAGGTTGGCAATTTATTATTATTATTATTATTATTATTATTATTATTTTTATTATTATTATTATTATTATTATTATTATTATTATTATTATTATTATTATTATTATTATTACTGACAGGAGAAGAGTACGATTTAAAAAAAGGAAACAGCGTAATAATTGTAACCTTGTTTGTTTTGGATTTTTCTGTTAGTTCATTTGTTTCTAAAAAGGAATTAATCAAACAGCTTAGTATAATTTTTTTATAATAATAATAATAATAATAATAGTAATAATAATAATAATAATAATAATAATAATAATAGTAATAATAATAACCATGCTCTCGGATGATATTTCATATTTTTGGCGTACAATCAGATGATGAGTGAATCAGATACGCGTGAAGCATGCTTTTCTACACGGAATGCTCGAGAAAGACTTGTAGCCGGTTGATTTATAACAGAGAGAACCTGCTTCTTAAGCTCATTTTTCTGTGACTTGATTCGCAGTGAGATTTCTTCTTATAGATCTTGTGCATCCATATCATTCGGTCAGATACATCTGCCTCCTGTTAACTACAGAGATGGTGAGGTTTACTAGGCAAGTAATTGCATAGTTTTAATGAGATCAGAGTTCTCTACCGACCAGAGAATAATTTTCTAAATATGCGGTGTTTTGGAAGATAATAATAACCTATCCTCTCCATAGAACTATCTTCGCCATAGGGCTATCCTCGCCATAGAACTATCTTCGCCATAGGGCTATCCTCGCCATAGGACATCTTCGCCATAGGGCTATCCTCGCCATAGAACTATCTTCGCCATAGGGCTATCCTCGCCATAGGACATCTTCGCCATAGTGCTATCCTCGCCATAGAACTATCTTCGCCATAGGGATATCCTCGCCATAAGATATTTTCGCCACATGGATATCCTTGCCATAGGACATCTTCGCCATAGAGCTATCCTCGCCATAGGACTAACTTTGCCATAGGGTTATCTTCGCCATAGTACTATATTCACCATAGGGCTATCTTCGCCATAGGACTATCTTCGCCATAGAGCTATCCGCACGTACTTGTTGGGGCTTTGTGTAGGGAAGTTTTTGAACATTTGTCTGGATAATTATAGGCAGTTTGTGATGAACAGTCATAGAAGAACAGGGCGTTACTATACTTTGAAACGTTCTCATTCAGGGTGGTAAACATAAAGTCTAACAGAGTAGACATAGTGATTAAAGACATTTATGAGAAAGCATTTTTTTGTTTATAAACAAAAAAAATGCTTTCTCATAAATGTGTGAGTGACATCAGAACCATCCATCCTTGCATTTAATATTGCTGTCATTTATGGTCTGATGTTCCCGCTGTAGGTCTCGACGTCCTTGACAAAATCCAAGAACATGCAAGATGATATGTCCTGATCTGGCATCTAGTCTACAATCGCTATCCCACTGGCGTGCTGTAGCCTCCCTCTGTCTCTTCCACAAACTGCACTGTTCCGACGCGTTACTTTCGCTGATTCCCGGACTACATGAATTTAAACAAACTACCAGGCTGGCATCTCAGTCCCACCATTTCACTGTAAAACGGTTAAATGCAACCGTCTCTTCTCCTCAAAGACATTCTTCTGCACTTCTCGTCTGTGGAACTTCCTTCCCTTTACTTGCTTTCCCGATAACTATAATCTTCAAATATTCAAGTGTAATGTCAATCAACATCAGATTACGTGATCTAATTCATCGTCCTTCTCTGTATCCTTTCCTCAAACACGCCACTTTACTCTTGTTCTCAGTCCTCTGTAACCCGTTGCGTGCTAGTGGCACTTCCGCCTTGTTTGGGGTGAACTGCCTAAAAAAAGATAATATTAGTTTATTAGATAGATATATAGATGGAGTAAAACAAGTATTAACATAGATAGATAGATAGATAGATAGACAGATAGATAGATAGATAGATAGATAGATATATAAATAGACAGAGAGATAGATAGATAGATAGATAGATAGATAGATAGATAGATAGATAGATAGATTTGAACATAGATTGAAACAGATGAGTATGAACATAGATAGATGGAGTAAAACAGATGAGTATGAACGTAGATATATATATATATATATATATATATATATATATATATATATATATATATATATTTATATAGATAGATAGATAGATTGAAACAGATCAGTATAGACATAGAAAGATAGATAGATATCCACGTGATCGATTAGAAAATTTAAAACAAAATATACCATTGCATTTATTAATCAAGTAATCTGGTCACCATTGATTTCTCTTCATTCATTTTACATACTTGTTGATGCCATTTTAGAGAGTTTTTTGTTGGGCGAATGTAGTTTCGACTGACTATCAGTCTTTTTGTTGACATGCGTGATACACACTAAGGAGATTATGTATCTTTCGATACATGACTGTTTTCCTTAAATAGCCACATTGAGATTTGTGAGGTCGTTGTCATACTTCTTTGCAGTTATTGTTTCGCCAGCTGAAGAAGCTCAAAGTGAATTATCCCTCTGCAATCCCTCCAAACGGATGGTAACACCTTCTTTGGGTGCAAACTCTCTTTAGCCAACGGGTCTGCGCATTCACAAACTTATTTCCAGCTCTGTTTGCGTCGAATGTTATAAACTACCAGTCTTTCGGTATCTGTCTATATTTCTGAGATGAGGCCTTATGTACACTATTTACATTATTTTGGACTATTGTCTTCATCATTGTCGCCATATTTATTACAATGTTTCGGCCGTTGTACGCTCCGGCTTTCTTCAGTGCATGGGGGTGAAATCGATTAAAAAAAAATTATGTCTATCATATATTGGTGACAAAATTAATTTTGGAAATAATAATTTTATTTTAGTTGAATCAATATTTTTTTCCTTGAGATTTGTTTTTTTTTTAATACCTACAATATATCTATATTGCCTATATTTCTGAGATGAAGTATTCTGTACACTATTTATATTATTCGAACTATTGTCCTCATCTATGTCGCCATATTTAAGGACACATGGCACAGTGGATAAAGACGTTGGTTAGACCCAGTAACAGGACCCGAAAAGTGTGAGTTCAAGCCCCGGTTAAGGCAGTGGAGAACTTGGAGAGGTGAATTAACAGGAGATAACTGATAATTGACATCCATTAGACATGGCACGTGGAACTAGAAGAGTCTACCCCAGCGAGTGAAAAAAAGGGGTTCAGTTCGACATTCCAACCACCTGAAGAAGGCCGGATAGTACAACGACGGAAACGTTGTAATAAATATGGCAACAAAGATGAGGACAATAGTCCGAATAATGTAAATAGTGTATATTTATATTGCATTGTAGCAAAAGTTCAAAGAAGCAGAGTGCTAGATGCTTTTTTCCTAAAATTTCACAGGGAGCCATAAACATTGCTTAAAATAGAAATATGCAAAGAATGTCGTCGACATTCTCGTTACTTAGCAATGTTCCTGTTTCTAACTCTTCCACGCCCAGTAACCTTTTCTGACTCTGTGGCTCTACTGGCTTGGGTTAGGGTGAACTCGATTAAAAAAGCAACAGTGGATAAGGACGTCAGGACTGAAGATTTTAATTTTTGCTGCACAGAGCCTGTTTACACGCAAGTCTCAAGCTAATATATTGCATAATAATACAGACCCCCAAGCAAGTTTTTCGTAAGTAAGACATTGAAACAATTGATCACCTTATTTGAGGATGCTCGATACTCACACGCAATGAGTACAAATCCAACATAACAGGGCAGGTTAACATCTGCATTGGAATGTCTGACATCATTACAGGATGAAAACAACTATAAACTGGTATGAGTATCATCTTGTAACTGTATTTGAAGGTGTCGATTTTACCATTCTCTAGGTTTTTCTACCAGCACTGATCGAACAATACTAGAAAACCACACAGATATTATTAAAAAGAAAAAACAAATCTATAGACCAAGCATAGAAATGAATACAATATGGGACCAGGAATAAGGAGTGCCAAAGAAAAGCAATAATAACAACAAAAATTTCAATATGAGCTCTAGTAAATAAATTTATGATAACAGCAAAAATTGCAATATGAGCACTGTTAAAAATGGTTGTTGGAGACATTAAGATTATAGGCCCCACAAATTCATACACAGATATCCTTAAGGATATATGGCACTGTGGATAAAAGCGTTGGTTAGATCCAGTAACAGGGCCCAAAGTGTTATTAGGTTGGTGCAAAAATAATGTCGTTTTCTCACATATGTTACTTTTATATATGATTTCTGAATTAATTCGTTGATATATATAGCCATATTACATATCATTTTGAAGCTCGTTTTTCGCTCTATCTAATCGTGTCATTCGTTACTATTCTCAATCTCTTCATTCATTTTTTTTGCAGGCTTTTCGACAGCTTGGAGAAAATTCAAATCCGCACGATTTTCTTTTCCAGTTCAAACTAAACCGAAAAGCAGCCGAGACAGCTCGTGATATCAATGATGCGTTTGGCTCAGGAACCACTAACGAACGTGTGGCACAACGGTGGTTCAAGAAATTTCGCAATGGTGACGAGAGCCTCGAAGATGAAGACGGTCGCGGCCGGCCTACTCCGGTTGATAACGAACATTTGAAAGTCTTAATTGAAGCCGATCCTCGCAAAACGACACGAGAAGTTGCTGTTGAATCCGGGCGAAACGATTACTGCGGAGAAGTACTGCCGACAAATTGACGAAATGCACCAGAAGCTCCAATGTATGCGCCCGAGATTGGTCAATATGAAGGGACCAATTCTCCTACATGACAACGCTCGCCCGCATGTTGCACAACTAACCCTGCAGAAGCTGAACGAATTGGGCTACGAGACTCTGCCTCATCCGCCATATTCACCGGACCTCTCGCCCACCGATTATCACTTTTTCAAGCATCTGGACAATTTCCTGCACGAAAAATGCTTCAAAAACCGAGATGATGCCGAATCGGCCTTCAATGACTTCATCGCTTCCAGAACTCCGGATTTCTATGCTAATTGGATAAATAAACTTGTTTCTCGTTGGCAAAAATGTGTCGATTCTAATGGTTCTTATTTCGATTAATAAAATTTATTATGAAAGGAGTTATGATCTTTTGAAGTTGAACGTCAAAAAACGACATTATTTTTGCACCAACCTAATATGAGTTCAATACCTGGCTAAGGCGGTGGAGAACTTGGAGAGGGGAATTAACAGGAGATAACTGATAATTGACATCCATTAGACATGGCACGTGGAACTAGAACAGCCTGCCCCAGCGAGCGAAATAAAGGGTTCAGTTCGACATTCCACCCACCTGAAGAAGGACGGAGCGTACGACGGCCGAAACGTTGTGATAAATACAGCCACAAAAATGAGGTCAATAAACCAATAATACCTCATCGCAGAAATATAGACGGATACGGGATCAATTTTTCAATCGTAAATGTTCGGCTCAATGACTTGAGCACCTAAATCTTTTCCAAAACCGAAATTCCACCAACAGAATGTTATGTGACTGTCTGGTTGTCTACATATAGCCTTATCCATTGCAGAATTCTGGAGTCACTGTCGAAGTTTAATGCCAGTAATTGCTTGAAATGCGCATTCATTTAAGGAAAATGCATTGATTAATCGACGAGATTCAATTCTGCTTCGTGACAATGTTCGGCCACATGTTCTCAGGTTGACATTTCAGGAGGTCACCAACTTGAGATACGAGACTTTGCTATATATTTACTACATTTCCCTGATCTCTCGCACATCGTCTATTTTCTCTTCTCAAGCCTCTTGACCATTTTTTAAAGCCAAACGTCATTCCGCTACAAAGGAGATACGGAGACTGTATTCGAAGATTTCTTGACGTCCAAATCTTTACAGTTTTTATGAAATACGGACACGAGACTGCCACATAAATCTAATAATGAGTGACATTTTCAGGCAATCTTCATATGTTTAACGCTGCAAATTGCTGAAGAAAATCTGCCGTCGTCACAGTGAGTGGAACAAGGGCATTTTTAGGTGGAGTCATATTCCGTGAGAAATAATTTTTATTCATTCAACATGTGTTGACTTTCCTACGTGTTTGACAAACAAAAAGATTGTTCCATTACCCCTTCCATTTCGCAGTCAAGCATAGTTCATGTGTGTCACGCTCATCTGAGAGTTGTGTAAGCCATAATCTCTAGCGTGACCAAACTGTGATAATTCAAAATGAATGTTCTTTGTATGACAACAAAGAGGAAATTAGCGAGGATCCGCTAAACTGATTTCATCAGCGTTTATATCAAACGCTGATTATGATTTTCTAAATTCTCAAAACGTTTGTTTGAGATTAAATATCAGAATGGGTTTAATTTGGATAACTGAAAATCTTTCGGATGATTACAATTTTATCCATTGTGATAGGTCCTGACTTGGCATCTCGTCTACAGTCACTTTCTCACAGGCGTAATGTAACTTCTCTCTGGCTTTTCGACAAATATTTACATGGCAACTGCTCTGACGATCTATTTTCACTTGTACCTCAACTGCAGGAATTTTTTGACCTCGGTTCCACGCTTTCATGTCAAAACAGTTTTTTTTAACCGCTTCTCCTACGCCAACAGCTTCTTCTCACGCAGTTCCCAACTGTGGAACTCCGTCCCTCTTACTTGCTTCTCTGACAGCTATAACCTAAATATATACATATTTAATTGTAATGTTAATCGACATCTTCTGACGCTTTGATCCTGGTCCCCGTCTTTCTCCATTTGCTTTCCTGAAACATGCCTCTTTAGTCTTGCTCTCACTCTCTGTAACCTCTTGTGTGCTAGTAGCACTCACGCCTTACTTGGGGTGAAATGCTTTAAAAAAAACAAAAAAAAATTCATTTTAAGGCCGGATAAAAGAAATTCGAATAATTGAGGTACGGATAATGGAGAAAAGAAGTGTGATAAATTCTGATTTCATGAAATGAACAAATGCATAAAAGCTCATAAAAATCAGTGGACCTACATATAGAAGATGAAATTGGAAATAAATATTTTCAATGTTGAAAGGTGGGAAGACGAAAGCTAAATAAGTTTTGAAACTCCACTCTGTCCCAAATTTCTTCTTCTTCTTCTTCTTCTTCTTCTTCTTCTTCTTCTTCTTCTTCTTCTTCTTCTAACGGGGGTCTACCGCAGGGCCTTATCGAAGGGGATCGCTTTCATACTAACGCGGGTCTACACCTGAGCCTTATTGAAGGAGATCGCTTTCATACTAACGCGGGACTATCCCAGGGCCTTATTGAAGCGGAGCGCTTTCATACTAACGCGGGTCTACCGCAGGGCCTTATTGAAGGTGATCGCTTTCATACTAACACGGGTCTACCGCAGGGCCTTATTGAAGGGGATCGCTTTCATACTAATGCAGGTCTACCGCAAGGCCTTATTGAAGGGGATCGCTTTCATACTAACGCGGGTTTACCGCAGGGCCTTATTGAAGGTGATCCCTTTCATACTAACGGGGTCTACCTCAGAGCCTTATTGAAGGGGATCGCTTTCATACTAACGCAGGTCTACACCTGGGCCTTATTGAAGGGGATCGCTTTCATACTAATGCGGGTCTACTCCAGGGCCTTATTGAAGGGGATCGCTTTCATACTAACGCGGGTCTACCCCAGGGCTTTATTGAAGGTGATCGCTTTCATACTAACGGGGGTCTACCGCAGGGCCTTATTCATGGGGATCGCTTTCATACTAACGCGGGTCTACACCTGAGCCTTATTGAAGGAGATCGCTTTCATACTAACGCGGGTCTACCCCAGGGCCTTATTGAAGCGGATCGCTTTCATACTAGCGCGGGTCTACCGCAGGGCCTTATTGAAGGTGATCGCTTTCATACTAACACGGGTCTACCGCAGGGCCTTATTGAAGGTGATCGCTTTCATACTAACGCTGGTCTACCTCAGGGCCTTATTGAAGGGGATCGATTTCATACTAACGCGGGTCTACCCCAAGGCCTTATTGAAGGGGATCGCTTTCATACTAACGCGGGTTTACCGCAGGGCCTTATTGAAGGTGATCCCTTTCATACTAACGGGGGTCTACCGCAGGGCCTTATTGAAGGGGATCGCTTTCATACTAACGCGGGTCTACGCCTGGGCCTTATTGAAGGGGATCGCTTTCATACTAACGCGGGTCTACCCCAGGGCTTTATTGAAGGTGATCGCTTTCATACTAACGGGGGTCTACCGCAGGGCGTTATTGAAGGGGATCGCTTTCATACTCATGCGGGTCTTCACCGGGGCCTTATTGAAGGGGATCGCTTTCATACTAACACGGGTCTACCCCAGGGCCTTATTGACGGGGATCGCTTTCATACAAACACGGGTCTACCCCAGGACTCTAGCATTAATCTTACGCTGTTTCTGATCTTCATTAATGCTCTCCTTGATGTAATCAATTCTAAACTAGGTAGATATGCAGTTTACACTACCATTTACTCCTGTCTTAGTAGAAAATACGATAGATCTGATGAAGAAGACCTGGCATCTGCTCTTGAAGCGAACCTCCAATAATTGGTTGACTTGCGAAAGAAACGGCAATTAAATTTTAACCCCTCCAAAACAAAACTGCTTTTACTTAATCACCACAGAGAATCTTTTCTTCCCGTCAACAGCATGGCTGATGCTAAACACAAGGAGGGCAGCTAGCTATATCTTTTTGGCGTCACGTTTTACATTGACATGAAGTGGACCGACTAAATCGAAGTATTTGCTTCGTCTTGTATAAGTAATGTTGGTTCACTATGACGTCCAATAATTTTTTTCTCATCAGAATCCATCTTGCACATTTATAAATCTACCATTTATCCCTACATTGAATACATGTTTATCAATTATCTGCTGTGTTTGTTTTTTCGCGAGGAGCGTGTGAAACCCAAACACCCGGTTTACTAAGTATCGGTATATGATATTTTGTTATATGTTTAATACTATTGGTAATTCACAAGTACTTTGCAGGAGATTGATTTCCCCTGAAGACTTTAGAGCTTTCTTATCAAATTCCAATGAATACACTTGCCTGAGTTCATCTACGTTTTCTCTACAACGGGACTTTGCAAACCAATTTCGTACGTGTTAGACAGTTATGATACTTTGACTATAAATATTGCATATTTTTTTCTAGATGTCCCCGTAGCATTATTCCATTCTTGCAATTCCCATAACATTATGTGACGTAAATTCAGTTTCATTCCTTACTTGGGTGAATAAATTTATTCTTTAATTCGCTGTGCATATTGCCACTGCTGTTCCAAAATTAACATCAGTTACAGAACAAATTTACTATTACTTGCCACATATAATTCATAGCTAGGAGGATACATTCGTTATTACAATTGATTCACCAAAACAGAAATTACTTATAACACAATCTATAATTTCAAAAGAAGGCATAATAATTCACAGATAATCTCTCTCCCCCCAGCTATGGGTTCAACTGGAATCTTTAGTCCTGCGTGGTAGACTGGAGAATATAGTCTGTCGTGGCAACCAGTATAAGAGATGGAAAACCCTGAATTTCAAATCGTGGAGAAGTTAACGTGAAACCAAACTGGGTCGAATCATAAATAATTTCCGTTTTTGTCTATAAATTATCTTCTCTGGTTTGTTTTTAACTAAGAGCATGCGGAAGCCATTTTTCATCACCTGTGACGATATACTTGATGGACAGGTTATTTCTCTGTGGTGAAAAGAGACACGTCTCTATGAAGAAAAGTCTCGCGTTGTTCTATTTGCGTCTGAAACCTAAACAGCCAGCTTACTTACTTTCTCTATCGTTTCTAAGTTTTGACCTCAGGTAGGTGTTTAGCATGTTTGCTAATTCCAGTGTACATTGAAGGTGATTGCTTTCAGTTAATGACTTTAGAACTTCAACATCAAAGTTCAATAAACTCCCTGGTCTGGATTCATCTTCCAATGACATTTCTCTAAAACGGAAACTTGCAAAAACTATTTTTTCTATTTGCCAGACACTTATGATTTCTTGGCTATAAGAATTACATTTTCTCACCAGAGCGAATCCACACAAAATTATGTGAGGTAAATAGTTTTCATGTAAAAACTTTTTAAAGGTAATTCATTTATCGAAATTACAATCACTATGTAAGGCGTTGATAATTTTCCTCCAAATAGTCAAAATATTTCGTGGTTACAATCATGATATAAATATTTACGAAATGTTTGCACACGATGTCAGGTGTACAGCGTCATATTTGGTAAATAGAAAAAAGAAATAAATAGGTAATGAGGCGTTTACGAAGTTAGTGTGACTCACTTTATGGAACACTGGGCAAGATTTGAATTCCTTAATCACCCACAACCCAATGTAAAAAGCTTTGTATATGTAATATAATACTAACACTTGAAATGTTTTCATTCCAAGCAAGGAAAAAAAACCCACTAAAATGCTTGAGGAAAGTATACTATTAAGGAGAAAGGACAATAAAAGAACAAGAATTAAGAAGACAAGGGATAACGATTGACAATGCATTTAAGTTTTTGAAGATCAAAGTTGATTGTGTCACAAGAAGCTGGAAGACAGAGCCACAAGAGAGAAGTGAGGTAGAAGAAATATCAGCATAGAACTTACGGTTACATGTGCCGTTTCAACTTTAAAATAATGAAACCTTGTTGCTAATCTAGTCTTTTTTAGTACTGTGCTTAAATTCTACGTACCATAGAGGAACATTCATCAGAACTATGTATAGAAAAATACAGTGAATCTACTTTACGCCGTAACGTCTCTGATTTTACAAGTACTTAGATGTACTAACAATTTTGAACGGGAGATGCAACATGTGCACTAGAAATTTGCTTGGTGTGCAAAAATCAGCCATAAGGTCAATTATTTTAATATCAATTAACTTAATATGAATTATCTTAACATAAATTAAGGAACTGAGACCTTCTTCTCTATCTTCGTCCTTTTTGTCTCTTACCAAGGTTAAGTTCCAGGAAATCATACTGAAAAGATGTTTCCGTTTGGAGTTAAATTTCATTTTTAATTTCCTGTTGTTCGCGATATGCCGACAAAGATGTTCACGCGACATTTGCGTTAGGTATACTTTTCTTGTGACCTCCTCATATGGAAGATGTTGCGTTATTTCTATTCCCCACATACCCTAGTAAACTTTGTCACTTCCATTCTAACTTTCTACATCGGGTGGCTCTTGGGCCTTTCAACAAGGTGAATATTATTGTAAGAAAATACGGTTAATATGTCTCTTGGCGCTACAGAATTATCAACAAAGAAGTGTACAAACAAACTACAGGAAATAGATAACTTGAGGATTTCCAATATCAGTAACAACTAATATATATATATATATATATATATATATATATATATATATATATATAATAGCATAATCAAGATGATAGTCTACTTGACTTCAAGCAAAAATTTAAAAAGGAATGCATCTCAATTAAAGAAAGAGCAACAGCTACTGAACTTGGGAATCCCAATTTCCTGAAAAAATTTAAGCGAACAATTATTATAAATTTCAACTGTTTAGTCAATGAATGTCAAATATTTCCATATATAGGAAATGGCTAATATTACAATGGCCATTAGAGATGAGAAGAACATATACCACATTTGGTATCCCCACCCCCACAGACACAATGGCGGAATATGGTAGAAGGCCGGTTTAAGGCGGGGAGACTATACGACTGCAAATAGACTTAGGCCAAAATCTGTCTACCGATCCACCCACTTTGTCGCAATGAGGGAGGTGCTGACAAACGGCTGGAATCTCCGGGAACAAACATCACTCATCCTTTGTTGTGTTCTCACTGAATACAGAACCACAATTGAGAAATAAACTGTCGATTGTCTGCCAGAAGACAGATACTACATTTTGATCTTATCCAATACCTAGGGAGGGATGAAAAGCGTACACCGAGTAGCACTGGTCTTTCGGTCAATGAATTCCAATTGTTTAATTACAAGGAAACGGATATGATTGCCGTAACCATTACCATTGTCAAATGATGCAGTGTCCTTCCTGATTTGAAGAAAACTGTCGCTTACCCTTGATCCGACTAGATGCTAGTTAAGAACTCCAGCTTCCGATGACAAGTTTTGATTGCTAGTCTTTGTCTTGATTGGTTGGATGGAGAACTCTCACAACTTCACGATGCGATTTCTTAGATGGTGTTTCGGCATACGCTTTGACCGATAATAATGAAGCCTTGTCCTAGATATCGAAATTATCATGCAACTATTTTAAAATGTTTGTCTTTTCAGTCTATATGGTTGCTGAAGACATTAGGTTTATAATTACCCAGAAATTCATACACAGATGTCCTCAAGGACACAGGGAACAGTGGATAAAGGCGTTAAAGGACCCAAAGAGTGTGAGTTCAATACTTGGGTAAGGCGGTGGAGAACGTGGAGAGGGGAGGTAACTGATAACTGACATCCATTAGACATGGCACGTGGAACTAGAACAGTCTACTCCAGCGAGCGAAATAAAGGGTTCAGTTCGACATTCCAACCACCTGAAGAAGGCCGGAGTGTACAAGGGCCGAAACGTTGTGATAAATATGGCAACAAAGATGAGGATGATAGTCCGAGCAATGTAAGTAGTGTTTGTGCCTTCATTTACTCAGATTTGATTGCTTATATAGAAAATAAGTATTTGCTACTCGATCAAACGACGTATCTCTTTCTCAATTCAATATCTCTATTCCATTTCTATTTGGGACGTGGTTCTCCACAGCTTGCTATCCATTGTAGTACGCAGGCAAATTTGTGTATTTGTAACCGTTCTATGGCTTTGTGGTAGTCTTCTATGATGTCCACACTAATCACCGGTTTTCTGTGCTAGTTTTACGTTCGATGCATCTTTTGATTATTAATTTCTCCAAGCCTTTCTTCCTCATCATGTACTGCTAAAAGCTTAACATTAAACTTTAACATTCAATTGTTACATGTTTTGTTTTTGTTTTTCTCAACATTGCCCGGCAAAAACGGTATCATTCTTTCACAAGTATTTTCTCTCATTTGTGATAAAACTGTCCAGATTTGACAGCCATAGAGAAGGTAGATTTTACATAGTTGTCCCACTTACATTTCTCCTTGTGAGTTTTCCGATTACTTTGTTCTGTATATTTCGCTATTGCGATTCGCCTTAGATTTTCGATGTTTCACTTTTCTTCATCTCTTACTACATATTGCTCAAGGAGCTGAATTTCTGTCTGGTTCACTTCGACATCCCCAGTGTGTAATTCAGATTCTGTGTCAACCCTTTTGCTCACAACTGCTCTCATGTCTTAGTTCGTCGAACTAATAAATGTCTGGAAGCTAAAGACCACCATTTTAAGCATCTTTTGTGATTTTAGAGCATAAAGGTAACTTGTATAAACATCTTGAAGTCTGTATAAATTTAGTATATATATATATATATATATATATATATATATATATATATATATATATATATTGTATAATCCGATGTACAAAGTCCGAAAGGGAAAAAAAAAGGTCAATTTGTTTAGACTTACTACTACCCATTCATTACTTCCTTTTTCCCTTTCGTTTTCATATCCTCTATCCTTTGCATCCATTCGTCACTTATCTTCTTTCCCTTCTTCTATCATATCTTCTCTTTCGCTTTCCCTTTTAGATGTCAAACTAATATATCAGTCTTGTGTAGTGTCTCTATTTACTAAGACATTTCAATCTGAAGAGTTGAATATTTCGGCATTCACGAAAACATTTAAACAAAAGGAATATTTAACGTTTTCTTTATTATATATATATATATATATATATATATATATAGAGAGAGAGAGAGAGAGAGAGAGAGAGATAGATAGATAGATAGATAGATAGATAGATAGATAGATAAATTCTTTTTGAATTTGTAGTTATGATGAATTGGATCGTGATTACGATTCCAATGTAAGAAATTATAACCATGGAACATTCGTGTTTGAGCCTTTTATATATATATATATATATATATATATTGTGTATTTGGACAGCAATCCTTCATTTATGCATGTTTCATTTATAAGCACAGAGAAGGTACTATGATTAAGCTTTTTATTTATTTTTTCTTGTGTTCGAACAAGTGCTTTCTTTTCTTTTAAAAAACTTACACACACACACACACACACACACACACACATATATATATATATATATATATATATATATATATATTTCCTCACAGTTATTACGATACAGTCGTAGGCGCTGACTGAAAACTGATTTGACTATTGCATTGTGCATAAAATTCAGATTTTTACTACCAGTGACGAAACAATTATATTTAATATCAGCATAAATTATAACTTTTCTTTTATCACCCAACACTATCTTATTGGCACCAGCAATCTATGTGTTATATTTAACGTTTTTGAAAATCTGGCAGAGATCGGAGCAACGTTATTGGCATGCCCTAGTACATCCACCGTATTCAACCAACCTAACACGCTCGGATGACTAATCATTTCCTTTCCTACAAATTACTCTTAATGGGAAGTTTCCCTTCTCTGGGTGTGTGGTGATCGTCGTAGATTGGCAATAAGAACACTTTGATCAGTTCATCACTCTGAAAGATGCAAGTTTTGGGAGTATGGAATCATGAAACTCTCTTAATAATGGCAAAAGTTAGTGAAATAAAACGGTACAAATCTGGTTGAATAAAGCTGTGTAGCAGTATATAACCTTTTTATTCAATTCTATTTAAAACATAACAAAATTTATTTATGACCCAGTAATATACAGACATATACGTATATCTAAAATCTCTGTCTGTCTTACCCCCCCTCTCTCTCTCTACGTATATTTTACACCGGTTCAGTTTACACTAGTGTCCATTGGTCAAAATCTATCATTTGTGTCCTCTCCTTACTTCATTGAATGTCTCAATAGTAATAGTAATTTTAACCCATTTTTTTTTATTAGGATACACTTGGCATTCATTGAACGACTCCTCAGTATGACTGTCGGCTGAAATTTGTAAAATCTTTCTCTTCTCATTTTGATGACAGCGACAATGAAGACATTTTAATTTGAATTCTACAAATCTTTATAATATAATTGTTATTTTTAATCGGTATCACCCCATTCAAGGAGGTAAAGCCACTATGACACAAGACTTTACAGGGTGCGTAAGAATTAAGAACAGAAACATTAATAATGAGCGGGAAGAGAAAAGAATAACCAGAAGAACTGTAGATAGCGATTGACATGCATTTCAATTTTTGGCTGAAAAAACATGGAAACGGAAGGGATTTCCACAAGCGAGAAATGCGAGAAAAGAAACTGTTAGCATAGAACTTACGGTTACCTCTAACCAGCTTAACTGAAAATCGATGAAATTTCGACGTCTATCATCACATCATAATTATCTCACATCACACAATGTCATATCATATCATATCATATCATATCATATCTATCTATCTATCTATGTGTCTTTCTTCCTTTCACAAACTTTTCCGACTTTCTTTATTTCTTCACATCTATCTATCTATCTATCTATCTATCTATCTATCTCTCTATCTATCTATCTATCTATCTATCTATCTATCATCATATTTATCTCACGGCACACAATATCATATCTATCTATCTATCTATCTATGTGTCTTTCTTCATTTCACAATATTTTCTGACTTTATTTATTTCTTCACATCTATCTATCTATCAATCTATTTATCTGTCATCACATCATATTTATCTCACGTCACACAATATCATATCATATCTATCTATCTATCTATCTATCTATCTATCTATCTATCTATCTATGTGTCTTTCTTCCTTTCACAATCTTTCCGACTTTCTTTATTTCTTCACATCTATCTATCTATCTATCTATCTATCTATCTATCTATCTATCTATCTATCTATCTATCTATCATATTTATCTCACGGCACAAAATATCATATCATATCTATCTATCTATCTATCTATCTATCTATCTATCTATCTATCTATCTATGTGTCTTTCTTCATTTCACAATATTTTCTGACTTTCTTTATTTCTTCACATCTATCTATCTATCTATCTATCTATCTATCTATCTATCTATCTATCTATCTATCTATGTATCAATACATCATATTTATCTCACGGCACACAATATCATATCATATCTATCTATCTATCTATCTATCTATCTGTCTATCTATCTATGTGTCTTTCTTCATTTCACAATATTTTCTGACTTTCTTTATTTCTTCACATCTATCTATCTATCTATCTATCTATCTATCTATCTATGTATCAATACATCATATTTATCTCACGTCACACAATATCATATCATATCTATCTATCTATCTATCTATCTATCTATGTGTCTTTCTTCGTTTCACAATATTTTTTGACTTTCTTTATTTCTTCACATCTATCTATCTATCTATCTATCTATCTATCTATCTATCACATCATATTTATCTCACGTCACAAAATATCATATCATATCTATCTATCTATCTATCTATCTATCTATCTATCTATCGATGTGTCTTTCTTCCTTTTACAAACTTTTCCGAATTTCTTTATTTCTTCACATCTATCTATCTATCTATCTATCTATCTATCTATCTATCTATCTATCTATCTATCATCATATTTATCTCACGGCACACAATATCATATCTATCTATCTATCTATCTATCTATCTATCTATCTATCTATCTATCTATCTATGTGTCTTTCTTCATTTCACAATATTTTTTGACTTTATTTATTTCTTCACATCTATCTATCTATCTATCTATCATATTTATCTCACGTCACACAATATCATATCATATCTATCTATCTATCTACCTATCTATCTATCTATCTATCTATCTATCTATCTATGTGTTTTTCTTCCTTTGACAATCTTTTCCGACTTTCTTTATTTCTTCACATCTATCTATCTAACTATCTATCTATCATTACATCACATTTATCTTGCATCACACAATATTATATCTATATATTTCTCTATCTCATATATATATAAATCAATATATATATGTATATATATATATATATATATATATATATATATATATATATATATATATATATATATAAATTGATTCCAGCCCATGCAAGCAAGTCAAGCAACTGATACAGAATATGTTAAGAAGAATTACGAGACTGAAGCATTAATAAAGTGCGGCGGGGGAAAAAGAAAGAATACAGTAGATGGCGATTGGCATAACATCAGTTATGATCTTGTTAATTCTCCTCTCAAAGTTCACCACTGACTTAACCGGGTATTGAACTCACACTCTTTGGGTCTTGTCACTGGATCTAACCAACGGTCTTATCCACTGTGCCATATGTCCTAACTGATAACTTACATCCATTAAACATGGCACGTGGAACTAGAACAGTCTACCCCAATGAGCGAAATAAAGGGTTCAGTTCGACATTCCAACCACCTGAAGAAGGCCGGAGCGTACAACGACCGAAACGTTGTAATAAATATGGCGACAAAGATGAGGACAATAGTCCGAATAATGTAAATAGTGTACATAATACCTCATCTCAGAAATATAGAGAGATACTGAAGAAGGCCGGAGCGTACAACGACCGAAACGTTGTAATAAATATGGCGACAAAGATGAAGACAATAGTCCGAATAATGTAAATAATGAACCATTCTGTTTTGCTATATCAGAGGTGCTGTTTGGCTTTAGTGAGAAATGGTAAACATTGTTAAGAAAAAATGAACGACTATAATGGTAGAAGCTAAAGTAATGGATTGCGATCTCATGCTTTTAACGTTTGCTCCAATGAAGTAGACAAGCTCCTCATTTTTAATCCTTTAAATTGTACCCTCTTACTTCTTTAAAAAATAACCTGCATTTATATTTATGGTTTTGTGTTATATTTTGCTAAAATTCTTAAGTTTAATGATTTACAGACGCAATAAGCGTATGTTTATGATGGTTTTATTGCCTTTGAACTTGCAAGGAACTTATTCAAGGATTAACTTCCGGATTAGGATTCATCAGAAAATGAAAACAGAAAAACCGTGGAATTTTCACGAGTACAGCTAGAGCATGATAATTGTAAAATAAACTTTATTAAACTAAACGCATTCAAAATTAAATAAAGTTAACGACAATTCTACAATAATTTTCCCTTTGTTTTTACGTTGCTTTCCGCTTATATACTAATTTAAAAATAAAAATGGGTAAATATATTTTATAATTAATCTTTGAGTGAAAACGTAATTCATAAACGTCAATGAAAAAAATTAATAACAGAAATTATTTTCAAACAGCTCTAATTTTCACGATACACGAAACAGATATTAAGCTGACATCTATCTACCTATGCTAAGATAGATAGATAGATAATGAGAAAGAGATATACATACAGTGCTGTTCGATAAAAGTGACTCACCTGATTTTTTTTTACTAAATGTTCTCTTCTCCGATGAAACGAAAGTTGAGCTAAATTCAAAGGATAAGCGATCTAAAATCCGAAGATGAAGCTTTGAAAGTTCTTTGAATTTATCAGTAAGTACTGTCAAGCATCCGTTGAATATAATGTTCTGGGGATGATTTTCTTTTCATGGAACTTTTTTCTTAAAACCTATTGAAAAGACCCTCAGGTAGTACAAGAGAATTTTAGAGTCTTGTCTGCTCCCTTCTGCTGAAAGGGTTCAAAACGACCCAACCAATATCATTTTTATGCAGGATAAAGCTCCCTGTCACAAATCAAAATTGATGAAGGAATATTTTGATGAGAAGCAGGTGAGTATTATGACATGGCGGCCCCAATCTCCTGACTTCAACCCCATAGAAAACTTATGGAGTATTATAAACTACAGGCTCTCGAGAAAGCAGTTAAGCAACAAAGAGAATTTGATTGTGAATTTAATAACCGAATAGAATTCAATGCTTGGAGATGAGATTTGCCAGAACCTAATCAAGTCACTGCCGAAAAGGGTTGAAAAGGTTATTCCAAATAAAGGAGGACCCATAGATTATTAAATATTTCGAACTGTATTACCTATTATAAATAAATTATACCTCAATTATTCTTTATTTAAAGCTGTTCGGTTATGTTTCTATTGATTACTAGTTGCAGGAAATAAGTGAACCTTTTTTTTGCACAGAGTTTTTCCCTAAATATCATTTATATCCACAATTATAATTATCAATAGAATACTTTAGGGTAAGTAAACTTTTTTACTAGGTGGTCGGCAAGGGTTTTTATGTTAGTAAGATTAAAAAATTTGTTTGACCTCCAAAACAATAGGCGAAAAAATGTTTAAGTAAAAAAAATCAGGTGAGTCACTTTTATCGAACGGCACTGCATATATATATATGTATATATATATATATATATATATATATATATATATATATATATAAAAGTGAACATAGAAGTCAACACTTAGAAGCGACAGTCTGTTTCATGCTAGATGCAATCGTCAGGCCATGAATGCTGTTATTTTTCTCGGCTATTTATATATCAGTGATGCATTGTGGGCAGTCTATTTTGGCGGTTATTTTAGCGGAAGACGTTTATTTGTTTATTTATTTGTGTGAAATTATTTTGCTTGTTTTTATATTTGTTTTTTATCTTATATATTTATTCATTTATTTATTTTGATCGGTGTTTTTATTAACGGAGTAAAAAATGATTTATATAGCTTATTGTGGGTAGTCTATTTTTGCGGTTATTTTACCTGGAGTCGTTTATTTATTTTATTTGGGTCAAATTATTTTGCTTGTTTATTTATTTTTATTTTTATTTTTTATCTGATATATTTATTTATTTATTATTTTTTATTTTGATCGATGTTTTTATTAACGTAATAAAAAATTGTTTATATAACTTATTTAATAGTTTTGTTTTTGTTTGGGAAGATAATTAAAGCTGTTCAATTTTTGGGTTGGTTGTTCTGGTTTGTTCTGAATATTATTTTGGTGGGAACAGTTTTTAATTTATTTATTTGGATTGATTATATTTATTTGTTTTTTTCTAAACGACTAGTTTATCGGTATCGGTTGTTAGTTTATTTATATATTTGGATGTATTTAGATCAATTTATTTTACTTGTTATTTATTTGTTACACTGTATATTTTCTCTTTTTGGTTTTCAATTTTTAAGTGACGCAGTATATTATTTTTTATTCATTTTTTTATCGTTATATAATAGTTATAGCTATTTTTCGTCCGATTTTTGTTTTGATTTTTATAGTCTAATATATTTCTTATTTTTTATTCTATTTCGTCTATTCTAACAGGTGTGATTTGGTAATTGGTTTGGATTAATTTATTTTGCTTATTTTATTGTCATTTTGTTTGTTTATGTATTTAATTTTTTTTCGTTTTCGAAATTTAAGTTACGTAGTAAAAATTTGTTTTCATGTCTGCATTTTGAGATTAGCTGGGACCTTTTATTTAATAATTTATTTTGGTCTGGGAAGGTAATGATAGCTATTTTTTCCTCCAAGCAAAGTTTGCAAGTTTTTGATTGGTTGTTGTAGGCTGATAATTTTTTCCTTATTTTCCAAGATATTTTTGGTGTGGTGTGCGTTTTGTTTTTTATTTCCCAGATATACTTAGAAAGCATTGTGCTCTTCGCATATTTACTATTTGTGATAGATGTTTTATGTACATAATTACTTTGTTTCAAGGGTCCATCAGTTACTCCTATGTATACTTTTTCTTCATTATCTGGTGATTTTATCGTGGCTTGGTAGATTACGTTGTTTTGTAAACAATTACCGTTTAAGGGACATTCGTTTTTTATTCTGCAGTTGCACGTGTGTTTAATTTGTTCGTATGGTTTGTTGATAATTACCTGTTGTGCTTTTTTATTATTTGTGTCATGTTCTCGGTGCAACTGTAGCTGATTTTTACTCTGTTTTTGTTGAATATTTTGTGTAGGGTGCTTGATTCCGGAGAGTGTTTGTGTAAAAGTTTGAAGAATATTTTTCCTACGTTTGTTTTTAAGTTTTTGCTGTACGGTGGGTTGAACCATATGATATTTCGTGTCCTGTTGGCTTTTTTGTGTTCTGTGGTGAGTATGTGAGTGTTGCTGGGAATCCGCTATCTTTAAGGGCTGTTTCTTAGTCTTTCTTAGCTTTGTTAAACATAGATTCATTGAAGGAATTGTCGGAAAGCCTGCGGTTAATCGATATTGGTATCTGTTTGATTATAGAAGGCGGATGGTTGGAAGATGTGTGTATATACAGTGGTTTATCATTGGGTTTTCTGTATGTTTTGTATGTGCCTTTTCTTAGGTTGAAGGTAACATCGAGAAAATCTACTTCGTTTAGGTTAGTTTTTATATCTATGTCGAATCCGTTATTTTGAAAATCTTTATTGTTGCTTTTCTAGTTTTGTTTGTTGCAGTTTCTTAAGATTATGATACCGTCATCCCTGTAGAATCCTATGTCATTTCTATCTATTATTTTGCTTAGTTCGTGTAGTAAGTAAATACCTATGATTTAGCATGCCCCAGCACCGTCAAATCTTCCCATTGTAGTGTCAAATATCCCATCTTTCTTTATCCATGCTTCTTCATGGTGAAATAGTAATAATTTACGGGAGTGCTTAATGATGTCGATTTCGTTTGGTTTTATTATTATTTGTTCCTGAGCTAAGTTGATGGCCTTATATAACCTGCGTCCTGTTATGGATGTGTAAAATTCTTTTATGTCTAATTGTAGGAAGTGGCAATTTTGTTTGTTATTTATGCTGTGGAACCAGTCAATAGTTGCTTTTGTGTTTTCCACAGGTTTACTCCTAACTTCTTCCTAAGTTTAGAATTAATTCTTTCTAGTATCGTTTTACTTATTTTACCTAGTACGCTTTTGGCTGGGTTTAGGAGTCTACATGCAGGGTTGGTTCTGAAATTTTATTGTGATCTTTTAGTGTGATAAAGGCTTGCGGCTTGCTGATGCAACTTATTCGGTCATCTAGGTCTAATTTTTGGGCGATTGCTTTAGCTTCTTTATTGATATCGTGTTCTAATTTTTAGGTACCTTTTTGTATGTTTTGGTTATATTGTTCTTGAGTAATTTATTGTGCGTAGGAGGGCTTATTTTGTATGAATTTCTTGTTTTGTCAGCTGCGATAAACCATGAAACCATGTCGCCTCTAAGTGTTGATTTCGATGTTCACTTTTATATTTATACACGCTCTATCTCTGATATTGAGCACTTTATCCCATAAATATAGCACACTTTAAGACTATATCTCTTCATATATATATATATATATATATATATATATATATATATATATATATATATATATATATATATATCCTTCTGTTTGTTACTATCTCATTCTGTTCATATCTATCTATCTATCTATCTATCTATCTATCTATCTATGATTAGATAGATAGACAGATAGATAGATAGATACTGACAGAATGAGATAGATAGATAGATAGATAGGAAGATAATGAGTGAGTGAGTGAGTGGGTGAGTGAGTGAGAAACAATAACACTGCGATTACGGAAATTGCATCAACCGGGCAAATAACCTAACTAACGTAATATTTAAGTTGATTCACCGTGTCTTTAGGATGAATCCAGTTGAGAAGTGTTACAGGGTTACGTTGAATAAATTAATGTGATTATCTAAATCCTCTGTAAATCCGTCTTTAAGATACTTTAATGAACTAAGTGGATTATTGATAGCAGTCGATGTTAACCGCTTCTTGCAGCATTTCTTTTAGCGGAAGCCGGTGACACAAAAAGCCTGTTTTGCAATAAGTAAAATAAATTGCATCATTCATGCTGCGTGATAATCTTAAGGTAAAAGTGATGAGCTGTAATGACAAAATTCACCGACATTTTGCTAATGAGGCTCTATGGATTGGGGTGAACAGGGTCATGCCTGAATTTGTTAGGATGGTGGAGATATGTCGAGTTTTGCGTATGTAGCATTTGCGCCGTAAATAGGAAGTCAACTTTACGCAATATACTCAAAATATCTATCTATCTATCTATATATATATCTATCTATCTATCTATACATGAAATATATCATCTTCATATAACAAATGTATATATATAGAATACAGATAGATACAAACGACATATTAAGAAATTATATTATAATTAATTGCACAATATATATGCACTATATATACATATATTTATATATATATGCATCAACATCTGCCCATATATTTAGGACGAGGTATTTTAACTATTTACACTATTTGCATTTTTAGACTGTTGTTCTCATCTTTATTGCCATATTCACGACGTTTCGGCCATTGTACGCTTCGGCCTTCTTCAGGTACAGTTTATATAAGCCTTGGTTGAAGTAATCCAGTGACTTGACCCAAAGAGTTGAAAGTTCAATACCTTGTCACACCAAAGGTGAGCAAAATTTGGAAAGTTGAGTAAGTAAACGGAATTAACTGCTACTGAGATATCGGGAAAAGGCATGGCACTTGGTACAAGAATAACCTAACCACCTTAGATTGAATACTTCGCATATAACCTGAAGAACACCGGAATGTACAACGGCCGAAACGTCGTGATCATGAGGACAACAGTTCGAAAAATGTAAATAGTGTAAATATATGAATCACATTTATATGTGTGTGTGTGTGATTATAAAAATTTATCAGAATTAACATGTACGAAAAGACACTATGTGTAAAGGAATAAAGAAAACTGTACTTTTAGCAGACGCGTTTCGTCCAATGTGGACTTTTTCAAGGCGAAAAACGAAATGAATTTATTGAAAAAAAATCCATAAGCAACAAACAAAATGTCGTATGCAACTCGAAGTATTTAGAAACCCTATTATATATTCATATATTCAACTGAAAAATTACGCCAATTACTTGATGTTTGAAGAGAATATTTTCACATATAGAAATATTTGGTTGTATTGATGTATTGACGGATTCAACCGTTTTCTTTTGAATTCTTGATATATTTCTGGTGTACGTTGCCTTCGGTGAGTAGTGATTCTGTTAGGAAAAGTGAAATTGAAAAAAAAAACAGAGCGTAGATTAATATTTGGATAATATTCAATTTTCCTTCTAGCAGAATTATTTTCTATTTTTTTCTGTGTAGCATTTATAAAAGTAATATAAAATATAAAATAATTCATATTATTATAAATTAAGTTCAACCACAATTTTGATTTTATAAATTCTACAATATATATATATATATATATATATATATATATATATATATATATATATATATAATGCGGAGCGTCATCTCAAATAAGGATATCTAATGCAAACGACGTTTGAAGTAATTTTTATTTTTTTTAAATTTTTTGGGGGAAACAATCTATTTATTTCACCTGGCAGCACAATCGAGAAAACTAAATTAAATTAATATATATATATATATATATATATATATATATATATATATATATATATATATATATATATATATATATATATATGGTATAAACATAACAAATGTCTTAATACATATATATATATATATATATATATATATATGGTATAAAATGATTACTGGAAAAAAATCTTAGATTTTGCTGACGCGTTTTTCAAGGCAAATATGAATTCGAAATGTTTTTGTTGTTATAGTTACATTAAAAAATCAAAATTTAAAAAGATAGACGCTTCTGTCTCAGCCTTTTTCTGGTTAATGTAAATTTTCTTTATACTTAGAGATTTTTTTCCATGTCACCAATACAGTTAAATTCCCAGAATTTATCTGTGGACAAGACAAATTGGTATAAAATGACAATTGGTATAAAATGACAGATTTTTTTTCCAGTTGTCATTTTATATAATTGGAATATTTAGTTTCTGGGCTGAATTTGCACGTAAAATTATCAATGTCTCTAACACACTGTTAATATTAAATTTTCTGTGTATGCGTGTGCTTCTTTTTTTTTATAGTGAAACAGTTTTATTTTTTGTACTAAAACTGAAATAAAATGATGATGCGTTATTTCACAAATAAAAAAAAAACTTTCTTTATCATACATAAACACACAAAAATATATTATTCAAATTCGGGCATCAATTTTTCACTTACCCGTGAAGATACCGTTAAATACCAACTAAGGATCTTTATTAATAATATTTCATTTCTCGGGGCATTTTCCTGGTTTTCTTATATCTTTATAATATAAATGGGTCAATGTATGAGCACTTCAGTCTTTCATGAAACATTATAACAGATTTTTGATTTTTTTCTCTGTCATTTTCAGCGTTTTCAAAGATCATCTGTTCGCGTCTTCCGGTAACGCTTCATGTCATTTTTTTTTCAGTTGTTTATTTATGTAATATATTTAATATGTTTCTAAATAAATCTAATAATACTTTATTCATACTGCGTTCGTATTTTTTATACGCTTAACTCTTCTAATATCTGTAGTCGATTTTACGCTTTATATTACTGTTTTCCTATTATTGGCGAGGATACGTCTGATTCCTGGTATTTTTTTTTTGGGGGGGTGATATTGTTGGTTGGTGATAAACGATTTAATTGAACTATAATAAGATAAATTGCAGGTTAATCTACGCGATAATTTACTGGTTGTGTAACCAACGCACGTGGTTTCTGAATTATTCATATTAGAGAAACATTTTCCAAATTGGTAAGCGAATATATACACGGCATTCCTTTCTTGTCACTTTTATTTTTTGTTATATCTTTGCTGGAAGTGTCTACATTATTTATTTTATGTAATAAGTCATGAATATATATATTGTTTTTGTGATTTTTTAATGGTGTTTCCTTCTAGTGTATGTGGATTTGTAAACAGTGACTATTACGGCTAATAATGCAAGACTCTTCGGTAAATCGAATCGAGTTCTCTCAGTCACTGTGTGTTTATCTACAAATAAATACGCTTAAATTCCCCTTCATCCCTGCCGTGGGCCAACGACTTAGTGGTACAATCCCAACTGACGCCAATTCAGTCGGGTTTTGATCCTAGTTAGAGGCAACCGGAAGTCTAGCCACACTGATGAGCTGTGATACAGCGAAACACTCTGTCTGTGGATGACAATACATATATATATATATATATATATATATATATATATATATATATATATATATATATATATATACAAACATATATATATGAGTGTGTGTGTATAGAGAGAGAAAGGGAAAGGGACAGACACACAGACAGAGAGAAAGAGAAAGAGTGAGAGAAATGTGTGTATATAAACAATTCAGATATAGCATATCTTTATTAATATATATATATATATTATAGTTATTGCTCTATTCTTGGTATCGAGGCCTCTTTTAAATCAATACCCTGAACGTTAGAATTTATATATTTTTATTTTATTTTCGTACTCATTACATTCGGATATATATATATATATATTTTTATATATATATATATATATATATATATATATATATATATATATATATATATATATATATATATATATACAAGATACGATGGGTAAATTGACGCCATATTATATCTTTATTTTTGTGCATGCACAATATAGCAGTGTCAGTTGTGCACCGTTTGTGAGAAAAAAAGCACCATTACACAATTAACCCCAAGAAGAAATTTGGAAACTGAATGCGACACAGCTTGGCCTTCGCGCCGCAATCTCCAGTACGATAATTTCAAAGTGTTTTGGTGTCAATTTGGGGACAGTGCAGAGGATTGGGAAAGAGTTGAATAATGGTGATTAGGCAGGTACGGCAGCCAGGGAATAAAAGAACTTCCGAATCTGTTTGGTTTACAGACTCAACACAGTCTCCAAGAGTTTGAGGAGGTCGTGCTGCTCTGGGTCAAGTGGTTGTCTACTGGAAGACCATATGTCTGGTAACAGGACTCTGAACAAGCACAAGCAGGAGAACCAAGTTATGACTGTCAGACAATTTCTTCGATTAACCCTTTCTTCTGGCCACCTAACTCCCCGGACTGCAACATCCTTTATTATGATATGTGGGTCACAACTGCGCGAGAGACAAAAAAAAACTTTGTAATAATAGTGGAACTGAAGGCAAGTATTATAGCAGCATTTACCAACTTAAACAAGGAAACCATCGAGAAGAATTACTGGAGATTCCGAAGTCGTCTGAGGGCCGTGGTTGAAGCCAATGGCGATCTTATTGAATAAATTTACTCATTAGCATTTTTAGACATTTTTGTGTAATTTTGGTATTATATATGCTAAAATGAGAGGTCAATGTTATTTTTATCTTCGCATCATTTAGACGATCATTTATCCATCAAAACTCATACTATATATATATATATATATATATATATATATATATATATATATATATATATATATATATATATATATATATATGTAAAACAATAATATTAGCATTTCTCTAATAGGCAAACTATAACTAGGAATCCTTTGAAACATTATAGAGAAATACACAAACCCAGTCGTCCAGAATTAGAAAATTTAAAACAGCAAACCTTATCGTCAACAACGATTTACCTGTAAGAACCAAATTACAAAAAAAATATTTTTCATGATTTTACAAGTCTCTTAATGAAATGTATTCTTCGCGGAACCCAATTCATAAATAATTATATTGGACAAGATGACTAACATTACATCACTCTGATTGTAATTCATTTAAGACTGATTTAAAAACACACCGAAAACTACCAATCTCAGTCAGCAATAGACTTCAGTAGAAAATTCATCTATAATAACCTCATCTCCATGTAAAAAAGAATCAAAATAATGGAAGCATTTACAATAGAAATGAAGTCAACATTCAATAAGTTCAACTATGAACGCGGCCACAATTTGCTTTAACGTGTTTGTAAAATAAAGAACAGCATTCCATCACTGTACAGTTACAAATAAAAAAAATTAAAAAAAATTCTTGATGATGGCGGAAAGAATAGTCGAAATCGCTCGAATATATAGAATATTTGAACAAGATTTTACACACTTTATATTCAGAAAAATAATTTTGTATACACCCCTATACAACCAAATAGTAAAGAATAAATTAGGTCAAAAATCCCTTAACATTAATCGTTAAGCATTTTCCTAAAGATAGTAAACTCATTACTATTTTCAATAAAAATGCACTAAAATTAAGTTACAGCTGTACTGAAAACTTAGAGAAAATTATTAAGAAACATAATGCTAATATCTTGAATAAACACTTAGACTAAAACCAAAGAAATTTAGACAATATAAAAAATAAAAAAAGATGAAGATAAACAAAAATTATGTAACTGTAGAAATCCTCACAACTGTCCTCTACAAAATAAATGTCGCACGGAATCATTAGTATACCAATGCAATATCTCTTCTATTGAGAATCCCGAAAACATAAAAATCTATATAGGTTGCACAAGCCATGAGTTCAAAAAGAGATTCAATCAACATCAAAGTTCATTTAGGAAAAATAAATTTTAATGAAAAATGTATACATACCTTATGAAAAAAACAATACTAATACTTTATATATACACCCTAAATCTAATCATCATCTATTAAGCATAGACCTTTATCTATCGAAAAAAGAATAAGTACAAATGTGAAGATTTTCTATGAACATATTAATTTCTATAATAAAGCTCTAAAAGATAGTGGCTAAAAAAGTCCAAAACTAAGTTACTGTTATGGGTCCTTACCTATAACTACAGAATGAACTCTTCTTAACTATGTATACTACGCCTCTCAAGAGAGAGAGAGAGAGAGAGAGAGAGAGAGAGAGAGAGAGAGAGGAGACGAATAGAGTCGAGCCGATAGTAGTTCCCTCCAAACCAGACTGACAATCATACGAACACCTTCCACATCTTGTATTATTATTTCGTGTAATATATCTTCGTTATTTCTACTCTTTTGTTCGTGTTGTTCTTCCTTTGTCCTAACCTGGACCATAACAGTGGCGACCAGGATATTGAAGAAACGAATTATATGCGGAGAATCTAAGAAAATAGTGTAGTGTTTTTAAGAAAAAAATATTTTTGCTATCGGTTGTCCATAACAAAGGCGACGGAGTTAT
>OZ038486.1:105263348-105270848 GCA_964036315.1 Acanthosepion esculentum
CCTCAAATATTGTGAAAACATGTATTGCCAATTTATTTCCTTAATATAAATATCATCAGTGCTGTGCGTGTGTGCGTACATGCTTGTATGCCAGTTCTTTTTTAATACTTGTTAGTTTCTTAATATCTATTTGTCTATGATCATATCCGTGTTTGTTTATATCTATAGTATATTATATTGTGTGTGTATGTGCGGATATGCGAGTGTCTCTGTGTATCAGCTAACGAGTTAGTGATTTCTACAAATATCTATCTCTCTATCTATCTATGTCATACTTTTAATATATATATATATATATATATATATATATATATATATATATATATATATATAAATCCATCTCATTCTGTTAATATCTATCTATCTATCTATCTATCTATCTATCTATCTATCTATCTATGTATCTCATTCTGTTAATTTATTTCTATCTATGTCATTCTTTTAATATATATATATATATATATATATATATATATATATATATATATATATATATATATATATATATGTATATATATATCCATCTCACTCTGTTCATATTTATCTGGCGATCGGTTTATCTCATTCTGTTTTCTATCTATCTATCTATCTATCTATCTATCTATCTATCTATCTATCTATCTATCTCAGTTTCTCTTTCTTATTATCTATCCATCTACCTCACTCTTCATACATATCATTATCTGTCTCCGGAATTATTCATCATGTATTTCACCTTGTGTCTCCGTCTACTTTAGTATGAGTGGCACACGCGTGTTCATGCCCGCACGCGTGTGTGCTTATATACGAGTTTGTGCGTACCACGTTTTCTGAAAGACGATATAAAAATTAAACTTTTAATATGGATTCAGAGTCGCATGCAATTATCCCAACCCTTTTATTTGGACCTAACCAATTGTGCGATTGCTTTGAATGAATGGAAATCTGAAGACAATAAAATATGCCAAGGAAACGTTTTAATCTTCGCCTGAGTTTATTTACGGGATGTTGGATTGTGTTGACATCCTGAAATGTCTATCAACCAAAGCTGCAGATCCCAGGATGAATTGTTTCCTTTTTTTCTCTTCATTCATTCTTCATAATGAAGATCTGTCGTTATTGTCTACCTTTATTCTAAGACTTCATAATAAATGTTCCACATTCCAGCGACTGCCAATCAAAACCTTACAATGGTTGATCTTCCGTTTTGATGTTGGCACAGGGAATATTTTGTTCAGAATATCCGATCCTTGCCAGAGCCTGAAAAGAAATAGTTCCTTCGGAGTTTTTAATTATATTTTAATGTTTTTTTTTAATCTTTTCCAAACTGCATCTTTACATTTATTTTTAATCGTTTCATCCCAGCCAAGGCAATAAAGCCACTACGGTGTAAGAATTTACTGAATATAAAAGAGGAAAAGAGAAATAGTATTAAGGAGAGAGAATAATAAAAGAACAGGAATTAAGAAGACAAGATAACGATTGGCACTGAATTTAAATTTTTGAAGAGCAATGTTAACTGAAAAGCAAGAAACACATAGATTGTTCCACGAAGAGAAACGCGAAATAAGAAAATGTTTGCATAGAACTTACGTTTACATCCAACCATTTAGTTAATCAAGTACCATACGTGATAAACGCTTAGGCGATCATGTCTCTCTCTCGATTATTGACTGACTAGGTAGAAGATATTCCCGCAGTAGACAGCCGTGTCTTTCTGTTGTAGCGATCGCGAATCCCATGACCCACCCGAGCCGCAGTAGATGTGATGTTTCTTGGGCAAGATAGCCTGACGGATCCCAACCATCTTCAGGCCGTTTTGAATTCAGAGTTTCCTTCTCCTAGACCGGTTGCCACATTAGCCTTTCCTGCTACTTACCCATAGCTGGGGATATTTCTGTGGTAGACAAGTTGAAAAACAGGACTATAGGACCTAGTCTCTTTTGGTATTTAACCCTTAGCTTGGGAAGAAGAAAAGATGGATTCATATCCTTTCCATGGATATTAGTGCATAAGTGAATATAATGAACCCAACTGGAATTAATATTCGCTGTCCAGTTTCTTATTCTGAGCCATTATTCATTACTACACAAAACTGCGTTTAAATTTGTAAATTCGAAGTGTCAATAGAAAAGGCACATTATAATTAAATTGATGACAATTTGGGGTGGGGCTTAATTTTGTATAATTATAAATTAATATTTATGTTAATATTAATGATATTTATATTATTATAAATACTGGAATTTAAATACTATATTATTATATATCATATATATTATACAAACACATACTTAGTTACCTCCACTTAAACGGTGTCATCGATCAGCTTTCTTCACTCCATATGAAATAAATTGAATTTTCAGATGAACACAACAATTTTGTCTTGGACAATAATGAACACTACAATAATTGTCTTGTAATAAACAATATCTGATGATGACATTGTGCTATGTCGAAAGTACTCGAAATAAAAGAAATAGGTATCAACACGGCGATTTTCTCTCGTCCTTCAATAACGACACCAAAAAGCTTATCCCTGAATATGAAAGGATTCCGTTGAAAATAAAACGTGCCTAACTTATTCAACGAAACATGTCTCAATGAAAACACGCTGCCAAAATATACGCATATATATATATATATATATATATATATATATATATATATATATATATATATATATATATATATATATATATATATAATATTATATGTAAAATGTATATGTATGTAAATATAAATAAAACCTCTAACCCTGTAGTTAAAAATAATAATTCACCTCTTAGAACAAAATTAAATAGGGCAAATATTATTTATGAATTTAAATGCCCATTAAGGAATTATATTCCTGATTAATCAAAATTCGTAAATAATTATATAGGCCGCACCACAACATGTTTGACACGCAGACTTACTCTACACATTTCTGACCATAGATCAATTAGATCTCATTTAAATATTCATGGAAACCTACCGGACACCATTCGTAACATACTTGTTGACAACACTAATTATAATAGCATTATCCACATGCAAAAATAAAGACTAAAAATAATGGAAGCCTTATTAACAAAAACAGAAAAAACAACACATAATAATATTAACTTTGAACATGGACATAATATCTTGACCGTGTTTTGAATAATGAAAACATTTTTATAAAACATACATACAACAAACTATTTCTTATTTAACAGTTAAAATATTGAATCATTGAAAATGGCTAAATGCTGAGCCGAAAGCGCTCGGATAAAAAGAACATTCGGACAGTTTTTATATAATTTATCCTCCGAAAAAAAAATATTAGATCGCATGAGAAATTGTATAAAAAAACTAAATAAAAACACCTTGTCTGTCGTATTTAATGAAATGTGCATGAAAAAAGGATTGCTGTCTAAGTACACACCCACACACACCCACACTCACACACACACACACACACACACACACATAAATTATATATATATATATATATATATATATATATATATATGTTTCCCTAATCCATAGGACTGTGCCCCAACGAACCACTATTACTATCACCAAGCCTCTCCAACTGGAGCAATAGGGCCGCTTCAAGCAAGGATATATAAGTGATAGAAATTAGGAGGATTTGAGATAATGATAATTAAGTAATTCATCGGGTGTAGAAGAAACCAATATATATATATATATATATATATATATATATATATATATATATATATATATATATATATATATATATATATATATGTCTGTCTGTCTCTGTCTGTGTGTGTGTGCGTGTGTGTGTGTGTGTGTAAAATGTTTATGTATATAATTACAAATATATATATATACAGGGTGTCCATAAAGTTCGTGTGCACTTTAAAAAAATTATAACTTTATTTGTATTTGCGATAGAAATAATTTGTAAAAAGGATTAGAAAGAATTAAATCTATATTTTTTAAGGTTTTATTGAAATTTTATTTTTTTCTTTCCACATGTTCTCCATCATTAGCAATACGAAGGGTAATACGATTTTGCAGTTCACGGAAAACATTTGCCAACTGATTTACAGTAATGCCTGAAATCACATTAGTTATTTTAGCTATACTTAAAACTAGGTACATTAAACTTTATAACATTTTTTACAGATTATTTATATTCTATTTTTTTTAATGTGCACACAAACTTTATGGACACCCTGTGTGTGTGTGTGTATATATATATATATATATATATATATATATATATATATATATGCAATTTTTATGTATATTATTTATATATTATATATGCCCGGTACTTATTAGAAAGCGCTCAATATCAATGATAGAGCTAACATATTTAGTTGGTTTGATGCGAGTTCGTAACTCTGGGTTTCACGCTATTTGCGATCGTCAGACAACTAGATATATATAATATTAACAACTAAATATATATATATATATTATAAGATTGTTAATCTTTGGTTATAAATAGACAAAACGTTCGAAGACTCAGAAGAAAAACCTCATAAGCATCTACCAAAGACAGCAATGTGACGCGATTTCTAACTAATAAGACGTATAAGCTTCGAATTAGAGACTTCAGAATCAAGTAGGTACAGATATTTAACGAATAAAGAAATAGATGAAGGCAGAACTAGTGTAAGCGAAATCCGAACATACGTAGGGATAAAGAAATGAGTCTCATAGAAAATAAGTAAAATATTAAGAAATATAGTAAATTTTCTCTTCACACAAAAATAGAAAGCTGATTTTTGAAGTCGTATCTATCCTTCTATATTGCTCAAAACACAAATGGTTAGGAAGTTGTCGAGAACCACGATATCATACGTCTTGAAAAAGCACATCGTTTAAAAGCAGAAGGTGGATTTCTTTTACATGAATAGTAAACAGTGTATGAAATGATTTGTTTGGGATTTAAAATGCTTTGATCGCGCTACAAGAGCCAACAGTCTTTACACTACCATCACAGAAGGTATCCCTTGAGGCAATTGAAGAAGAGCTAAACATGCGCGTAAACGATGGGCAGACAGCGTCATTGAATAGACTGGAAGAGCATTTAGACGGAGAAATGAGTCTCATAGAAAACAGATTATTAAGAAAAAGAAATTTTTCGCTTTACACAAAACTAGAGCGCTGATTTTTGAAGTCGTATCTCTCCTTCTGTACGGCAACGAGTACTGGACAATTTTCATACAGTCGAAAAAGAAACTCGATGCTACAGCAATGTGGTTCTACGGGGAGATGCTGAGAATATCAGGAACGAAACAAGTGAATGACGAGGAAGTGCTAATGAAAATATAAACTATTATGTCGTGGATACTAAAAGCCCTAAAAAGATAACATTTCTGAGACACTCTATGAGAAAAGTCGGTTTCGAAAATGTAATACTCACAGGACTTTACTAAACAAAACAGAAGAGGCAAAGAGTAATAACCTGCCTAAACCGGTTAGTTGAATGGATGGATGACAGATGACAAGGAACAATGGTAAAAATTGAAATATTTCTCAGAACACAAATGGTTAGGAAGTTGAGGAGAGCCACGATATCCTACGTCTTGAAGAAGCACAACATTTAAAAACAGAAGGTGGATTTCTGTTACATAAATTGTAAACTGTGTGAAATTAGTTGTTTGGGATTTAAAATGCTTTGATTGTGCCACAAGTGCCAACAGTCTTTCCACTACCATCCCAGAAGGTATCCCTTGAGGCAATTGAAGAAGAGGTAAACATGCGTAAAGGATGGGCAGAAAGCGTCATTGAATAGACTGGAAGAGCATTTAGTAGGCAACTGAAACGTGTGAGGGTCTGATGATACGGATAATACGAATGACTGAGTTGTTTCCCTTGAATGAATTGTTTATTTGTCTATGCTCGATGTGTGCAAACGTTACCAATGTCATTCTATTTCATTGAAAACTAGAGACGGAATGCAAATAATACAACAGTTGTATGGGACTTTACAATACATCCAAACAGAGCTAAGCTAATCGGCCAGACATCTTGATAAAAGACTATAAAACGCAATGTGAGTTCGTATTCACGTGGCAGTTCCTTCAGACTGTAATCTATTTTTTTAAGATCTTAAAGAGCAAAAACATAAAAAAATACGAAGATCTTTAACTGGGAATCTAAAAACTCTGACACATGATGACATCAATAATTTAATTTGGTTTGACTGCAAAAAATCCTGAAAGATTTATTTACCGGATACCTGTAGCCATGGCTTAAAAAATATGAAAAATAGAAACGTACAGCTCACATATTACGATGGGTTTTATCAATGTAAAATAGATGTCTTATGTTGTTTTGTTTTTATTTTTACGAAAATGGTCAGTGGAAAATCTTATGAAGCCATTTCTGACCTTAGGTCTCTGGTTGGGACCACGAAGGTAATCAGTATACAATAGAGATCAATGCAAATAATAATAATAATAATAATAATAATAATAATAATAATAATAATAATAAGTGAAAAAGTCTACGGAACAAAACTGTTGATGTAATCACTATAATAATGAGGAACACCACATAGAAAACAGAAAATATCGTTTTGGGGAAACTGGAATAGAGAATAAGTTTATAGACCTCCAGGCTAACATGCATGTATCCAGACTGCTATCCAGACCTCCAGACCTCCAGACTTCTATCCAGACTTTCAGACGTCCAGACCCCCCAGACTCTCATCACGACATCCAGATACCAAGTCCTCCAGACTGCCATCCAGACCTCCAGATTGTATCCAGACATCCAGACTGCATGCAGACCTCCAGATCACGACATTTAATCTGGGAAGATTCTCGAAAAAGGTCTATGAGGTGAATTTTTGGCACCTTGCCGCGAGAATTGAATTTCTATTATTATTATTATTATTATTATTATTATTATTATTACATATGACGTGTAATGTGTGATGCAAATTTAATAATAATAATAATAATAATAATAATAATAATAATAATAATAATAATAAATCCCTGTTGTAGTTGGAGCCCTGGGACTGGTTGGAAAAGATTCCAGTAGACTAATTGAAGGGATCCCTGGAAGTCCATACCTCAAAGAGATACAAAAAATTGTTCTGACAAGTACAGCCCACACTTTACGAAGGGCTTTATCTATGTAATTTTTTTTTTCAGTGGAAAGTGCCATGATGCCATTTCTAACCTTAGGTCCCTGGGCGGGACCCGGAAAAATATGTGTAAACGCCAGATATCAAAGAAAATAATAATAATAATAATAATAATAATAATAATAATAAGAAGAAGAAGAAGAAGAAGAAGAAGAAGAAGAAAAACAAGAAGAAAAATGAAGTAGAACAAGAAGAAAAGTAGAAGTAAACCATGGAAACATCTGCACGTACGTTTGAGTTTTCTCTATTTCACGAAATTCAAACACTGAGATGTTAACTAGTTCACCAGAACTGAATGACCAAGCATCAAATTCTTGGGTGTAAAGGTTTCTTCTTCAGGGCTAGATCTTTTACGAACCCACTTCAGAATAAAAATAGACTCACGAAATAAAGTCGTTGATATGTTTCCTTGTGAT
>OZ038486.1:105278348-105280848 GCA_964036315.1 Acanthosepion esculentum
TATATATATATATATATACATTATATACACATGCATATTATATTTAAGTAAATGCTCTGTTTTATAATAAACAGTATTAAACAACATTTACCGGCCTTACTTAGAGCATTTACTTAGATATTTGTATCTATAAAAAGAATGTATAAACATAAAGAATCTCTTAATATAATTGTCGGACTTTGACCATTTCATATAGTGTGACGTCATTTGTTTACATTTGGATACGCCATGAGCAGATATGAATGTACGTGAGAGAATCATGGAAGATTGTAGTTTAAAAGCATTAAAATCGACCTTGCTAACCGAACGCTCCTCTGTGACCGAAACAGTTAAGTCACGTCAGGCATTATGACGATTCCGTATAGGATACAGGTTCGATTCCTGTCGGAGGACGAAAATTTTCTATGAAAATTTCTCGGACATTCAGGCCGGTAAATGTTGTTTAATAGAGTTTATTATAAAAGAAGAGCATTTACTTAAATATAATATGCATGTGTATATAATGTATATATATATATATATATATATATATATATATATATATATATATTTGTGTATGTGCATGAGATATTATGAGAAAGGTTCTTGAAAACAAAGTGCCCAATATTATTATGGGAAATACAAATAATGTCATAAATTTTTTAAAGTGCACACTTAATAGAGTTTATTATAAAAGAAGAGCATTTACTTAAATATTTGTATCTATAAAAAGAATGTATAAACATAAATATATATATATATATATATATATATATATTGAAACTGAAACGCTTGGTTTGTAAAAACAAGTTTCATAACTGTTATGGTCCAGGTTCCTTGTACCACGGTGATGGTCCAAGGTAGAACCAATAAAGAATAACTCGAAAACAGGTATGGAATAACACAGATATATTAAAAACAGAATATGTACAAAAGAAGCAGAAGTGTTAGTAATAACGATCAGGTTAGGTTAGAGAGAACTATGTTGTCTCGACCAGTATCACTATTCAAATGTCTTACAGTAATCGTCTGACGCGACTCTGTCTCTGACTGACTGCCTGACTCATTCACTGACTCTGTGTCGATATTTAACAACCCCCACACGGGACGAATGTGGCACAAGGTCGGTTTAACGTGGGCTTACCGAGCCCGTAGGGTCGGCCAAAAATATGCCCATTTGAACCCGTATAAACGGGTTCAGATACTGTCTACCTCCTCGGACGAAACTTTGCCCTGCGGCAAAGCCTCGCCTGAGTTCCTCTCCGCCGAGGCAGACAGTGCGACAGCAAAGAACAGTCTAAACGACTGTTCCGACACTGACTCTGTGTTGATATTTAACACCTCCCAGACGGGTCGAATGTGGCACAAGGCCGGTTTAACATGGGCTTACCGAGCCCGTAGGCTCGGCCAAAAATATGCCCATTAGAACCCGTATACACAGGTTCAGGGACTGTTTACCTCCCCGGACGGCACATTGCCTTGCGAGAAAAGCCCTGTCCGAGTTCCTCCTTGCCGAGGCGGAGAGTTCGACAGCAAAGAACAGTCTGAACGGCTGTTCCGACACTGAGGCAGTGTCGGTATTTAACAACACTCCCACGTGTGTCGGATGTGGCACAAGACCGGTTTAGTGTGGGATTACCGAGCCCGTAGGCTCGGGCAAAAATATACCCATTAGAACCCGTATGCACGGGTTCATGGACTGTCTACCTCCCCGGACGGCACTTTGCCCTGCGGCAAAGCGCCGTCAGAGTTCCTCCCCGCCGAGGCGGAGAGTTCGACAGCAAAGAACAGTCTAAACGACTGTTCCGACACTGAGGCACTGTCTGCTGCTTCCTCTTGAGGCGCAGTATCTATGAGGTACGGAACAGTCTATTATTATTATGGGTAAGTTCCCATATCAATAACAATAAAGGATAAATTAAAAACTTAAATTAACTAAAACAGGGCGTTTTTTTTATCACTATAACAACGAAATGTAGATTTTATCGCAGTTAGAGTATGTTGTCTATGTAAATTCCAACTGAAAAAGATCTTAGAAAAAGTCGAAAGAACTTGGGTTAAACAAACAAAAAAAAAACTACAACGCCTTCCATGGTGAATTTCATCTCAACATCAAGAAAATGTTCCGACATCTGGAAAGAATCAGTAAGAAAGTAAGTAAAGACAATATATCTATATTATTCAAGGAAACATTTTTGAGTATATATAGTGCTGTAACTTAGAAATGGTTACTGAATGAGGAATAACCAAAACGGAGGTTAGAAATGAAACAGTAATCTTTATAACATCAACAAAATATAATACTCGCCAGCGCCGTGAAGTAGGTAAACAGTTGCTACTGGTGGACTTCATAGACAGCATATTACACCCACTTACAATAATGTTCAAAGTATTTCTGAAGATTAGAACATACCTCTCAGTGTTCATAGGTACGGTATCTAACATATATATACCGGGTGTAACAACAAAATTATGCAAATAGTGTAACAGCATAATTGTCCATTCCACAAAGTGTTTAATA